>JALIGW010000002.1:158211033-158878533 GCA_023053685.1 Diadophis punctatus similis
GTCTTGCTTCAGAAATACTTATATTTAAGTCACATGAGCCTTTCCTAGCGCTCACTTTAAGATTATTTTTTTAACCTCTGTGGAAGGCAAATTACAAAATATTGCAGTGTCGCAGAGACTATGACTAAATCCATGGAAATATTTTTATTTATTTATTTATAGTGGACAGAAATCACAGAGTAATATACTCCCTAATGTACATAGAGGAATTTTCTCTGAAAGTTCTTGAACTGGACACTATATATGTTAATTAAAGCACAAATTGGTGTATTGATTGCATTGTGGAAAAGACAGGCCTAAGGAGAAGAAAACTTACAGTTCCTTTTTATAGATTCATAACTGGCTGACCAACCACACTCAATGTGTAGTCCTCAATGGAACTGCATCTACATGGAGGGAGGTATGCAACGGAGTACTCCAAGGCTCTGCTTTAGGCCCAGTACTCTTCAACATATTCATCAATGATTTGGATGAGGGGATAGATGGGGAACTCATCAAATTTTCAGATGACACCAAACTGGCAGGAATAGCCAACACTCTGGAAGATAGGCTTAAGATACAGAAGGATCTTGACAGACTTGAACATTGGGCACTATCCAACAAAATGAAATTTAATGGTGAAAAAAGTAAGGTTCTACTTTTAGGCAAGAAAAACAAAATACACAGGTACAGTATATGTGGTACCTTGCTCAATAGAGGTGACTGTGAGAGGGATCTTGGAGTCCTAGTGGACAATCACTTAAATAAGAGCCAGCAGTGTGTTGCAGCTGCCAAAAAAGCCAACACAGTTCGAGGTTGCATAAACAGAAGGATAGAATCAAGATCATGTGAAGTGTTAATACCACTTTATAATACCTTGGTAAGGCCACACTTGGAATACTGCATTCAGTTTTGGTCGCCAGGGGGTGTGTCAATTTATACTCCAAAGTGTCTGAGGGCAGGACAAGAAGTAACATATGGAAACTTATCAAGGCAAAATACAACCTAGAACTACAGAAATATTTCACTTCTACCCTCAACTTAGTTCCATATTCCACAATATCTTCACTTTTTCAATCTGGAAAAAAGATAATGAGAGGGCTGTGTTTTTTGGGAATCCATTACTATGAGGAACCAAAGCAAACAAACCAAAGCAGTTCGACTCGTCAATTCCAGAAGCATGCTGCATAGGGAGTCATAGAAGCACTTCTAAGATTTAGAAGTTTTAGATGTTCACCGAAAATTAGCAATTTTCATCTTAATAGTCCATGTGGAGACAAATGATATGATCAAGCACAACTATAACTGATTAACCATGGATTATGGAGATACAGCTAAATGGTACAAGATCTTCAGATGGTGCTGTTACTTCCTAAAGCCCTATAATGGGAGTGGAGTGGGGACAAACCTAACATTCCAATATTACAAAGGACAATACAGCCAAACTCTAGATATTCATTAATCCAATTCCCTCTCTTTAATAAAACAAAAAACAAACTCAAGTAAAATTTAAGGATAAATGCATGGGGGCACACTTTGAAAAAAAAATAACAGCTGGTTAAGGATGGCTAATGAGCTTAATATATTTATATCATGCTGTCATCAAAGACTGACTTTTGGAAATTAATTATCCCCCTTTCAATAGTTGCTACCTTCATTTTAAATAATAATGACAAATTATTGATATGCAAATGTACATTTTGTTTTGGTTCCAGCTTCTCTTTTAGACTACACAGTGAAAAGATATATTTTAAGCTTTGCTTTTTCTTTAAAAAAAATTGTGCAAAGATCAAATACCACTAGTTAAACAATAACAAAAATAAAATATAAGAAACATAGATTAATATGGTCTATAAAAGTGTTTGGAGAAAATGATACAATAACTATAACTCACAATTTTATTCTTTCTGCCCTTAAAATATACAAAATAGGCAAAAAGGCATTTGTAGTCATTTAAATAGCAAAAAGGGTGGAAGAGAACAAACATTCATCTGCTAGTAATGTTAACATAATCAAAGAACAGTTTTCTAAGAATATGCCCTTTTTAAGTTCTGCCACATGTCTTCCTCTACATGTTATTAGATTAAAATGCATAGCCTAATTTTAAAATGACAATAACTATTATGTCATGTGCCAGTTTTTTATTTCTTGTGCAAGAGCTTATTCTCATAGCTCTTTCACAGAAATCTGAAAGTGCGCCCTTAATTTATCTTCACAAAAATGGCCCCATCATATACAGTAGTTTGGACTAAGAATGAATGGTAAACTCAAAGTCACCCAGTCTGTTTCAAAGGCAGATAGAGATTTGGAAATCCAACATTTTTTTAGCCTCTACATTTTATTGTATTTACATTTAATTTTAATTCTGTTCACTTCCAGAAGACCCACTATATAACTGACAATATACAAATATTTAAAATAAATAAATCCCATTAATTTAATTCATATTACTACTTTATCACATGAACACCATTAATACATTATAGTTGTCAATCAGGAAATAAGACTTTTCTGCTGAATGTATTCTTATAAATTAAACATTGCTGCCTTAATTGGTCATTTACTAGAAAAGACTTTGAAATATTTATTTAAATCCATTTCACTGTTATGAATAATGCAATGCTTATCCATGTCTTCGCAGATATCCATATAACAGTTTATCTATTTTATTCCTCCCCTGGAACTGTATATTCTTTTTTTAAAAAAAAATAGTTTTTATTAAGTTATTTACATTTAAAAACAAACAAACATACAAAACAAAAAAAAGAACATTATGACATTAACAAGTACAATATAAACATTTACAAAACATAAAAAACGCATACAGCTATAGAGCTGTTAATTTCTATAATTTGTTCTACGGCGAGTATATGTTAGCGATATATTTTTATGTATTTTCCAACTTTTATCTTGTCTTTTATGTGATAGATTTTATAAATCAATCGTATTAATATTAATATTAACAATAGTATTAATAATAGTACAACGATAGTGATATTGATGATAGTATTGATAATAATAATAATAGTTCATAAGAAATAAGGCACTTTCAATTTTGTAAAATCATAGTATACATATATATTATTATAATATAACTATTTTCTCTATTAATTCCTTATTCTAATTTCTATGTGTCTTATTTAACTTATATTTACATTTATTACATTGATGATATTTGTTTTCATTTTTCGTACCAATTGTAAAATAAATTCCAAATTTCATAATAGTCGGAGTCTTCCTTTCCTTTCAATTCCTGGAACTGTATATTCATCTAGGTGCTCTGGAAACATAACCCTCTCTTCTTCAGTTCTGCCTGGAGACATTTCCCTTATTATTTTTATACAGGTAAACCAATGGAAAGCTTTCTTCAGTTCTTATTCATGTTTTTACCACCATGATCAAGATGTTCATCTCTATTGTTTATCATCATTATCTTAAATATTTTAGACTCTCAAAATATTTAATCTTCAGTTGCTTGGGATGCAATTGCACAAAGTGAAAATTTTGTTTTAGTATATCAAGTAATCTCTTTGAAGATGTTAGATGAGTAAATACCCATATCAACTATTTATTAGAATAGAATAGAATAACAGAGTTGGAAGGGACCTTGGAGGTCTTCTAGTCCAAATCCCTGCTTAGGCAGGAAACCCTGGACCACTTCAGACAAATGGTTATCCAACATCTTCTTAAAAACTTCCAGTGTTGGAGCATTCACAACTTCTGGAGGCAAGCTGTTCCACGGATTAATTGTTCTGTAAGGAAATTTCTCCTTAGTTCTAAGTTGCTTCTCTCCTTGATTAGTTTCCACCCATTGCTTCTTGTTCTACCCTCAGGTGCTTTGGAGAATAGTTTGACTCCCTCTTCTTTGTGGCAACCCCTGAGATATTGGAAGACTGCTATCATGTCTCCCCTAGTTCTTCTTTTCATTAAACTAGACATACCTAGTTCCTGCAACCGTTCTTCATATGTTTTAGCCTCCAGTCCCCTAATCATCTTTGTTGCTCTTCTCTGCACTCTTTCTAGAGTCTCAACATCCTTTTTGCATCATGGCGACCAAAACTGAATGCAGTATTCCAAGTGTGGCCTTACCAAGGCATTATAAAGTGGTATTAACACTTCACGTGATCTTGATTCTATCCCTCTGTTAATGCAGCCTAGAACTGTGTTGGCTTTTTTGGCAGCTGCTGCATACTGCTGGCTCATATTTAAATGATTGTCCACTAGGACTCCAAGATCCCTCTCACAGTTACTACTGTTCAGCAAGGTACCACATATACTATACCTGTGCATTTTGTTTTTCTTGCCTAAATGTAGAACCTTACTTTTTTCACCATTGAATTTCATTTTGTTAGATAGAGCCCAATGTTCATGTCTGTCAAGATCCTTCTGTATCTTGAACATATCTTCTGGAGTGTTGGCTATTCCTGCCAGTTTGGTGTCGTCTGAAAATTTGATGAGTTCCCCATCTATCTCCTCGTCCAAGTCATTGATGAAGATGTTGAAGAGTACTGGGCCGAAAACAGAGCCTTGGGTACTCCACTGCATACTTTCCTCCATGTAGATGTAGTTCCATTGAGCACTACACGTTGAGTGCAGTTGGTCAGCCAGTTTCAAATCCATCTGGTGGTGTTGAGTCTAACACACATTTTTCTACTTTATCTAGTAGTAGGTTATGGTCTACTTTATCAAATGCCTTACTGAAGTCCAAGTAAATTATATTGACAGCATTCCTCTGGTCCACTAATTTTGTCACTTTGTCAAAGAATGCAATAAGATTAGTCTGGCATGATCTGTATTTGACAAACCCATGTTGGCTTTTGGTTATTACTTTGTTTGCTTCTAGGTGTTCTCTGATTCGTTGCTTGATTATCTTTTCCAGAATCTTCCCTGATAGGTCTGTAGTTTAGGCTGATAGGTCTGTTGTTTCCTGGATCTATTTTTTTCTCCTTTTTTGAATATGGGAACTACATCCACTCTTTTCCAGTCCTCTGGAAGTTTCTTAGTGCCCCAGGATCTTTGAAAGATATAGTTAAGTGGTTCTGAGATCTCGTCTGCCAGTTCCTTCAGAACCTTGAGGTGTAATCCATCCGGTCCCGGTGATTTGAACTCATCTTGGTGTTCACTTACCATTTTCTTCCCTATTTTAACTTGTGTTCCTAATATGTTTTTTGTGGTGCTGTTTTTAATAGGTTGGACTGTTTTTTCCCTTTGTGTAAAGACAGATGCAAAAAAATGAGTTAAGTAGCTCTGCTTTCTCCCTGTTGCTTGTCACCTTCTTGCCACTTTCTCCCAGCAATGGACCAATTGTTTCCTTGACTTTTTTCTTGTTTTTAACATGTTGGAAGAAACTTTTTTTGTTATTTATTACTTTTGTTGCAAGCCTTTGTTCATTGTGAACCTTAGCTTTCCTAACTTCATCTTTACAGGCTTGGGCTATTTGCTGATATTCTGCCTTAGTTATTTCCCCCTCTTTCCACTTTTTATACTTGTCCTTTTTGTCTTTCAATTTGTCAGAGAGTTCTTTATGCAGCCATGCTGGTTTCTTTTGAGACCTATTATTTTTCTTCTTCATTGGTATTGTGCTAGACTGGGCTTTTTTAATCTCACTTTTCAAAATTTCCCAAGCTTCTTGAGTTGTTTTCCCCTTGAGGATTCTTGTCCATGGAATTTTTCCCAAGCTCTCTCTAAGTTTATTGAAATTAGCTCTCTTAAAGTCCAAGACTCTAGTTTTACTTTGTTCCACTGCTTGTGTTTGCATAATGTTGAATTCCAATATTGCATGATCACTTGCCCCCAAGGTTCCTGTAGCTTCAACACCTTCTATCATTTCATCTCGGTTAGTGAGAATTTAGTCCAATAGGGCTGATCCCCTTGTTCCCTTCTCTACTTTTTGGGAAACAAAGTTTTCTGCTAGGTTTGTTAGGAACCTGTTGGATCTTCCACTTGGTGCAGAGTTTGTCTCCCAGTTGATGTCAGGGTAGTTAAAATCCCCCATTACTATTGTGATGTGCTTCCTACATACCTGAGTTAGCTGACTAGCAAAAAGTTCATCTACTTCCTCTGTTTGGTTGGGTGGCCTATAGCATATACCTATGGCAATGTCATTTCCCCCTCTTTAATATTGACCCAAATGCATTCAAGATAATTTTCATATTGTTGTGCTCTATTTCTGTAGAGATGTAGTTATTTCTTATATATAGTGCAACTCCACCTCCTCTTTTATTTAGTCTATTTCTTTTAAATAATTTAAATCCCTCTAGCTGTATATTCCATTTGTTGGTTTCATCCCACCTAGTTTCCGTAATGGCAACAATATCATATCTTCCCTCATTTACTTGAATTTCTAATTCACCCTGTTTATTCCTCATACTCTGTGCATTGGTGTATAGACATTTGAGTCCATTTTGATTGACCCTGTGTTTACTGTCTACATAACCTGTGTTGTGCCTCACTGACTCTACTTTCTTGCCACCTGTTTGATTAGTGCACATGGTATGGCACTCATTATTAAATGCTTGGTTTTGCTTGACAGCAGGGCTGATAATTTAGATTTATTATTAGAGTTGGAAGGGACCTTGTAGGTCATCTAGTCCAACCCCCTGCTGAAGCAGGACTTCCTACACCATTTGAGACAGATGGCAGCCCAGTCTCCCCTTGAAGGTTGCAAGTGTTGGGGCTCTCACAACCTCCGCTGGCAAGCTGTTCCACTGGTTGATCGGTCTCACCGTCAGAAAGTTTCTCCTCACTTCCTGGTCGAATCTCTCCTTGGTCAGCTTCCATCCATTGTTACTTGTTTGGCTTTCTGGTGCCATAGAGAACAGCCTGACCCCCTCCTCTCTGTGGCATCCCCTCAGGTATTGGAACACTGCTATCATGTCACCCCTGGTCCTTCTCTTTGCCAGACTGGCCAAGCTCAGTTCCTGCAACCGCTCTTTGTATGTTTTATTTTCCAGACCCTTTATCATCCTGGTTGCTCTCTTCTGCACTTTCTCAAGGGTTTCAATGTCTTTTTTGTAGTGTGGTACCCGCACACACATATCTATGTTGCATGCACTGATAACCCTATTATATTTTATTTATTTTACTAATTTATATGGTCATTCATCTCACAACATCAACTCTGGGTGGCCTACACAGTTTTAAACCAACTGTTATAAACAATAACTCATGATGTCCAAGGTGAACATTATAATAATAAAACCATATGAAGCATGTAGTGAAACAGCCAGATAGTGAAAACCTGTCTTTGCAACTATTTTTATTTATTTATTTATTTTGTCAAGCATGTATTAGATAACAGATATAAGTATAAACATAATTATGAATACATGAAATGGATATGAATAAAAGGGGACATTAGGACAGGGATGGTAGGCATGTCGGTGCGCTTATGCACGTCCCTTAAATACCTCTTAGGAATGGGGTGAGGTCAACAGTAGACAGTCTAAGGTTAAAGTTATGGGGGTTTGGGGAAGAAACCACAGAGTCAGGTAGTGTATTCCAGGCATTGACCACTCTGTTGCTGAAGTCGTATTTTCTCTCCAGGGGAGTGCTATTCTATAAAGCCGGTGCTGCTACAGTTAAGGCACAATTCCTTGGTTCAATGTGATTGCTAAATCTGTTCTGCTAGACTTTTCTGCTAGAGCTGATGCAAAAGCATTGGGGAAAAGATTGCCCCACCAATAATCTGGTCCTGTGCCTTGTAGGTGACAGCCAGCACCTTGACCTGGCCCTATGGCATTCAGGTGACAATCATCAGCTTGAATTGTACTTTGAAGCTTACTAGAGCTAATTCAGTTCAGTTACTAGTTCAGCTAATGGAGGAACAGTGTTATGTGGGCATAGTGAGAGATGCCCAAAGCTGCCAGAATCATTCATTCTGCACCAACTGCAGCTTCTCAATGTTCTTCAGAAACAACCCCATGTACAGTGTATTATAATAATACAGAGGTGAGATGACTAAGGCATGAAACTCTTTGAACAAAGCCTTCTGATTCAGAAATGCATGCAATTGCTACACATGGAAAACCTGTCTCTGTCACTACTACATTCATTGTTGACACTTGCAGGAGAAAATTGCACAACTCTAACTGGGGGACCGCACCTCCAGGAAGAGATAAAGGTAGAAAAATCTCTGGAACCAGAGATTCAATTCAATTTTTTACATAAATCTCTACTTATTAAACAATTTTTGAAAGTAATCCTCAAAGGATTACTTTGAACAGGCCACAAACTGTCTCTCTGTGGATGCAATAAGGTAAATAGTTATATTTTCATTCATCTGAAAACCAGGGGACCATAGAAGGGTTGCATAAGCATGATCTGATCCAAGACTAAAGTTGCTCTTTATTCCAAGCAGCAACTGAGACCTCAATCAAATAGTGCACCAGATACTCGAATGGGGCACAGTGGCTCATCAGTTAAAAATGTTGATCTTATCAGATAGAAAGCTGACAGCCCGGGATTAGAGACCTAAGTACAGTGTGATGGGGTGAGCTCCATATAAGTCTTGGGAACTCCACTGTCAACTTGGTCACAGATTTGAACATTTCAAGTAAGGAGATTGCTATACTGGTACCAGGGGTGGGTTCTAACTTACCTCACTACCGGTTCGCTTCCTCCCGCGCCATGTGGGCAGGTCACATGGGCATGCGCATGCCTCGTGCACACGCACATGCACAGTGCCGAAAAAGCCGGGGGGGAGCTGAAAACAAGATGGCGACCGCATGCACAGTGCTGAAAACTCAGCTTCTGCACATGCTCTGAAGAATTTTTTAAATTTTTTTTTAAATCAAAAAATTTAAAAAAAAGAGATGGCAGTGCCCACAGACTGGCACCGACCAAACCGGGTCTATGACATTATCATGATGTCACCAGAGGGTCGCTACCAGTTCGGGCAAACCAGTCCGAACCGGGAGTAACCCACCCCTGGCTGGTACACAAGTACACTCTTCTGAATTTTACAGACCAATCTCACAAACATGCCTCATACCTGGCAATTTGCAGAGCAGTGTCAATAAAAACCATAAAAGTTTCTTGGGTAATAATAATAATTTTTGAATAAATTATGCCTTTTAAAGTCCAGTTCATGTATTACAGTTTCGTTTTTCCCTGTCAAACTGATAAGACAGAAATTATTGAAAAAAAGTGCCTTATCTCTATTACTGCCACTTTAATTCATTAGACTTAATTCCTCATCCCATAGACTTAATAAAAACCAAGATTTCTTGTCACAATACATGTTATCTAAACATTCAGTTCAAGAATAGCAGTGTCACATGAAACTGCTTCATTATTATTTGGTCATATCTCAATATAAACGTTTGGATACAATTGTAAATGTGCTATGCAATTTTAGTGTTCCTATAAGATCCAGTACTCCCTCTGACAGTTGATCTATAATTATTTTAAATATTTGTCAACCTGTGTTTACTCAGAACTTAATCTATTAAGTTACTTTCTTTTGGGTAGGTATGCAAGAAATTGTAACCTGTATCACCAGGACATTGACTTTAAAAGCCTGGATAAATGTATTATTGTAGTCTTTTTTTATAGAAAGTGTTGCCATTCATAGATGACAGAATACTGGACATTCTGGAGCACAGTTAATTAAAGAGTTCATAAATATGAATTTTACCAAATTATTCATCCATAAAATATACATAAGATGTTTTATTGTTTTACCTTTAACTACAAAATGTTTTATACTGTGATAAATTATCTACATTATCTTAACTAAGAAGTGTAGCACAACCTCTATCATAGAATCAATGGGAGTTAACATTCTAGATACAATAAATGCACCTATTACCTTCTTAGTTTATCTGCAGGAAGAACACAATATGGGAAAAAAGCTTGCACTGCTCAGCATGAGCTCTTCCTTCTCTTTGTTTTATCCCCTGGATTTGAAGACATGCTGAAGAGCACTGAACCATACCTAGTTTCCAATTCTAAAAGGATAATACTGAGAGCATCAAAATGTGGGTATGTGGATGTGTTTGGAGAAAGATAGGTGGGAGAAGAGAAAGGAAGAGTTTGCAGCCCAGGGACTATAGCAGCTGCCAGTTCAGCAGCAACTGATGGTAAAGGAAAAGCTGGCTTAGACAAGTTGAACAAGGAGAAGCAGAGCCCAGTACTTCAATCACTCCAGCAGTAATACTGAGATGCTACAGCCAGCAGCTGGTAAAGCATCTTCCTCTTCCCACTCCAGCACAGACTGAGAAACTGCTAAACTGCAGTTTCAGCAGCAATTTAGAACAACTGATAACAACAGAAGCCATCTTGAAGGTGGCTAAAGACTTTGGTGTAAGCTCAAGCAACAAAGAAGAAAGGGCTCTTTAGAAATAAGATATAGGTGTAGGCATAGAAATTGGTATAGGTATGGTATAATATAGCACACACTAATAGTAAGTGGTGAGGTAGGAAATAAGTTTGTTTGTTTTTTAAAGTAAAACCCTCCTTAGCAGGGAAGATAAAAACTGTTGATTGTGAGTCTGTACCATTTTCCAAAATAACTTTTTCGTATATCAATTTTGGGATGGGAGAATTACTGTATATATGCTTATTACAGCATATTCCTATCAAATCCTTTCTGCCTCATTAATGAAGGCAAACTTTAAAAGATTCAGTAGAGAAACAAAAGGTGTGGCTGCAAGTGTTAAACATAGGCCCTGTGAAGGTTCTTCAGGCTAATAGTATTCTTATTACAATGATTAATGCATTTCCAAGAAAGACAAATTTTAGATATTACAGGTGACTGAATCACATACCCTCAAATTATATGTGTTTTTATATGTTTTTATATGTTGTTGCTCTGTTTAAATTCATACATCCTGTTGCTTTCATTATTTCTATGAGCTTCAAAAGATTTTTTTTTAAATGTTTTTCCCCAGGTTATTTTGAAACCAAGATCAGTCTTGGGATTCTAAAACAATATCATAATGCAATATGAATGTGTACTAGAATACAAAGAGCACATTCTTCGTTATACAACCAGCTGGGTTTGCAGAGAAGTCATTCTCTTTGACACTTGGTAATTGCCACACAGAAATTGTGATTCCAAGACCTCAGGTAGACAGCATAAACGTTTCTTGTTACAAGGGATGCATATCAATCAGGATAAAGAACTTGGCAAACTGCAACAGGACTGCAACAAAGAACAAACCTTTTTTCTCCTTCTTTTCAGGCTGTTCCTGATTTAAGTATATCCAGTTTCTTCCTTATTGGTGATCATGGCAAGGGGAATAGCTCAGTATTAGAGTTCATAATGTCTACCTTATGCTCATGCCAAAAGAAGGGCTACATTTTTTTTTATGATCCTGTAATCCCTTATTCACTGTATAGAGTTGAGATTTTCCTGGCTGGATGCCCTTCTGCCTGATGCCTATGCGGAGTTTGCAGCGGATGTGTGTGTGTGTGTGTGTGTGTGTGTGTGTGTGTGTGTGTGTGTGTACCCTAGCAGAGAAACATCTGCTGCTACCTGCTGCATTGAACTCTCAACCTTTCAAGAGTGTCTTCATCACTAGGCCATCACGCTTCTCAACAAAAGAAGGAGGGCTACATTATAAGACCACATTTCCAACAGTTGAATCTACCAACTGCTTGTCTGCCTTATTTACAAGACATATAAACTAACCAGTGGATTTATCTAAAGATCCTCATATCTTGAGCTATTAGTTTTCAGTGCTTCAAAATATTATATTTCTTGGTTCTATTCTTATTCACACTGATTTTTTTTTCAAAACAGTAGTTCTATTTCCAGATTGGAAATTTTAGGGGCCATTGCCTATTGCTTTCTTTAAAAATAATAAATGATTATGTTAACATACCACACTAAAACTTAAAACTACTGCTTACAACCATAAGAGCTGAATTCATATGTTTTACTAACCACACATCAAACCTTATCCATTGTATGATGTATCAAGTTATTCTTGTTGTTTTGGCATGTTGTGTGAAACCAGCCTCTATTTGGGTTCAGTGTAAAACTGATGGGTAAGATTGAAAAATGATTTATATTATTCTGGAATTCAGAAGACTAATACTGAGGAAGGGTGAAATGCTCCCGGTTCAGGTGGGCCAGTTGGTCGTCGTAGAGCCGATAGAGCCGATAGCGATCGCAGCGTGAGCCTTCCCCTGCCCGCTTCCCCCGCCCGCCTGGACACCGCCATTTGGGTTCTTTTACCCTCTGTGCATGTGCAAAGCATTCTTCACATGCACAGAGGGTAAAAGAACCCAAATGGCACCGTCTAGGCGGGTGGGGGAAGTGGGTGGGGGAGGGCTCGGGCTGCGATCGCTATCGTTTCTATCAGCTCTACGACGTCTGACTGGCCCACCTGAACTGGGAGCATTTCACCCCTGCTTGAGGACTGAACTATTAATAATCTAATAAAAGCTCTTTAAGAAACTTCTTTACTTTTGTTTTAAAGGAAAATTTTGAAGACTTATGACTACATAAACAAAACTATTGGGGAAGACAATTTTATATGGACAATGAGAATATGTACGAATCATTGATACAACTTCCAATCATCAACCATTACGTATGAGCAGAAGCAGAGTAAATTGTACAAAAAATTTTAAAGAATGCAAATTTTCTTATACATGCTTTTCTCCTCATGAAGATTATTTGCCAAGAGGATGGCTTTTGTTTTTAAATACTTCCCTATCTAAAAGCATGATAATAATAATGAAGTCAACATAATGGAATTGCAAGCATTACCAGGAAGAGGTTTTTTGAACAAGAACTTAAATTAATAAGTTAGCCGTGTTGTTCTATGATCAGGGTTATACGAATACCACCCACAACACATAATTCATTGAGATAAATGATTCTGGCATAAAGAAATGGTGGCCTTCAAGTAACTCTCAATATTGTCATCACATCATAAGGCAATTTTTGCATGCCACTTTTTTTTTCTGAAAAGAACCAGCACAAACTTATTTTCTTTATTGAACAAGGTAGCTCATACATCCAGGACATCATTGCAGATTATGAGAGATGAAATGAATTCATGTGACATAAATTAGAAAGAAATGTATTGCAAATGCCAGATGCTGAAAATAGTAAAATATTCATGTGTCTCACAGGCTGGTGCTTTGCTTGTAATCACAGCTATCTAAATTATAGGAAATAGAGCGTGTGTAGCAATCTTTGTTGCTATTTTTAAGCAAGCAAAATTAGATGAAGTATCTTGCAAGCTGGAGTTTGAAGGAAGATTAGACTTCAATATTCAATTACAAAAATATACCCTATGTTTATTGATTCCTTAAGAATATTATCAAAAGATCCATGTCTGCACTCCTAATTCTATGCCAAAAGCTACTCTTCCAGGTTTTCACTTGAAACAACAAAATAGAAAGATAGAAATGAATTTATGAGATATCATCAAAAAGGCCAGAGGGACTGGATCAATGCTAAACTCTGACAGAGTTATGAAAAGCTGTTCACAGAGCCATTCCTTAGTTGCATTTCAAACAATGATGTAACTGTCACTAGAAATAGAATGCATGTTTGCATGAGGTGATCTGTGATATTACAGAAATAGTTGGACATGCCCCTGACAAAAATAATATATTTAATAAAAACAATTCAGAAAATAAACATGACTATTACAAAATACAATTTTGGATCTGGCAATTGTTATGAAAGTTGCGCAATTTGATTAGCAGTCATAGTACCTTTCATGCATTTGCATCAATGTCAGTTTATTCAATCAGGAAAATTATTCATTTGTGTTAGGGACAATTTTTTCCTTTCAAAAGGTTGAGACGAGCAATAGGGATCTGCTATATTGGATTTGATCTTACTATCAAGAATGACATGGTTGAATATATTAAAATGACACAAATTTTGGGTGCAAATGATTATGCATTGTTTAGAGTTCTTGGTTTTAACAAAAATGTTTGAAAAAATTTCAAGCAGAAGCTCTGGATTTTAGAAAGGTAAATTTTAACAAAGTAGGAGAATCTTTGTTTTTAATTAGGTCCCATGAAACTTTGAAAGATCTATGAGGATTTGTTTCTGATACTGTTTTTGTAACCACATGAATCTGACTTTCATTCAGAACCAATAAAATATCAGTAAGAATTATTTTCTCTCAAGCACATCTGTGCCCTTTTTTTTCATTTATTTGATTTTTTTCAAATAGAAGTACACAAGTGTAGTAGTAATGGTAATTGACTGACCAATGGCCATGAATTCTGGAATCCATTCAGAAGAGTGCACTAGCTATCATGAACCTAAAAGTTATACCTTTTCTATGAGCACTGAAAATTTGCAGAATAAGCAATAAGACATTAAACATCCACTTCAGTTTTTTATACAGGAACATGAAATAATGAATTGTGTTATATTTAATATGTTGGTAACAATACTTTTTTCAGAATACTTCTGTAATCTTTCTACATAAAGAACATATCCTCCATATCCTAATATTCATGTCCATTTACAATTTCGAAGAGAATTTGGGTGCCACTATTCTCTGTTTGCTGTGTATCAAATGTAAACTAAGCTAATCTTTATTGTCATTTTTCTGTATGCACAATGGCACACATTAAAATGAAATTCTGATGCCCCGCTCTCGAAAAAAATATCACCCACCAAACAATGTCACCATCCCAAGAATAACAACAACAATAACAACAACAACAACAACAATATAATAGCGGCAGCAATATTTTCTCTGGCTTTGTGTTGGAGTGAAAAAAATAAAATCAATAATAACATTCCATCATTGTTCCTGAGATATATCATTACTTCTCACACAATCCCATAAAAAGGATCTTCAGTGAAAATAAGGTATGAGTGTAGTAACAACAAATCACTCTCTCCACAATTTTACAAGCTTCCCATATGGGATAATATTTAGAAAGACTTTACGATTAACCTATTAATCCCAGAATCCAAGTACCCAATACTCTGTCCATCTCAGCACAAAATTTAGTTTACAACTCCATGGATTGATATGGTCAGATTATGAAATCAATAAAGATTCAGTTCTGTTTTAGTCTATCAATGGAAGACTTTGAATCATGGACAAGCTGAGTTAAGTGCTTGTATTTTACCTCATGTGAGTTACAATTGGATCACTACCTCAAAGCTCACCTAGCTCTTTATTTTTAAATTTTGGTAAACTGCTGAACTCTTCCCAATAACATAGAAAAAAACAAATCTATCCCCTCCCCCGCAAAGTGGTGGGTTAAGATTGTTGTGAAACTAGCATACTTGTATTTTGCAAATTAACAAAAAAAACCCTTCAATTTCCAAAAAATGTTAAACTAAAATATGAAAAAATGAACAAACTCTCTTATGCTAGAACTCTTATTGGGAAGAGTTCAGCATGAAAGTGGTTTACAAAATTTAAAAATAAAGAGCTAGGTGAACTTTGAGGTAATAATCCAACACTTGTTGTAGATCAATAGGTTTAAGAAGGATTCTCCATTGTCTAATTGGTTTTAATGATTAATAGTCTATTTCCAGATTCTTTAGGGAATCTTATTGCCTTTCCATTCAGTTACAAATTCAGGAAGAATTTGGCATGTATAGTTTATTATGGGCCAGGAAGGAAGGGATTAATTCATGCAAGGTTGCAGACTGTTTCCTAATGGGGAAAAAGTATTAATTTTAGATGCTCACATCTTTCATAACTGCAGATTTGGAATATGTCTTGAGAAATCTGTATTAATTGGTGTAGGGAATTTATAGATTTTTAAATAAACCAGCTTAATTCACACCTCCTGTATATTATTCAGGTCAGAACAAGCATTTTTTAAATTAAATAGTGCAATTCTTAAATCCATCATATGAACACTTAAGAAACTACACCATTTGAACAACCAATCAATAATGGAACCAATCAACTCCTCAGCTCCTATAAAATATAGCACCAAACAAATGGCCAATCACATGACCAACCGAACACACCAGCACACAAAACATATATAAGCTAAAGGGGAATAGAACAAGACACTTCTACCAAAATCTTTCCATTCCTCACTATCCTGTCAGAGCTGAAGAAGCTTCTTGGATGAGAAGTGAAATGTCTTCAACAGAAAAAACAAAGTCCAGTTGCCTCCTGAAAAACCACCTTTGGGACAACCATGACCTGGATGACTGAGAATCTCTACAGACTTTTTCCCCACTGATTATGTTATCTAGCGTGGAAATGAAACATTGAAGAGCTAAATGGCAAGCTCGGAGAGCAAACCACTACCAAAATCTAAAACCCAAGCTACAAGTATTTTCTATAATTTCAAAATGCAATTCTTAACTAAAAAAAAAAATAACCTTAAGGAAAAAATAACAGAAAATGAATCTTGCATATATAACTACATTCAATGAACAGTTTGCATTTCTATACTGTATAATATTTGTATCATAGAACATTGCAAAAGATGCAGAAATAAAGGAAAACTTTAAATGAGAAAAATGCATATTTTATTCTACTTGGTTTAACATTGTGATATGATATGGACATTTGACATTATGTTTAATGCACTCAAACTGACCCAAGTTAGAAATAAGTTGGTTTATCCATACTTTAGAATTCAATTATAACCCATGTTATATCCCATATAATAGGGATATGCACCAGCGGCAGGTTGCTTCCTTACTGGTGCCAGTGCGCTGCGCGCGCATCTCCACATTTTGAGCGCACCCGCGCTCGCTACGTGCACCCCCCCTCGTGCGATTTTGCTTCCACGCATGCATGGAAGCAAAATTGCACCGAAATCTTGTGAGGGGACGCGCATGTGAGATTTTGGCGCAATTTTGCTTCCGTGCATGTGCAGAAGCAAAATCTCGCCAAAATCTCGCCAAAATCTCGCGCGCGTATGTGTCCCCTCGTGAGATTTCGGTGCGATTTTGCTTCTGGGCATGCGCAGAAGCAAAATCACCCAAAAATTCACAGAAAAATATGGCGACGCGTGTGATGGACCAGCAGAGAGGGCTCCGGAGTGGTCGCGCGCAAATTGCGCAATCAGCTGCTCCCGACCGGAGCTGCATACTTGACAGCTCCGGCAGGAACCCACCTCTGATATGCACCAAGAATCACAATACAAAGAATAGGAAAACATCTATAAAAACCTGAAACAAAACAGATTGCACCAATACTTTGCTTCCAATATATTGTTTCTAGATATATATTTTAATTAATTTCTACATTGCCTCAAAAAATACCACAAAAATACAATTAATTATCATTGACACATAAGCCAAATTCATTTTTCAGTTCAGAAATCCACAACCTCAGTATCCTTTCTACTGTCATTAGAATAGAATGATAACATCTCTGTGTTTGTATATTACATTTGACATAGAAAAATATAAAACTCACTGTCGACATTTGAAGTTATAACGATCATTCAAAAATGTGTCAACTTTTAAAAAGAAAACTGTCATAATTGTTCTATTTCCTGCAAAATTGGATGGAGTTTGCTGGCTCTTCTCTTCTTCTAATGAGATCAGCTCTGCCAGGTTTCAGATAAACAAATACTTTTATGGATTAAAATGGACTTGATAGTTATGGGACGAGAGGTTCAGAAATGGATATGGTTATCTTTCTTTGCTTTTTTCTTGCAAGTAGTTGATAGTCATAGGACACAGAACATAGGAGAGACCTCTGGTAATGCTAAAAAAAAAAAAACAAGAACCATATTTTTATGAACATTTATGTCATATCTAGATTTGTCAAGATATAACACACTTTTGAATTTTATGATTTATGTTATATTCTTCATTGCATTGGCTCCATGCAATGGAGCAAGCTGCTTTCAGAGCTTTTTTTTACCAAGATGTATTGGGAAAAAAGTTTACAGCAGTCTTAACAACTTATATATTTTTCCCATTGGGAATAAAAAGTTTCTAATGCAAAGAGTCACTCAGTGTCTTGCTCATGGTTCTTAGTATGATCTACTAAGGAAGTTGATTTCTTAAGCGATAATAGTTCAAATCAGTTCATTACAGCCATAAGGCAATATACAGTAAAATTTCCAAAGCATGAGGCTAAGAACCAGGATACAGTGAACTCTAGTCTTGCATTAGGCATGAAAGCTGGCTGGGTGACTTTGAGTCAGACACTCTCTTTCATCTTGTTGTTGTGGGGAAAATAGGATGGGGAAAGACTATGAAGACTATGTTCACCACCTTTAGTTATTGATAAAAATAATAGCAGAATAAAAAGAAATCTAAAAAAAATAAGATCTAAAGATAAATGAAAACACAATAAAATAAAAGGTGATAATAGAGGAACATCTCATTAGAATATGAATCTCTCTCCAGTTCTAAAGATAACATTATAGTTTATAGCTAGATAAATTATACTTTGCTAAGTATATAAATAAATGATAAGTTCTTCATAGTTTAGCAAGATACTATATATTCCCCCCTCCCCCCAAAAAAGTTCCCTTATATGGTAATGATTTTGCCCTGGAAAAACTGAAATAATTCCCGATCACTAATGTATGCTATTCATTTTAAAAATTGTTTGGGAATTTGTTGGTCTACATTGGATTTTACACACAAACGTGTCTTGTTCTCCAATTTCAGAATGGTTTGAGGTAATTGCTTATTCAGTTTCTTTTTAATTTTAAACATATTGGTTTCCAAATTCTTCAAACTTCAAAAGTTGATAGTATAGTGTAGGAAGTTAGCACCCACCCCTCTCCTAGGAAATGAGATATCCTAGGAGATATTAAAATGTAGGAAATATTCTGTGGAACATATCTGGAAACATGCTTTTAAACAAACAAAAGACTCCTCTTGGAAACCCCCACCCCTGCTAAGCTCACATATTCCTCTCACCTGGCTGAAAGTCTTTTGCATGACAAAATCACAATAGGATTTGCCCAAGGCCCTTCCATTTCAGCCAAAGCTGGATTAGACAAAAGCCAAGAGCCACCCCAGCATGCCCCTGGGGGGGTCTGAGAGCCAATGGGATACATTTCTATACAGGAAAAGGAAATCTAAGAGGTGGGACCCAACTTACACTATAAAAACCAGGAACTCAATATATCTCTTCCTCTTTTTTCTCTTCACCACACAACCATGTAAGTTACCTTTTCTGTACAGGGGCTCCTGCCATGTGCTCCTGTCCACCATTAAACCTTCCTTCCAAGCAACCTTCATGAATCCAGTGTCTTTTTCCCCACTTGGAACTGAACCTAAAAGGATAATTCCTTATAACAATTGGCGAGCCAGCTGGATTTCCAAGCTAGCCTCTTCAATGATCCTGGCCTAAATAAATTTATTAGGCCTTGGCCATTGGGAAGTAGGTTTTAAAGGGGTTTTGAGTTCAAAATTCAAGGGCTGCTTGGAAAGAAGGTGAGTACCTACCTCTAAATTTTACTTTAAACCATAGAAAACTGGGAAATGTGTGTTTGCATGTGTGTATGTGTGTGGGGGTAATTTTTGCTTTTAATTTTACTTTATGGCATATGTAAATTCCAATTTCAATTGAATAGTGTGTTGTCTGAGTACAAATCATTTTAGGGAAAAATAATCATGCTTTTTGTTTAACCAAGTTAATGTATCTTCCTAAATCCTTTGATATTTCCTTCTCCCCCCCTTCTCCCCCCCCAGCCCTGTTTTGTCTGCTAGCCATTGCAGGATACTCATTTTATGGTGGTTCTTTTCCACTTCTCCAAATCTGTTTTAATTTGTTGCACCAATTTATAATAGTTATCAATATTTTTGGTTTCCCTTACCTAGGTGTAGGATTTTACTTTTCTTTGCATTAGATAGGGCTCAGGAAATTTTTTTTCTTTCTTTTTGAAGATGGGAACCACATTAGCTTTTTCCCAGTTTCTCAGGTGGTCCCCGTGTCCCAAGATTTTTTTTTTAAGATGTGCAGTGGTTCTGAGATTTCATTTACCAGCTCCTTTAGGACTCTGGGACCTGGTGTTCTCTTACTGTTTTTGCTTATTTTAACTTTAGTTTACAGTCTGTTTTATTTTTTCCTTTCCAGTTATATTTCTGGTTAGTTGGGTTGCATTTCTTTTTTGCAAGAAGACATGCAAAGAATGAGTTAAGCAACTCATGGCTTTCTCTGTGTTGCCTTCTCTCCTTAGTGGTCCAACTGTTTCCTTGATTTTTCTTCTTGTTTTTTTATGTATTGGAAGAATCTTTTATATTATCTTTCACTTTGTTGCAAGTCGTTGTTCATTCAAGGCTTTTGTTTCCTGATTTTTTCTTTACAGATTCTTGCTATCTGCTGATATTCTGCTTTTGTTATGTGTCCCTGTTTCCATTTTTGTATCTGTCCTTCATTCATTCAATTTGTCAGTGAGGTCTTTGTGCAGCCATGCTGGTGTTTCTTGGATTTCTGGTTTTTTTTTCCTGATTGCTTTTGTGCAATTGGCTTTTATATTCAAGTTTTTTCAGAGTTTACAAAGCTTCTTGAGTTGCTTCTTTCCTTTAGGACTTTCATCCAAGGAATCTTTCTCAAGTTTCTCTTGAGTTTATTAAGGTCAGCTTTATTTTAAAATCTAAGACTTTAGTGTGTTCAATTGTGTTGAATCGTTTTTGTTATGTTAATGATGCAGTTTCAAATCCTTCTACAACTTCTTCTTTGTTTGTAAGTATTAAGTCAAGTATGGACTTAATTATCTCCTCTAGTTCTCTTCTCTACCTTTTGGACAACAAAATTGTCAGTAAGGTTGGTTATTAACATATTTTATTTCTCACTTGGTGCAAAATTAGTTTTCAAAGTTTCCATGCCTTTAATTTCTGTGTCTGCCATAATATTTATATTTAGCACTTCCAGTATGAAAATGAATAGCATCCTTTTCTTGTGCCTTTTTTTATGTATTTAAAATCATTCTCATTTTGTTTTTAATCTGTCTCTTAGAAATAGCTTAAGAGAGCTGAATGTATAAATTCATTTAGGAACCTTTTAGTTTGCTGCCATTATTGAAGTATATATTTTATAGTCAGCATTCAGTGAAGAGATGGGCCTATAGTTTTATCTGCATTAAATCTGAATCTTATTTTGGAATCAAAGTAATATTTGCTCCCATTCAGGAATGTGGTACCTTTTACATCAATCAATACCTCATTATGTAAAATCTTTGTAAAATTCTGCCACTGGCCCACCTGGTCCTGGTGTTTGGTTGTTCTTTTGTCTCTTGATCTGCTTCTGATAATTCCATCATTGATATTCATTCATTTAATAGTTTTTGTCTTTTCTGGTACTTTAGGCAATTCCATTTTTTCCAAATATTCTTTAATTTTATTTTTCTGAAACTTCTTGCTCATACAGCTTTTCATAATATTGAATTATTTTTGTTTATCCTCATTTGGTAGTATAGAGTTTCTTTCTCATCTACCAGCCTATGTGTCAATGTCTTCTCTTTCTCTGTTTTGATTTGTGTAAGTTCTGTTTAGCGTTTACAGAGCACAGGACCTTCTGTTAGGGAAGGAGGAAGAATGTCTGTGTGTGTGTGTGTGTATGTATGTGATTGAAGGGTGGGAAAGCAAATTTTGTTGTTGTTGTTGTCGTTTTTATGTGCACATCCCAAAAGCAAACCCCAGAATTTTCAGTTCTAAATGTGAAGCCCGTGAGTGTGGAGGTCCTAGTACTAGCTGTATAGGGGCGGCTAGTCCTCGCAGATCCCCCTTTTGGATCTGATAAACCTAGAGAGATTCCCTACAGGAAGGGGGCCTTACTTCTACGAGGGAATCGGAAGTCCTTCCCAGAGTTTTTTTTCTCTGAAACTGTTGAGCGTGCCACTAGCTAAGCCAAAGTGAACCTTACATTTAAAGGATCATGGGAAGCTCTAGTTCGAGGGTGGTGGAAACCCGTGTGTGGGCTTGGAACCTGGGACGCCAGGAATATATCTGTATGACAGGAATGTGCAAAAGTAAAAGCAGGAAACTTGTGTAGAAAATGGGCTTTGCTGAGGGATGACACAGAGAAACAAAACAAAACAAAACAGCCAATTTGGCTAAATAAAGGTACTTAAGAAAACAGAAAAGGAAAAATGTTGAGGTGTTTGTTGTTTCTTCTCTCTCTCTTTTCTTCTCTCTCTCTTATATGTAACCACGTGGTTTGTTTGTTAAGATTTGTGCCTTCCCTAATTTAACTGAAATTTATAGCAGGAAGGACTTGTGTGTGTGTGTCCTGTCATCCTCTTTGTCCATGTTTTTGTGTATGTGTACGTCTTTGTCTTGTCTTGTGCGCACTCGAGGTAATTGCAACTGTAAAATATCTCTGTTTCCTAGAGATATGAATTTCAAATTGTTAGAAAATTAAAAGCACTGAAGAGAAAGGAAAATGTCTTTGCCCAGTTAGGACTGGCCAACCTGATCTGGGACAAGGAACAGAGTTCAATTTTCCTATTCCTCTCGGTGTTTTTAAGAAAAGCCAAAATTTAAGGGACAATGTTTTAAGTTAATTTACAGGAAAAATTTCAATTTTACATTTACTGTATGTACATGCAAACAGTTTTAATATTGCTCTTCTGTGATGTTTAATGGATGCCAATTCTCTGCTAAGATGGAAATGTCTGTTCATTTTTCCCCCCCCGGTGATGTCTCCATTTTGTTATAATTGATTTAACTGCGATACTGATGTGTTGTTTGTTTTCCTCAAACCCTGCCTACAAGCTATCTACCCCCCCCCCCCAAATCTCTAATCCTTTTACAATGCCTCTCGTGGTAGAATTACCAGCAAAAGGGGGAAGGGACCCTGTTCTTATGTCTTTCAGCCCTGCACACATGATCCTGAAGCCTATGGAAGCAGAGCAAATGGGCTCAGACACTGCCTCCAGTAAAGACATTCCATCCATTTGAGCCAGAATTGGGTTTGAATCTAGTCCTCTAGTCATCACAGCAACCAGAGTGGAGCAGATCTTTCCAAGCCTGGCTGACCAGCCTTACCACCAACACCTAAGGGCACCCAGCAGACATGAATGAAAGGACCCTGAGATGGACAAATAAAGACCAAACATCTATTTTCAATCCCCAGCAGACAGCTGAAAAGACTAGGGGGGAGGGGAGAAATTCATTGTAAAGTTTTTCTTTCTTTCTTTGCTTCAGTTACAGAAATTCATTGTAAAGTTTTTCTTTCTTTCTTTGCTTCAGTTACAGAAATTCATTGTAAAGTTTTTCTTTCTTTCTTTGCTTCAGTCACAGAAATTCATTGTAAAGTTTTTCTTTCTTTCTTTGCTTCAGTCACAGAAATTCATTGTAAAGTTTTTTCTTTGTTTTCTTTCTTTCCTTGCTTCATTCACTGAAATTCATTGTAACGTTTCTCTTTCTTGTCTCATCTATATTGTAATCAGTTTAATGTACTCATGTAAGAATTGTATTGGGAGTGGTTGCCACAGTGAGTTCTGTACACTTTAGATTTCTGTCTAGTGGGAGGTAAATTTGTAGCTGCATACACAAACACACAGAGACACGCCATTCAGAATTAGACTGAGGTTATCCCTTTTTTCATCTACCTCCACCCAAAGCTGCTTTTAGCTTGCTGGTTTTTGTTGTTGTTGTTGTTTTGATTCCTGCTTTGTGGCATTAAAGCCCAGGCAGTCATATCTCCCTGCTAATTCCATGGGGGAAGGGGACAGGTCCCCTCAGGCAATTTCCCCACTTGAAGAGCTAGCAGAAAGGATCTTCGAAAACCCAAGGCCTGACTGCTGCCCAGTAAAGCAGGGTACTTTGCACTGGTGGTCTCAGGAGTAAGAGTCCCAGGGCTCATTCTAAAAAAAAAAAAAGAAAAGAAAAGAAAAGCCTAGATTGCACACTGGCTAATTTCAATTTGGACTCACAAATCCTAGATGCACTAAAGTAAGAGCTAGGGCAGATTCAAGAACCATCCCTTGGAAATGGGCAGCCTGTGATTTCAAGGTAAACCATGGCTGTGGGAATATTGTGGGGCCTGTGCTTGCTTGAAACCTGTCTGGGAGCTCATCGAAAGTGTTATCAAACATCTGAACATAATTGGCATGGAAAATTGGATACTGTAAATTTATTTCCAGAACTTTTGCCCTGGCCATTGACCATCATGGTTGAAAGCTCTCCTTTTGGGAGCCACTGAAGGAATCCTTCTGCTGCCTCTTTCAACTGCCTCTTTCAACGTCTTCCCCTCTGCATCAGAGAAAATTGAAAGCACCCATAAAATCTCCCTGACCTGATCAATTTGAAGTTTGTGTCAAAACATGTGTTGCACTCACATGTTTTGAAAAAAAAAATGAGGGATTGTAGGAAGTTAGCACCCACCCCTCTCTTAGGAAATGAGATATCCTAGGAGATATTAAAATGTAGGAAATATTCTGTGGAACATATCTGGAAACATGCTTTTAAACAAACAAAAGACTCCTCTTGGAAACCCCCACCCCTGCTAAGCTCACATATTCCTCTCACCTGGCTGAAAGTCTTTTGCATGACAAAATCACAATAGGATTTGCCCAAGGCCCTTCCATTTCAGCCAAAGCTGGATTAGACAAAAGCCAAGAGCCACCCCAGCATGCCCCTGGGGGGTCTGAGAGCCAATGGGATACATTTCTATACAGGAAAAGGAAATCTAAGAGGTGGGACCCAACTTACACTATAAAAACCAGGAACTCAATATATCTCTTCCTCTTTTTTCTCTTCACCACACAACCATGTAAGTTACCTTTTCTGTACAGGGGCTCCTGCCATGTGCTCCTGTCCACCGTTAAACCTTCCTTCCAAGCAACTTTCATGAATCCAGTGTCTTTTTCCCCACTTGGAACTGAACCTAAAAGGATAATTCCTTGGTTTGAGGTAATTGCTTATTCAGTTTCTTTTTAATTTTAAACATATTGGTTTCCAAATTCTTCAAACTTCAAAAGTTGATAGTATAGCAAACAGACTTTTCCCATCAATGATTTTGTTTCTTGTATAAAGAAAATAGGCCTCAGTTTCCTTGATTGGAAAGAGATCATCACAGACTTCAGAGAAGATGGGGTAGCTTCTTTCATTTTTCCAAGCTATGGAAAAAAACACTGAATATTCCCCACTCCATCCCCCTTCTCAGTTAGGTACTACTCATTCTGGATTATACTTATATGTATATAAAAAGAGAATCAGATAGTGAATTTGGCAAAATGCATGTGACAATATATTTATTTAAAAAATTTCTTGGCCACCCATTTTACCACATGGTAATTCTGGGTGGCTTATCTTGTTGCTTGAAAAGGAGTGTTTTTGAGTGATGCTGTTATTGTTTCCCCAGTTTTCAGAACCATTTCACAGGACTTCAACATTACCACAGAATTATTGTCTTTCTTCATCAAGTGGGATTATCGTTCGATAGTGAAAAGAAAGAAAGAAAGAAAGAAAGAAAGAAAGAAAGAAAGAAAGAAAGAAAGAAAGAAAGAAAGAAAGAAAGAAAGAAAGAAAAATATTTTTCCTTCATTAAAGCAAAATATTAACTACCTTGTTGAGGCTGGTTCAATTTCCAAAGAAATTATCTGTGAAGCCAATTTTGCAGTTTCTTGTTATTTTTCTTCCACATTTTTTTCTAGCTACACTTTAGTGGTAAATCTTCACTTTACATAGAGAAGGCAAGGCAGTCAATTCCTGACATTCCCAGACTGATGGACCAATGATCCAATTCATAGAAGGAAAATTCACACGTTCCTGCATTGCACGGAGATACTTTCAACACTTAAACATTATTCATATAGATCTGTTATCCAAGAGCATACACACTGTATACTAGCAGAGTCCTTATGCTAAACCTTATCCTGATGCATTGGTAGAAGATAGGATATTTATAGGAAATTTGTATATTCACCACCATTTTTCCTTTGTTGAACTGCACTACCACACCTGAAACTGTAATATATTTGGTTCTGTCAAACATGATTTAAATTATACACAATTATCAAGTTAAAATGTTTCATCTTGAATACAATCAGTAACATAACAATGAAACTGCTTAAAAGCATGCTCAAGCGCTTCTAGATAAATACTTAAAAACCAGAATAGTATTTTGCTGTTGGGAAACATATGCCTGATTCCCCTCCCCTGCCCCTTTTTAATGTAGCAACATAATGAGCTTCCTGGAACGAATGACAACTAGCAGTGTATTTCCTCTTATCTTAGAACTCCAAGATGGTTAATGTCCACATTGAATCCAATCATGTAACAATCCCGAAACATTAGTAGTGCCCAGTGATAGGGAGTCAAGTGCTTCTAAAAAAAATTGGCCTCTTAAACAGAGTACAAAGAAAAACAACACCCTGAAGGAGATTTCTGACAGAGGACAGCATATTAAAATGCTATGAGATAGTATCCCAGCTTAGGTTTAAAGAATTAATGAAGAACAAATGTTCCAAGTGACATGTAAGCATGAAATTCTCTCTGTGGGTTGACCTTCATTCTTCTACAGTTAGCTAATGAGGATTTTCTTTGTTATCTATCTTGCTGGAGGACCTCTGGGCCTTGTATCATTATTGAATGAGCACAATGTCACCTCAGCTGGCAGAAATGTTTTGTCTTTTGTCAGGGAAAGAAGTTTGTTCGTGTCATCCAGTGAAAAGCATAATACGGCAACAGGCAATTGAGAGCAGACATTTCAATTCGGTTAACTTAGCCCCATGGAGATGTTTAACCTGCTGCTGTTGTTTTGATCAGAATATTTACACTAGCTTGTTATATGACTCTTGTAGCTACTTCTGGAGTTTGGAAAGGGCTGTTATAAATTAATGATAAGCCAAAGCAATTTATCTTGAGATCTGCTCACCACAGCCCCTTTCAGCAGTTAATTATCATCAGTGGACTGAACTGTATATATTTGGAAAATGAATGCCTGTAGAGCAGCTGCTTTTTATCTTATTCATAATGGCAAGTATATCATTTCTATTAGTGATGCTTAGAGTTTGGAAAAACACATCTGCTCAGAGAAAATTCCAGAGACCTCGTAAATTGCATTATTAAGCAGTTCTACATCCAAAGAAGAGATCCCTGCCGCATATACTTTGATGACATTAATGGCAGCTTCACAAATATATAACATTTATAAAATGTTTGCATGGCAGCAAACAAATTTCAATTTGCATATTTTTGGATATGATGCTTCCTTTCAGTTGATAAAATCAAATCTGAAAGGCTAGATAAAATATAGCCGAAACATTGTTGACTGTTTTGTACATTGTAATGTCTATCTGTACAAGCCTGTTGTTGTTGTTTTCGGCTTTAATTACCCTCATATTTTAAATTCATGTAACAAAGTATACCTTGAATCCTTGCTGGAGCCTTAATGTGCTTGGAGAAAAATGCTCACCACACACATTCATTAATTTCATTTATTATTATGTAGGAACCGATATCAGATAAGCTTCTAAGTCAAGAAAAGAAAAGCTTATAATGATAGAATTACATAATTTAAGGGCTATATTGCCTTTTGAATCAAACCTTCTGCTGAATGTGGAAATGGAAAAGAAATAATTCCTGGCATTATAAGGCATTCCATGAAGGATAACCAATCTTACGACACTCCATTGTTCAGTATTTCTTTGGTCCAAGGGTCATATTGACACTGAAAGAATAATTTGGGATGATGTGTTATCATAAGATGTAGGTAGAATTGTATTATGAAATGTATCATCATGCAAGCACATCACTTAACCACATAACAAACCAAGTTCTTCTTTGTCACTAATTCTAATTACCTTTGTCATATAATTTTTATGCTAAAATCAATAGCTATCTTCACTGGCTCAAGGTTGACTCAGCCTTCCATCCTTCTGAAGTTAGTAAAATGAGGACCCAGATTGTTGGGAGTAGTAGGCTGACTCTGTAAACCGCTTAGAGAGGACTGTAAAGCACTATGAAGCAGTATATAAGTCTAAGTGCTATTGCTATGATATTAGTACAGCACTTAGCACTTAGACTTGAATAGAATAGAATAGAATAGAATAGAATAGAATAGAATAGAATAGAATAGAATAGAATAGAATAGAATAGAATAGAATAGAATAGAATAGAATTTTATTGGCCAAGTGTGATTGGACACACAAGGAATTTGTCTTGGTGCATATGCTCTCAGTTTACATAAAAGAAAAGATAAGTTCATCAAGAATCATAAGGTACAACACTTAATGATAGTCGGGGTACAAATAAGCAATCAAATCATATTAGGAACCAGTCAATATAAATTGTAGGGATACAAGCAACAAAGTTACAGTCATACAGTCATTTGTGGGAAGAGATGGGTGATGGGAACAATGAGAAGGTTAATAGTAGTGCAGACTTAGTAAATAGTTTGACAGTGTTGAGGGAATTATTTGTTTAGCAGAGTGATGGCGTTTGGGAAAAAACTGTTCTTGTGTCTAGTTGTTCTTGTGTGCAGTGCTCTATAGCGTCGTTTTGAGGGTAGGAGTTGAAATAATTTATGTCCAGGATGCGAGGGGTCAGTAAATATTTTCACGGCCCTCTTTTTGACTCATGCAATATACAGGTCCTCAATGGAAGGCAGGTTGGTAGCAATTGTTTTTTCTGCAGTTCTAATTATCCTCTGAAGTATGTGTCTGTCTTGTTGGGTTGCAGAACCAAACCAGACGGTTATAGAGGTGCAGATGACAGACTCAATAACTCCTCTGTAGAACTGTATCAGCAGCTCCTTGGGCAGTTTGAGCTTTCTGAGTTGGCACAGAAAGAACATTCTTTGTTGTGCTTTTTTGATGACATTGTTAATGTTAGATGTCCATTTTAGATCTTGCGATATGATTGAACCTAGAAATTTAAAGTTCTCTACTGTTGATACTGTATTGTCTAGTATTGTAAGAGGTGGTAGGATGGGCGGGTTTCTCCTAAAGTCTACCACCATTTCTACGGTTTTGAGTGCATTCAGTTCCAGATTGTTCCGGTCGCACCACAAGGTTAGTTGTTCAACCTCCCATCTGTATGCGGATTCATCATTGTCTTGAGTGAGTCTGATCACTGTTGTGTCATCTGTGAACTTCAGTAGTTTAACAGATGGATCGTTAGAGATACAGTCATTGGTATATAGAGAGAAGAGAAGTGGAGAGAGCACACAGCCTTTCTTAGCTTTTGTCTGTGAAATAGGTCTTGCACTTCCTTTTCTAGGGGTTGTGAACCCAATGGTATGGGGTCAGTTGTAGGAGGCTTGGCTGTTGTTGGTGTGCCTGAGATGGGGGTTGTGGAGATAGATGGCTGTAGTTTCCTTTCAAACCTGCAGTAAAACATGTTCAGGTCATCTGCCAGTTGCTGATTTCCTTCAGCCTGGGAAGGTGGTTTGCCATAACCATTGATATTTTTAAGAGTTCTCCACATGTTTGCTGATTCATTTGTTGAGAACTGATTCTTTAGCTCTTAAGAGTAGCTTCTTTTTGCTGTTCTGATCTCCCTTGTTAATACATTTCTGGCCTGATTGTACAGCATTTTATCATCTTTTCTATAGGCTTTCTGTTTGGAACGACGTAGCTGCTTAAGTTTAGCTGTGAACCAAGGTTTATTGTTACTGTATATTCACAAGTTCCTGGTCGGTACGCATAGGTCTTCACAGAAGCTGACATATGATGTTACAGTATCTGTGAGTTCATCCAAGTCTGCAGAGGTATCTTCAAAAATATTCCAATCAGTGCAGTCAAAGCTAGCCTGTAGTTTTAACTTTGCCTCCTCAGTCCAAGTCTTCACTGATTTAATTGTTGGTTTTGTGGTTTTAAGTCTTTGCTTGTAAGCAGGTACAAGGTGAATCATGCAATGATCAGAGTGTCCCACAGCTTGTGGTAAATACCGATAAGCATCTTTTAGTGTTGTGTAGCAATGGTCTAAAGTATTCTTGCCTCTAGTGGGACAATTGACATGCTGAAAGTATTTTGGTAGCTCTTTCCTTAAGTTTGCTTTGTTTAGATCTCCCAAAATAATGGCCAGTGAATCGGTGTATTTGGCTTCAGCCTCCATAATCTGATCAGCTAAAGTTCTTAATGCCTTGTTTACATAGGCTTGAGGATAAATATACACCACAATTAGCAATAGCAATAGCACTTACTTATATACCACTTCATAGTGCTTTACAGCCCTCTCTAAGCGGTTTACAGAGTTCAGCATATTGCCCCCAACAATCTGGGTCCTCATTTTACCCACCTCGAAAGGATGGAAGGCTGAGTCAACCTTGAGCCTGGTGAGATTTGAACAGCTGAACTGCTGAACTAGCAGTTCAGATTGCAGTGCTGCTTTTAACCACTGCGCCACCACAGGCTCTAGTAGAATTAGTAGAAATGAAGTAAACTCTCGATGAGAATAAAAGGGTTTGCAGTTGATAAGTAAGGACTCCAAGTTTTCATCACAGAATTTTTTTATTATAGTTATGTCCTGAGACCAGCTGTTGTTGATATATATATATATATAAAATTAAATTAAATTAAAAATCAAGCATTGCCCTAAATAATGTTTTCCTTTCTTAAGTTTATTAAATCTATCTACTAAAAAAGCCGTGATGACACAGTGGTTAGAATGCAATATTGCAGACTAATTCTGCTGACTGCCAGCAGTTCGATTCTTACCGGTTCAAGGTTGGCTCAGCCTTCCATCTTCTGAGGTCGGTAAAATGAGGATCCAGATTGTTGGGGGCAATATGCTGACTCTGTAAACAGTTTAGAGAGGGCCATAAAGCACTGTTATGTTTATTGCAGTAGAAGCCTTTCTGCCATAGCGTCTAAAAAAGTTTGGATTAATGCTTAAAGGAAAACCTTGATGCCACTATAGGCTCAGTCTCTCTTTCACTTACGATCATTCGGCAGATCTGTGCTTTAAAAAGGTGATTAGGAATGAATGAAGCATATAAATTCCAACTGTAAAATCAGCTATGCTTTTTTAAGACTAGTGCAGTATGTTTCCTTAAAAAGCTGCTCCTGGCTGCTTTCACGTCAGTGTGTATAGTGGAAGTCTGAATAAACTGATGTGCTTGTCAATGCACATGAACATTTATGAGAAAAACAACAACACAAAAATACTAAGGAACTGATATTGTTGAAATAATATATAATAGGATTTGGGTCAGTTGGACTAGATAGCACATTTGTTTGAATGAAGTCCTTGTTCATATCTCTTTTCAGTCAGGAACAAAATGCTATATTAATACATCTACTAAGCAAAATCTTCCATTCTGGTTATTGTAATAAATATGCTTAATAATTTCATAGGCATTAAATATTGAAAACAAAGAAAAAGAGAGAAAACCAATACAAATTTCTTACATTTTAAAATATGTACATTTGTAAAAAAAATGCATTTATTAATTATATAAAAGAAATTCCAGTCTGATAATTTTTTAATGATAAAAAAGCCCATACCATATCTGCATTTGGATAATTATTATATTTGAAGCAGTAATTAAATAATTTAATTCATTATCAATTCCAGAGGGAACTTGGGGAGATACCTGAATCCCTGGTACATAATTCGTCTGAGTCCCTGGTGGCTGCCTGGAATAGAGCGGCATCAGGGGTGTTGGATCGGATTGTACCTTTGCGACCTCTCCGTAGCAGTGGATCCAGGAAGGCTCCCTGGTTTCCTGAGGAGCTCGGGGAGATGAAACACCACAAGAGACATCTAGAGCGACGTTGGAGAGCCAGTAAAGCTGAATCTGATCGAACACTACTAAGAACCTTTATTAGGTCTTATTTAGTGGCGATACGGGTGGCAAAAATGTTTGCATTTTTCTGTTCTTATTGCATCCGCCGATTCACGCCCAGCCGCCCTGTTTAGGATGACTCATTCCCTCCTTGCTAAGGGGGAGGCGAGGAACACTTGCAAGGCAGAGCTGAGGAATTTGCTCAGTTTCTGGTGGATAAAGTTGCTCAGATCCGGACAAACCTGGACTCCAATTGGACAGGGCTAGCGGAAGTGACAGGGACTGGTCTTAGTTCGGTTGTATGGGACGAATTTGAGCCAGTCACTCCTGAGGATGTAGACAAAGCCATAGGAGCGATGAGCTCCTCCACTTGTTTGTTGGACCTGTGTCCCTCCTGGCTGGTTTAGGCCAGTGGGGAGGTTTCACATGGCTGGCTCCAGGTGGTTGTGAACATTTCTTTGAGAGAGGGATCCATTCTGCAACCCTTAAAAGTTGCAGTGGTGTGGCCCCTCCTCAAGAAGCCTTTCCTGGATCCAGCAGATTTAAAGAACTTTCGTCCAGTCTCCAACCTGCCCTTTGTGGGTAAGGTTGTAGAGAAAGTGGTGGCGCACCAGTTCCTACGGTTATTGGAGGACACTGATTATCTAGATCCCTTTCAATCGGGTTTCAGGCCCGGCTACAACATAGAAACTGCTTTGGTCACCCTGATGGATGAACTCTGGCGAGCCCGGGATGGAGGTCACTCCTCCATCCTGGTGCTACTTGACCTCAGCAACTTTCGATACCATTGACCATGGTATCCTTCTGCGCTGACTCGGTGAGTTGGGAGGCACCGTATTACGATGGTTCTCCTCATACCTTTCCGATAGGATGCAGCCAGTGTTGACAGGAGGACAGAGATCCACCCCTAGGCTCCTGGTTTGCGGGGTGCCTCATGGCTCGGTCCTCTCACCCATCCTGCTTGATTTCATCTACATGAAACCGCTGGGTGAGATCATCCGTCGACATGGGGTGAGGTTCCAGCAATATGCTGATGATACCCAGTTGTACATCTCCACCCCGTCTCAGTTCAGAGAAGCAGTGGATGTAATGTGCCGATGCCTGGACGATGTTAGCATCTGGATGGCAATGAACAGGCTCAAGCTCAACCCTGACAAGACCGAGTGGCTATGGATATTGTCCCCTAGGGATTATGTCGATCATCCCTCCTTAGTTCTTGGGGGAGAGAAATTAACTCCCTCGGAACGTGTTTGCAATTTGGATGTTCTCCTAGATCCACAGTTAAAATTGGATCAACATCTGTCAGCTGTGGCTAGGGGGACCTTTGCACAGGTTTGCCTGGTGCACCAATTGCGACCCTACTTGGAGAGGGAGGCTTTACTCACGGTCACTCATCTCCCAACTGGACTACTGTAATGGACTCTACATGGGGCTATTCTTAAAGAGTGTCCAGAGATGGCAACTGGTGCAAAATGCAGCTGCGAGAGCTGTGGTGGGTATTCCAAAATACACCCACGTAACACCTATTCTCCGCCAGCTGCATTGGCTGCCCATTAGTCTCCGGATGCAATTTAAGGTGTTGGTTATAACCTTTAAAGCTCTACATGGCTCAGGGCCAGGATACATTCGGGAACGCATCCTACCACATACCTCCCTATGACTGGTTAGGTCCCACAGAGTTGGTCTCCTCCAGGTCCCATCAACCAAGCAATGCCAGTTGGCAGGACCATGGGGGAGAGCTTTCTCTGTGGGAGCTCCATCTCTCTGGAACCAACTACCCCCAGAGATCCGGACTATCCCAACCCTGCTGGCCTTCCGTAAAGCCGTTAAAACATGGCTCTTCCAGCAGGCGGGGTGAAATAGAGACCAATGAGAACACCTGTAGTCTCCCCATGGACGAATGATGGTAAATGTTTTTTAACCTTGATAACCATTTTAATTATTATTATCATTTTTATAAATTGTTCCTCGTTTATGTTGTACGCCGCCCAGAGTCCCGCGGGAGTTGGGCGGCCTATAAGAATGATTAGATAGATAGATAGATAGATAGATAGATAGATAGATAGATAGATAGATAGATAATAAATAAATAAATAAATAAATAAATAAATAAATAAACTTCATATTTCTAATTTTTGAAAATCTCCATCTTCACAGTTGGTGGTCATGTTATCTTTTTCTTTATCTGGATGTATAGTTTACTTGGTGATGTTAAAACCTGTGATGTTTTCTGCTGTAAGTCTTCCTTTTTTATATTTAATTGTGTCTGATTCTCAGAAACTGCCTGGACAAGTCCTGTCAATTTTCTTGGTTTGTGGTGTGCCACTTCCTCCTTTCTAAAGCTGCGAGAGACACTAGTCCAAGGTCACCAGCTGGCTTTGTGTCTAAGGCACTATTGGAACTCACAGTTGCTCAATTTCTAGCCTGCTGCCTTAACCACTACATTAAAAATGGCTCTCACTGTAATCATATAAAAATATTAGAAAATAGTCATGACTGCTTTTATGTGGATTTTTATTGCAGCAATCTGAGATATTACAAAAGTATAGATAATTCTTTCTAATCATTTATTTATTTATGTCCACAATTTGCTTCCTTGGGTACCCAATGTAATTAAACTTTGTAATGGTATAGTTAAGTAGTAAAGTGAAATATCACATGAAAGAAAATCGTAGTATATAGTATTTAAAACAAAGCACAAATGTACAATATGACATAAATATGAAACTATTAATAGAATTACTTGACTTAAATGGTACAGAAGTTGCAGTAATGAATAAACTAATAAATAAATAAGTCATTGATGGAAGTGGGAGCAATCCCCTTTTGAAAACATGTCTTTGAAGCAGCAATGATAGTTTGAAAGCATCACACACTTGGAGAGATATAAATGGTGGAGAAAACTAGATCTTAGTAGACTTATAGTATTCCATCCTGATTCAAAACTACAATAATTGTCTCTAACTTCACTTATACTAACTGCAACCTGCAGTATAGATTAGGTCTGTGATGGCGAACCTATGGCACGCATGCCACAGGTGGCATGCATAGCCATATCTGAGGGCATGTGAGGCATTGCCCTATGTCAGCTCAACCCTAACCCTATGTCAGCTAGGTCGCGCTGGCCAGCTGATTTTTGGGCTTCCGGAGGGCAGGGGGGAGGCCGTTTTCGCCCTCCCGAGGCTTCAGGAAAGCCTCCGGAGCCTGTGAATGGTGACAAAAGGCCCAACAGGCCTACCGGAAGTCCGGAGGCTTCAGTGAGGCCTGCACACCAGTGGTGGGTTCTTACTGGTGCTGTATGGAACGCCGCACCAGTAGTAGCCTGGCGATGATGTCATTTTTACGTGCTTTTTTCTGGCTTCTCCGCGTCCTGAGCTGTCGGAATAGAGACCTCCCACCCACCCTTGTTTCAATACTAACCTTTATTCTTCCTCTGAAGCACAGCTGAGAAGCTCCTCAGCTGTGTTTCAGCTTGTAATGTCATCCTAAACATGCGCGGAAGTGAAATTGCCTGATGGTACTCGAATTCACTTCTGTGCATGCTCGCGATGCACACCAGTAGCAAAAATAACTGGAACCCTCCGCTGCTGCACACATGTGTGTGGGGGGGGATAGTGGGTGGGTTGTGTGTGAATGTGTGGGGGAGGGCATTGCATTATGGGTGTGGGCACATGCACGTGCACTATCACACGTCCAAAAAAAGGTTTGCCAGCAGTGGATTAGGTCCTATGATTGGAATCTGAATTAGCAGGGATGTCAACTGACAAGGGACTGACTAGAAAACCAAAGTAAGCCACCAGGCAGTTCCATGAAATGTCCATCCAATGTGGACTGGCAGGGAAGAAGGAAGGAAGGAAGGAAGGAAGGAAGGAAGGAAGGAAGGAAGGAAGGAAGGAAGGAAGGAAGGAAGGAAGGAAGGAAGGAAGGAAGGAAGGAAGGAATCATTGAAACACAAATTTTCATCCTGGTTCAGCAGGACTTTTCCTGTGTTCTCAAGAACTTTGGCTTCTTTTACCACATATTTACCAACCATTTCATTAACTAGACATCATAGTAATGGAAAATCAATCAATATGTCTCTCCATTTTTATCTACTGATTTCTCACTTGTATAAATCTCTACAACTGCAGCTATTCATGTGGCAAACCTTTCTGAGAGCAAAATATTTCCCAAATATATGGCAGTTGCATGTCGATTAGAACAAAGCTGCAGCATCTTTAGCCAAAGTACAAGAGATTGAGGTATCCATTTTACCTTAAGCAATTTTATTTGAATCAGTATAATTTGTAACAATTTACTTTTCTGTCGATGTAGGAAGACTAGACTGATGGCTACATCTGAGTTTTCTAGTCATTGCGAATATATGGTATATATGTCCTGATCTTACAGATGCACTCATTTACTCCATAAAATGTTCTCATGGAACCAAAGAAAAAACGCTTGCAAATACTTGCACTATAGTTACAGCCATGAAATTTCCTTTCTCTAAGTCAAATAAATTGATTAACTCAACTGTACTTGATTAAATCTTTTAGATCTTTCACTTCTATTCGTAGTGTTTTATCCTGAAGCAGTGCAATTATTGAAACATGGACATTTCCTGTGATATCCTGATAGCAGAATCTCAATTGTGTTCCAATTTATTTTGATCAGTAAGTGAAAAACTTTATAAATCAAACATAGGCAGAAGGTAACAACCTCTGTATGATTTTGGAGGGCACGTTGACATCCTGAGATATATATTTTGGGGGGGAAATACATTTTCTATTGCTAATAATGGAAGTGTGATTCATTACTCTGAAGAAGGTAAAACCAATTTGATTTTTATAACATATTTTGCTGTCTAAAGTTTTTGCTGCCTTTCAACTTCATGGAATAAGAGAGTTTTAAAGTCCTTGATATATAGTCACAAATATGAGTATTTGTTGTAACCATAGTTCATTCACACTACAAGTGAGAGTTGACATGTGATAAAAAAGCAATAATCAGCGAACTGTCTTGTTTGGCTACCTACTGAAATATCATATAGACTGCAAACATTTTAATGCATATTAATTTACAAGTCCTGCAGGGACAGTTTCTTTGTTCATACATAACAGCAGATGCAGCAGCATATGGCATATCTGTTCATATTTATGGTAATTCAGTGTACATCAGCTTTTAATAAGATAACATTAACTTATAAGCTTTTTTAATCACATTCTCTTTTTCAAAAAAAGGCAGCAAAAGCGAAGCTTCATCCTTGAGAAATGATGAAAGAAAAATACTCTTGCAGATATTGTTTCAAGAGAAAAAGTATGAACTGTTACTTGAGCAACATGATCTTTACCTGAATTGGGTTTATTTCAGTGGTGGGCTGTTGCCGGTTCGGACCAGTTCAGGCGAACCAATAGTTCTGACTGGCAGGTGGGCCTGTCCCCCCCGCCCCAATGCTATTTTGTCCTATATCGCCTTGTTTTTGGAGCCGTGCGAATGCACAAACTCACATTTTCAGTGCTGGGCGAACAGCTTGTTACATTATGTGACGCCCACCTCTGGTTTATTTCCTTATTTTTCTACCAAATGTAATCTGATACTCTATATATCGACAACTCTATTGAAAACTGTTGATTTTATTCAGTATGTCAAAAACTACAGCCTCTTTTAATGTTATTTAAAGTGTATTGATTTTTTAAAATATATATATAAAAAATAATCTTTAGATAAAAAGTAAAGAGGCAGGAAGGAAATGATTGGTAAATAAAGAAAAAAATCAGCTAGAAAATAAGATAAAAGTGCAAAAAGAAAAGAAAATGTAAAGAAGGAAGAGAAAGAATGATTTCTGATTGCCTGGGTACATTCTGGGTACATAGATGGATAAAAATACATCAGCTCTTACTTCTGAAATTAACAATAGTCTATATTATTTATATAATTCTATATATTCTAATTATCAAATCTCCAAATTGAAATTTCATTTCTCTCAATTTCTTGGAAAAAAAATCCAAACTTGTTTTCCAAGTGGAGGTAAAATTAGTCAAAGTCTTTTGTTTAATTAAAATTGTCAGTGTCACCATCTCCATCAACTTCAACAGCTTATGTATTTATTAATGAAGTTTATTTGGCGCCCATCTCATATCCAATAACTCTGGGCAGCTTATAGCAGAAAAACATGAAACATTAAAATATTCATTCCTCCTATGCAGGTAGATTTAGATTTATTATTAGAGTTAGAAGGGACCTTGTAGGTCATCTAGTCCAACCCCCTGCTCAAGCAGGAGTTCCTACACCATTTGAGACAGATGGCAGTCCAGTCTCTCCTTGAAGGTCACAAGTGTTGGGGCTCTCACAACTTCTGCTGGCAAGCTGTTCCACTGGTTGATCACTCTCTTGATGCTGAAATAGTGGATCATATTTTATTGTATTGTGAATTTTAGAAATGTTTTAGAAGGAAGTTATTTTAAAATCTAAACCAGGAAGAGATGGAGCTAGCATGACTGGAGGAGGAATTCTGGGAGTTGAAGTCCACAAGTTTGAAGACCCTTGCACCCCCTTGGAAAGTTTAAGCCTTGTGGACTTCAACTCCCAGAATTCCTCCTCCAGTCATACTAGCTCAGGAATGGGAGTTGAAGTCCACAAGTCTTAAACTTGCCAAGGAGGTGTAAGGGTCTTCAAACTTGTGGACTTCAACTCCCAGAATTCCTCCTCCACTTGGCAACCTTAAAAAAAAAACCTTTAAAAAACCATTTAAAAAAAGTTCTAACCTGTCGGCTCTCTTCGGACAGCAACAGCAGCGGCGGCTCCTCAGGTGCCTCGGGAACAGTCTTCAGGCAGTGGGGGGGGGTTGGGCAGTAGCGGCTGTGGTGGCTCGCTTTGGTTAGCGGCGGCGGCAGGGACAGCAGCAGCGGGAACAGCGGTGGCTGGGACAACAGCTGGGGCAGCGGCAGCAGCGGCAGGGACAGCGGCAGCAGGAACAGCAGCGGCTGGGACAACAGCGGGGATGGGGGCGGCGGTGGTGGTGGCAGTGGCGGCGAGAACAGCGGCAGCTGGGACAACAATGGGGGCAGCGGCGGCAGCTGGGACAGCGGCGGCGGCGGCAGCTGGGACAGTGGCGGCTGGGACAGCAGGGACAGGGGCGGGGACAGCAGCGACTGGGACAGTGGCGGGACAACGGGAGTGGCAGCGGCGGCGGCTGGGATAGCAATGGCTGGAATCGACCGAAAATGCAACGCATGGAGGCTGAAAACCTCCGAAGGGTGGGGGCTGGTGGGTGGGTAGGGCTACATTCGGTGTATAAGATGCACCCAAAATTTCACCCTCTTTTTGAGGGTAAAAAGGTGCGTCTTATACTCTGAAAAATACGGTATGTTCCCTATCTGGTTGTACAAATTGTATATAGATCAAACATGTATATAGAGGAGTATGGCACCATACTTTATTTGCTCCTACTCTTATAATTTCTTTATAATTGAAGATATTTGTAATACCTAAGTAGCCTAGTAACAAAATATATTTGACTACATCCTTCAGAGCCATTAGGATCAAAAGGTTTTGCTTGGCTATTGTTCTCCCAAAATTGGCATGTCTTAGCATTTCACAGCCAGCATGGTCATTATAATAATTTTGGGAAATGGCCCATAGCTCTGGAAATGGTACGGATCAGAAAACATTAGTTTGAGAAAAGGACATTGTGATGTTGGAAGTAATATTCTTCTGGGTTCAGTTCCAAGTGGGGAAAAAGACACTGGATTCATGGAAGTTGCTTGGAAAGAAGGTTTAATGGAAAACAGGAGCACATGGTATGAGTTCCTGAACAGAAAAGGTGGATCACATGCTTCCAGATGTTGGGTGAAGAGAAAAAAGGGTCAAGATGCTGGGAGTTCCTTGTTTTATGCTCTCTCTTGGGCCCCGCCCTGGGCCTCCCTGCTTCTGTACAGAAATGTATCCCATTGGCAGTCAGACTCCCAGGGGCATGCTGGTGCAACTCTTGTGGGCTGACCTGAGTCCCAGGCTTGGCTGATGTAATCTTCCCAGGTCCCATGTGGTATAATGAAAGGGCTTTGGGATTCATATTATGGTTCTTCCTGTAGATGCTTGTTATGTAGAATAGATTGCCCATTGGGGGGAATGAGTGAGCTGGGTCCATTGACAAAGGTGGGGGGGGATGAGTGAGCTGGGCCCATTGACAAAGGTGGGGGGAATTTCACAGTGAGCTGGGCTCATTGACAAAGGTGGGGGCTACTAAGAATGAGTCTTTTGTCTGCCTAAAAGCATGTTTCCGGGGATATATAGAATAATATTCTGCCTTTTTAATATTTCATGGGATATTTCATTTTTCTGGGAGAGGGGTGGGTGCTAACTTCCTACAGTGAGTCAGTAAAAATATAAGCAGGGAAGTTAAAATCTATATGACTCAAGAATATTATGGTTGGAGAAGACTGTTCTCTATTTACAGAATCCAAATATGGCAATGAATATATGCAAACGAGGATATAATAACATTAGGGATCATCCAAGCAGTTCAGTTGATGATGTGATATAGTTAGCATTAGAGCTTCAGAGGTAATAAAAGTTTTTCCCTCCATGAAAGTGGTAAAGACAGAGGCCAATGAATGCAAATGAATCCAGCATTCTTAGATGAACAGAAGAAGCTACTGAAAGCATAGATGTAATAGATTTGTTTTGTACTATAATGTTGGTTATTGCTTAATAGAACTGTTTAACTGATTGCTATGTAAAGCAAACTGCAATGTCTTGCATGTAAAACACAAAACAAATCTCTATTCTGTACACTAATCTAGCCTATCATCTCTCCTGCTCTGTAATGGCCACATATTCTGAATAATGATTCTCTTACAGCACAAGATTTCACCATTAAATTCTCCTTGCCCATAATAGCCAATAGGCATAGTGATATGATAAGGAAAATGCTCAAAATGCTAAACTTGCACATGGCCAACTGAATAGAAAGGTGTACAATGTATACTGATATTGACAACATTTTGTGATTTATTCCCCAGCCAATAAAACTAATATAAGTAAACTGTTCCAATGCTCTGAAATGCAACAGAATAGAAAATAGATGAGAGGAGGCAAGAGTAATAGAAATGTATAAAGGACCAGATGCCTCAATTGGTCAATAAATTATGTTGCCTCTCTTACCCTAAACTCTGTATTACTGTTGTTTGCAAGAGTGGGCTACACTAAAAAATTCATAATCTGTCCAAACAGAGGCAACTGTTTGTGTCATCACTGGCAGGGAGATATCAGGCTGCATATCCTCACTTGGCAAGAGGTGGCAATTTAATCTGACAAGTTTCCTGCCAATGAGGATGGTTTCAGGGATTCAACTGCCATGGTAAAAATTTGACATATCTTTGACTGATGTTGTACAGAAACTTGACAATGAACTGAAGCTTATTAATGCAGTTTAGAGTTGCTGTAAAATTATCAGAAAAAAGAGTCTGCAAAATTGCTATACTCTTCAGGCCCTTCCTTCCTCCTTCCTTCCTTCCTTCCTTCCTTCCTTCCTTCCTTCCTTCCTTCCTTCCTTCCTTCCTTCCTTCCTTCCTTCCTTCTTTCATTCTCTATTTTGTTCCATACTTATGTGAGCTTTTATACATAATATATATTTAATGCTCAATGACTAAAACATGTTGTGTAAGGCATGCAAGCACGCAAGAAATTTAATACAACTTTGGTTACAATAATAAAACATCTGTATCCATTTCTTATTTGTGGTCACAAGGATTGGGGAAAAAATGCTCTTGGTCTTAAACCTGTAAAAGATAATACTATATTGGGAAAGGTATGAGGAAAATCCATCAGTATATTTTATTGAAGGAATACTAGCGCTGTTATAAAAATTAGGCCAATGAGATAAAACAGTATTCAGTTACCCTGTTTTATCTCTAAAATAATAGAGAACAAAATGCTGACTCAGGGATCAATAATGGAACAATAAAAGTTGCATTTGCAATTCTCAAGGAAGAATAGTACAGGAAAAAATAAAAGTTTGGAAGAATGAAAAGTAGGGATATATAAATATTCACAGAACAGTCATTTCAAATATTTTGGGTTTGTGTTCCAAAGTTCTATCCTTGAGCTTAGTAGAATATACTCGAATTTAGCATTATTGATTTGGATGTTTTGTAGATTACCAGTATAGCATGGAGAATCGGAAAAAATCTGAAAAATGGCTTTGCTATCTGCCATCCATTATTTTTTAAAGGAATTAGACATTCAAATGGTTTCCCAGTTTCCCAGTTGAACTGACTTAAGTGCTGTGTTGTAAGATGCCTCAAAACACCTTAAAATGCAGTGGTGGGTAGTTGTTACTCCTCTCAAAGATCTCAGGGTTACTGAGGTGTAGGGACTGTCATCTACGTAGGTTACCTGAGTGGCTTTCAGAGGCACTGCTCTACAGATTGCTCCAAAGATTCTCAAGTACAGGATCCCATTTGTTAGACTCTTGAGTTCGGTTGTTATTGCTACGATTATACCAGAATCCGTGCTGTGTAGGAACCTCCCTGCCTGATCTGCATGTTTCTGTGGCCAGATTGGTGGTGGAATTACCCAGACTTATAGCCGTGAGGGACTTCAACTTGAATTCTTTGGCTGTGGGATTTCAGGGGTCCCGGGACTTCATCTGCTATAGCAGCCATGATTCTGTGCCAAGTGAAATAGTAGCACAATACTGAAACAATTCTCAATTACAAAATCAAATCAAAATAAGAACAGTATGGGTTTTAAGTGCAGCCTCAACAATGACTACTAAGAACAAGTCCTTCTGAGTTCATATAAGTAAGGAGTCAGATTTATTAAAATGGAAATGAAAGGAACAACAGAAGGATTTTGCAAAGTATTCTATTTTCAAATTGCAAATCTATACAAAGGCAATTTCTCTGCCTGTTTCTTTCTTATGCACTTTCTATGTTAAGGGCAGGAGGCCAATTTGCTTTGTGAAGGATGGACAGACTTCACTTATTGAATGCTTTAGAAACAGCTGCTCAGTTTATATGTCTGTGGTCTGGAGGTGGTTTCCTGCCAGTTCGGACCGGTTCTATAGAACCGGTAGTAAAAATAGGGACTGGTTCTCCAAACTGGCAGTAACAGACACCTGGCCATGCCCCAGAACCGGTCCCCACTCGCTCACCCTTGTAATGTCCTGGGGCTCCACCAGGGGGCTCCAAAAGGAGCGGGAATTCTAAGCGTTGTGATTGGTTGATGTTATGTTGTGTTCAGTATAAATACAGAACTGTCAGATTGGGGCCTGCTCCTGTCAGACGACTCTAGTTAGGAGGTTCAGAAGTTAATAAAGCATTAGTCCGACTCAAGCCTCAGCGTCGTTCCTCACGAATATAATACTGGCGACGAAGAAGGAGGTCGAATCCACATCGAGTGACTCCAGCACACCTGAACGTAAGGAAAATTGTGAAAGCACTGTCAGGGACGAGTAATGGCCACCCAACATACATTCGCTCCCTTTAACCCGCCGAGGGAGACCTGGGCTTCCTATGTAGCCCGGTTCGAATGTTTCCTCATCGCAAATGAGTTCACTGAGCTGTCAGGAGACAGAAAGCGGGCATATTTTCTCGGATTTTGTGGGCCTGACATGTTCGAGACTGCCCTAGCCCTTTTCGCCCCTCGCTCGATTCATAGCGTGCCTTGGGATGAATTTATGGAGAAACTTAAAGATCATTACGCACCCCCTCCTTCTAGATGTGCTAGACGTTATGCTTTTTACCATCGGAATCAGAAGGAGAGTGAGACAGTGAATCAATTCGTGGCTGCCCTCAGGAGGGCTTCCTTAAATTGTGAGTTCAGCAATTTAGAAGACTACCTTTTGGATAGGCTTGTTTTTGGAGTCAGGGACTGCCGACTGAAGAGGCGATTGCTCGCCATGCACAACCTCACATTCCAAGTTGCACTTGATGAGGCTCGTGCTGCTGAACTGTCCAACCAATCCCTCGCTGAGATGGACATTAGCATTAACCCAACGCCCGTCCCCAATGCCTCTGTGACCAATGCCATCGCCGCTCTCCCAGAAGCATTAGAGAGGGAGCTCAAAATTGAAGAGGACGTTTGCCGCATTTCTGAGGGTCAGAATAAGGGGGACATGAGGCAAAGACCGCCTCCATCTCTCTCTCCATGCAGGGGCTGTGGGGGGGACCATTTGAGGGCCCAATGCAATTTCCAGGACGCCATTTGCCATCGTTGCGGCCGCAGGGGCCACCTAGCAAGGGTTTGCCGGATGGGTAGAGCCGCCCCCATTCAGAGTTATAGAGAGGCACCACCTGCAGGCCCACGGAGACAGCCCTGGGGGGGTCAGCCAAGAAGAGGCAGCTGTAATGCGATTTTCCCCTCCACTAGGGGGAATCTTGCTGTCATTCAGAAAACTCAGGTGCCCGCGGGTGAGAAATTCACAGTTACTGTGACGCTTGGCCACAAGCCGTGTCCAATGGAAGTGGACACGGGCTCAGCTGTGTCCATAGTCTCATGGAGCACCTTGAAACGCATTTTCCCTGGCATGTCAAAGAGCCGCCTAGAGCCATGCCCATTATTCCTTAGGGCTTACCAGGGGTCCTCCATCCCTATCCTGGGCAGGGGACTGTTTCCAGTCAGGTTCAAAAGTTTTGCTGGCCGCCTGCCCCTTGTAATTGTAGATGGCCCCCTTACCAGTCTTCTGGGACTAGACTGGTTTCCAGCTCTGGGGTTTTCCCTGGAGGGCATTAACGCAGTGAAAGGGGAAGACATGGGGGCCACATTGGAACAGGAATTCCCCGCAGTATTTGACGGGCAGCTAGGGAAGTATACTGGAACACCTGTGACTTTTAATCTTGACCCTATGGTTGCCCCTGTCCGCCTCAAACCACGGAGAGTGCCCTTGGCACTACTGCCAAAGGTGGACGCTGAACTAGACCGCCTCCTTGCACAGGGCATATTAGAAGCTGTAGATCAGGCGCGTTGGGAGACCCCCATAGTGACCCCTGTTAAGCCAGATGGCTCAATCAGGCTATGTGCAGACTATAAGTGCACAGTGAACCGCGCATTACAGTCCCACGCATACCCTGTGCCCATCGTGCACCACCTGCTGCATTCCCTGGGAGGGGGAAAAGTCTTCGCGAAGTTAGATCTGTCCCAGGCTTACCAACAGCTGCCTGTGGACGACCAAGCAGCCGAAGCTCAGACTATTATTACACATCGAGGCGCTTTCCGCTGCCGCCGCCTCCAATTTGGCATAAGCACTGCCCCGGGCATTTTCCAAGGGTTGATGGAACGCCTGTTACACGGAATTCCGGGCACAGTGCCTTATTTCGATGACGTTTTGGTCACTGCGTCATCACGTGAGGAATTAATCTCTCGAGTGCGTGCTGTCCTCACCAAATTCCAGGATGTGGGGCTACGAATTAAGAAATCTAAATGTGTGTTTGCGGCTAGCAGCGTAGAATTCCTCGGGTTCTTGGTGGACTCCACTGGAATACACCCCACAGCCTCTAAGATCCAAGCCATTGTGGACGCACCCAGGCCAAATTGTAAGGCGGAGCTGCAAGCCTTTCTTGGCCTCTTGAACTTTTATGCAATTTTCCTGCCTCACAAAGCCACAGTGGCAGAACCGCTGCACAGATTGCTGGACGCCAGGGCACCGTGGAAATGGGGCCCCCGTGAGGCACACTCATTTGCCGCTGTGAAAGGACTTTTGACAGCAAACACGGTGCTGGCTCAATACAGCACCCAACTGCCACTAGTGCTAGCCTGCGACGCGTCACCCTACGGCGTGGGCGCTGTCCTTAGCCACCGCTTGCCGAACGGAGAGGAAGCCCCGATTGCATTTTTTTCCAGAACCTTAGCTGGGCCGGAAAGGAACTACGGCCAAATCGACAAGGAGGCCCTGGCTCTCATTGCGGGGGTTCGCAAGTTCCATCACTATCTGTATGGGCGCCGTTTCGACCTCGTGACTGACCACCAGCCACTTCTGGGGTTACTCTCCAGCAACCGTCCGACACCCCAGATGATATCCCCAAGAATGACCCGTTGGAGCGTTTTCCTCGCCAACTACGAGTACCACCTGATCTACCGACCTGGCCGCAACATCGCGCACGCCGATGCCTTAAGCCGCTGCCCCCTGCCTATCCTGCTGGAGGACCCGGCACCTGCATCTACGGTCTTCCACTTGAACGACATCAACCTACCCATCGCAGCAAGCGACATCGCCAAGTCTACGGCTCGAGACCCCGTCCTGTCAAGAGTACTGACTTGGGTGCTGAGGGGCTGGCCTGGGGACACTGTGACTTCCGAATTTGCCCCATTCAAAACGCGCCAATGTGAACTGTCTGTTTTACGGGGCTGTTTATTGTGGGGTGAGCGGGTTGTAATCCCCACGGTTTTTAGGCGAGCCACCCTCAACTTGTTGCATAGGGGCCATCCCAGGGTGGTCCGAATGAAGGCCCTAGCCAGGGGTTACGTGTGGTGGCCGGCCAAGTGCTCCATCTGTCAGGAGAATAGGGCATCCCCGCCTAAGGCAACCCCGCAGGTTTGGGAAACCCCAGCAGGCCCCTGGTCCCGCATCCACGTGGATTTTGCCGGCCCAGTACAAGGCCAGATGTTCTTGGTGGTCGTGGACGCTTTTTCTAAATGGTTGGAAGTCCGCTTAATGTCCACGACCACCACTGACTCCCTGATTAGGTGTTTGGAGTCATTGTTTGCGACACATGGGTACCCCGACGTATTGATCTCGGATAATGGGCCTCAGCTGACAGCGGCCCGATTTGAGGGGTTCCTCGCCAACTTAGGCATACGGCATGGTCTCATTGCGCCATGGCACCCTGCAGGTAATGGCATGGCGGAACGCATGGTTCGCACAACGAAAGAAACACTTCGCAAACTAGGCCCGGGGGATTGGCGAGATAAAGTAGCTGAGCTCCTGTTCACACAGCACACTACGCCATGTACAGCCACGAATAAAACACCGGCTGAGTTGCTCATGGGGAGGCGTTTGAGAACGCAGCTCGATAGACTACACCCCCATTAAGTGAACACTGTGGTTGTTACACAAGTCCATTTTCCCCAATGGGCATTTTTAAATGGAAATTAGAAGGAATTGTTGGAAACTGGCAAAAACATAGAAAACCTCACGTGACTGTGTGGGATGTTGTAACTGGTCATAAATGTGTGTGTGTGTGTGCACACACGTGCATGCATATGGCTGTCAAAACTCCAAAAACAGGTCAAGTAGCTCTGAAGAGGTCAATCATAAATTTGAACACTTCCTAAGCAAGCAGCCATTAAGCGAGGACCACTTGTATTTGGTTTGCCTTAAGGGTTCAGAGCTGTATGGAATATGGTTTCCATGTGATTCTAGGCTGCTGTTTATCTGTTGTGTGAAGAGAGATATCCTGCCAAGTATACACACTCTGTGACGTCCTGTTTCCTGTCAAAGAACTCCCATCTTTTTCTTTTCCTTAAACTCACTCACATTCTGCCTGAACTGCTTCTCCTTCCTCCTCCTTTCCTCCTCCCTGTTTAGTGCTGAAGTTCCACTGCAGTTTCATTTCTGTTCTTTTATTCTTGGGAGAAGGGGAATATCCAGCCTAAAGCCTTTTTTACCCCTGGATTCTTTTTTTTTTCTCCTTCTCTTGTCACAAATTTTAGTTGCAACTGGAGGGCTGAATGTACATATAACACTGTGTGGTTTTTTTTTTTTAATATTGAGCTGTCAATGCGGATGAAAAGTTTGTATTCTTGAATTTGCTATGCCATATGCCATCTGCTTCTGCATGTCTTTTCCTGTACTCCTATATTCCTATGTAAATTCCATCTTCTTGCCACAGTGGCCATATGGTTCAACTGTATGTGCTCTGGCTATTCTAAAAGCTGTTTATACTTAAGATCCAATATTTCAGGAGCAATGCTCATCTTCTTCAGAGGACACTTCCAATTCCAATTTCTTCTACTTTCTACAATAAATGTACTTTTAGACCCTGGCTATGAATTCACCATTTATAACAAAGTAATACAGATCATATTTTCATCACATTGATATCCAGTTCTACTGTTGAGAAGTGCAAAGAGTTTTACCAAAGTGTTTCCCCAGGATGAATCTAGTCAATCTAGCACATCCAAATGCTGCCTTCCCGAACTTAAAAGTAATGATAAATGATAGAACTGACTATGTCCTGCTTTCTAATGGCACTCTAAAGTCCTGAGAAGGACTCACAAGATGAATTGATGGCAGAAAATACATATTATTTTTAAAAAATAACCTACACTTCCTTCAATGAATTAAGGCGCCGTGAAAGATTTTTATTCTTCATTCCCATCACACTCTGTAATGAAACTCAGTGGGAATGTTTGGTTCAAGGTCATCTGGATCTCCTCAATGCTTAGTTTGATTGATTATGTGCCATCAAGTCACTGTTGACTCTTAGTGACCACATAAATAGATTTTTCTCTGTGACAATGCTTATTTTCGCTCTGTACTATACTGGCTACATGAATCAGCTTAACGGTGTTACTAGAGTTTGTGATACCTTGACATGTTCATTGTTCATGGACTTCATTTGACACCACATAGTTATTTAGCCACTATTGATCCTAATATTTATATTTATGCTGTACATAACTTGCTATCTATTAAAAATGTAGATTGTTTTCTTTGTTCCCCTCCAGTTTGTTAACTTTGTCACTTTTACTCTTCATTTTTGTCTGTTTCCTTTGAATATTTAGAAAACCTGAAAACCACCCAGATTTTCTCTGAGCTGGTGGCATATAAACAATAGCAACAATAATAACAACAACAATAACAAATATTATGATGATATATAATAAAATAGAGTTTCAGTTGCAAACTCTCCGGCTCACATATTTTGCTTTGGGAAATTGACTGCATCTTGAATTGGAATATTTCCACAGCAAATCAGAATATGTTGGCTTGGAAAAACTAGTGAATTATATTTATGTTATGAGTCTGCATCATAATAATTGTATATTATCCTGTTCACAAGTTAAAAGAATTGTTTAAGTGTTCTTAGAAGTTCTTGGAAGCTCAAGATCTTGATTTTACTCATTATTAGAGGTTAATGCTGTTGATACTTCTCGCAAGCCTGATATGTTTTGATAAATTGAGTCTTTGTCTCATTCTCTGAGAAGAATCTTCCAGACAATTTAAATTATAAAGGTTTAAATCATAAAATAGCTAAAATGGGAAGTCAGATGATGTTGTCAAAGAACTGGAATGCTTTAATAACTATCATCCTGTTTAAAATCAGTTGAAAGACCTAGAAAAATAGAATACATATGAGGAAATAAATATCTCATCTAACTTTCCTTATAAATACCTTCAAAAGATTGGCTAAGCATTGCACTGCATTATACGGAAGGACATAGTCTGTTACAGAATGTCAAGTGCTCTTAACTTACTGCAATGAAGCATTTATACAGCAATTTTTTCAATATTTTTTCCCCACAAATAAGCTTTAATAACATGGATACATAAAAATACAAAATGTCACTTGGCTCAGGTTAAAAGCACATGGCCATGCAAAAACTAACCCACAACAGCCAACCAATACAAGCAAAGGCCAGGGCACATTTTGGATTTTGAAGAGCTACTTAGGGAATCAAAGCTTATCAATGGATATTATCTTGTTAGATGAAGTGGTAACTGTGGCAGCAAAATGTGTGCATAAATCTGATGCCAAGCAACCAATATTCATTAGCAGTATTTGTGAAGTGCCATGATTCAAAGGCAAACAGATGTGGCTTTGCCAATGCCTGCTTCTAGCTTTCTGCTGATCAAACTGTAGCACCTTCATTGATCCTCAGGTTGCTGAAACATTGGAGGAACTTTTCATTTTATAAGGTTCACTTTCAGCAGTCAAATAATTTGTTCCAGATTTCAAGCAAAGTGTTCATCCTGACTATTCTAGGTTAAAAAAAAAGGTAATTCTGTTTTGTATAACAACATGGCTGGTATTAAGAGTGCAGATGAATTGTAATTCAAACCATTGGAGAAAGTGTTACGGAATTTCTGTAAATATTTAGCTTATGGAAAATGAGTTTAATTAGGCTATTAGCATTATTAAATTTAATTTTTCCTCTTCATGTTTGTCAATTTACCATGCAATAAGAATATTCTATGGTCAGTGTGTGTTTTCCCTTGTAATTTCTCTATTGGAATGATAGTGGCTCCTACCTGAGCATTGTGTCCAGTTTCGGAAACCACACTGTAGGGGTAGCTAAATAAATTATTTAAATACAATGAATAAAACAAAGAAAAAAAATAAATATTTTTAGAGAAAGTCAATGAAAATATTTGGGAAAGTAGAAACCAATTGTGTAATTGGGAGAGCACAACAGGGAAATCAGACAAATGCAGCTTGTAGTTGAAACTGAATTATTCAAGTTGCCAAAACATTTCAGTATAGGGTTTTCTTAAATGTATGGGACAGAAGCAACTAAGACCTATGATGAGAGACTGAAAGTGCTGTATATGTTTGCCTTGAGAAAAAAAATCCAAAGGGAGATATGATAGCATTCTTTAAATGTTTAGATGCAATATAAAAGGCTGAAACTCAGTTTCTATTAACCCACTCCAGGTCATGGAATAAGGCAGGGGTCCCCTACTTTTCTGACTCCACAGACTGGGGGTGGCAGGGGAGGAAGGGATAGTTTTGCATGTGCAACCTAAATCCCACACATCTGCAAATGAACCTTCATGTGCTTGCCTGCCACTTGCCACAGGGGTTTGGGACCCATGGAATAAAGGCTTAAGTTAGGGTTAAGGTGGTTCTTAACATTGAAAACAGTTTAAAAGTAAAGCCAATTATCCCAAGTGGTGTTCTATTTCCTTCACTGTATGTGTTCAGGCAGACGGTAGATATACCTTTGTATGGGATACTGCAATGTGGCTTCCTATACCATTCTATCATTCTATAGCAGTGGTTCTTAAACTGGGGTAATATGCTGGGAGTTGTGATGCAGTGGCCTAGAGGTGGAGCTCTTGCCTCACAATCAGGAGACTGTGAGTTCAATCCTAGGTAGAGGCAGATATTTCTCTCTCTGGGCACACTGAGAATATATCTGCTGGGAAAAAAAACTCTGCATTGGGGACAGGAAGGGCATCCAGCCAGTAAACACTCGGCTCCATTCAGTTTCCTCCACCCTACAAGGGATTATGCGGTTGTTAAAAGGGGATGAATATGCTGGGAGTAATAGTAGAATTTGTAATTGCTTGTTTACAAATCAAGAGATTGCCGCTGCTGAGATGCTAGTATAAAACAACAGATTCCAGTTGTTGTTGTGTTGTTTTCTGTATGTCTGGGAGAAGAGGTAATTGGATAGTTGGGTCAACCATTTTAAGAAACACTGTTCTGTAGCAGGAATGGGATGACTCACTGCAGCCAGGTGGGCGTGACTGGGTAGGCGTGGCCATCTGAGTGCCACTAGGTGGGCATAGATGAGTGGGCATGGCTGGGTCAACGCAAAGGATTAGGGGCAGCCCACCACACCACGGCCACCTGGTGGCACTCAGATTGCCACCCCTACCCAATCACGCCCACTTGGCTGCAGTGAGTCATCATAGACCAGGGGTCTGCAACCTTAAACACTCAAAGAGCCACTTGGGCTCGTTTCCCACAGAAAACAAAACAACGGGAGCCACAAAACCTGGGTGGGTGTGGCCAACTCGACATCACTCACTCCCACCCAGTCACATGACAGCCCCCCAGCCACACCTATTTATTTTTATTTATTTATTTATTAAATTTATATACTGCCCTTCTCCAGGGGACTCAGGGCGGTGAACAGCCAAGTAAAAAACATTAAAATACATTTAAGCCAAGTAAAAAACATTAAAATACATTTAAAATAAAATATTCAATATGGCCCTAATTTAATACAATTAAAATTTAGTAAAATCTTAAAAATTTTTAAAAACCCCATAAACTTTTTCACGCCAGCCCGGCTTGATAAAAATAATGTGTCTTGAGGGCACGGCGGAAGGTGGACAGGTCGTGAATTGTTCTTAAGTCTGGAGGGAGCTGATTCCAGAGGGTGGGTTCTCCTACAGAGAAGGCCCTCCCCCTGGGCGTCACCAGCCTACACTGCTTGGCTGATGGCACCCCTTCAGGCCCTAGGAGGGATGGAACATGTTATTCATTCATCTACTCATTTGATTTATATTTCATGTTTGTATTCACACAAGGTAGCTCCAGGCAGTAATGCCATATGCAAAGAAATACGCCCATGAAATAAATATCTTATTCAGGTTTTATTTTGCCATAAGCGAATAAGGATAAAATGGATAAAAATGTCCCTTAAACTACACTTCAAGTGTTCTAGTCTCCCTGGGTCTCCTTTGTGGGAACTGATCACTGTGTAGGAACTGTAATGGATAAAGCAGCTGGGTCTTATTTTATTCCCAAATTGATTTGTTTTCTTCCACATTTTCTCTCATTTTTAAATATTTCACCATCTATAGATTTTGGAGTTTTATTCATGCTAGCTGATTTCATCAGAGGAAAGAGGCTGATATGAGATGCATTTTAGTGTGAATATAATGAAATTATATAGTGAATGACACATATTTTTGGCTTCTCTGCCACCCACCCTTTGGAACATCTTACCTCCAGAGATGAGGCAGGCACCCACTCTTCTAGCATTCCAGATGAATGGCAAGACCTCACTCTGCCAATTGACAAGAGGGTCTAAGATTGATATGATAGAGTTGTTGGTGGCTTGAGAACATTCCCTTCACCTTTTTAACTTTTTAACATATTAATTTTTAACTTTGTTCTTAATTCTGTTTTTTATTTTGTTTTTTTAAAGCTGTATGTTTGTTATTGTAAACTGCCCAGAATCAATCAGGTGAGGTGGGTGGTATAGGTGTGTGTGTGTGTGCGTGTGAGAGAGAGAGAGAGAGAGAGAGAGAGAGAGAGAGAGAGAGAGAGAGGGAGGGAGGGAGGGAGGGAGGGAGGGAGGGAGGGAGAGAGAGAGAGAGAGAGAGAGAGAGAGAGAGAGAGAGAGAGAGAGAGAGAAAGAAAGAGAGAGAGAGAGAGAGAGAGAGAGAGAGAGAGAGAGAGAGAGAGAGAGAGAGAGAGAGAGAGAGAGAGAGAGAGAGAGAGAGAGAGAGAGAGAAATATTCCAATTACTGACTATTGCTAGGAAGCTATTTTTGCACTGGAGGCTTTTACTCTTGGCTAATAAGCTAGTTAATATTGGTTGGCCCAACAATAGTATCAATAATAAGGAGGAATTTAAACAATAAACTCTGAAATTGTGGAATGGCGGTATGGTCATTTAAAAATTCAACATTTTGAATTTGCAATGGATATAGTGATATCATTAATAAATGTTATTTTGTGTTATAAAGGTTTAATGAGTTATTTAAACATTATAGTATGTGATATGTTTTAACATGCCTGTTTTACAAATACATTTCTTAGAAGATGCTTATAGTGTTATTATGTAAACATATTCTTTTGTAACAATGTATTTCATATAAAAACACATTTAAATAAGCCACACTAATTTCTTTGAAATAGAAGTCATGGCTACTAAAAGTCAAAGCAAATGGAGATAAAGGAACTGTAGCTATGATATAAAGATTAGTGTCTTATTTTTTGATATGTAAAGGAAAGTACCTTCTAATTAAGGGGAAATTGTATTTTATTCCAGATAACTAGCAGGAATTTAAGTAAAAGACTGTGGAGATCTAAATACAAACTCAGCCTCTGTTCAATCTACTTCTCAGGTAGAGGGAAAATATAGATGAACAAGTATTAACAAATTCTGGGGAGAAAAGGGGAGTATAACTAAGTTTAACTAAAATAATTTTCTTCTGTTTCAGAAGGCACAAAACTATTACCGTACTTTTTGGAGTATAAGACGCACCTTTTTCCTCCCTAAAAGTGGCTGAAAATTTGGGTGCGTCTTATACTTCGAATGTAGCTTTTTTTTGCCAGCCCTAACTAGGTGCTAACAGATCTTCCCAGCTCTTACCGGCTTGCAGGTTCTTTCATTGTTACTCTCTCAGAAGAATGTTTTTCCAGCACTAAGTCTTTGCAGGGTTTTTTTTCATTGCTCTACTTGCTCCGAGTAAGTTATTTTCTAGCCCTAACCAGGTGCTAACTATCTTCCCAGCTCTTACTGGCTTGCATGCTCTTTCATTGTTATTCTCTCAGAAGAAGGTTTTTTTAAGTCCTAACCAGGGGATAAAATAATGTGCTGAAGCTGACGAGACTAAGGATGCTAGCCAGATGAATACCTGGTAGGCAGATTGTTTTCCCCTATTTTCTTCCCCAAAAACTAAGGTGCGTCTTATACTCCGGTGCGTCTTATACTCCAAAAAATACGGTACTTGAAATGCAACTTTTTACTATTAGCTGACATCAATCTTTGCTCTCAATTCTGGTTTTCGGTTCATTATTCTTGTTTTAGGTTCAAGCCCACAGGTACAAAGAAAGCTTCCTGGAAAAACACACCCTTAAATAATGGAAAACCTGGACAGATTCAAGTAAAATGCCCTGTGTTTGTCTTGTGGGATTATCTGGATTGAGTTTGATCCTGTTTCTCCATAGTGGGTGGAGCTAGCCTCCAAGGAATGGGTTAAATCTGCCCTCTAGCCAATAGGACCGAGTCTTAAAAAAGGTATAAATAGTGCCCTTCCAGATTGGCACCCCCTCTTTTAATCTCGGTCCGTAGCCAAAGGGCATTGTGATTTTTCCAGTGCTTGGAGGCTAGTTCCACCGTTACTACATCTATTTCTCCTGATTACTGCTTCTATCTGTGAGTGACATTCTACCTCTTCTGAAAGTCTCCCCAAACTGACAGCTGTCATCCTTGGGTTGAGCGCGGGGTGGGCGGCTGCCCAGCCGCATACTGCGGCCCTGTGAGCCAGCTAGAGCTTCGGGGCAATTTCAAGGAAGGCTCATGGTCATCGCGAGCTTCCTATCAAATTGCTAATTGTCTGGGGGAAAAGCGTGAAGAGAGTTGCCGACGCCGCAGAAGCCCTGCGCTTCGGCGGCCATCGGCTTTTCCCCCTCCGGCTGGAGTCTGCTCCTCCCACAGCCGGTCGAACGCACCGCGCTGTGTTCTGGCCGCCCCAAGCAGAGCCCTTCTCTGTCAGGCCTACCTCTCCTCTCGGCCACCTCAGCCGTCAAATCGGCAGGCCGCGAAATGCCGCCCGAGCCTCTCTAAATTGGCGGGAAGAGCCGTTGCAAGTTCGGCTCCAACGTCACGGCGGCCATCTTGGATTCCCCGGCTCGGCTCTCCTGATTGGTTGCCGCTTCTCTCGATGCTTGCCGAAGACTGCCGATCGATCGAGGTGCCCGCGCACGCGCAGTGCGCTCCGACCTCAGATCCAAGCCGCGGCGAACTGCGGAGAGGAAGAAAGGCATCGCAAGGAGCCGTTTAATAAAGAATTTTTTTGGTGACATCACCGGACATGGCTGAGGGGGCTCACAAGCAGGGCAAGGCCAAGTCCAAGTCATCCAGGCCTTGCCCTCCCGAAGGCTCACAGGAGGAATCGTCTCTGCCACGAGCCACCAATGAGCACAGGGACAGATCCCCTCTCCCCTCACCCCCCGAAGACTAAGAAGCCCCCGAAAGCGGCTTCTAAGGGGGAGGGTCATAAAGGCTCCTCAAAGCCTACATCAGGGGGCACACATTCGGGACCCCCCCACCCCCGTGACGCCATCCCGTGCCCAGGGGGCATGACACCTTTACAACAACCACACAGGGTGGGGCAGTCTTGCTCACCTGAAGATGTCTCCCTGGACAGCCCGGGCATCCACCTGCAGGAGGGGGACGTTTGGGGGGCTCATACCACTCAAGGTCGCTCCGCCCACCGCAAGGTCACCTCAGCTGCCTACACTGATCCACTGGACGACCCTGGGGTGCAACAAAGAATGGATGACGCCATTAAGCAAGGAATTGAGGCCGCTGTCAAGGCCATGGCCCATTCCTCCCAGAGTCGCCCTCCCCCCAGAGCAGTCTCACCGCCGGCTGGCCTGGAACCTGCATCCATTGAGGAGCTGGAGGATGATGATTACTCCGTCCATAGCTCCCCCATCCCGGCTGGAGACCTGGACAAGGAGGAAGGGGAAATTGATGAGGGCCAAGGGGGATGTGATCCTCCACACCCACAGCTGTCAGAGGATGAGGACCTGGCTCCCGAACCCTCAACATCTACCTCCCTCTTCCACCCCAGCCTTTTTCGTTCCCTGCTCCATAAAGCCAGGGCAACGGCTAACATTCCACCATCAGCTGCTGACCCTCAAACCTCTGCAGTTCAGGGTGACCCCATATTTGGCGAAGCCTCAACCTCATCCACCGAGGTAATTCCGATGCCAAACCTCTTTGTCGATGCCATAACAAAGCAGTGGCATACGCCTGCCTCGGGGCCCGCGCCTAACGCTCAAGACAAGCGCTATTTTAACATCTCGTCACATCTGGCGCAACACCTCCCAGTCCCGGCTGTCGACCCTCCCGTGTTGGCGCTGTATTCAAATGCTCCAGTTCCCGGGGAACCAGATGATCTTCTTCGCCCAGAGGAGCGTCGGACGGAATCCATTCTCCAAAAAACCCACCAGGCGGCTGCCTGGGCGGTCAGAGCTTCGACTACAACGTCATTTTTTTGTCATACTTCTCTGAAGTGGTTACATGGCCTTCAGGACCATATCCCGCAGGCCGACACGAGGGCTCACCAGGATATTCAGAAATTAATTGCCGCTGCCCAATTCACATCTGACTTTGTGCTGCAGGCCGGTCGTTTTGCAGCCAGGGCAATGGGAACGGCGGTGGTGGCCAGGCGCATGCACTGGCTCCGCAGCTGGCCAGCCGACCTGCGGCATAAGTGGAAGCTGGCTGCGGCTCCAATTTCGGGTCAGTCCCTGTTCGGCCCTGCCCTAGACCGTATTACTACGGAGACCAAAGATAAGAGGAAAATCCTTCCCTCTTACACAAAGAAGTCCCAAAATAAGGCCTCTCCCTACAGGAAAGGTTCCAGGCCATCAGAGACCCCCTACAGCAGGTACCAGGATCCATACAATCCTGGGCAAGGACAGTACGGGGCATCCCAAGGGCAATACGGGGCTTCCCAGGGGCCATACGTCCCACAGCAGCGTTCGGCCGCCGACAGGCCATACCGGGGTGGGCCCTTTAGAGGAGCCAGTGGTCGCCCTTACCGCTGGTATAAGTAAATCCGATTCGATCCCTCCCATTGGGGGTCGACTGGCATCCTTTGCCAGTCGGTGGGAGGAAATCACCAACGACGCATGGGTCTTACAAACCCTGTCGTCAGGACTGTACCTCGAATTTCTCTCCACCCCACCAAGGTTTTTCCTACGCTGCCCCTTGTCTTCCAACATTTCCAAACGAGTAAAATGCCCTGTGTTTGTCTTGTGGGATTATCTGGATTGAGTTTGATCCTGTGTCTCCTGTGAAAGTAGATAAACTCCTCTAAGCTATGAGTTGGGCCAGGAGTAGGTTCCTCCCGGTTTGGACCAGGTCGCCCGAACCGGTAGCGACCCACTGGTGACATCACTGTTGGTGCCTTTCCGTGCGCGCCACCATCTTTTTTGTGGATTTTCCCCCTTACGCGGCTTGAAAAAGAGCCCTCCTGCCCACCCGCGGGTGAATACCGACCTTTATTTCTTTGGCCAAAGCACAGATGATGAGCTCCTTAGCTGTGTTTCGGGCTAATTCCTGCTTCTGAGCATGCACGGAAGTGAAATCACGTGATGCGTACATCGCGATGCGAAAGTCGCAATGCGAACCAGTGGCGAAGGTAAGTGGAACCCACCCCTGAGTTGGGCCATCTCTTTATTAGATCTAGGTTCTTCCTGACTTCCTGACTCTGTCCTCCCAAGACATCTTGGGAGGTAGTTGAGTCCATGGAATAGCGTGGGTCTCGAGGTTGATCCCTCTACCCATAAAAGAAGGGGTTGTGTGTCCCTTCATAAGAAGCTGTCACTATTCTGGACTCGTTATCATCTAGTTTCCAACTTTCCTTTTCTTGGTAACCAGGTAACAGTTATAGAGGCTCTTGGAGAGACATTATTGGTCACATTCATTACTAATTTTTGGTGGGTGGCAGTAATGTGTTTGTCCTTAGGCTCATTGATCTCTCAGGAACTTTTGATGCTGTTGACCATAGCATCCTTCTAGATGACTGTGGGGATTGAGAGTAGGAGGCACCATATTGAAGTGGTTCTTCTTCTTGTTCTGTGGTTGATGCTGGTCAGTGTTGAAAGGGGGGGAAAGGTTGTATGCCCAGTCCCTCACTTATGTGGGGCCTCAAGATTCAATACTGTTATTTGTCTAGCTTAACATCCATTAAAAACCATTGGATGAGGTCATTCATCAACTCAGAGTCTAGTTATTATCAATATGTTGATGATAACATCTTGTTATCATACATCTTGTCCCAGGCCATGATGTTGTCATGAACCAATGTTTAGGTCAAGATGGAAAGAAAAAAATGGGGGGAAAAACTCAGACTCAATGCTGATAAGACTAAGTGTCTGCAATTGTTCAAACCCTATGAATCTTGAATTTTTCACATTTGGTCATGGATAGGGCTACACTTCCCCATTCAAGATTAATACATGGAGTCCGGGTTTACTTGGATTTACAACTACTGTTCAAAGAATAGGTTGCATCTGTGGCCAAGAGATATTTGCAGAGGTTCAATTTAGGTGCAAGTTGTTCCCATTCTTAAAGTGACATTTCAGATGGTCATTCATGCCATAAATCTCATGGCTAGACTACTGCAATATGCTCTAAATGGGGCTATCCTTGAAGACAATATACATGGGGCTATCGTTGAAGACAATCTGGGAGCTACAGCTGGGCCAAAATTCAGCATTGCAACTGCAATTCAACACTCATATGTGTCATCAATGCACTAGCTGCCAATTTATTTCTGGGTAGAATTCAAAGTGATGATTGTCACATATAAAATCATTCATGGTACAGAGACTGGCTATTTGAATTCTACAGTGGTGTCTGCATAACCATTAATATTGGGCAGAGTGGGGGTGCTTTGGATGCCTTCTATCAAATAATGTCATCTAATGGAATCCCAGAAGCATGCTTTCTCTGTCATGGAATCAGCTCTCTGAGATCTGCATGGCCCATATCCTACAAGAGTGACTGTGTTCCCAGTTTTGGAGTTAGGTTGTTAAGCTCTAGGTGTCTTTTTTGGTCATGCAACATGTGTTTTGTCCAGATATGCATGTTCTCTTTTTAGTTTTTCTTTTTACTTTATAAAAACAAAAGCAATCTATCCAGAGCTATTTAGGAGTTGGGTGGTCTTTAAATATAAACAACAACATATATCTTTGGATAAATCCCTCTACCTATTTTCTAAAAATAAAAATCCCCTGACAAAATATAAAAAGTATGTCAATCGAGTACTGTTTTCTAACTTCCTGTTATAAATCACAAGCAAGTATCTAAGAAATAAGTAGTCTGAACAGAGTAAAAAAAGAAATGTAATTTTGTTTCATATAAACAATTTAAACAAATTTAGCACTACAAGGATAGTCATATAGTAATGAAAAAATGGCTTATAAGCCAACTCAAATAAAACTCTCTAACATTCTAAGGGTTGCAATGAAAATATTACTAAACATTTCTTTAAAATGCACTCACTGCTAATAATGAAACACTTAAGTTCTTAATGTTTCTTCATTCAAGATCTTGTTTTTAATTAATTTATTTATTTATTTTGTGAGATTCATATACCGCCTCACAGTGCAAGCACTCTCTAAGCGGTTTACACCAGTAAGCAATGTATATTTATATTGCCCCCAACAATCTGGGTCCTCATTTTACCTACCTCGGAAGGATGGAAGGCTGAGTCAACCTTGAGCCGGTGAGATTTGAAACGCAGTTGACCTGCAGTACTGTCTCTAACCACTGCGCCACCTCGGCTCTCGGGTCAAATTTAGACCATTTGTTCTCTATTGGTTGTATGAAAATCCCAGGGTGACGCTTTGACTTTTAATAGTCCATTGGAGAGTTGAGCTGTCAATAAATTTATTTCTTCTTCTTCTTCTTCTTCTTCTTCTTCTTCTTCTTCTTCTTCTTCTTCTTCTTCTTCTTCTTCTTCTTCTTCTTCTTCTTCTTCTTCTTCTTCTTCTTCTTCTTCTTCTTCTTCTTCCTCCTCCTCCTCCTTCTGCTTCTGCTGCTTCATCCTCCTAAGGCTGCCACTCCAAGTTCCAACAAGATTATCTGAGGAGCATACTCTGAATATTCTTTGTAAGAACGAAGAGATCCATCTTCAATGGGTGAGATTGAACAAAGGCATCCCAGTCCCCCAGCCATGTCCCAAATTGTAAAGTTGTTATTGTAGAATTATACAGTATCCTCTTATTTGTTTCAATGAGGGAGAATTAACTGAGGGAAGGATTGCTGGATGAGGCAAACCAACAAAACATACATCTCCCTGTCGTCATTCTGGAAGCCATTTATCAGGGAAGTCTCTGTTGGCATTTTCTGAACCAGCTTTATCATGGTCCTTTTCTGCTTTTGATGTGTATGTATATCAATATTTTAAAATGTATGCATATAGACATTGTTCAGTGCTTGGTTATAAGCTAATACCAAGTTTAAGATAGAAATAAAAGGTTTCCAATATTTACAAAAGATATTCTTGCCATAGTTGCAGTAGTTTCCATCTTTTCCACTGTACGCAACACACTTTTCTATTAATAGTAGCAAAGTTTATGTCATTTCCTACAACTAATTTTAATGGTTGTCATAAAAGTTGGTTTCCCAAAAAGTTGTAATTTGCTACAGGCTAAGTGGTGTTATTTGTACAATTTCTTAGGAGCCATTGGCAGATTTACTTCCCAAAGTGATTCCCTGAAGAGAACAGATCTGACTTATGGCCAGGGAGCTTGCTAGAGGGCCTGTACTGGTACTTATCAACACATCCTATTTCAACCTAATGGCACATTTCAAGGGTCACAAAATGTAAAAAAGGATACAGCCAGTCACAGGGAAGCAACCTTCTTAAACTATCTAGATCTTCCACAGACATGATTCTTTTGCACAGAGGGGAGGTACTACCCCAATTAAAAGCCATGCTTTTATTCTAAATGTGTTTCAGTCTCTGAATGATCTGTGTTATTTATGAAAAGGAAAAAGAGAAATATACATGAGTGATGCTTTTTGAGCTTCCCATAAATGCAAATCCAAAACCATTCACTCTTCAGCTTGATGCTCTTTGGAGAACAAATCATTTCATCTCATGAAACAACATCCAGAAACATTGACTGACACTTTCTGCTAGATCTGGCAGACTCAGAATTAATTTTGGGCATTATAACATTTAAATATCAAATATATAGAAGTTCATTTACAGATTATCTTAGACCTAGTGGCATGATTCACTGGCATCTGTCTTAGTAAACTTGAGATGAATGCACATATTATTTTGCTTATAACTCGGCAATCATTTTGCCTGGGTTCCTCATTTCCTTTTAGAATCAGCAACAAAACCTGTTTCCAAAGACTCATTTTATGCTTCTCCTTTGAACTCTGGCCCCAAGAGATCCATAAAGAGCTCAGCATTCTCCTTTTAGAAGGGCTAACATAAAGTGCTACACATAGCTGCAGTGGCATTGATGGAATTGCACTGGGGAATAAATCAACATTCAAAAAGCCTTATTAACATATTTTGAGATTTGAATGAAATTGGGGGAATTTAATTAAGGTTTCTATGGCAGCATTATATAATAATTATTTATTCCTTGCTATGGCCAATGTGACGCTGGAGTGGAATTTCTAATGGGCTCTTCAGTCTGCTGGATGCTCAGCAGGAAAGGCAAATAAGCAGAATTAAAGTTTATAGCTACTCCTACTTCAATTGCATTTGTTGTGATTAAACTGTCCTCTCTCCATTTCATGTACAAAAAATAGTCAAGATAGTTAACGAGACAGAGATAAGAAAATACAGTTTGTTAATAGTACCCATTTTATCCATGTTCATCATAAGAAAACAATCCAAAACATATGTTAGGGCCCTATTTTATTCAATATCAGTTTTGGGGTTCTTGTCCAATCAAATAACATTTTGAACTTTTCAAGATGTACCAATTAGTACCTGTATCTGATCTGAATGTTTTCAGCTCCCCATATATTTGGACTTTAAACCAAACTTTTAAATGGCTTTTCCTTGGTTTCACATCATAGCAATAGCACTTAGACTTATATACCGCTTCATAGTGCTTTACAGCCCTCTCTAAGCGGTTTACAGAGTTCAGCATATTGCCCCCAACAATCTGGGTCCTCATTTTACCGACCTCAGGAGGATGGAAGGCTGAGTCAACCTTGAGCCGGTGAGATTTGAACTGCTGAACTGCTGAACTGCAGTGCTGCACTTTAGTCACTGCACCACCTCGGCTCTTGACTTCATCACAATTCAAACACTTACAGAACCTTAAATTTTGTGGCATAAATCCTGTGTGGATATGGGAATCTGTATATCTGTAGGTATTTTATGAGCCTTTTTAATCCTGGTCTCAAATATAATTCTGTCGACTCAGAATCAGTGTTTGAGTAAAGGTGTATTAAGAAGGCAGTAGTCCTATATGTGACTTCAGCCCATGCCTGGTATATCTTGCTACAGGTGTGGCTTATACACACAAGATCTAATCACTTTGGGAAAGAAATAGATTTTTTTTATTTCTTCAATTTATAATGTACATGAATATCCCTTGCTGGTAGAATGCACTGCCTCTACTTTTCTGGGCATAGTACAAAATGAGAGCTAATATTATTCATTAATTATACTTCCAAAATAGGACTGGGAAATTCTAATCCTCTTTTGCTTGGAAGTCTGAGAAAATATCTCTAGCCTCATCTATCTCATAGAGTTATTATGGTACGTGCAAAGTTGTTACATGGCATAGAAACCATTTCATAAATCATTGAAGATAAGAGGGGATCATACACAATTCTTGCTATCCTGATTTGGGTATGGTAGGGGATTACTGAAGATGAAGTTGGTGTGGTGCTTTTTGTGTGGCTTTTTGTGTGGTTTCCCAGTATTTGCTGCTGGGAGAACATAAGAATTGTGACTACTGTAAGCACTATGCAGCACCATGTGATCCCAAAATGTTCTTTAGAAGACCAAAAGGGGATAGTTTACAATTAGCTATATTATAAAATCAGGATAGAGGTCTGCTTCATTCTAGTTGTATTGCATTCTTAGTTGCTGTCCATCTTTGCCAATTGCTTTACTCCCAACATAGTTCCCTCCATCTGTAGGGTTCTCAGCAAACAGATGCCAAATGCCATGAGCATTCATTTTCTGTGTCTTATGGGTGCTTCTCCCTTCTCACCCTTGCTCTCATAGCCCATGCATTTCAATGTGCGAACACTCCTAGGGATTGCTCTTTGTTGAGCTAGTTGTACCTGTAAAATGCTGCTTTGTATCTTTTTTGTTTGTTTGTACAATTTAATTATAACTTGCTATTTCTATAGCCATTCAAGACTACACACATAGTATCCCTTTGATGTTATTTTCATGATAACTCCATGATGTATATGACCTGAGATACCATGATTAGCCTAAGTCATCTAGTCAGTTTCATGGCTGAGTGAAGACTTGAGCCAGAGCTTCCCAAAATTCAACTAAACAGTCTTCTAGTTCAAGGGTAAGCAGTATGAGGCCAATAGGTTGCAATAATTCCATACTTTTTTCTCTCTGAAGCCTGCAGAGATTATGTTGTTGAATGTATGTGATCAGATTGTTTTCTTATGTACAGAAAAATGATAACAAGAGCTGTCTCAAATCCCCATATTATCCCCATTCATACAATAACATAGGGTTATCATTATTCATGGCAATTATTGAAAGTATTGAAACTCCATCCCTGGGTTACAAAATAATTGCCTTTACTACTTTAACCCAAAGGTGCTTTTTTCAAGAGGCAACTGGACTTTCTGTTTTTTCTTTGAAGACATTTTGCTTCTCATCCAAGAAGCTTCTTCAGAGAAGCAAAATGTCTTTAAAAACAACAACCAGAAAGTCCAGTTGCCTCTTGAAAAAAGCATCTTTGGGACAACCATGACCTGGATAACTGAGAATCTCTGTAGACTTTACTACTTTAAGTACAACACTATTAATTTTCATATGTTCTTAAAAAAAATCTGACCCCATCCCATTGGGTTCACAACCCCTGGTGATCACAGAAAAAGAAGTGCAAGATCTATTTCACAGACAGAAGCCAGGAAAAGCACCAGGCCCAGACAAGATAACTCCTTCTTACTTAAAAGTCTGTGCTGACCAATTGGCCCCCATCTTCACCCAAATCTTCAACAAATCACTAGAGATATGCCATGTTTTTCTTGCTTCAAACGCTCTACTATCATCCCAGTGTCCTCCATCAAGGAACTGAATGACTATAGACCAGTTGCTCTAACATCTGTTGTTATGAAAACCTTTGAAAGGCTAGTGATGTCCAACTTGAAAACTATCACAGATCCAGTTAGACCCCCTGCAATTTGCATACCGAGCAAATAGATTGACTGTTAATATGGCTCTGCACTACATCCTACAACATCTTGAATCTCCAAAGACCTACACAAGGGTCCTCTTTGTAGACTTTAGTTCAGCATTCAATACCATCATACTGGATATTCTTCTAACTAAACTAAATCAGCTAGCAGTACCTGAACACACTTGTAAGTGGATCACAAGCTTCCTAACACACAGGAAGCAGCAGGTGAAGCTAGGCAAAATCACATCAGATACCTGTACAATTAGCACAGCCCCCCCCCCCCAGTCTGTCTGCTCTCTCCACTTCTCTTCTCTCTATATACCAATGACTGCATCTCAAATGATCCATCTGTTAAACTACTGAAGTTTGCAGATAATACAAGAGTGATTGGTCTCATTCGAGACAATGATGAAACTGCATACAGCCTCGTGGTGCGACCGGAACAATCTGGAACTGAACACACTCAAAACCGTAGAAATTGTGGTAGACTTTAGGAGAAATCCTCCCATTCTACCACCTCTTACAATACTAGACAACACAGTATCAACAGTAGAGACCTTCATATTTCTATCATATCTCAAGACCTAAAATGGTAACCTAACATCAAAAATGTTATCAAAAAAGCACAACAAAGAATGTTCTTTCTGCGCCAACTCAGGAAGCTCAAACTGCCCAAGGAGCTGCTGATACAGAGGAATTATTGAGTCTGTCATCTGCACCTCTATAACTATATAGCACTGCACACCAAGACAACTAGACACAAGAACAGTTTTTTACCGAATGCCATCACTCTGCAACCCAACAAGACAGAAACAGACTTCAGACGATAATCAGAACTGCAGAAAAGACAATTACTGCCAACCTGCTTTCCATTGAGGACCTGTATACTGCACGAGTCAAAAAGAGGGCCGTGAAAATATTTACTGACCCTTCGCATTCTGGACATAAATTGTTTCAACTCCTACCCTCAAAATGACACTATAGAGCACTGCACACCAAGACAACTAGACACAAGAACAGTTTTTTACCGAATGCCATCACTCTGCTAAACAAATAATTCCCTTACCACTGTCAAACTATTCACTAAGGCTGCATTACTATTACTATTAGTCTTCTCATCATTCCTATCACCCATCTCCTCCCACTTATGACTGTATGACTGTAACTTGTTGCTTGTATCCTTATGATTTATATTAATATTGATTGTTTCCTGATTGCTTATTTGTACCCTATGACAATCATTAAGTGTTGTACCTTATGATTCTTGACGAACATATCTTTTTTTTATGTACACTAAGAGCATATGCACCAAAGACAAATTTCTTGTGAGTCCAATCACACTTGGCCAATAAAGAATTCTATTCTATTCTATTCTATTCTATTCTATTCTATTCTATTCTATTCTATTCTATTCTATTCTATTCTAGTCTAGTCTAGTCTAGTCTAGTCTAGTCTAGTCTAGTCTAGTGTAGTCTAGTCTAGTCTAGTGTAGTCTAGTCTAGTCTATATACATGTTCAAAGTTAAAGCATATGAGTGCACAATGGAGTTCTGCTGCACATATAATCTAAACAGAATCACTTTTAACTTTAACAGAAAGTATTTATTAACAATAAAAGATGTAGTATTGATAACTGGATAAAGAGAATCAGATGTCAAACAATTAATGGTCAGTAAAACATTATTGATCATACCTGGCAAATACACTGAGTTATTTTTATGGTATGAAAAAGAATAGAAATCTTTCAATTTAGTGCCAAACTTTCTACAGAATGGTCCTTCTGGAGAGGGAGGGGAAGGGAGGGAGGGGGCAATAACTGCCTTTTCTTGTCCCAATCCTTTTGATAATATTTTCAAGATATTTAGTATTGTTTCATGTGTTTTCCCCCAATCCTTACTAAGATTTCTTTCACTGAAGAGAAATATCTTCCCTCCTTTCCTTTCCTTTCCTTTCCTTTCCTTTTTTCCTTTCCTTTCCTTTCCTTTCCTTTCCTTTCCTTTCCTTCATCATTTAGATTCAGTGAATGAAAACATTTCACCAAAATGCATGTGGGATAGGTCTTGTTCAATTTATGTATTTATCTCCATAACTTTTCCACTGAAAGCAACATCAGTCTCTTCCATGGAGTTTTATAGAATTTGACATCAGGAGGGGGCATCTCTATAATTTACATCTTAATCTGCTTTCCCACAAATATAATAACAGTCTTGTGACAACATAACCTATGTATCAATGGCTCTCATATTCTAACTAATTGAGGTCTTCTCTACAGGAATGTTTGTGCAGAATTTTAAGTTGCTATTTAAAATACATACTGTATAAGATGCAGTATGAATTTTTAATCCAGAATAATTTTCTGACTACAAACTTAGATTGTGTGTGTGTGTGTGTGTGTGTGTGTGTGTGTGTGTGTGTGAGAGAGAGAGAGAGAGAGAGAGAGAGAGAGAGAGAGAGAGAGAGAGAGAGAGAGAGAGAGAGAGAGAGAGAGAGAGAGAGAGAGAGAGAGAGAGAGAGAGAGGGAGGAGAGAGAGAGAGAGAGAGAGAGAGAGAGAGAGAGAGAGAGAGAGAGAGCAGCTACCCAAATCACACAAATAGAATTTGGAAATTGCCTAGATTTGTTATAGGCCTCAAACCAGTAAATTATAGTAATATTTTGCCATTAGCATCTATAATGAAGTGCACACTTAAGACTTCCATGCAGAAAGATCTGTTGATTTAGAACCTCTGGCTCTTGCAAGGGGAGATTCTAACATACTTTCTGCACAATATCTACTGTTGTGGCCTCAGTATGCGGGTTGGGAGAGACTGTCTGTACTTATTGCCACTACAATACACATTTAATTCAGGAATACAATTCCTTCCGTCCGTCCTTCCTCCCTCCCTCCCTCCCTTTGGAAGGAAAATCCATCTGGTTCAGTTCCAAGTGGGAGAAAGACACTGGAAACATGAAGGCTGATTGGAAAGAAAGATTATGTTTATTGGCGAACAGAACCACCAGGGTTTGTGATTCTGGGGCAGCTGACCATTTGGTTTAATGAGTACATGGATTTTTATAAGTTTCAGAGATGCTGCTAGGGGGGTTGTGCAATGTCTGAAATGCTCTTAGGAGATTGTGCAATGTAGCAAGCTCTGTGTCTTCTGCTAAATGATAGTGGGTTAATCCTATTATGTCCTGAAGGATCATGTCCTGTTATTCTTAATCCCATCACCCTGGAGCTGAAGGTCTTTTGTTTTGTAGATAGGCTGGCCCAATCTTTCCTAATGGGCACAAAATATCTGCGGGAGGAAGGGGCTATTAAGAAAGACTGAGTCTGCTTTCTGTCTTTAAGACCATGTTTCTCCATTTCTCCCTTTGGGGAAATATAATATTCTGCTTCTTTTAATATTTCAAAAAAAATTCATTCTTCTGGGGGGGAGGGGCCTCCCACACTTCCTCCCTCCCTCCCTCCCTCCCGAGACTGCTTATTTTTTAATACTGGTATATAAGGACAATAAGTGAGAAGGAAATCGGGATTCTTGCCAGAAGCAACAGATCCTATATACATACATGCATACACTCATACACATAAAGGTAGAGTAAAACAGTAGCAATAATGCCAGGTAGGATAGGTATGTAGCTAGGCAGACACACCAGACAAATTTATGACAGACAATCTTACAGAAAGTCTGTCAGATTTTTAACTAATACAATTTTGACTATGAGAGATGGTAAACTACCATTTAAAATTATTCATATAACTATAAGGGAAGGCATGTGCATGTTTATTTGTGACTTTTATAGCTTCCCTTATTTCCATTGTGGCATTTTCTTACTTTGTTAAGTTGAAATATCATTGGCAATTTAAAATATCAGTCTGAGATCTTGCTAAGCAGGGATTGGTTTTCTAAGAGCCAGTGGCTGTGCACCATTTAGAAATGTAAGAATGAACAGCCTGGGAATTTCAACTGCTTTGTGTAAACTTGTTTTTCACTGAGGTCCTAGCTATTTATAGGTACACTCTAGATTTTAATATGAAAAGTTGTAATACTGCCTAAAGGCACAAACAATGTTTGAAATGCATTTGAACACTGTTGGCCATAAATTATAAGCACAGTGTTACTTTTTGCAAGCAAACCAGTCACCAGGGTTCCCATCTCTTGAGTGTGTGTATATGTGTATGTTGCAATGTAGTGAAAGCACTGTTTTGGCCTGCTTTGGAATTCCATCTTTCCAGAAGAAGCATAAAGCAATTATAATTTCAAAATTGAAGAAACTACAAGGCAGCTTGGCTTCATTTTCAAGGCATTAATCTGTAGAGATGTATTTGGTCAAAAAGAAAGAAGAAAATAAGCTTTCTCCTACTCCTTGTAGCAAAAAGTATATTTCAGCCTCAATGATTTTATTCTTTAATGTTTGCTTTGCAATGTTAATTTACCCATGGCCTTAAGTAAATTCATTACTAAAAAGAGAGAAGTGTAGGGAATCCGGCCATGAAAAATGTGTATTCATTCAATAGAGCCTGATAACCTTACTTTTATAATTCAGTTGACTCCTACTGATTTTAGTATAACTAGAATTCAACCAAAGTTTGGATGATCACACAAACTCAAAGAGATTAAAAGGCCACAGAAGAGATCTTTGATGTAAATGGAAAGCCCAGAAGAAATGAGATAAGAGGTTTCTTAGAAAAGAAAAAAAGCCATATAGGATATAGTGTGTGTGTGTGTGTGTGTGTGTGTGTGTGTGTGTGTGTGTGTGTGTGTGTGTGTGTGTGTGTGTATGTATGTATGTATGTATGTGTATATATATATATATATATATATATATATATATATATATATATATATATATATATATATATATATATATATATATATATATATATATATATATATATATATATGTTTTCTGAGGTTTTCGCGGGTGTTTGTATGTAAGTCTTTGGGTATTCGGGTTTTCTCCCGCATGAAATTGGAAGTGTCTTGGCGACGTTTCGATGAAGTCTCATTCATCATCTTCAGGCTGGTGTCTTCTGCTTCCTGCTTCTAGGAGCAGGAAGCAGAAGACACCAGCCTGAAGATGATGAATGAGACTTCATCGAAACGTTGCCAAGACACTTCCAATTTCACGCGGGAGAAAACCCGAATACCCAAAGACCTACATATACACACACACACACACACACACACACACACACACACACACACACACACACACACACACACCGTATATATATTGCAAGCATAGATGCTAGGTAACCCCACAAATGGACCCTTTCCCCCTATCCAATATTGCCAATAAAAATGTAAAAAGTTATTAAATGGCCTTCCTGTCAAGGATATGGTATCGCTGATAAGATTCTGAAACAGTTTTACTTCCCACTGTCTGAGCACCTTGATCTGTTTACATAAAAGCCATTTGGAAAGGCCAAGTAGAAAGTCACTGTTTTTAGAAGAAATAAAAGAGTAAACAGCAGTGGTTGTCAAAAAGAGAATCTCTGATTCAATTGTTGTACAGTGATTCCACAAGGAAAAGTGTAAAGTGTAAAGAACAATCCTGGATATCATTTGTCAGGGCCCACCAACTGCAGTAGCTAGCATGTCTAATTATTGCTGGCTTCCCTTTTGGGATTTTATTCTAACAAAAGGCACTGGTTCTAACTTAAGGGGATAATTACCAGTTTCTCTCTCGGCAATAGCTTTATACTTGTGAAAATTCAAAAGATAAAAATGTGCTAACCAATTCATCCAGTCAAATTTCCAAGACTTTCTTTTTAAGTTCCTTTATGAATTCCTGGCAGAAATGCTGTGAAAGAAAATAGGAATGCTGCTATAAGATATGAAAACAATGCTGATTTATCTCATCATTGGCATTAGAACCAGTGATTACATTTCTGCTGTACTGGATTGGTAGGAGAAGAAATCTCATTACCCTGATTACTACACCATGCATCTTTTCTCCCAATTCCTTTGTCATCTTTAATTAAGCCTGATTCTTTCCATGACTTATTCAATACATGGTTGTGAGACGAACCTATTTAAAGTCTGAAATAGGGTCAAGATTCTTGGCATTTCCAAATGAGTCCTCTATTAGACTGCATCAGAAAGGGAGAGGCAATAACAAACTGCTTAACATTTTCTGTATTAAAGATTAATCTTATTAACATTATATTAATGTAAAGTTTTAGATCATAGAGTTGGAGAGAATGTATAGGTCATCTAATCCAACTCACTGCTCAACGAAGGATGATCTAATTCAACTCAATACTCAGTGCAGAATCTGATATTTGGTTATTTAGCATCTGTTGGGAGGCCTAAAGGAAATGAGTATATACCAACACTGTTAGTAATAGGTTAGTCAAATACTGTTTAAGGGTGGAATTTTTTTAAAAAAATTAAGGTCAATTGATTTCAGTGCAAATACAGTGGCATAATCCATTATATGGGACTCTTCTGTGTATGGAGAATTTGATATTATATGTCATTCACTTTTCAGACATTTGCAAAACACTCTCCCCCATACATAGGAAAAAATGTATTCCCCAAAAAATGATATATTGCTAAAGTTTTATATTATATATCTAAAAGCTAAAGTTGACCATAAATCAAACTCGTGACTACATGAACAGGTTATGTTTTTTTTTTCCCTGGCAGCAGGATAGAAGAGTTTTGCCACGGACCATTTGGGACATTTGGGAGATTTTGAAATCCCAGTCTAGTTTAAAGCTATAAAATTCCAGAAAAAAATTCCCATCTAAATTTACCAAATTTACTTATCTTTGAAATTCAGAAATGTCAGCCAGGTCCTATTCCTATCAAAATACTATATGCATATTTACATTAGGATTAGTTTTGTTTTTAAAAGCTAACATTAATGAAGCATTATAGAAAATTCTAAATATTAGGGGAAAAGTTGTAAATGACAAAGCAAGATAAAGATTTTCATGTGTGTGTGTGTGTGTGTGTGTGTGTGTGTGTAAAAGTTATACACAAACAAAATAACATGAAACTGATATTGACTGATTGAAACTGATCCTCAGTCTCATATTGACCTAATATACTATGAGGTAACAAGGAAGAATTGCCAATTACTTATCAGGCTTCTTATATTAAGAAATAAACCAATTATGATGAATAATATTTCTCTTGGGGATCAGGTTGAAATAGGTGAGTTTGTTTGCAATGAATGTACTGAAGGGAAACCAATCCTTTCATTCTTTACTAGTTACTAGTTATAGCCTTTATAATGAATTGAATTTGTGCACTGAAGCAAGTGCAGCAAAGCTTATCAATTGCAACTAACAGACTGCTAACTGAATGCTACGTAGTTGTGCAAGCAAAGCAGCTCTTGACATGAAACAGTGCACAAATGTTTAGGAAAGAAAATATGCAAGAATACAAGGGCCAGTTAAAGCCTGCATGGCTTGAACCATATACTGGCATGCTGGACTCATAGAGGAAGGTTCCAAAATCATTCTTTCTGCATTTAATATACTTACAGCATTTGTCTTATTCAGTTAAAACAACAACATAGGGCCTGGTTAATTGAAGGACCTTCTATCTCCCATAGTATCTGCCCAGCCAATTCAGTCTGGCAGGGTTGGCATACTCTGGGTTCCTTTGATTAATAATGCCATATGTCATGTTCCTCAAAGTATGTCTTCCCTATAGCAGTGCTTGCTTTCTGCAATGAGGTTCCCCCCTCGATACAAATAACCCCCCCACCTCACTGGTGTTTCAAAAGGCCTTGAAGATCTGGCCATTTGCCCAGGCCTTTGGCATGGATGAATAAAGCCTGTTTTTAATCTGGGTAGTTTTTCTTTGTTCCCATCCAATTGTATCACTCTGCCCTTCTCTTTGTTTCGTTGCTTTAAAGAATTCATGTATTTTTTTAAAAAAAATACAATTAACCCTCCCCACCAGATATTTTTGCTTAAAGTGACCATAGGGCTATAATATTAGCAAAATTATTTTGTCACTGATCAAGTGGTGTGTAGTCTTACATTCATGAGAAAAGGATCAAGATGCTAAGGGAAAAGTGCTTTGCAGTCCCAAGGCATTTCTACCTTACAAATTGAATAAACAACGTACAAATTAAATAAAGAACCTACAAATTAAATAAACAACCTAAGAAGGAAAAGACAAATAGCTACCTTTTTGTTTATATTTTGTTGCTTTTTAATTAATAAAAAGAAAAGAGCAAAACACAAAGATAATAGTGATGCACAAGCATTGTCAAAAAGAAAGACAAAAAACACATAAAATTGTTCAAACAAAACAGTGGAAGACAAAGAAAAAATATGTCATTATAGCAATAAACAGTTACAATTATATTCTCTCTCTCTCTCTAATATAATTTCAAATATGAATATATTTCTAATACATTTATATTACTTTTTTAAAAAATCCAGTAGATTCTGTATCAATATCCCATATTTCATTGTGCTTGCCTATACAAAGTCTCCATCTGTAGGTAATCTACTCATAAGTGGCAAGTGCAATCAGGTCTTCAATCAATTGAATAAACGGGGCCATACATATATTTTTCCAGTGATGCTGTATTAGACTTTTAACCATAGTAAGGGCACAGAGAATCCACTTACATTGTCCAGCTGTCAAATTCCATATACTCTGTATATAGTTCAAAAGAATATTATCCTCTGAAAATTGTAGCTTTTGTTGCACAATCATATTTATATAATCTACTACTTTCTCTCCAAACTTGGTAAGTATAGGACATTGTAGAAACATATGTTTTAAAGAAGCATTATCCTTATTATATCTCCAACAAAGTGCTGCTTTTGACAGTCCTTTTCTACACAAACATATTGGAGTCCAATAAATTCTAAGTATTTTTTTTGTTGGTGGTGTGGTTGCATAAGTTGTAGTTTGAGGCTTATTGACACTCTTCTATAGAAGTTAAGACACCCTCCCATTGTAGGGAAACTTTAGCTCTTTATTCCACTCATTTCTTAACATCTGCATATCAAATTTATTGATAATATAAAAACAAATTGTAGGGTTTTTTATGTTTTAAATGATTTAACAAGTTGTTATAGTGGGAGCTGAAAATGCTGCTGGTTCAAATAATGTTGTTAACAAATATAATCATAACTATATAAGTATCTATTATATCTGATGGATTACAGTTATCTCTTAATAGCAATAGCACTTAGACATATATACCATTTCACAGTGCTTTCCAGCCCTCTCTAAGCAGTTCACAGAGTCAGCATTGCCGCCAACAATCTGGGTCCTCATTTTACCAACCTCAGAAAGATGGAAGGCTGAGTCAACCTTGAGCTGGTCAGGATCGCACTCCAGACTGTGGGCAGAGTTAGCCTGCAGTACTGCATTCTAATCACTGCAACCCTGGGGTTCCTAATATAAGGATGTTAAAAATGCATCTTCACTTCTATCAATTGATCTAAAGTTAAGACCAATTGACTTATATTAATAGTCACTGATTTACCAATGCTGCTATAATACCTACAATGCAAGACATTACTGAATGATATCACAGAATCTCTGCCATAGTAACATACTGTACATCACTGTATCCCTTGATTAGGAAAAAAAGGTGGCTTTCCCCAAAAACAGGTAGATCACCTATTCATCTGGAATTATATCACTTTTCCAATGTCTTAATATAAATAATTTGTAAACTACCTGGAGTTACTGGGAGTTGGCTGGCATATAAATGTAAACAATAAGAATAAGAATAACCTGAATTTGGTTAGCACAACTGTTATTAAAATAATAGCAGTTCTTGAGAAACAATACATTAAGTCACTGTTGGCACTTGCTTTCCTCCATCAACTATTTTCTAGATTAGATTTTTTTAGATTATGAAAGTTTTGGATTATCACCAATAAAGAACTCAGCTTGCTGGTTCAAATCATTCACCGACCTTCCCAGAAATAAGGCCGTCTCCACATTTCTGCACAACCGTTCCATGACATCTGGAATTATATCATCAGAAGATAAGATTGTGGAGCAGCTGAGGAACTTAGAGTGTATTAGTGATAAATGTATTATGCCCAAACATCCTTCTATATTAAAAACTAAAAAAAACAGCATTACTTGATAAAGGGAACAAAATCATGTCAGACCAGTGCAACTCAAAGTCTTCACCTTGTTACTTTCTGGTGACCAGCTGGCTGTGACATGAAATACTTCTGAATGTAATATTCTTAGCACAGAAATTCATACCAGTTCCTGATAGTTGAAACCCTTTTTGCTAAAAATAATAATAAAAAAGGCAGAAGGAAACCACGCAGCATAGTGGATCTCTATGCCCTCCCTCCCTCCACAACATCCAAGATTAGTGCTTTCTCAGTAGCTTTAAGAAGATGTTCTACTATAGCAGCAGTGATATATGTGTAATAAATTTCTTTATTACATCAGTGCAATAAAGCTTGGTTAACCAGTGATGTTATATAATTATCCAGCTTTGCTAAACTGTGAAGAAATTCTACAGCATAATTCTGCACATAATTTCTTTGCAAATAAATCTCCTTGACATCAGTGGACCATATACATTAGAAAGTCAGCATAGGTTTCTTGTTTCCTATATACTTGGAAATGGAACTCACTATTTTCTCTCTCCATTGTAGCTTCTGAATTTTACATATGATTTCTAGGGCTATATAACATTTGATGGGTAACAGTGTCTATACACTACACTACACTACACACACACACACACACACACAGAGAGAGAGAGAGAGAGAGAGAGAGAGAGAGAGAGAGAGAGAGAGAGAGAGAGAGAGAGAGAGAGAGAGAGAGAGAGAGAGAAATAGATATACATACATACACAATACACAAACACAAACACAGACACACGTACACATTCCTTGAGTTTGGGGCACATATTTGTGCAAATTCTCAGGGAAGAAATGTGTTGCTACTTTGCTTCAGCAAAGTGGAATGTGTTGCTTTCATGCATTCTTTTTATTCAGTCCTATGTCTAACTTGGTGTGTCTGTATTTAATGTTAGGTAAAGCCAGGGAAAAGTTGAAAAATGGAAAAAAATATATGAGTGAAATGTTTTAAATCCTTGTGGGGGGACTCTGAATTTAGGGGTGTTTTACCTATAGTTATTTTTATGTCAAATATACCCAATAAGGAGATTTTAGCCAGCAATCCTGTGCCTATTTAAATTTACTGATTAAATAGTGATGTACTAACTAATACTAACTAACTAACTACTCCTGCTGTTAATCCTGTAGAATCATCTCCAGTAATACATGTTAGGTTCCCATGCTAGTTTCCTGATCATTAAAACATAGAAACAAATGAAAACTTGTACTTGCATCATTGCATTAATTTGAGGGGAAGTAAATTTGCCATGCATTATTTTACAGTAGCACAGTGTGATTTAATAACAGGGACCTAGTTGTAGAGTGAATTGCAACATTGCATAGAATTTGCAAGTTTCAGGTTTTTTTCCAGCTGAAATATTTTGGAACCGAACAAACTGGGTTTTGCAATTCTGCGGGTTCCTCATTAAAAGTTATGTGTTATAAATTGTAATGGAAGAAGTAGAACTTCCAGAATTGGACACAGGCATCTTCTGTGAAAGGACATCAACTTATAAAAAAATACCTAGGATCATCTCCATCAAATACTATCAATCCTATTCAGAAAAATGGCATTCATCGGAAGGAAGGTTAAAGTTGTTCTATGTTAGTTTGTTAATATAGCTGTACACTTCAAAATCTAAATGTATCTAATTACTGCATTAACCCCTCTGGGGAAGGCACAGTACTTTGGAAATAATTCAGAAAATGTGCTTCACATCAAAAGGGAATATGAGCATAGGACCTGTCTATAACCTGTCTAAAGCTGCCCTCTGAAACTATCATCAAATCATGGGAAAAGATGGGATTCCTGGAAATATTCTTACCTCCACATTTTTAACTGTGGCCATTTTTAACTGAATCCTAAATATGGCATAGGCTTTACACATATTCCATTAAAATTAATATCCTATGAGGGAGGGAGGGAGGGAGGGAGGGAAGGAAAGAAGGAAGGCATATTGTACATTTTCAGAGACTATCACCTCATCTAATACATTTCTTAGCCACAGTGAAAGCCCATATATGAACTTTTACTTGTTATCAGTCATACAGTATATTCACCTCTTTCTCTACCATCAGGACTCTATGTTTCCCATATTCATACGTTCAGATGCACATCTGAGGAATGTGTGTAAGAAAAGAAAACTGATTGCTTTATTCCCATTCTTCATATGTCCATCTGTTTGTGTATAGAAGCCTGTACATTTGTAAGTAGTATATCTCCATAGTTCACCTCTCTATCCAAGCAGGAGTTCAGAGCTTCCATAGAAGCATGGGAATGGAGCCAGCAAGTATGGTCCTCTACACCACAGGTTCAGTTCACATGAAGCAATATAAATAACAGAATATTGAGTAGCCCTCAATCTCTGTGTATTCTATGCTACCTACATATGCATGCTTTTACCCAATTAGTCTTAGACTCTATCAGTGGAATTGGAAAGTCTGTATCTGAGTTCTGATTATTGTCCCAATATTAGGAAGAGCTTTACTCCACTTCAGGCAATTCAGACTTTGCAGCCCAGTGAAATTTATTGGACCAAGAATGTACCGTAATGAAAGTAGTTGAGGGGCATATAAAAGTCAGAATCAAAAGTCACCCTATATTCATTTATGCGATCTATGGAATGCATGAATCAGGAATTCAGCCTATTTATTTTAGGCCTAATGGAAATGAGAACATCAGTATACCTCTTAGCCAGTAGTGAGTTCTAAAACCCTTTACTGCTGGTTTGCGCATGCGCTCATGCATGTGACGCTTATGCGCATGCTCAGAAGTGTCCTGGGCAGGTGGGCGGAGCCTCCCACTGCCAGCACTACCGGTTCTAAGAACTGGTCCGAATCGGGAGCAACCTACCGCTGCTCTTAGCCTTGTCTCTCACATTTCCTTCTATTGAGTCTTCACTCATCTAATGTTCAAATAAGGATAGCAGCAGGGGGGGCTTCTAACTTACCTCGCCGCCGGTTCGCTTTCTCCCACGCTGCATGACTGTGTGCGCATGTGTATGCGCAGTGCCAAAAACTCAGCTTCTGCGCATGCGCGGTTTACTACCTGTTCTAGAGAACCGGTTAGAACCGGAAGGAACCCTCCTCTGGATAGCAGCCTATGTATCATAACTGCACACATGCTTTAGTTCAGCACAGGTTGACGGACTTTTCAGATCTCCATATTGCAGCAGGAATGGGAAGGTATGAGCAAGCATAGTTGAAAACCTATAGAAAGAGGATTATATGTACAGCCACATTACTTTCAACATGTAGCTAGCCCAGGAACAGATTGAAAATCTATCTAGACGTTTCATTGGTTGAAAATAGATGCATGCACGCACACGCACACACACACACACACAATACTGTACATATAACAATATTTAGGACAGGAAGCCTACAAATGTGAAATATCCTGGCTTATTAAATGATATGAGAAATGGTACATTAAGTAAATAATAGAAAAAACATGGAGCAAATTTAAAAATCATTGGTTTTAATCTGAATGAATTTTCATTAGTGTTAAAACAGTATTAAAATGCTAAAAGCTTGCTGGATTCTTTACGGTTCCTTAACTTTGAAATAACTAGCTTTTTTGGTCAACATGATAAACTACCTTGTGAGATACATGGTAATAGCAGGCCATCTGGAGATATTCACAGATTAATTTCAAGTAACTGAATTATTATACCTAATGGATATTTATCTCATTATATAGCTTAGGAGCTCAGTGAGTTAATGTTATTTACAAATGATTGCACTGAACATATAAATCATCTGAATATATGATATTTATGACTTTTTCCCTGCTCCTATTAGAAAATAAAGCAGGCTTATTTTATATTAAATTCGCATTTTGGAAATCACAGTTTCTACTATAGATATTTGAAGGCATTAAGCATTTGCATAACAATTCAATTTCTCCTACCTCAATAGTAGACTCTTTTGAATTTAGTGGCATTTTTTGCCAGGTCAGTGTGTATATTTATGTGCTGTATAGGACTGCATCTTTCTAACAATTTTAGTACTACTGATGCAAAGAAATCTGTAAGTGAACCCAGGTGAAAACAAAGAAGCTTTATTGGAATAGGCATGTATAAAATTGCACTTTTAATTGTGTGTTTATTTATTTATTTCTATTTAACTTCTAAAAATGAAGTGGTCTTCACTGTTATCTGGACTGTATGGTTAATAGTGGAATACTTTTTGTTTTTGTTTCTACTTTCAGGGAGGAATGTAAAGAATGTAAAAACTTATTAACCTCAAATCTTGTTTTGATTAATTGTTTCTGCTATTTGAATTATTTTACTGTCTTCTTCCTGTCCTCTCCTTTTTACCTTAAAAATTAAGTTCAGAGCACAAATTTAGAAGCTTTTTTGCTCCTCCCAAGTTAGTATCCTCTATACTTAAAAACTATTTTTTTTGCAGTTTCTCAGCTGTATCAGATATCTGATTTATTATTATTAGGATCTTGCTTATGAAAAATACTCTGATTTACCAATACAGCTGGCTTCTGATATTCCGAATACTCTTGATGTCTGACAAGAGATCAAAGTTGGTTCCGATTGCAAACCCTTCTCCATCTGTAGCTGTTGAGAGATGAGAATAAATCTCATAGAGGCGATTTGGATCTTTACTTGGAATTCAGACAGTTAGAAATAAAGCCGAGATAAAAAGTCTAATAGAAATATTTATTTCGGTACAAAAACAATAAATCCTGAATAATTACATCTTTGCTAATTACATCTTTGCTAACGTGACCGTTCCAGTAAAGGGCCAAGTCAAAAGTGATTAATGGTGGATCAGGAATGTGAACATGCGTACAATATCATATCACGTGTTCTGCTTGTATTGGAATGTACCATAATATTAGAATAGGGGTGCATCACCCTGCATAGACATACAACTGACAATATTCACACCGTGACAGTAGCATACTTAAATTCTGAACCTGCAAAGAATAGTGCAGTGAGGCCTCATGTCCAAAGATACATTTCTTCTGAAATATGTAGAAGAAATTAAACCTATTCCTGATTAGTAGGAAATTATAATGCAGGCTTTACTATGGCTGGGGAAACCCAGATTCAAATCTCAGTTCAGTCATGAAGCTCACAATGTGATTTGGACTAGCCATTAGTTCTTTGCTTAATGAGTCTCAAAGTGTGAGAACAGGATTAGGTGGAAATTTATGCAAGTTGCTTCAGCTTTTGAAGGAAATGAAAGCTATCACTGGAATGGAATCAATAACTATTGCCCCACAAATGTTTTTAGAGTCTCCTGTGTATCAGAGATATTGTATATGGGACTTGTTGTATGCCTCTAACATACATTTAATTCTTACATATGTAAATTGCTGAACATGTCTAGGAGCCAGAACTGGATTTTAAAAAGAGAGACAATAAACACACACACACACACACACACACACACACACACACACACAGAGAGAGAGAGAGAGAGAGAGAGAGAGAGAGAGAGAGAGAGAGAGAGAGAGAGAGAGAGAGAGAGAGAGAGAGAGAGAGAGAGAGAGATGTGTACACACAAACACACACAAACAAACGCAGAGATATTTTTCAAAATAAAATGCATAGGGGCTAATCAGAAGACAGCATCATGAATGATGTTGATCATTAATGTATACATTTAAGAATAATTGTATAATTGATTTCAAAGCTAAAAAATAACTATCAGGATAAATAATTGATATAGAATAGATTCTTCAATATTTTGATATAATATTTGCAAATGGTAATATCTCTGTAGTAGGTATGTGTATGTGATAGAGCATATTGTTGTTGTTTTACTATGCACAATGTACTTGAAAACAAGTCCCTGTTTCTGTTCTTTGTCCACTGGGTGATACTATTGCTCAATTTATTCTCTTTATCAAGGTCATTTATATAAAGATTTAAAATGTTACATAGCAATGTTCTTAAAGAATATAATTTGATGAGCAATAATGATCTCTTCTGAACTTCAGGCCAAATTGCACTTAGACAAGTTAGAGTTATACACGTCCTTCACCATCACATATAATGCGGTAAGCATCCACTCAGCTATGCTTCCTGGCAAATTCCATCTTGTGACAGAATGGAAATGATGAATAATGTGTTGAAATCACATTTGAAAAATCTATCATAATGCACATAAAATCCATTTGAGGCAGGTAGATTAATTGTTGATATTTCTTTCGTACTTTAAACTCTACTTACATATCAAACAGCACATTCTTTTCTTTGTGCAAGAAGAAAAGCTGTCCTTGAAGAAGCCAAATACTCAAAGGCGGTAAGAGATATGACACAATTGTGTTTGAAGAACAGAAGATGCAGAAGTGTTTTCTCCTTTGTTGCAGATATCTAGTACACTGGATAAATTATGGTTAATTGAGAAAATGAAGATGGTGATCTTATCGGCAGAGTACAGATATAGCAGAGTAACCTACAAGCAAACTCTTGGGGCAGTTGCTTAGAAACTGTGCTAGAGAGTAGATAGTAGGGTATCCCTGTTTAAAACTGCATAAATTCAAATAATGTATTGCAGGTAACTACTAAATGCTAAACAGTAGACATCTTGTAGGAACAATAAGTTGTTTCCTTCCAAAACTACCCAACTAGACTTTAGGACAACTTATTCTGGCCAACCCGTCATGGCCAAGTCACCTGGCCAACTAGCCATGGGCAACTTGCCACATCCTGGCCAATTGACTGAGGAACAAGTTGCTACGGCCAACTTGCTGTGGGACAACTCACCACGGGACAAGAGTTACACAAATATTGAAGAAATGGTAGAATAGAATCACTAAAGAACGGAGGCAAAAGGAGAGACAAAATGAAATGTGAATGACAAACATGAAAATATTTTTAAAACTATTTTAAATGATTAAATTGAATTGTTGGATTGTCCTGCGGTGAGTTGTTACATGGTGAGTTGGCTGCGGCAATTTGTCCCATTCTGACCCAACCATGTTCGGTATTCATACAATTATTAATGAGGATGAGGATCCATGCAGTTAAACCAATATTAAGTTTGTGGAAATTTTCTTCATATCAATAAATGTAAAACATGTGACTATGTTAGAAAACTTCCATTTGTGATCAGCTGACAAAAGAAAGCTGATATTTGGAATTTCTTGTCTGAATTGAATTAAAAATAAATTTAGATGTTGCTACTCATGTTGTTACCTCTGCCATGCTACCTCTTAGATGTTGTTACCTCTGCCAAAATTTGAAGTTAATTAAAATACTTTTCACAAATCTGCCAGGCTTTTTTTATGGGGAGATAAGGACATTTCTGGAACAGACATTTTTTTTGTAGCTTGAGTTAAAAAACAAAATTTCTTATGCTTGAGGCCCATCCTGAATACTCCATTTCTAAGTATCACAATTTTTTTAAAAAATGGAAAAGCAGTAAAGATCATGAGAAGAGTGGAAACCAAGTCTTACAAGGAGAGAGTAGAGAACAGGATATATTTAGCACTGAGAAGCAAAAAACGAGGAAGCAATTACTGAGGAGATAATGAGCTCCTCTTCACAGGATGTTTTTAGGCAAAGGTTGGATATACATCTATCAATCTGATGGTTCAGTCTACATTACTACACTTATCAGGAAGTGGATTTGAAAGGCTAAATCAGTGTTTTTTCAGACTTGTCAACTTAAAGTTGTGTGGACCAACACCCAGCATGCTGATGGAAAAGTCTTGGAGCTGAAGTTCACACAGTTTAAACTTGACAGGTTTTAAAAAAAACACTGGGTTAAATAATACCTTCCAATGCTATCATCCCATGATTTCATATTTAAAATGTGCAACTGAACACTACAATGAAAAACCTCATCCCCCCGCCAAATATAAATAGCTAGATATCCAAACATCATTTGGCTTAAAGCAAATACTGAGCCAAATGGCGAACAATGTTGACTTGAAATAAGAGTTATACACACATGTGCAGATTTTTTCTCTTGAAAATCCATGCAATAATAGGATAAAGATGCTTCCACTTCGGCTAAATTCGTGACTTTTGTTGTGGTTTTTAATTTGGAGTGATCAAATTTCTACCACTTTGTTGTTGTTAGTTGCGAAGCCGTGTCCGACCCATCAGGACCCCATGGAAAACATTCCTTCAGGCCTTCCTGTTCTCTACCATCCCCCGGAGTCCATTTAGGCTCATGCGGACTGCTTCAGTGACTCCATCCAGCCACCTCATTCTCTGCCGTCCCCTTCTTCTTTTTCCCTCAATCGTTCCCAGCATTAGGCTTTTCTCCAGTGAGTCCTTCCTTCTCATTAGGAAGGAAGTCCTTCCTTCTCATAAGTATTTGAGATTCATTTTCAGGATCTGGCCTTCTAAAGAGCAGTCAGGGTTGATCTCCTCTAGGACTTACCTGTTTGATCACCTTGCAGTCCAAGGGACTCTCAGGAGTCTTCTCCAGCACCATAGTTCAAAGGCCTCATAGTTCAAAGGCTTTTCTATCACTAGATTATTTAATTAATGGACTGTATATCCTGCCTTTCCTCCAAGGAGCTCAAGGCAAAATACATAGCATTTCTACCTCCATTTTTTCTTCAAATAGCAAAAACCCTGTGAATAGTTTGGATTGTGGAACAGGGACATAACCAAAAGGCCTCCATAAAAATTAGAATAAAAGTTACATGTTTAGTGAAATTATACAGAATAAGTATTTGGTTACCGTTAAAAACTATGTCCATTTGCAAGAGCTTTACGCTAACAGACTAAGGGTCCAGTAGCACAATATCTAGTTTTCAAAAAATGGATGATAGATATTTCCAAGAAGTCCTCTAGTAGGACATAAAGTTAAGGAATGGAATTTCTTTCATCAGAAAACATAGATGTTCATAACACTTCAGGTACTGTGCATATGTTTATGAAATAATTGGGATGCAGATATGATATGATATGATTGTTTTACATTTATAATTCCTTGTTGAAAGGTGCATTTATTAGATATTGGGATTGCAATACTTTAGTCCTCTGATTATAAACATTTGTAGCTGCTTCTTAATAAGCTAGAATTGCAACATTATTATGCTTTAGGAAAAAGAGTAGCATAATGCACACTCCACCAGGAAATACTCTTCACAGTGTATTCCACCCAGCTACAGCAGAACAATAGATTCTTCCTTTGCAACCTCTTTATTATTCAAACAATAGAAATTTCTTTGCTTCACCAGGTTCTTGAAAACAATTACATAGTCCTAGATTGTCTCTATAGCATTGCCAGAGAAAGAAGAGCAGTGATGCAGTTAGGTAATTTTAGGACCTGTGTTTAATGTCTTTTCACTCAGGGAAAGATTGAAGTCTTAGGGGGCACATAGAAATGAGAATATGTGCTTATTAATAGTCACGTCATCTTAATCAAAATAGGATCAGTTTCAAAAAGCATCATGATAGTTTCTAACAATAATCTTCATCCAATGTCTGAAAACATTCTAAACCTATGAAAATGCCTCAAACTGACTTCTATTATCACACAATCAGTTCAATATGGTCTACTTCAACTCTCCAAGTTTTAGGGCAGCTTTTCAAAATGTTGGAACTAAGGGTGACTTTGTGATACGTTGTCCACAAGTATATGTGTGCTACCACTGAACCACAACCAGCTTCTCTCTATCTCATGAGAATAAAGGATGAAGTGTGGCAGAAACAAAATGGGAAATATGAAAAGATAAATACAATCTAAAGAAGATTCATTAAATGATCTCTTTGAAAGGCAAAGCAAATAGAACCGGGCTGTCAAGCACCCGGCCCATGGGCCAGATGCGTCATGTGCTGGCCACCATACCCCCATTTTAGTGAAGGGGGAAAAAGTTCCAATATATCACGTGATGCCGCCATGACGACGTGAGTTTGACATCCCTGAAATAGAAAGTTGTGCAACTACACTTTGCTGTTAAGACAGGTTCAAAGCTTTGGTCATACCTTGTGACAATGTCTACTTACTGATGCCTTAAACCAAGCCAGGGCACAGATCTAGTTATACGTAGCCACCAGATGGTCTTCAGCAGTTCTAGGTCTTTGCAGAAGTAGCCCTACATATGTTAGTGAACAACTGATTGTAAAGATGAAGCAAAATATCTTGTGGTTGTGGTGGTGCCCCCGTTTGGTTTAAGACATCACTTGCATTTGGTGTAAAAGCTACTGAGACATTTCAGTTGGCTTTTGCTTCAAATTTCAGTTGTTTTGAATTTTTACTTCAGAATAAAATATATGAATTTGTGCATATTGGCCTGCATGGATACAAAGTGACTATTTTGTGTTCTGAATAAAATTTTATTCAGCATGACAATCTTTTATTGGATGGCACATAGTTTGAATTATTTCTTTCAAATGTCATATAATACCACTGTAAAATGAAAATAAGTGTCTCATACACGCAAAAATGCGAAGAGTGACTTTTCCTACAAAAACAAACAAAAACATGCCTTATTCTGGGTGTTCCCTCAGTATTAATATATAATGCAATCTTCTTGCTTGACATAAAGATGACATCTTTTACTGTTCTTCAGAAAGTAAGTGACCTTAAACTGTGTTACATCATATGTTTTTTCTGATATTGTAAAATGCTAATGGAAAAGAGTTGAAAGGACAATTGCTGTTGACATTTAAAATAAAATCTGTTTGTTTTAATCTTACATAAAATTGATCTTTATTTATAGAAATGGAAGTTAAAGATATGTAGACAAATTCAAGCTGCTTTCATTTTTAGAATGCATCCAGTACCTTGTAGGAAGAATTTCTGAATGCAAGCTACTGCATGTATTGACTCATGTCTTACAATTAGGAACAAAAAAGGAACTAGTCTAAAAATATTATTAATCAATGATTAATTAAAGGAACTATAACTACCATAAATAACTAACTTTCTCTGGTAGATCTGTGGGACTATGTGCCCCAGGGGTGGGTTCTAACTTATCTCGCTGCCGGTTCGCTTCCTCCCACGCCGCACAGTGCCGGAAATTCAAAAATAAATTTCCCCCAAAAAAAGGCCAAAAACAAGATGGTGGCGCATGCACAGTGCCGGAAAATTGGCTTCTGTGCATGTGCAGAAGAAAAAAAGTCAGCAAAAAAATTAAAAAAAACCTCCCCCCCCCAAAAAAGATGGCGGCATCCACAGACTGGCACCGATAGAACCGGCTCTGTGACATCACCAGTGGTTTGCTACAGGTTCTATAGAACCGGTGTGAACCGGGAGGAACCCACCTCTGATGTGCCCTGTCATCCATCTTGCTTAGCTAAGCCATAAGCATTTCCATAGCACATAGTTTAAACTTCAGTTCACCCAATGCTCTTAAAAATAATCAACAATGCAAATTATTACTTCTATACAATTGGCATTGTATCACTTACAGCTAGTCCTCACTTAACATCTATTTGTTCAGCAACTGTTGAAAGTGTGGGTGGTGTTGAACAAAGGGACTTATGACTAAAGTTCTGGCCACTGCATTGCCTCATGGTCATGTGAATAAAACTTAGGTCCACCCATATTTACAATTTCCTTTTGGCAACCATCTACCCACTGCCAACCAGCTGCTCCTGCTGCCTGGCCATACCCATCACTGTCATGACCATCACATTTCATACTGCTATAGGCCTGCATTTGTACCTAGCCCAGATCCTCAATTTGTGTGCTGGCTAGGACCTCTGTACACATGCCAGTCAGGGCTTTCATTTCTATACTGCCCAGAGCCTTCTTTCATAAAAGAAGCCTGCTTCATGAAAGAATGCCTTGTCAGTAGCAGTGCTAAAGAGGGATCCTTCTAGCTGGGTCCTTATTTCAATCCAGTGCAGCTGGAGCATTCTTTTGAGTGTCATCCTCCTTTCATAAAAGAAGGCCTGAACTGGTGCAAAAAGGGAGCACTATCTGGTGCACAAATGGAGGTCCTAGGCAGAGTGGCCCCTAGCTGGGGTAGATATTGGAAGTCCAGACTGGTGCACAAATGAAGGTAGATGCTTGCATGCAAGAGAAGCTCTGGCTGCACTTGCATGAAAGAAGATGGCACAAAAGAAGGACCAGTACAATAGCAGCATTTGATACACTGAGTGCAGTAATGAGCAAGGTTGGGTGGTAGAGGCAAATGGTAGCAGTGGATAGGAGGACAGGCAAAAAGAAGAGATGGGGAAGATAGGCAGATGGGAGAGATCAAGAGGAGGCAGAGGAGGGGGTCCCTTACATTATCAAGGCTTGGGGCTGAGAAGGACCAAGACACAAATTGCTTGGATTGGGATGAGTCCTTACCTAACACAAATTTGATTAACAATGATAATGGGAATTACTAGAATTGCCACTGCTAAGCAATGTCATCAGAAGATGTCATGCTGTAAAGTGATGGAAATTTGGATAGCAAATTCTTTCTTTCTTTCTTTCTTTCCTTCCTTCCTTCCTTCCTTCCTTCCTTCCTTCCTTCCTTCCTTCCTTCCTTCCTTCCTTCCTTCCTTCCTTCCTTCCTTTCTTTCTTTATGCTTCCTTCTAAGAGTGTTAACCAAGGACTGCCTTTATTACTTTATTCAGGAAAGTGAGGAAAGATGACTATTAGTATATATTGTATTAGAATTAATACAATTGCCAAATTTGATAGGATCAAAATGCTTTAGGATATTCCCAGAATAATTAGATTACATTATTAACCCAGCTAGGGCTCTTAATGTTCAAGGTTCTAAGAATGGGATATCTGAACATCTCCTCCAGCCTGTGTGGTTGAATAGAAATAAGTCAATTGTGTTGAATGAGATCTATTTCCTGCAAGATATTTTGTTCTATATACAGTAGTCTTTTCCCAGAATGTCTAGTTGGATAATGAATCTCATAAATTAATTCTTCTTACAATTTTTCTGCGAGACCCATGTATCATTTATTGCTACTCTTTTCCTCTTTTTGCTTCTTACCATATATAATGTTCATAAGAGAAAGATCCTTTCATTCCATGACTATTATATTTATTCAAAAGCTTTCTATGAGGATTTGATCAACCCTTTTTTGAAAGTTCAAGCAAGAAGCATCTACGAGTTCATCTCTTTACTCATCCACATAATCTCAAACAAATTATAATATTTATCTTGACAGAACTGTGCTTATTCTTCTTCAACAGAACACTTATGGCTTATTTATCCAAAACAAATATTAAGATACCCAGACTGTAATTTCCTATATCACTTCAAAAACTGGTCTTTCTTCCAATTTCTTATACAGTGGCTACTCTTAGCGATAATGTAAATGTTTTAATTAAAATAAGAATGCTTTCACATTTGAATTATTTAAGAACTTACAAGTGGATACTATCCAAATCTGATAATTAATTTATCTTTAATTGGTAAAGAAAAGAAAATTTTATTGCATCATCATCTTTGATTTAGACTTTATATTATCTATATGAACCATTCACTTCCATGGGGAAGACAGACACCAATAATTAATTCAGGTTTCCCCACAGAATATTATTTTGATTTTTAAATTTCTAAACCCCAATACTGAAATGGCAAATAAAACAATATTAACATTTATTGTCTTGTGGTTGTGTTTTTGTTTTCTGGTTGTCTATCCCATTTCTTCTAGAATTAATAAAGAATACTTCAATTGAGCCTTGTAGCAGATAGCGGTTTTAAGAAAGCAAAGTTTAAGCTAAGATAGAGCAGAGGTAACATTAGGCTATTTGCCTAATACACATATTGGTTGAGATTCCATTAACCAGGATTTTGAAACATGTGTGCTTAAATTTGCACACTGAGCTAAGCCAAAATCTAACAAGCCACATTAAGAGTTACCACGACATGTGAACTTATTTCCTTTATAAAGTAACTCCTTTATAAAGGAGTAAGACATGGCTGGATTTAATTCTGAAAGAAAGTGTTGTTAAATGTACTATAGAAATCTTTAGCTTTCATATTAGGAAGCTCTGCTGAGTTGCATGGAAAAAAGATTTCTTGTTTAAAAAGCATGAAGCATGACATTCTAAGTGGCCCGTATGTGGATATTACCAGTAACTCAAATAATGCTGTTTAATTGCATTATTTAAAATCTGCCAAGAATGAAGAGTTTCTAAGTCATATACCAAGACCTGTTCAGAGCTATCCCTGCCATGTAACTTCTAAAAGATCATGTACTTTTATACTGATTTACACTTCCCAAGGATTCCAGTAAGTCACCTGGAACAATGCAAGATTTCTACTCTTAACATACAAATCATAAGATAGTCAGCTTACCAAAAAATGTAAAAAAACCCACTAAATTTATAAAATTTATACTAAAAATATACAATGTATGTTTCCTCCAGATATAAAACCAGTTAAGATTATCCCATTTGTTACTATTGTAATGGTCCAAGAAGCAGAAATTAAGCATTCCAATGCCCCACAGTGGTCCTGTTTAAATATGAAACTTCCTGGAGTTACTTTTAATTTTTGTTGGGAGGGGGAGGTGTTACATGAATCAATATCTATGGAGCCATCCCAGTCATGGTTGTGCCAAAGGTGCTGTTCAAAAGGCAACTGGATTGTCTTGTTTGTTTGTTTTCTTTGAAAACGTTTCACTTCTCATCCAAGAAGCTTCTTCGGCATCTGCAGGTTAACATCTATTCTGGTCCTTATACTTATACAATTTACAACACATAAATCATTTGTTTATTCAAAAATATATATTGCATGTTTTAATGTACTTTAAGTAGTAATTATCTTTTATGAATTACACTTTTTAATAACTACTTATGATATGCTTTTATGATGTATGTGAAAACTAAAATAGATATTCTACAGATGAAATAGAAAATCAGTATTAAGATTCAGTCAATATTAAGATCCATTCTTTGTGTAACAGTATGTAAATGTTTACTTATATCTACTGGATCATAAATGCCTTTAAATTGAATAATCTCATTATTAAAATTCAAGACTGACTTCATTATTTATGTCTATTGAAAAATACTGTCCATAAATTAATCTTCTATCAAACTATACCCACCCACTCTTATTCATGTATTTTTTTTTATTCCTTTGAAGAAAGTCTGGCTTCTATTCCACTTAGAATTTGACCAGCTATTCTAATGAAAGCAAATTACTATTGAATCTATTCCATGGATTCCTAGCTGCTCAAGAATTTATAACTTAAATATTATTTAGAAGCTAAATAAATCAAACTAAATGGCAGATCAGCTCCTAAAGTTTTTAAACAAATGCTTATCCCTAAGATTGGAATAATCCATCCTTTGCTTAGATTATTTGCTTGGTCCATAAGAAACTCAACAATAGTAGTTATTTAGTTTTGCTCAAGCTTTTCATCATGGCCTGATTCCTTGTAGTCTCTACCTTCCTTTTTATATATATTTTTTGTTTTGTTTTCTTCCCATTTTCTTAACAGGTTTTTTTTTTGGTTGTTATCTAATGCTGTTATTTAATGTTTGGGGAAAATATCAATAAGGTGATATTTATTAATATATTTACAGAAAAAAATGAGAATCTTTGGCAATAACATATACATTTCACACACAAAGCACTTCTACACTATCAGAAGTGGGTTCCTGCCGAAGCTGCCCAGTGCGCAGCTCCGGTAGGGAGCGGCCGATTGCGCAATTTGCCCGTGGCCGCTCTGGAGCCCTCTCTGCCGGTCCACCGCGTGCATCACCATTTTTTTTCATAGATTTTGGGTCAATTTTGCTTCTGCGCATGCACGGAAGCAAAATCACACCAAAATCTTGCGAGGGGATGCACGCACGCGAGAGATTTCGGCGCGATTTTGCTTCCACGCATGCGCGGAAGCAAAATCTCGCAAGAGGGCATACGCATGTAGCGAGCGCACCCGTGCCCGAAGCATGGAGATATGCGCGCAGCGCACCGGCACCAGTAAGAGAGCAACCCGCCGCTGACTGTTATGGTTTCTACCCACCCAGTTCTTTGAAAGCAGCCTGAAATTAATTTGTGATTATTTTTATTGCTGTTCACTCTTGGAACTGAAAAGGCTTTATGAGTCAGTCAATGTTCCCTTCAGCTGAGCAATTGAAGAGTGACAAAGATCATTCAGTTATTGTCCTACCCTATTATATTATCCATCTTCCTTTATGGTGCGTGCATGCATTTGCAGATCAATTTCTCACAAAATCAAAGTAGTTACAAGGAGAAAATTCTGGGTAAGGACTGTGAAGCCAAGACATAATTCTTTTCTGAAAATTTAAAGGCTGTAGATTAACTGTGGCATAATAAGAATTTCCTGATTTGGATCCTTTCTGAAGGTAGAAGCTGGGATGTGCCTGGAGATGGACGACTATGAAATTTTCTAACAAGAGAAATGAGATAACCAAAATATGTCCAGTCTGTTGAATAGCAAAAGGAAAGTTGCTGTGAATGCAATTTCAAGTATTCCACATCATAATTGATAATAAAGTGAATTCTGCCATCAACTGCAACCACTGTTGTGGGATCTCAGGTCTGCCATCAAACAGTCATGTAAATTGTAAGGGGATGTGCCTACTGATGGTATCATTTATATTTATAAAACACATATTCATATTATTTATGAAATACATATTTAATTGATATAAAATATAGATATTATGTTCATTCTATTTATATAAACACAATATTATTGAACTCTGACCCCATATTTTCTGAGAAATGTTCTGTTTGAACATTACAGAAATGAAAAGGGTTTTATTTCAGATTTCTGAAGCTATAAGCTGAGATTTCTTTGTTTGATAATACAACAATCACGTAAAATTCTAAGTAAAATTCTTAATTCTATTTTCAAGCTCACAGTTCTTTAGATTGCTACCTTAATACCTTTTAACAGCTCAAATTACTGACTGCTTCTCCTAAAATCTGCATAATTCTCCTTCACCAAGGCTAACTTTATCATTTATTTTATTTTAACTGTATCTAGGTTAAACTAGTTCCCTCAATAGAAGCTGTTGTTCTTTCTTGCTTTGTATCTTACATGAGTATTAACTTGAGAGTTTCTCCCTCTTCACTTGTGAAGTTGATTCCAGTCAGCTGTGTGACAGAGGAAGCACATCTGCACAATTTAATTTGTATGAGAAAATTAATAAATCAAATAGAGAATATCTCCAAGAAGAAACAATTGGTTATACAGCTTCTGGGAAAAGATTGACAAGATAATTTGACAGAAAGCATTCTGTATTCCTTACCCAAATTGACATGTGGTAAAATCAGAACTAGAAAGGATTTTTAAAAATGGGATGGGGAATATTGGTGTCAAGACGGCTTGCAAAACTAATACAAAAGATACAAAGAATTCACACCAACATATTAAATTGTGCCTAGTAGGCAATTGGGAGCTAGGGCAGAATTTTAGTACCAAAATAATGTAAAACTCATGCTTTTTACTGGTTGGCAATATAACTGCTGCATTTTATGCTTTCTTCTTTTTTGTAATACCTTTTATTCACAGCATGGCTTCATTGTGAAATATGGAGAAAGAAAGAGTTTGTTGTTCTTCTGGTGTCCAACATATGCCCAGTGTGACCTAATACAATTCAGGCTCTGTTGTGAGAAAAAGCTGGTACCTACTGATTTTGTAATACAGTTAGTGGTTTTAGGTATAAGGCTTTTGGCAAGAGCAAATCAGATTTATACATAGGCCAGCAGTTATATAGTATTTGGCCGTCAGTTGGACTAAAATGGCATAAATCCAAGCACTTTGATTAAAGTGACTCATAAATCAAGTTGCTCATGTGAAACCCATGAAATATGTAGACAGCAATAAAATCCATAGAATTTTTGTCTATTTTAGATTTCTGGTGGTTTTTAAAGTTGTACATAAAGTATTTTTTTTCCATTTATCCTTAAAATATATACCAATGATTGATCCATCAATACATCAAAACCTTTGTATATAGCGAGTACACAGGACTTATTTCAAGTTATTATTTCTTGTGTAAGATTTTTCTATGGAGCAAGAATTTTTTTTTCTCTTCCAGCCTGCCCTTTTTACCACCATGCCATTGAATAATGCTTCATTTTAGCCTATGTTTCCTTGCAAACTAAACTGACTAGCTTAGATTCATTATTATCTAAATTAAATCAACTTTACAATTAAATGAATTCACTCTCAATATATGAGTCCAATTCAGAACTTTGACAAGCTCATTTCAGCCTAAGGAAACTGCATCGCTTTCTGAAGCTAATACCTAAAAGAAACCAGGAAGATAAAGTTCAATGCTTTCTCAGCAGCTGGGTCTCTAGATGCAGAAGCTGATAAACAGAAAGGAATTTGATACCTGACTTTCACTTGGATTTTTGTTTATTTTTAGCAACTTTTTCTCCCTTTCCCCCTTCTTTCTTCAAGGTCTACCTTGTATTTATGAAGCTACAAAATGACAATGCATTAAAGATGTGATATAAAGCAGGTAATGTTAAACTCAAATAGACAACTATTTATAATAGTCTATAACATTTATATAATTATAAATTAAATAGCACTGTAAAGATACATAATTGTGAATAAGCCAACTATTTATACCGTTGTGCAGGTTGACACCAGGGGTGGGTTCTAACTTACCTCACTGCCAGTTCGCTTCCTCCTGTGCCGCAGGGCCATGCCGCGCAGCCGTGCACATATGCGCAGTGCTGAAAACTGGGCTTCTGCGCATGTGCAGAAGCAAAAAACAGCTTCCGTGCATGCACAGAAATGAAAAACAAGATGGCGGTGCCTATGCCACCGCCGCGAAAGCCGGTTCATGGGCGTGGCCAGCCGGCCATCACTCCCGGTTTGGCGAGTGGGGTAAAATTCCTGCTACCAGTTCTAAAGAACCAGTCCGAACCGGGATGAACCCACCTCTGGTTGACACCCAATAGGAACCCTAAGATAAATTAGGTTCTCAAGAGAATAAATTGACACCCTCTTCTCTGTGACAGCTCTTCAAGTACTGAAAGACTATTATCAAGTCCCCACTGAGCCTTCTTTTAATTAGGCTCAACCTATCTAGTTCCTTTAGATCAGTGGTTCCCAACTGTTTTTTGGCCATGTCCCACCTAAGCATCCCTAAAATCCTGATGCCCGCTCCCTGTGACATATAATTCTTACTATTTAAAAAGTGAACTCCTACTCATGCGGAGGAAGCCTAAAAGGCCATTAACTTGGTTTAAACAAGGTTCCAATTGCCCCCATTAAAAATCAAATTGTCCCCCTATGGGGCGTGGACCCCACATTGGGAACCACTGCTTTAGATGTTCATCATATGATTTAGCATACAGACTCCTTATAATCCTCTTTATTGCTCTTCTCTGCACTCTTTCTAAGGTCTCACCTCAGGATCTTTTTTGAAGTGTGGTGACTAGAACTGGGAGCACTATTGCTTCCTGTGATGTTGATGCAGCCAAGAATTATGTTGGCTCTTTTGGCAGCTTCAGTGTTCTGCAGTAGGAACCCTAAAAATAAATTATCTAATATTATGTTGTTACACATATTTCATTTTCTGAAAATAGATTATTTCTTCACTAACTTCCACAAGTAGAATTCTAGAAATTAGATTTTTTTTAGAAACTTAGAAATAAGTACAAAACTGCCAATCTGCAGTGAAATAGGCGGCACCTAAATTTTATAAATAAATAAATTTGAGTTCCCTATTTATCTAAAATTTTAGGCATTACTAATTAATTTATTACCATCTGCATAATATTAACCAAACAGACAGAGATTAAATATTTTTAACCAAGTAGAGTTTGCAAATTTTGAAAACAATCCCTCTGTAGTCTGCATTAAAATAATACTATTCTTTTTATAATTAAAATACATGTGACAGTAGCTTAATATATATATTGTACCTAATCAACTTAAAGATGCAGAAAAGTATTCCTGGCTTCCAGTACCATCCACTAGAGGATTCGAGAGAAATTTGATTTTTTCCATTCTGATTTGATTTTTGAAGATTATTTCTATCAAATCAAGCACTACAGGAATCCTTAGTCAGCAATTCTTTGAGTCAAGAAAGATAATGCACAGCACAGAGAAACTTGTGGAGAAGAACTTAAACAAATAAAATGGGTCTTAGTAAATATTATCATTCTGTTCTAGGTACTGAAAATTCTGTGCAAGTTGAAATGGTTTTGAAATTAGCATTTATAACTACCAGAAGATAGCAGTGTAAGTCTAGGAACAACAGCAATTGTGCACTGTAGAGATCTCTTTCTGAGATACTACACCTTGAGATGAGTGGCATATAAATTTGATTGATAATAAACAAACAAACTAACAAACTAACAAACAAACACTTTGATGAACTTTAAGACCAAGTGTTGTTTGATGGGAAAAAAACCCTTTGGGAATTCTGCCTAAACTGACCTGCAGAGAATTTATAGATATATATTCTGGTTTGTGTTGCTATTCATTTCAAACTAATACTAACTATAAAAGTATGTATATAAGAGTGGTATGACTGTTTCAATGAAACACTTTGTTAAATTAGTCTATTAGCTTCAGCTTCTGAATCATTTTAGGTCAAGAGAAGTGCAATTGTGTAAAATCTTAAAGAAAGCTGGATCAGCATCTTCGAAATGAGTTCTATATTCAAAAAAATGAAAACAATGGTTTTGTTAGAACTGCGATATAAACATCTGCCTTGTTTCCTTTCCTTCTATAGTCTACTTGTCTATGCAGTTTTGGATCTTGTGTCTTGCTTAGTTTTGCTTTGAAAACAGGTATAGTTAAGGATTTTTATTCTGGTAATCTAGCATAACCCTCCATATAGTGGTGTTGCAATTATTTTCCTTTTGACATACTGAAACCCATGTTAGAATCTCTCAGAAATATATTTATTTAAACTGATGTTCAAATTAATATTTGAAACTGTTAAGAATGCTGCCACATTTCACACACACAAATGCAAATAAATGTATGTGACTAGAGGTAAGTGTTTTCATTAAAAATATTAAGAATGCTACCGAATTACATCTTAAAAATTGAATTTAACTTCCAAATCAGTAGTGGGTTCTAAAACCCTTTATTACCGGTTCGCTCACGCGCTCGCACACGATGCTTCTGCGCATGAACAGAAGCATCCTGGGCAGGTGGGTGGAGCCTCCCGCCACCAGCGCTACTGGTTCTTAGAACCGGTCCGAACTGGGAGCAACCCACCGCTGTTCCAAATTGCAGTTTAGTTAAAGCAGAGTAGTATTTCAACACATCAGGTAAGGATAAACAAAACATTTAGCTTCATCTATAGTCATTTATTGCTAATCATAGAATCATAGGACTGGAAGGGACCTTGTAGGTCTTCTAGTCCAATCCCCTGCCCAAGGAGGAGACTTATACCATTCCAGACAAATGGTTGTCCAATGTTTTCTTGAAAGAGAAAGAGAGAGAGAGAGAGAGAGAGAGATGGCTGGCTATTAAGTTGCTGGCTGTTGTTTCTTTGTGCTGCCAAGCCCTCACTTTCTAAGTAATTTATAAACGGGGTAAATCAGCATTCCTGTTGACTGAAGAGGCGCCTGTTTCCCAGGCTTCAATCATTTCCCTGGCTGTTTTGTGCCTGCTCATCCAACAATCTTAATAGCTGCAAAATTGAATCTATTTTGTATTTTGCAAGGTGAGGCTAGCAATGAATTTGGGTCTCTTTGTCTGACTGCTTGCTTGTGTTCTTGCAGACTGATGGTTAGCTTCCTTTCCATCTGTCTGAAATAGTCACAGGTACAATCCATGTGGTAGATTCAGTAGATTACATTGAAAGTATATCCCACCTCCAAGCAGTCTTTACAGTGCATAATTTGTCCTTATATGGTAGCCTCTAAGTGATGCCACTTGCAAATCTTGGAAACTGCATTCTACTGCTTCCGAAATGTTTTTGATGTATGGCAGGGTGTCAACACACAGAAAACACAGAGAGGAGTTCCCTGAGGATAAGCTCCAGCATAAGTCCAAAAGCTCAGAAGACGAAACCTCTGGTCCTGGTGATCGACCCAGATTAGATCCTACAACTTCTAATTTAGCTACTGTTCAAGGGGGGAAAATACTGCAAACTTTGATGCAATGTTTTCTCCTGATTTGCAAGAAGAATTGATCTCTTTAGTAGAAATGTTTTCCTCATTGCCCCTCTCAGTTATTTGGATTCCCAATTTATTCAGTCTTAAATGTGGCTTTATAGGATTTCCCCCCCCCCCAAATGGTGACCATTCTGATATCTCTACTGTATTATAAAGCAAACCTAGAAAAAGTGAGACTGGGAAACGGTGCATGCTGAAGCACCATGTTTTATATTTTTCCATTAGCCATCCGAAAGTAATTCTAGGCAACAAAGCAGTGGAAATATATTCGTGGCCCATGATAAGCATGAATTTAAGGATTTGCAACATCTATATTTGGTATTAGTTCATAACAGAATAAAAATTCACTGAAAAAAATGCTAGTGTTAATGAAATGATAGGTACTATCTCTGAGAAGAAATCCCTAACTTTACTGTCTTAGGGTAATGTTCCTATGATATTTCTAGATATCAGCATAACATCACAGTTCATCATAGTGTACTGATAAAGAAGCCAACAGTATTGTTTCATCTAAAGATAAAAAGTCTCAAGATCTAATAATTTAACACTTTTTTCTCTGCATGCATGCATGCATGCATGCATGCATGCATGAATGAAATGAATGAATGAATGAATGAATGAATGAATGAATGAATGAACGAACAATAAATGATACAGGAATACTACCTTACAAGACAGTGTTTATAAGTCACTTGTTTAAAGTGGATACTAATTCTAAGTTTTCAATGATAATTAATATCATCTATTTCCAGTGATATTTTGCAATAATAAAATAAAATATGTTATTTAATGCACATCATACAGAATGATTCAAGTGCCTTTTCCCATATAACACTTCCATACAGCAATTCTGAAAAATCTGTTTGAAAGTGTGGTATATGAATATGAAGAATAGGAATAAGAATAGGAATATGACGAATGCTTGCAGGAATTGGGTATGGTTAGTCTAGAGAAAAGAAGGACTAGGGGTGACATAATAGCAGTATTCCAGTATTTGAGGGGCTGCCACAAAGAAGAAGGGGTCAACTTATTTTCCAAAGCACCAGAAGGCAAGACAAGAAAAAATGGATGGAAACTAATTAAGGAGAGAAACAATCTGGAATTAAGGAGGAACTTCCTAACTGAGAAAAATTAACCAGTGGAACAGTTTGCCTTCAGAAGTTGTGAGTGCTTCATCATTGGAGGCTTTTAAGAAGAAATTGGATGCCATTTATCTAAAATGGTACAGTGTCTCCTGCTTGATGCAGAGGTTGGCTTAGAAAACCTCTGAGGTCTTTTCCAACTCTATTATTGTGTATTCTGTAAGTGATACTGGAACACCATGTACTGTCACCGAATTGAATAAATCCTATTGAATTCAGCACTGAATAACCCTGCATAGGATTGGAGTGCTGCCATTGGTCTTGCATAGAATGTATTGCTGCCTATCGCTGCCCATGTAACCTTTTTGAATATGCAAAAATAGGATAATTGACAAACTGCATAAGCAGTTAGTCATTCACTTAGACATTTTTGACTGCTAAAGAATTTGTGTATCTGGCTAAACTTAGACACCTACAGGGGAAATGAGAAAACATGGTTCATAATGCTGCAAAGCAAAGTGCATCCCTTTTGTACTTGTCTGTGATATAACACATATGAAAGGGTAGGGCTTTCATTATTAATTTCATTGCAGCTAAGAACAGATCAGTTAGATTTCAGTACCTAGTTTGTATGTTCTCGAAAATGGGGGGGGGGGGGATGGCTATTTATTTGTTATATTTCTCCTGAGAAAATGTTCAATGTAATCTTGCTTTTGTCAATAAAGAAATTCTCCCAAATTCAGTCCAAGAAGGAATCTGATCCAGCTATGTTTTACACATTAGACATATTTTTCCTTTCACTCTCCCTCCCTCCCTCCCTCCCTCCCTCCCTCCTTCCCTCCCTCCCTCCCTCCCTCCCTCCCTCCCTCCCTCCCTCCCTCTCTCTCTCTCTCTCTCTCTCTCTCTCTCTCTCTCTCTCTCTCTCTCTCTCTCTCTCTCTCGTGTGTGTGTGTGTGTGTGTGTGTGTGTGTGTGTGTGTGTGATTCATAACTATTTTGCTGAAGGAAATAGGTCCAACTGTTTTGCTCAAGCTCTACTTGCTATATCTTCAATTTGCCTTATAAAAGTATTGCTTTAATACAGCGTATGTATTTCTTTTTCCTTCTGGTCAACCCACTGTTTTAGTTTCTTACTTCTATAGCAAACACTCTAACATCCTAGCCTCCACCTTTGCTAACATTATACTGCTGAATAATTGTTGTTTGTTCCATGGAAATGATAGCCTCTTTTGTCAGGAAAACAAATAAAATTGCTAAGTTACATGCTAATATGAGCTAATTGGGAATGATCACTTCCTGGTAACACTCTCTTTTCATCGTATTTAGATGGAAAAATTTAAGGGTGCAAGGTCATCATTCCATCGTCCTTTTTATCAAATTATCTTCGATTGCATTTTCTAAATATGTTATCAAAATGGTAATTCATGCTTTCCTCTCTGAAGATAGTCCAGTTTTCATAAAAGTAGTTCTCTTGCTATCATATATTGAGGGGGGAAACTATTTCAATTACTGGAAGGAATACATAACTCCAAGTCTATTTATTTTAATTTATTCAACTGTCTCGACATATTTGTGCACAGAACCTTTATAAAGTATGAATAAATTCACCTTGAAATTGTACCAATTGACTTTGGCTGAGCTAGGCTGTGAGAAGGAATCAGAATCACTTTTTGAAATAAACTCTGACAATGCTGATCACAACAAAGTGGCTACTCATTTATTAAACTGACAGCTCAGCAATTGTTTCAAGCAGAAGAGATGAAGTGGCCTGAGGTGTTAGCTATGGCCGGGGGTGATAGCTCTGCCTGGGTGCTTTTCCTGCTAGTCACATGTTCAGAGGTGTCATCTGATAGTGTGACATTTCCTAAGGCTCCAGCACCTGCCTGGATGTCAAACAGCTGGCATGATCTGAGTTCTGCATCCATTTTATAATGCTGTGCCATTACTGACATAAGAGCTTGGAGAACAGACACCAAATGTTGCCCTCATCCTTTTGCTTCCCAGGGTTCCAATCAATACATGAATATAAGAAGAGTACTAGTGGAGATTCAGAAGAAAGTGCAGTCATCTCTCCCAGCATGACATATTTCATGTTTAAAATGTGTAAAAGTATAATGCTCAAAAATATCCAAGGGGGAGAAATAATTTTGAATGCTTTACGAATGTCGGAGAAAAGTAAGCTTAAAAGTGAAATTTATATTGATCACAGGTTTATTATGTCCTAATTAAATACAGTGTGTTGCCATATCTGTCTCGCTTGTAAAACTGTCATTTTCTCAAGAACCTTTCCCCCCACCCCCAGGATTATCAGGAATGCAAAGGATAATTATACTTGTTGTCAGGTGTATCAGTTCATTAATAGTTCAGTCCCTCCCCCAGACTAAGTTATGAAAACAAATAACACTGAAAATTTGGTCGTCTAAATTTATCTAAACATCTGGGATCAAATGGTCCACATTAAAATACTGTAAAACAATTTGCATGGAAAGGCTGATGGAATTTCAGATGACTCTCTCTCTATCTATTCCTCCCCACCCTCTCTCTCTCACACACACAATTGTCGCTGCTTCTTGTTTTTTTTAAAGTTTTTGCTTCTAGTATTATAATCCCTGAATGGTATGGATTTAGTCACTCTCAAGAATTGCTTCAATCCCTATAAAACTTGTATAATTATAATATATTAGCAACTTATTTGGGTACCCTCAACATTTAGATATTCAGTAGGTGGATGTGTAAGAATAGGTCTTATTAACTCTGATCAAAACTGGTAACTGCTTTCCAAACAGCCTTTTAAAAGTACATATTAGAGAACATGATTGTAAAATTAAATAAGACAATGACTGACTCAAACATCAAAATCCTGACACTTGGCAGATTTTATCCCAGGACACAGAAATTCAAATCCCCTAGTGATAATATCCAAGAGAATTCCAATGCCAACTTGAATTATGAGATCCAGCATCTCAGAGGGATGCTGGATCTCATCACTATTCCTAGAACCCAACCAACACACAGGCATTCACACTCTATCAGATCCAAAGCAGAGATACTAGTCCCAGATAAACTCCTCCCATTCTTGGTACATCAATATAATTACATATAATTATCTCAGGACAGCAAATGCCCAAGATAATTATATTATAACTCTAATCCATTCAAGTCTTAATAATACACACTAATTCTGTCTATACCTCTACTGCCAAAATCTTGACAAATGTGTCAGTATTACAAATAGACCTAGTGTTTACTTGAGATCAAGGCCACCAGAAATTTGTCCCCTGGATCTAGGGATAAAAGAATGGAGCTAGAGGGAAGTATCATATTTCCCTGACAATAAGACATGTCCCCATAAAAAGCACAACAGAGCTTTTCAGAGCATGAGCTGAAATAACCCCCCCAAATAAGCCCCCCCCCCACTACTTAAACGCATGTGCAGCCGGTCCCCGCCATTTCCACTGGTGCATGCCACATGCACCCCACACGCCCTTACCGTACCTACTGGTAGACCTGATGACTGTGCAAAAAGAGCAGCAGGTGACCCACTCCTTGCAGTGACAAAATGAGAGGCAGGCCAGCAACGCACCTCGCGATCCACGGCAAGGAGTAGATCGCGAGGTGTGCCACTGGCCTGCCTCTCATTTTGCGATCCACTCCTTGCCACGGCAAAATGAATGGCAGGCCAGCGACATGCCTCACAATCTACTCCTTGCCGTGGATCGCAAGGCATGTCGCTGGCCTGCCACTCATTTTGCCACAGCAACACATCCCACCCCGACCCAATGGCAACAGCAACCTGGCTGCTTCCTTTCCCCTCTGTCTCTTTATCGAGAGGAGTGGCAGGTGGGGTGGGGGAGAAGCGAGATGTGCCTCGCAGCTCCCTCGCGTTCCTCGCCATCTATACAATACCGGGCCAACTGGTATTTCTGCATTTCTGCCTTACCGGGCCAAGGCCATTTCTGCATCCTCCCAGGCAAAGCAAAGAAGCCTGTTCTGGTTCACACAACCTTACTAAACCTACAGCTAGATTTCACAACAGGATAAATCCTGGGATGGCAAGCTAGCCTTATGGATTGTGAAAACGCAGCCCCAGCAACAGGGCATCATGCCCAGGGAACGAGGGATCCCCCTTACGGAAATGAAAATAGTTCTCAGCTGCAGCTGGGAAAGAAAGCTGCCTCGGGGGTGCAACATTCAAGGATTCTGCCCTTGGGAAGCAACAACACGCCTCAAACAGGAAGTCAAAGAGCCGGGAACAAAAATGGTTCCAGGGTGTCTCCCTCCCCTTTTCATGGGTACAAAGTAGGGTGAGAATGGCTGGCACCAAATCCAGTAAATGCACCGGAGGCAGGATTCGGCCACTTGGACTGGCAGGCCAGGGAGAGCGGCTACCAAGGCACCAGGTGCCTGCGAAAAGCTCCCAAGAGAAAGAATTGGGTGGGATTCCCGAGCTCGCCAAGGCTCTTCTTCAGCAAAGCCTGGGGCAAGCATACGCTCCCAGGAGGCGAAGGAGACTGTTCCTTCAGGCCCAGGAGAGCTCGAAGTACACAGGGCCTCCCCGAGAAGCCAGCCAGACCAGCCTGTCACACATTCGGAAGAGAGGAGAGAGAGACTGGGAGACGGACTTTCAGAGAACCTGCAGCCAGTCACATCCCAATCCCGGGAGGCTGTCTGGCCTGACCCTACCAGCTCCTCTGCCGTGGGTAGCTACTAGCAATGTCTTTCTTGGCCAAATGAGGGAATAGGCTTAGACAGAAGAAGGACGAGCCTTGGTCTGGCTCTGCTGTCCCACCAAACCCACCAAGGCCTTAGATGCAACTCTCGGTCCCCTGTCTGGGCAGTGGCAGGTAACTGCCTGCCCAGGGGAGGAAAATGCCAGGGCGGCCCGCTTACTCTCAGCCCATTCTGGGTGTGGCCAAGGGTACTCCCAATTTTGGGGCTCTCTTGCAGCAGAAGTGAGCTGAGAGAGCACCCCTTCCCTGGGAATCTCCTTGACCCTCCCTTCCTCCTCCCCATGGACAAGCGTATTGCTGGGTGCCTTGGCTCTCTCTCCTTTGCTGCTTTGCTTGCTGCTGCTGGGTTAATTCGAGGCTAATTGAATTGCGGTGGCTGACTTTCACACTGGGTCTTTGAAGAGCCAGGTTGCTGTTGCCATTGTGTCAGGGTGGGATGTGTTGGGCTACAAGATGCGCATCTCACCGCCTGCCCCGCCCCATCCCTGCCTGACCTGCCACCCCCAAATTGCGCTCCACCATGAGACGCACGTCTTACTGGAGTCTGGAAGCTCCGTGGCGTCTCTCGACTGGTCTGTTTAGGAAAACAGTACAGTACAGTACAGAAACTCTTTTCGCTGTGAGAAGTTGTTAATTGCTCGCCCTTGCGAGAAGAATGCAAGGTGTTTCCCTAAACAGACCGGCCGAGAGATGCCACGGAGCTGCTAGACTCTAGTAAGACATGTGTCTCATGGCCCAGCCCGCCACCTGCACCCCGAAAATAATAAGACCCTCCCTCATAATAAGGCCAAGGCCATATTTCGGGGGTCAAAAATATAAGACATAGTCTTATTTTTGGGGAAACATGGTATTAATTTGAAGGTCTCCCTTTTCTTGTAACTGCTTGCCAGGCATTTCCTGCCATACCTCCACTATTGAAATTTGCTCATTTTCAATCCTTCACAAAAGTCCTCATGGCACAATCTATAATGAACTGTAGAAATAAGCTTGAAAAACAGGAGTTGCAACCAAGACAACAGTCGGATGAAAGAAATTTGAGTCCTAGGCAGAAATGTAATTTGAGAAAATTTATCAGACTCTTGACTCTTCCCATTTCTAGCAAAGATAAAGGGAGGGAGAAGGAAATATTTTACAACTTGTAAGATGTATTTGCTGCAAGGGATTGTGAATTCAAAAGACAATGGACAGCTTTATGCTAACAGGACAAAGGATACAATGCCATATGGTACTGAACCATTGTTCTATTAATTCAGTCTTGCAATTTTACTAACTCGTCTTACAGCAAAGACAACAGCTGAACAACATAAAATAATAAAAATCAGTGTGGTGCAGTTGGTGATATGGAGGTTTAAGACAGGGGAAATTCAGGTTTCCTGAATCCATTCTTGGGCCCATTTTTATTTTCTCTCTCTCCCCCCAAAAACCCCCTCCAATTTGGCAGACAAGATTGCTATTATGAGGCTCAAATAATGGAATATCTTCACATGTTACCTCAAATTCTTGGTGGAAAGATGGGACACAGTATACTGTATATCTAAAAATAGATGAAAAAGTAAAAGTAGACAATGTCTAATACATCCATTCAAAACAACCTGATACCATCATTTATCAAGGACAGTTGAAACATGAAAGAAGCAAAATATTAAAAAAATGAGGATTATTCTACACATATGTAAAGATGATAATCATATCCAAATATAAATTTCCTATTCCATGTGTTTATAAATGATAAATACTGGATATACGTATTTATTCCTAAGAATTATTTCTTCAGAAAAGCAAAGTTTGAACACCACCTATAAAGATGTTTTTGTAGCATATTACGGTATATAAATCTAATTGTGAAAGAAGCATCAGTAACATTTGGAACCAATGTTGGATGTGGGCTGGCATTCTGAACAGTAATTTAAAGGCATGAGGTAAAAAAACAAAACAAAAGTATCATCAGTATTAGGCATTAGAAGAGAAAGGAAGGGAAAAAAAGACTTTTAATGTAAAATGAGGTGATTGTGGCAAAGAAAATAGTTAAGCAGAAATTTGTCTCCTGGGGTATTCAATGCGGCAGAATGGCAGGAGATTCAGGATTGATGAAAAAAATAAATACTTGTTTACACAGCACATTGTTCAGCTACGGCAATCAGTACCATGAGATGTAGTGATATTTGTTAAATAGACTTTAAACAAAGATTAGACAAATTCATGGCGAACCGCTTCTAATCATGGCATTGCCTCCAGTGTCCAAAATAGTTGAAGTGCTGCTGGATAATAAGAGTACAGAGATGTTTTTCTAGTGCCTGCAGGCTCCCCAGAAGCATTTAGTGAGACTTTTTGAGAACAGCATGCTGGACTAGATGGGCTTTTGTTATATCAATAGATAAAGAGGTGTCAGTTGCGGTTGAATAATTTTCTTCAATCAAGAATTCCTAATAGCAGGAGTCCACATAATATTGCACCTTTCATCCTTCTATGGTTTGAAATTGCAAGAGAGGAGAGGTTGGGTTTTTGAAGAATGTTGTTCCGAACGATTACATCGGTGGGTGCTCCCTTACTTTAATTCTGTGTATGGCAAGGTTGGAAAGTCTTATTTGAAAGCCAAAGCACAACATTCGTGCTTGAGCTCTGGAAAATCATCAGGAGGCTCCAATGAGGCTGTTAACAATTTTTATTTGTTAAGGTGAAGTTATAACTTTTAGAATTCAAATTAAATTAAATCAGTCTGGAATGCCCCCTTCAAAAAATGCCTGGTAGAGCTACAAATATAAGTTCACACATCTGGCATGATGTCACGATCTCTCCTTAGCTGTCCTTGAAGGCAGATACAGGAACATTCCCTGCCTGGAGAGGCAATGTCCAGTAGGGGGTTCTGAATTAGTTTGCTACCGGTTCGCGCATGCGCGATGCTTCTGCACATGTGCAGAAACTTCAGCGCATGTGCAGAAGTGTCCTGGGTGGGTGGGCGGAGCCTCCCGCCACCACCACTACCAGTTCTAAGAACCAGTCCAAACCGGGAGCAACCCACCACTGGCAATGTGCCTGTGACTCTGGTTATACAAAAACAACACAGCATGTGCTCCTCCAGTGCCTGTACCACAGAAACATTTGTGCTAGCCTCATTTCACCAATATTGCATAAATACCCAGGGCGCACAGGGCAATTTTATACCTCCCTTCTCCTTGCAGACGCTAATCCTGCTACAACATACAATGTCGCCAGGTTTTGCCTAGCAAAGATTAAAATCTCTCAGAAGATGATCTGTGCCTCAAACCAACCTTAAGTATTTGACTTGTTGGTTAAGAGGTTTTTGCATTATGATAAATTTAATTAGCCATGTATTAACTCTTATGTTGCTTTTATATTTACATAATATTTTATTCCTTTTTATAGTATACACACATATATCATTTAAAATGGTTTTTTTTAACTTTGTGAGATATGCATATGAGCCAAGGTGGCGCAGTGGTTAAAAGCAGCACTGCAACCTTCTTCAGCTGACTGCTAGTTCAGCAGTTCAGCTGTTCAAATCTCACTGGCTCAAGGTTGACTCAGCCTTCCATCCTTCTGAGGTGGGTAAAATGAGGACCCAGATTGTTGGGGGCAATATGCTGAACTCTGTAAACAGCTTAGAGAGGGCTGTAAAGCACTATGAAGCGGTATATAAGTCTAAGTGCTATTGCTAGTGCTATTCAGCATCATGAGAGATTTTGCCAGTGAAGGCTGCAATGGCAAGAACTACACATTACATAAGGCGTTAACAGGGATAAGGAGAAATAAAGATTGGGGCTGGGGGGGGGAATATACAACAGCCCAGTCAATGTTGGCTGAAAATACTCTGACAAGGGAAAGCACTCTCCTTTTCCTTAGCTATATGTGAAACCTTGTATCATCAAAAGTGGGGGTGATTATGCATGCCCAGGAGGTCAAAATCTGTATGCATGTATGCATGTATTCTCAATTATCTTTCTAACTAAGAAGCACATTTCTTATGGAATGCTATATAAAGAGCTTCAAAGTAAGCTTCACCCTTTTCTTCTTCCTTTTAACATGAGATCTGAAGCACACGCAAGTCTTCAACCATGGAAGACAGTGTAACTCAGAAACTGACCTGCACACTCCTTAGAGGAACTTGTTAGTCTCAAGAGACAACAAATTCACATTCTTTTACTTTTCTCATGCCTGTAATTCCTCCCACCCCCCTCTCCCAAAGTTACTGATCTTATGTCAGGTTTCATTCAGATGATTTTATAGAACAGAACGTCAGTTTTACACAACTCTCAGGGATGTCCCCAATCTAGTTTAATTGTCTTTTCCCAGGGGTATCACATTGAGTGACATTTTTTCTTAGATGTCTTTGCTATTAAAAAAAGAAAAAGAAATGGAGGGTGCATTAATATCTTTTTTTGCTGAAGCGGACATCTCACACATGTGCATTAATGAATATCTTTACTATAGGATCATTATCTATCAGAATTTTTTTATACCGACACCGTACATAATTATTTGCATTTCATCATCTGATATAGATGTCAGTTTCTCCAGGCATTACCCTTACTTTCTCACTCTTCAGATAAAAGGTTTATACAATTTTTTTTGACACAAAGCAGTACCCTTATTTAACTTACAAGCCGAGTTGTTCTTACCTGATCATTGAGTCACACCCTTAATCAAATCCTATAACAAGAACAATTTTATACTTTAAAAAAAAAGGCCAAGATGCAAGTTGTTTTACTTTACCTATGGGCTTGCTCATTCATTCATTCATTCATTCATTCATTCATTCATTCATTCATTCATTCATTCATCACATAAAGAACACCTGACTCTAACTCACTCTGGGCAATTCATTCAACAAAAAGTCAGAACATGTTAACATGACTTGTTAACCTATCAGGAATTTAGGGGAATGCTGAAAATATCATATCCTTCCACAAAGATTCTTGCTTTTTGAGACAGAGCCCTACATTTTATTAGTCAGGTAACTTTTATTTTTTAAAAAAATTAAAAAATGTTTACGGAAATAAAACATTTTTAAAAAATGAAAGGAAAGGGGGAAAGTGATGAGAAAAAAAATAAAGAAATAAGAGAGAAATAGAAAAGTCAGGATATAAAGAAGTAACTTCGGATCTTCTTTACAGCAGTTATAAATCTAATTTTATCCTTTCTCTAGGGTAAAACTCCCTTCTTTCCATAATCTACTCTTTCTAATTAACAATCCCATAAATCAGGGCCAGAGCTGAAGAAGCTTCTTGGATGAGAAGCAAAATGTCTTCAAGGAAAACAACAAAGACCAGTTGCCTTTTGAAAAAGCACTTTTAGGACAACCATGACCTGGATGATTGATAATCTCCATAGAAATCCCATTAATAACTTTTTTCTTGTTTTCAGCAAAAAGTCATTAAAGATTCCCAGTCACTAACAAGGTAATAGTTTAAAATTAGACTATTCTCTATTATAAATTGTGTCTTTACTTTGGGTTTGATCTTTTTTCTAGATATCATTATAAGATGTGCTGGGCTACAGACACATAATATAAATGTAATATTAGAAAGGATTTTGGTTTCTAATTGCTGTTTCACATTTTTGACATTTGATCAAATGGTATACAAGATATTCATAAAAGATGTCATTATGTCACATTTTTAAAAAAGTGTGTAAGGATGATTTAATTGCCAACTAATTATCTTTATTTCATTTTCAGAATATGGCACAGCATTTGAATTAGTAATGACCATTTCATTTTTACATGATTGACAATTTATAAATATTTGCCTAAGCAAAGATTTCCTCAGTGTGCAAATGTGAAGATGTAAAAGATAAATTGACAATGTTTTCTCAGACAAAAAATAATGAAAACGTATTTAATAAATTATTCATTTGTACCTACTGTGCATGATGATCACTAACAACATAGCATCTCTCACAAATTCATTTATTTTACTAGTTGTCCCTTGGAAAATGGTACATAAAGGTTAGCGGGTATAATGACAACTGAGCTATGGCATTTCCATAACAGAAAGATGGAGCTTTAGAAATGTCAATTTTATAAATATTTTCTTTTCCAGATTAATTTCGGCCCAGTAATTCTGTAAACAAGTTTAATATTTCAAAAGTTGCATTATCTGTTTTCATCTTGCTTGTTTAAAATGACTATATTTAATGTTTAGGTAAACAATTCAAAGTATTTAGATGTTTCATAAATATTCTCTCAGCAGACTTTATAAACATTAGAGCAAATGGTATTATCTCCACATTTTAAATACAGAGTCACTTAATGAAGTTGAGGTTTAAAATGTTCTGCTAGTAAAAATAAGACCTGAATGCAGGTAGTCCTCTGCTTACAACTACAATTGAGCCCAAAATTTTTGTTGCTAAGTGAAACTTTTGTTAAGTGAATTTTGCCCCATTTCATGACCTTTCTTGCCACATTTGTTAAGCGAGTCATTTCAGTTGTTAATTTAGTAGCAGGGTTGTTAAGTGAATCTGGCTTCTCTATTGACTTTGCTTGTCAGAAGGCCACCAAAGGGAATCACATGACCTCGACATTGCAATTGTTATAAATATGAGTCAGTTGCCAAGCATCTGAATTTTGATCACGTAGACATGGGAGTGCCACAATGGTCATAAGTGTGAAAAATGTCACATTTTTCAGTGCTGTTGTAACCTCAAATGGCCACTATACAAACTGTTGTAAGTCGAAGACTATCTGTAGCAGTTATAAACTAAAAGTGAATAGCTTATGCTATCAGCGACTAGTTTACATCCTTATTTGCAGAGAATAGTTAATTAATGAATGTATATATTTGTGCTGATAATTATACTTGCTACTTGACTCACAGCAGTTTATTTTTAAACTATAGCTTGTGCTTAGCATGACATTCTAAGGCTATGCCTAGATTGTCTGTACAATATTTGAGCTGGGAATGAGAGGTTAACAGAATTGTAACTCCTCTAAACAAACAACAAACTAAAATATATCATAATTGGTATGGATGCAGGCAACACTATTACATATGTTAATATTTCAGATTACCACCATTTTGAAACCAGCTCATAATTTTGTTATTGTTGTTGTTCTTCCATTCCAAATTTCAGCAGTCACCATTCCAATTGATGATATAATAAATGATGAGATAAATAAAGACAAGGAGGTATCTTCCTCCACCTACTGAGTAACTGCATATAGAGACAAAAACACCTCATTTTATATCACTCATTACAAAAAGTAAAACTATACCTTGTCAAAGTATTGAGATTGTTCATTAAATTTTTACTAAAAGAGAAAAAGGTTGTAGCAGGTAAGCTAGTTCTTGGTAGTGTTTTTGTTCTAAATTCCCATTAATTTTGGAATTAAAAACAATCTGTATCACAAGCCATCATAAATGCAGCCTAGTAAAACAATACTAAACTCATTTGAAAGTAAATTAAAAGCTGTGACATAGTAAATATCTATAAAAGATACTGAAGATTTCAATGCTAGAAGAAGTCATTGGTTATTATTTATTTATTTGATTTGTATAGCCAGTCGGTGTTGCACTAATGGGCATCATAGCACCTCATTACATTTCATTTTTAAATGAAAGCTCTTAATCACCAATTTAAAAACAAAGGAAAGAAAGGTTAAAAATGACAAGTTCTCTCTTTTTTAAAAAAAGGTTTAGATTATTTATTTATTTATTTATTTATTTATTTATTTATTTATTTATTTATTTATTTATTTATTTATTTATTTATTTATTTATTTATTTATTTATTTATTTATTTATTTATTTATTTGGTGTTCTTATATGCCGCCCAACTCCCGAAGGACTCAGGGCGGCGTACAACAGAAAAAAATACAAGAAACCAATATAAATATACATTTTAAAAACAAATATAAAAATTAAAACCGTAATGTTAAAAAACATCCAATATCCATTCAACGATCATACATACTAGGGGTGGGCTCAATGAATTATGCTCCACCCTCAGCCTGCAGGAAAAGCCATGTCTTAACCGCCTTCCGGAAGGCCAGCAGAGTGGGGATAGTTCGGGTCTCTGGGGGAAGTTGGTTCCAGAGCACAGGGCCTGCCACAGAGAAGGCTCTCCCCCTAGGGCCCACCAGCCGACATTGCTTAGCCAATGGGACCTGGAGAAGGCCAACTCTGTGGGCCCTAACTGGTCGAAGGGAAGTATGAGGCAGAATGCGGTCCCGGAGATAACCTGGTCAATTTATTAAATAAATTAAATAATATATTAAATTTTGTTGGAAGTTTCTTGTTTGTTTCAGGTAGACAGATGTAGCAACATCACATGGAATCATGTAGTTACACCTGCTATGAGAGAAGGTTGCTGATCCCTTTCCATGAGTAGGGAATATGGGTCTATAGGGGAGGCAAGGAGAGCAAATGATGAGATGTACATTAAGAGCCGAGGTGGCACAGCGGTTAGAGGCAGGTACTGCAGGCCACTTTAGCTGACACTGATCTGCAGATCGGCGGTTCAAATCTCACCGGCTCAAGGTTGACTCAGCCTTCCATCCTTCCGAGGTAGGTAAAATGAGGACCCAGATTGTTGGGGGCAATATAAATATACATTGCTTACTGGTGTAAACCGCTTAGAGAGTGCTTGCACTGTGAGGCAGTATATAAATGTCAATAAATAAATAAATAAATAAATAAATAAATAAATAAATAAATAAATAAATAAATAAATAAATAAATAAATAAATAAATAAATAAATAAATAAATAAATAAATAAATTATAAATGTAAACTCCAATTTCCTACATGCAATAGGGTTAATATATGGATGGGGCAGATCCTACATCACTATGCCATCATACACATTTTATTTTTCTGATGAAATGTCCAGATACAGTGGATGTGTCTAATGTTGGAAGGATATTCCTCTTTCAAGTGAACATCTGAGAATGTGTAGTGCACACAGGATAAATATGTAGATATTGGAAGATCTATAATGTTAAAAAATGGAAAAATTCCACATTGTTTTGTGCACTGGCATTCTTCAATTTCTCCTTTCTTATAAATATATTTCATCAAATGCATGATAAAGATCAAAAGTTGGAAGAATTGCAATATCAGCTTTGCCTAATTCTATTGTAATGCACATAATGCAATCATTTATATTAATTTCAATACCATATGTAAGGTAGGTTGCATTTTATTTTGGAATCACAAATCTCCTATAAGACAGCTTACTCATAGAAATGCTACAGTATAAGCTACAATTTGAACAACACTAAATTATTGTATAGTTCATTTAAAATAGATTCAGAAAAATATAATCTGGAAAACTTATGATGACACCGAAATAACGATGGCAAAATAATAATAAAATGCTGTCAGATATTTCACATTAAAATCAGTACCATTATACCAGTTTGGAATATGTAATGATTGTAAAAAATGTTGTGTGTGTTTGTTTGTTTGTATGTGAATATAGCTCTTTCACAAATGATTAAAATGCAGTTCTTGTTAGCATCACCCACTCTGTATGGAATTGAGAGTTGTAACTAACAATTTCGGCTTCACGATGGCTAGGGGGTTAAAGATGCTGAGCTTATCAGCTGGAAAGTTGACAGCCCAGGTTTCAGACCTGAACGCCGCATGATGGGGTTACCTCCCATTACCTGCCCGAACTCCTCCTACCTAGCAGTTCAAAAATATGCAAATGCAAGTAGATAAATAGGTGCCACTTTGATAACAGTATTTTGTGTGCTTAGGTGGCATAGTCATGCTGGTCACATGACCATGGAAAGGTATTCAGGCAATGCTGGCTCCCTTGGCTAAGAAACGAAGATGGGCACTGACCCCCCAGAGTTGGACATGACTGAAATGGGAAACCCTTACCTTTAAATAACAATTTAGATGTTACGGTTGATACTGTCTGAAAGATATTGTCCTGAACATGCACCTTAGCTGGAGTGAGGCAGTATATAAATCTTATAAAAGCTAGCTCAGCTTGGCTCAACTTAGCTAAGCTACACTAAGCTAACTGAGCTCAACTAGTATAGAATGATAAATTGCCCTGGATTGTTTTATATTTTCTTTTCTCTCCCCTGTAATGGTGGGATAAAATAATAATAATTTGGTTTCAGGTTTTGCTTCCTAATGAAACATTTGAAATTGTTACACTGAAACAGAGGTTGCTTATAGTAGGAAGGAGCTCAGATGTTTATCAAATATTTTGTTGATATCTCTTATATTCAACTGTTTTAACATTACAAACTAAAATGCTAAATGCTCTCATAGTAGAGGCAGAAGGTTCAGTAGACTAACAATCAAATAGCTGCCATAAAAATGGAGTTGCCTAAAAGCTGGTAATTGAACAATTACTGTATATGGAACCTTTTTTTTCCGAAGAATTAACTGACATTATTGTTTGTTTTAAACATTTTTGAAAAACCCTTAAGAGATCAAGACTAGGTACCTAGAGGGAGGGGGGAGGGAAGAAAAGGAAGGAAGGAAGGAAGGAAGGAAGGAAGGAAGGAAGGAAGGAAGGAAGGAAGGAAGGAAAGAAAGAAAGAAAGAAAGAAAGAAAGAAAGAAAGAAAGAAAGAAAGAAAGAAAGAAAGAAAGAAAGAAAGAAAGAAAAAGAAAGAAAGAACATTTCACATGTAATTCCTCCTCACTTTTACTATGCTAGTCTTTGTAAAATATGCCAGCCCATATTTGCTTGTTATATGGACAGGGTAGCACTTCTAAATCAAATTGAGAATCTATGTAGCAAACCTTGACATATAGCAAATTTAGCCAACATGCCTATATGTCCAAATACAGCAGAAGGCAGAGCTTATATCACAAAGAGTTCACCTCTATCTGTGCATTAATATGATACTAGTATTTGAGTCAGAATTGTACTTCTAGGCCCTTGAATACCAGTAGGACACAAAAACATTATGGAATGACCAAAATGCAGAATCAGCCAATGGAGCCTTTTCCAAAATCACAGCAAACTATAAAAGATAATAAAATAAAATCTGTTGTATGAGAGTGGCTCATACATGTCAGCAATAAACATATTGTTAAATGATTTATCTACTTCTAATTGAAGCCCTCTATTACCGAAAGGTAATATTGCATTGCTTTAATTGAACTCCAAATCACTTCAATTTTTGCCTCAAAATGGTTATGTTTATGTTTACCAGTCCTACTTCAGAAATAGTGGAGAAAATTGATTCGTGTTGTGGAGGTTAAATGACATGTAATATATTGGATGTGGCTTAAGTATGAATAAAATTATGTGACCACAAAGCAGGTGGCTGTCACTATGACCCTCAAAAGAGAGAAATAGCAAAACCCAGACTATTGCTTTTACATGGCATAAAAGGTAATAGCACACAGGCATAATACCTGTAATTGTTTACGATACCTGATGTTACTATATAAGGCAGGAATAAGAGCCGAGATGGTGCAGTGGTTAAATGCAGCACTGCAGGCTACTGCTAGTTCAGCAGTTCAGCTGTTCAAATCTCACTGGCTCAAGGTTGACTCAGCCTTCCATCCCTCTGAGGTGGGTAAAATGAGGACCCAGATTGTTGGGGCCAATATGCTGAACTCTGTAAACCGCTTAGAGAGGGCTGTAAAGCACTATGAAGTGGTATATAAGTCTAAGTGCTATTGCTAAGTGCTAATAGAAATCCATTAGTTTTGAAAAATGGAAGGGCACCACAATAAGTTTATCTCCCAAGTAGAAAGAAAGAAAGAAAGAAAGAAAGAAAGAAAGAAAGAAAGAAAGAAAGAAAGAAAGAAAGAAAGAAAGAAAGAAAGAAAGAAAGAAAGAAAGTCAGAGTATGACTTCCAGGATTTTCTTTTGTCATTCATATGTAACAAACCAAAGACATATAACCTGTGACCTTGCTTCATTTGGAGCTGTTCTGTGTTTCCTCAGCTCAATGATCAGTGTTCTCCACATCAACAAAAATACTTTGTTTTATCTATCTCCAATTACTTGGGTTCCTTATTAAAGAGAGCATCTTTTCCACATCAATGTTGTAATGCAGTGTTTCTAATTTTTTTCACTTTCAAACCATGATATAAAGCAAAATATTACAGAAAACATGCATGAAGTTGCTTCTAAAAGTGGTTCAGAGGTTCAGACCCTGGGCTTGATGGCTGGAAAGCCAATAGGTTTGAGACCCAAGTGCATTGCGATGGGGCGGGTTCCTGTCCTCACCCCAGCTCCTACCAATGTAACCGTTTGAAAGCATGCAAATGCAAGTAGATAAATAGGTACTATTTAAGTGGGAAGGTAACAGCTGTCTGTGATGTCATACTGGCCTCATGACATCTTAGGACAGCGCTGTCTCAATGGGCAGAACATGGAGATGAGCGCCACTTCTATAGTTGGCAATAAAGTAAAATCCTCAGGGACTCCTTTACCTTTAACCTTTCTAAAACTTAAAAAAAGAAAGAACAAAAGAAAAGAAAATTTCAGACTTATCAGATAATGGGATGTTGATCAGTAAAATGACAAACCAAGAGAAACAAGTCAATTAGCTCTAAATTTAGTTCTCAGTAATCAAGCAAAATATTTGAGCAGTGCCTTGCTTGGCCAATAAGGGGGGGGGGACTTTATTGTGATGTTGAAATGTTATGGCTATTAGAGTTTGGGTCTCCAGTCAACTGGAAAGCTCCTCCAAGCTCAGGAGAGGATGTGAGTGAAATGGGAAAAAAAGGTGGATAAAATCAAGATAAAATGTGCAACACTATTAACCTGAGCACCCCAAAACAGAGCTTGATATACAATGATGTCAGCTATTTTATAAAACACTTTGATCCACAGTCTTTTCAATTCTCAGAGAACTGGAAAAACAAAACCATATTTCGTTGAAATCTCCCTTTCTGTTTAAGACCACAGCACTCTCCACTCTAAATATAACGAATGATCCCTTGATCAGATCAGATTAGTTCTCATCATGAATTTCAAACTTTGACTAGGAGGATATTTGTAAGAGGCCAACTAGTGTTTTTCCCCCTCTGTGTTTTCTTAGATGTTATGTCTCTGCACTTAGAGATTCCATTTAGCTCCTAGCCTTTGATAGAACAACCATCCATGGATAAAAGAATAAAAATGGCTCATTTCAACTTCCTATGAACTTCCCTCTTAAATAAATAACTGCATGTGGTATTTTAGATTAGAAATATAAGGGAAAAATGGTGTTGCTCATATAGAAATTATCACAAAATATGTTCCCAAGCTACTGGAAGATGAAAAGAATGGGGCACCAGGCTGGAAAGCAGAAGACTATGAATTTTATCCCACCTTAGGCATGAAAGCTGCCTGTGTGACTTTAAGCCAGTGACACTCTCTCAACACAATCAATCTCACAGCATTGTTGTAGGGCAAATAGGAGAAAGAAGGATATTGTTTATGTTCATTGCCTTGTAAATATGATAAAGGTAGGGTATAAATAAATTAATGAATTAGTAGCATATTGTACTTACAATATTTCTTTGAATATTTCTTTTGATTTTGTAACAAATGTAAGATATATTTTTGTTGGTTTTTAGAGAACAGTCTTCCCATTTGAATGTCTTGACATCCAAGACCCTCTTCCCAAATTCTTCCCAAATTCTTGCTATTTAGTTACTTTTTTTGGGTAATAAGTTTTTATTTTATTTTATAACATATAAAAATTCCAATTTCAATTGAACAGTGTGTTGTCTGAGTACAAATCATTTTAGGAAATAATAACGAAAGTGTTTTCAACAATACTTAGTTACTTTTGTTCACTTTCTCTTCTGGAACATTTGCTATTTCTAAGACCAGCAACCAAAACCATAAGTGAAAAGGAGTAGAGGGCAAAGTCCAAAGTAAAGCTCAAGAGGAAGACAGAAGCACAAGACATTGGAGTTTAGTTAAATGTTGTTGTGGACGTTCCACTAAAACAAGAAATCTGCTGATATTTCTATCTACCAGGAGAAGTCAGTGGCCACTCCATTTATAGTCTGGAAAGATCTTTGCTCTTGTTCACCTCTTGGAATACCAAGCAGACATGAAAGTAGAAACTGGTGTTTTGTTTTGTTTTTCTGTGAGCCAGTCAACCATTTCAAGTGTCAGCCTCTTTATCTGTTTAATATCTTTTGTCATATATTCCTCTTTAAAGATTATTCTTCAAAAGTAGTCTTTTGGGAAACCTTGACTTGCTAGAATTGAATATTGTCTGCTTGTTGACAAATATAGAGGATCAGCATGGGAAGTCAAAGGAATATATGCTTTGGTTTTCTCTGAATTTGTAGACTAAATTTTCCTGATACTTTTTTTTTGTTTTGTTTAAAAGGTGAATTTTAAATATCATAGTTTTCCTTTAATACTTTGAAAAAGGGATGCTTTGTTATTGAGAAGATGGTGGGGGAACAGAGGTGCTAATAAAAAAAACCAGACGTTTACAAACTTCAGATCGAAAGACTTCACTGTTGAAAGAGACAGCACCTTTTTGAAGGAAAAATTGCAAGCCTTCATAGTAATTATTCCAAAAAGGAAAACATTTTTTAGGGTGGGAGAAGAGGAGACAACAAACTGAGCAAACCACGGTCAAACAAATATAGCACAGCTGAAGCCTTTAGGAGGCTGCAGGCCTAGAAAGGTCAATTAAGTGACAAACCTGACAGCCTGTGTTCCATTCCTTTTCCACATTTAGGAAAATATCATGGTCAGAAACTATGCAAGTTCTATCCTGGCTCATTTTTCTGACATTTTGGCCCCAATCATTTGCCCTGTCAACTTTTTAAGCCTCCTCAGCCAGGAGCTTCAGTCAGAGGAGTCAGCAGTTCAACGACACTATCAGCAATGTGAGTAAGGTCAAGCCAAGAAGACAGCAAATGATTGCCAAACTTTTATTTTCTCCAATGCCTTAATCCTAGCTTTTCTGTCAACATTATTGTGTTTCGAAAGGAGGATTACAGAGACATATAGCCCACCATGAAAAGAAAACCTTCTTTGCTACTGAAAAGCCCCAGTTTAACTGCTGCCTCGTGTCACGTACCGAATTTCCCACACGGCTTCTTATTTGCAAACAAGCTTTATGCTCTTTATACTTTAACGGTAAAAATGAGAGGCTCTGAAAAAGTAAGGTTCCAAATAACATGAAAGCAGATTGATGATTGATTTCTTGCTTGCTTGCTTGATTATTTCAATTCATATAGCCACCTATCACATATATAATGACTGCTGTAAATTTGTCTGTTTTTTCCTGAAACAATAGTCCTCTCCATTTTGATGCAGAGGATATTTTTGGACAAGCAGCTACTGAGTTGTCCAGATCTTATTTCAGAACTAAAATGAAATGAACCGGGCTTGAATGCATGGTTCTCATAATTGTGATGCTAAAGACACTTCTATATTATACATCTCCAGTGCTGAGAATCAGCAGCTAATCAATATTTTCTCTTCCTGATCAATCGATGAACAAAGATGTTTCAGCCTCCGTGCTCTGCTGCAGGAAGTACTGTAAGTACCTTGTGCTTCAAACTTAGTTTGTATTGAAAAACATTTTTTAAAAAACTTTTTAAACAGTTGTTTTTATATTGGGGTTTTCATTGTTTTTTATTTAGTTTTACTTATGTTGTACTTCACAAATAGACAGTTTGGTGTGGACGTGAAAGCGCTGGCCTAGAAACCAACCATTCTATTTCCCCCAGATGGGTGACTTTGGGTTAAGCATTCTCTCTAAGCTCAACTCACCTCATGAGATTGTTGGCATGGGGAAAATCAGAGGAAGAAGTAGTATTGGTATGTTAACTATCTTGACTTGTGTATGAAGAAAGGAGTGAGAAAAAAAATCTAACATCTCTCTCTTTCTCTCTTCTACTATCTATCTATCATGTACTTATTCCCCTCTGAAAAAAATAAATAAAAAGTAAAGTGAACATCTATTATCTCTCCACCTGCTCAGTTGTAGCATATATCTTGGGTGAGAGTCACTTTAACTAGTTCTAACAACTAGTTTTCATGAAAAGGAAGCAGCAGTGAGGGAACTGGGAATAATCTTCACAAATGGTTATGTTGTCCTGCCATCTGGCCCATTTCATAGACATTTAAGAAAAGTGATGCAGAGGTGAAATACACAATAATTTATTGTTATTTGCAAGAATAGCAGTGGGAAAATTGTAGTAACCAGAATAGAAATAATGCTATGATGACGACATACATATTATGGAGGCAGATTGGAACCAATGAGATCTTCTTCCTCCTGAGGTGAGATTAGTCTCTTTTCTTCTGATTTTTCTGAACTTCTGAAGGTCCCTTAAAACCTGGTTATGCCAGCAGGCCTGGGGCCCTTAGGGGACAGGTGGACTAGTGAAGTGGCTCTATTGTTATTAACATCTCTTCCTCTGCTATTTCTTTGTTCTTGTTCTGTTTTTATAATGTTTTTGTACCTTTAATACTTTTTAATAATAATGGTAATCCTTTTTAGATATTTATTTACTGCTTAGCTTTGTGGTACACTGCCCAGATCTGTGTCAGGCTGCAGCCATTTTAGTTGGGGTCTTTGGCCTGCCACACTTTATGCTATTTAAAAATGTATGCTTAGCTGTGGGAATTTGGGAGGGGTAGTTGGGAGGGGATGTCTGCATGTAGCCATAACAAATTCCTTCTAGATGGTCAAGGTCATCCTTTGTCTTCACACTTCTGCACCTGAATGGAAGGAGATGGGAGTTGCTGCCAAGTTGGCAGATGAAGATTGGCTAACGTGATGAACTTGGGGGTGTGGGGACAAGGGATTGAACTTTCAACTGAGTGGAGAAACCCCTGGGACTTCAGATTCGGATTTCTCCCAGATGTGCCAACATGGCTCTAATAATAAATCAGGACTTTGAGGAGTACTTTGCCTCGGACTCTGATTTAGTTGTTGATGCTATTTGGAACCCCAACAATCTGCTTGTTTGGTGAGATGGAATATATACATTGGACAAATAACAATTTTTTTAAAAAAAATCTGTTAATATCCAGTAAGGAGCAGAAAAATAATTATATTGGATTTATGTGTTGAAAGATAACCACACAGGGCATGGTACATTTTACCATGAGCCAGTTGAACATATTTGATGCAAACTTTTACTTTCCTATAAATTAAGAAGTTAATGGCAATGATTGTATTTTACTTCATATTAAAACTAATACGCACCTACATACTCACAAAGATAATCAAGAGCAATGTATTGTGTACTGAATTACTATTAAGTAGTTTTCACCTTGGGCAAATTATAAATGTGGTTGTTTTTATACAGAAAAGAGCTTTTCCCCATGAATATGTGTGCCAGGTGAATAAAGCAAACATTTGTAAAGCAGTACATGTTTTATCAGCCATGCATCACAGCTTCTTGTTGTCAGCAACTAAGTTTTTGAACCAGCAAAGTAATTTCTAACTGACATGCAAATTAAAAAAAAATGAGTTTCAGATGTAATTAGAGATTTAAAGTTTATGAGTATAATGCAAAATAATTTGATCTGCTTTATTTATTTATTATTCAAGCGCCTTAGCAGAGCTTGGTACTTGAAAAACAATTTAAAAGTCCTGCTATGAATAAATACTAGTAATCTAAGATTTTGTGCAAAGAATATATTGTGAGTATTTAGATAGAATGTGAAAATGAGTAGTCTTAGGTTCTACAGCATTTAGGTTGCAGCTTGAAATACATCAAGAATAGAACTGCAGCAACAAAACTGAATAGAAAAGGATTATGGTAATTTAGAATGTTATGAGGGAATTTCTTCAAATCAGTGGAACATACAAAATTATCAAGATTTTAAGCCTATCTTGTTTCTGTTAAGTGAAATGTTACATCTGTATATTATTTCCTGTAGTTTCCCATTGTTAGAACTTTGCCATCATCACTTTTATCCAAACTTCTCTGCCAATATTTATATTATTATATTTTATATAATTATATGATTGGTTTTTTGATGGATCAATAGCATTTATATGGTCACCCAATTCAGACATGACTTCAATAAATCAATCTATCAATCAATAATCAGGAAACAAATACATGCAAAGGAAACATACTAATAAAAACCAACTAACCTGATAAAACAAATTCAGAGCTAAATTATAATTTATTAAATTATGCTACTGGAAATCCTGAAATTTAGGTTGACAGATCATCATTGGGAAAATTTATTAAATTTATTTATAGTTGCTTAGAATTAACAATTACTTGATGGCACATAATCAATCAGTCTTTAAATTAAGAACTCTATTAATCCTGATACAAAAGTCCACAGAAATAATCATGTCTTAACTGACTTCCTAAAGGCCTGAAGGGTCTTGGTCAACTTGGAAGATTATTTCAAACAATCAGGAAGTTGTGAGTTCAATCCTAGGTAAAGGCAGATGTAGGGTCTCCTGCTTGGGCAGGGGGTTGGACTAGATGACCTGTAAGGTCCCTTCCAACTCTGTTAATCTGCAAATGGCAGAGCCCCATTGAGAAGGCATGATGGCATTATTCCAACGAGGAGAGTATGTTGTCCCTATTGGATCATGTGGGAGTATTTCCTTGGGAGTAGTTGGTCCCACAATTAAGCTTGTCTAATGTCATGTAGGTAGCAACCATCGTGATGAATTACACTTGGAAGCCTATTGGTGGCCATTGCAGCTTGCAGAGTTGTGGTGTTATGTTAGCATAAAAGAGACACGTGTAACTATAACACACCACTATATTCTGAACAAACTAAAATATACTGATGGATGGACTTCAAGGGCAGACATTTGATGACTAAGAAATGAATAAGTGTCAGCTATGGTATCACCCCACCAGGCATAGTGATGCCAAAGTTATACAAACGCATGTTCAGATCAGGTCTTTACATTGGATTCTTCTTTCCTTCACATGCAGCTTCTAGTCCCTTTATTTAAAATCTTCTAAAGCCGGGTTCTAAATCTTGAACCAAATTCTCAATATGCTGCAAAGTTCTATGCTTCCAATTTGAGTATCTCAGTTTCTGTTTTGCTGCCTCACATTTACTACTTGCACTTTATCCTATATTATTTATTTTAGAAGTTGTTTGTGAGACAATGTGCCCAGAAGATTAACAGCCCTACACAAGCCCTAATTTGACTTTTATTCCAAACTCATTTAAATTTGGAATCATTCTGAAGCTTGGTTCTAATCACTCTTCCAGTGATGTCATTTGGAACATGACAAGAGCTACAGGCTTCCCCTAAATTTCTTGTGAACCCAACTACATTCCATTCTTTCTGTGAGTATGCTGTCCATTAATTTGCACAGAGCTAATCTGGTTAAAAAAAAACACAATCATGCAATTTCTATGCTTTTATTAGGAAGGAAAATTTTCTCCAAATGTTAGATATCAGAAACTCTTGGAAGCTAAACCATGATCTGATTAATACTGCCATATAATGGGAAATAGTGGGCACCGTGGTGGTACTCAGACTGAGCTAATTATGATTGAGTTGAAATTTCTGAAAGCTTGGGGATTCTGAAGTAGCAATTTTCTCCCAAATCTCACTAGTTCCCTCCAGATATAATCAAATGAGGTGTGTGTGTGTGTGTGTGTGTGTGTGTGTGTGTGAAATTAGCAATTTTCTGCATAATAGTAAACCAATGGACAAAATTTAGACACTTTCGGGACAATTGATCATTTTGACATATGCTCTTAATCAAAACTGGAAGTATGTTGAAGATTAAAACATTAAAATTCAATGCTTAATACCCCCAGAAATTCAACTTGGTGTCCATTGTAGTTACAATTAATAATGACAAATGTATGCAAGAAGTAAATACCAGCTACTAAATAGGTTTTCAGCAGATTTTTTTCCCCCTGAAACATGAGAAAAGTAAAACATGTGCCTTTCAAGAGCTGTGGCCATCTCTTATGAACATTAATAACCAGAGTTGGCATCAAGCTGTCATCTCCCTTAATCTGCTGATAACAGTGATAAATCAAGTTAAGTGCAATTGACACCTTCTGCCACAGTTGCCAAGCTGCAGTAGATGGGCAACTTTCAACTTAGGAATTGGCTATTGATCTTTAAACATGAAATAATTTATTGTTTTCTAGAGATCACATATTATTACTGTAGTGCTGTGAATAGATACTGCTTGTCCATGCTAAGCAACTGCTTACAATGCTTAAAGGAGCTGGACTCACATCTTGAAGCATTAATTCAGGGAAGACATTGGAAAATGAGTTACATTTAGCACCATTTTTTCTGTTCCTCTAGTATTGTTCTGTGTTGAATTAACAAATATCCAGAACCAAAGTTCTGTAGAGTAAAATATCAGATTCAAAAATTTGGCGTACTTACAGGGTTTTTAAAAAACTTTTTAAACCAAATTGCTTTACTACAATGGGGAAAAAATCAATGTGAAGCGTGTCTTTCCTAAAATACTTTAAACCATAGCAACATATACCAGGATTTGTTTGTAGGTTTTTACTTTATTACAGGTCTAATCAGAACTAATTTGTAAGACTTTTGAATGCTACAATTCTATTTACCTATTCAAAGATGTGCAGGCCGCCAAACAGTGAGGAGCATTATATATGCTCATCCAGATTTAAAGATTTGAGGCTGCCTCTGAAAGCTATGAAGAACGGGAGCTGTGGGAATATGCTATGCTCAGTCCTTTTTTTACACATTTCTTATCAAATATCTCCAAAGGGCTTCTAGTTAGATATGATATGAGTATTGGGTGCAGTCTTATGTAAGATGTGTTCATATGTGTGACAGAAAGAATGAATCAGCCAAGCTCTGTCCATCATCAGTTTGTGACTCTTGGGAAATTAGCCACAAAGAATGATCCTCTCTAGCAGAATAAGATCCCCAGCCCTCAGCAATTTTATCTTCTGCTAAAAGCAGCCACAGTCTCTGCTGCTAACTATGCAAACACAGTAATTCAGGGAAACTATGTGACAGTTGTGGTTCAAAAAATTCAGGGGCTATTGAGAAATAAAATGAGGGATCAGTTGGTGAAATAAACTATTTCTAGTTTTAAGTGGCATATTCATGAGCTAAGTCTTGACTGCAGAATAGCTTGCTGGTTTCCTATATGTTCAAGCTGTGTGGCTTCTGTGTTGTTTTATGAAACCATGTATAAAGCATTCCCAAATAAGTTAAATCTTTTTTTATAATATTGCAAAGTCTACAATATTACATTTTAACAATTAAAAACTTGGTTTGTGTTTAAATATTGTGTGAACCATGACATTTTGCTGCCTTTCTCTGGCAACATTACATTGCTAACCAGAGCATACAAAACATTTGTTAGACCAATTCTGGAATACAGCTCACCTGTCTGGAACCCGCACTGCATATCAGACATAAATACAATTGAGAGAGCCCAGAAATATTTCACTAGAAGAGTCTTCCACTCCTCCGCTCACAACAAAATACCTTATTCCACCAGACTTGAAATACTGGGATTAGACAATTTACAACTACGTCACCTCCGATCTGATCTAAATGTAGTTCATAAAATCATATACCAAAATGTCCTTCCTGTTAATGACTACTTCAGCTTCAACCGCAGCAATACACGAGCACGTAATAGATTCAAACTAAATGTAAACCGCTCCAAACTCGACTGCAGAAAATACGACTTCAGCAACAGAGTGATCAATGCCTGGAATGCACTACCTGACTCTGTGGTTTCTTCCCCAAACCCCAAAAACTTTAACCTTAGACTGTCTACAGTAGACATCTCCCCGTTTCTAAGAGGTCTGTAAGGGGTGTGCATAAGCGCACCACTGTGCCTACCGTCCCTGTCCTACTGTCCTATTGTCCTCTTTTATTGTTACTTTTTACTTATGTTATGTTTATACAAACAACTACTATCCTGTACATTTTGACAAATAAATAAATAAATAAATAAATAAATAAATAAATAAATAAATAAATAAATAAATAAATAAATAAATATCATATCTGCATTGTGAGAAAGGTTGAACCTCTTTCTGAACAATGTCTATGGAGACATCATCCAGTGTCCCAATAGTGCTTTTTCAAAAGGCAAATTGGACTGTCTTTGTTTTTCCCTGAAGATGTTTCACTTCTCATCCAAGCAGCTTCTTCAGTTCTGATTGAATTCAGAACTGAAGAAGCTTCTTGGATGAGAAGCGAAACATCTTCAAGGAAAAACAGACAGTCCAGTTGCCTTTTGAAAAAGCACCTTTGGAACTTTTTCTGAACAGTAAGCCCTTTGGTCTGTTGTGTATTGCCTAGGCTTGGGAGAAACTAAAGGAGACTTCTAAACTAAGATTTTGTTGTTGTTGCTGCTGCTCCTAGGATAATGTTTTTCCATATTTGCCCTCCATTTATTAGTTCTGGTTAGGATCAAAATGATAGAAAACCCCCTGTCCTTAGGCAGTGAGGACACTAGTGCAGTTGCCTTCAAAGTGATAATGCCAATAGGGTTGTTGCTTCGGAAGTTCCACAGAAAAGCCAGGCATTTGAGGGCATGTCATTCAGACCATTTAGATTTAGTTTTATAAATTTGACACAAACTTTACAATATGCACTAAAGGCTCGTACGTATGAAAAATTAACACAGGTGATTTTTTAAAAAATCTGACCGTTCCACGATAGCATCCAACTTGATTTTGCCATTGCTTTTTCTTAAAAGAGAGCTTTTATTCAAGCTAGGGCAAATCCATACAGGCATGCAAAGCTAGGCTCTGCCAAAGACAATTTCCACATGGTTCAATAAATAGGACTCTGATTATGGAGCACATCCTATGAATAATGAGTATAATCTAAACAGAAGGGGTTTTTTTCCAGGTCATATTCTGTTGGCATCATTAATATTTACAAAAGATCAGAGTCACCCAAAAGGCCCAAGTCTCAATCAGATTCATTGTTCAGCCTTAGAAGAACCTGGTGAGGTTTAAAACAGATTAAATGGATTAAATCAGACACCATCTCCCCACCATTAGATTTAAATTTCTTCCAGATTGTATTAATAGTTTTCATATTATGTCCTTGTACATAAGCAATAATGATTCTTTTCAGTATCATGATCAAATTTATTGTCGTATACAATACCTAAATATATTTTCCTATAAAATTGGTAGCTCTCTTTACAAGTTGACACTGGCTTATGATAGGTCATGTCACAATTTTTTTTAACATTGTTTTGTTGTTCACACGTAACAATTCTGTATGTCCAGAAATCCATGTTAACTCTTCTAAAATTAAGCACAATAATATTTTTCTGGATATAATTTCATTTAGCATTTCTGCAATATTTTTAAGCCATTGATTATGAGGCACTCATTTGTTGTTATATATAATTTTATTTTTGTCATTTTGTCATGAATATATTGTGATTCCAAAACCTGAAATTACAACCTGAACATTTTGGAGATCTGGTGTCACAATGATCCAGCCCAGCTCTTTTGAAGATCCCACTTACCACCACAATCACTACCACTAGTACTGCCACAAATTTATATCTGGTGTATGAAAGTCTGCCTTCTCTGTGTGACTCCTAGGCTATAGGCTATAGACTCCAAGGAAGGTGGGTTTGGCTCCTTGGCTTCCTTGTATTACAGAAAATTGCAAAAAAGCATTTTACCAAGCTTTTAACTATTGATAATTTTAATCTATTTTTTATTTTAAAGTTATTGCACTGATTTTATTGTAATTTTGCATTTTTAATTTTAATTATAAGCTGCAATGAGACGTTGTATAAGAAGAAAGCAATGGTCAAACTATCAGTCAGTCAGTTGGTCAAACAAACATCTTATTCCAGTAGTTTCAAATGTTTTTTTGCTAGTAGCCTTTTATTTATATATTTAATTTGTTTTGTAAGTTCCTATGTTCCTTTATTTTTATTTGTGATGTGAAAACATTGTGATTCCATAAGAACATGAATGATGAAAGAGTTAACACTTTTTATCTTTTTTTAAAAAAGTCATCGTGCTAAGGACCAAACATTTCCATCTGTGAATGCTAATCAGGTGCAGTTCTGTAGAAGTTGAGACTATTACTAGCTTTGGTTTGATGGAAAATGTGATGTGCTTTATCTTAAAACTGGCAATGCATGATATATTGCCCCACAAGCATATAGCAGGGATTGACGTGCAGATTTATCAGTTAGTCTACAAAGTACTGAAACCTTGAAATTTATTCTAAAGACCTCCATATCAAAGGGGGGAGAAAGCAAATAAAATCTCAAGATTAATCTGTCTATAGTTATAGTTTGAATAAAGAAAGCTATATATCAATCAATATCATGAATACATTGGTGGGTTGTATAATTCTTGTCCGCTTCATTTTAAACAATTTGCCAAAAGCAACAAGTGTTTTGTTTAAAAATAAATAAATAAATAAATAAATAAATAAATAAATAAATAAATAAATAAATAAATAAATAAATAAATAAACAGACAATAATAGATAGATAGATAGATAGATAGATAGATAGATAGATAGATAGATAGATAGATAGATAGATAGATAGATAGATAGATAGATAGATAGATAGATATTGAAATCTAATTGATCATTCAATTTACTGGATTTTTGTTGTATAAGAATGAATGTACAGATGGAATGAAAACTGAATTTAGCCCTGAATTATTAAAGATAGTTTCTACCCTATGCATACCCTATGCATATATTGTTAGATACTGCACAGCTTACAAGCTTGTGTAGGTTTTGTAGGTCCCAAATAATAATAAATGTGTTGTTCTGCTCAAACAAAAAATTATGAATCTTTTTAAAAAAAAACAGATGTATTTTATTTGGAAGCCACACAGAATCACTTATGCCATGATACATATTTTGATGCTTTCCCATTATACTGAAAAATCAAAGTTTTTTCAAAAAAATAACATATTTTTCAGAGTATAACACACACCTTCCCCCCCAAAAGAGGCTGAAAATTTGGGTGCGTCTTATACTCTGAATGTAGCTAACGATCTTCCCGGCTCTTCCCGGCTTGCAGGCTCCCTCCAAAAAAGGTTTTTTCAGCCCTAATGAGGTGCTAACGATTTTTCTTTGCTACTCCCTCCAAAGAAGGTTTTTTCCAGTACTAAGTCTTTGCAGGTTTGTTTTCATTGCTACTCCCTCTGAAGAAGATTTTTTTCAGGCCCAACCAGGGGATAAAAGAAAGAGGTGAAGCTGAACAGACTAAGGACGCTAGCCAGATGAATACCTGGTAGGCAGATTTTTTCCCTATTTTCCTCACCCAAAACTAAGGTGCGTCTTATACTCCGGTGCATCTTATACTCTGAAAAATACGGTAAGTAAGTACATTAAGTTAAACTATGTTGATTCCAAATCCTAAAACCAGAGATGTGCCCTATTGAGATCCAAAGTTGGCATTAATACTTCAGATCTGACATGGGTAACTTCTTTATGCCCAGATGCACTCCTTAGAGAGACTGGGCCATGTGGGTGTTAGCCATCATACATATATTCCTTACCCCTGTAGCTTTGAATTAAGGAGCCACAACAGGGTGACATCAAGTGGTTGCATTCTTTAATTGCCTCCATAATGCTTCCTTAACTCAAATGTATATTGTATTGTGCCGCTACTTTGCGAACAGGATGTGGCTCCTCTAAGTAACAGTGAATTGGTAAAGAGACAGTGCAGCCAGCAGATCTGAACCTCAATTGCTGACTTTGGATCTGAATTGTGCATATCTGTACTTGAAACACAAACTCTAATTGCCTCATGCCATTCCATAACCTTAGATTTGGTTCACAAATCATAATACTTCACACCAGGCTGGGGCTCATGAATATTCTTTCTAGTACATACGAAAAAGGGATTCTGCCAGTTGAATTGAGTGAGTGAAGGGATTATTTGTAGATCATTATTATACCTTTCCAGAAACTTGTGTATTCAAATTTCTGATCACTGGTCTATGAGTGAATTGGTGCTTAGACCCAGTACTATCCTCACCATTCTATCTAAGAATTCCCAGGTTTCATAAAGCAACAGCGACAAGGACTTCTTGATTTAGACAGCTAAAATAATTTTTACACGACTGCGAGCATAAAAGAAATACTGCCATATACAGTACATCCACTGTATTACTTGTGCTTGGACAGAAAGACTATATCAGTAAGCTTCCCTGTAAATAACAAAGGCTTGATATAAAATCATATAATCATAATCCCACAGGATGTCAGCAGAAGAGAGAATCAGGAATTGATTGCTAACTTTTGATGCTTCAAAAGTAAAGGGGTTAACAGAGGTCAACTCCAGGAAGCACATGGTGGACTTGTGGGTTGAACAGATAACTACTTGGGTTAGATATGTGAAGCCTCTGAGATAAGCATAGGCAGCAATCAATACAGCAAAGCTAAACCATGGGAGCTGAGGAATCATACAAGAAAAAGAATATATATACCGTATATATATTCCCCTAGCAAAAAACCCCCTCTTACTTCATATATTTATTGGGTTGCAGTCATGAATGCTTTTTAGACATAGATCCTTGGACTGTGCCTTTCTTTCTTTCTTTCTTTCTTTCTTTCTTTCTTTCTTTCTTTCTTTCTTTCTTTCTTTCTTTTTTCTTCCTTCCTTCCTTCCTTCCTTCTTTTTTTCTCTGTCATTCTTTTTATTCTGAATGATGCACAAAGATTTTTTTTCAAAAAAAAACTTTTTTTTACATGAATAGATTGGAGTGTGAGCACATGTAAGTTAGTAAAGGCACAGCATTGTGGCAAGCTCTATTCTTGACTATGTTGAATAACTGAAAGAAATTTATGTACAGAGTCTTGCTGAAATGGTACCCTTATCATCCCTGGTGAATCATTCTCATCTTTAGGCATGTGTGTGCACATACACACACTTCAGAATGTTATTACATCTGAATATGGAAGACAATTTCCATTGTCTTCCATATTATGGTAGCTTAGAACAGATGTTAACAATCAGACACCGCAAGAAATAATAAATACTGCAAGAATAAGAAAAGCTCTCTTTTGTCTTTTCAGTGATATTTTCAGAGATGAACTGATCCCAGCAAACCCAGATTAAAAATATAATGGAGTACCTTTTTATTGCTAAAAGCACAGTCACAGACACAGACATTCTTTGCTAGACAATTATTACCGCAAGCCTGAAGAAAAAATATGTGATTGTATTTATATATCAGTATTGAATTAGAGCCAGTATTATAAGATTCCTGGACATCTATGTAGTTATAACTGTTGCAGTAGTTTGTTGTTGTTATAATGCCAGGATATTAATGCATATAACTACCTCTGTTAACCATTATATTATTATTGAACTGTTACTGTGGACATTCATATTAATAATTAGATGCATAAATTTCTTCTTTTCAAATATAAGTTCTATATTGAATTTGTTTTACTTGAAAAGCAGAAACTCTAAGGTTTTCTCGAATTCAAAGTTTCCATTTTTGGAGTTAGATTAAACTAAGTTGGAAGAACATGGGTACAGTAAATCAGTTTTCAATGTGAAAAGCATTAAATTATAAATCTGTAATTCTTCAATGGCCACATTCAAAAAGGATTATTTATTTCCATCTCTTTCTCTCTCACATAAACATACACACACATTTATATATAACCATATGACACCATCTGAACCTTTTGACTATTACTTCACACAGCTGCATTTTATCAAAATCAAAAAGTAATATATTCTGCTTTCAATTTCACAAGTTGAAAATGGAAAACATGGCCCCCTTTCTTTTCAGACCTAATCAAATCACACAAAAGGAATTTTTAAATAGAAAAAACAAAGAGAGAAGCTTGCGAGATGCACTATTCAGGAAGAATTGAAACCAATTTACGGTCATTTAGAGTGTGTTTCACCCAGGAAGTAGATGGGTAAAGAAGTTCTGAAATTATTCTTTATTCATTATATGTGAGTCCAGTCTGTAATCTGTATTACCTCAATATTATTGGAGCCTCATAAAATGGATCAGGAAATTAGATTTTTGTATTTGTTTATTTTGTCAAGCATATATGATTATAAGCAAAGTATAAACAGTAAAACATGATTGAATATATATGTAATAGTACAAGCATGAATAAGAGTAAAAGAGGTAAGAATATATGTGTACATTAGGACAGGAACGGTAGGCACGATTGTGCGCTTATGCACACCCCTTACCAACCTCTTAGAAATGGGGTGAGGTCGATGGTAGATAATCTGAGGTTGAAGTTTTTGGGGTTTGGGGAAGAAACTACTGAGTCAGGTAAAGTGTTCCAGGCGTTGACCACTCTGTTGTTGAAGTCGAATTTTTTGCAATGAAGTCTGGAGCGGTTTACATTAAGTTTGTATCTATTGTGAGCACATGTATTATTGCGGTGGAAGCTGAAATAGTTGTTAACAGGTAGGACATTGAGGCAGATAATTTTGAATAGATGAAGCAGGAAGACCATGAAACATATCCAATGGCCCATAACCATGATTTTTAAGATAGTTTTAGCTTGACTGAACTGGTTTAGGGAAGTTAACGAGAAACTATAGATATTGTTGAGATTCAAAATTACGGAACTATGTCTTGAAATGTTTAAGTGTAAAAGGATTTTAATAGCAAAAGAAACAGAAATCAAACCATCATTTGGATTAGAACTTCATATTGTAAAACTGCCAATCCTGAAGTCAATGTCACCTTTTTTCAGATTGTCAAATGGGTATTTCAATAAGTATTTTGGATTTATAAATGACTAGCTACAAGAATGATACAGAAAATACTTATATTCTTTTCTTTAAACAAAACGGTAAATTTATCCGGTCAACTTTAGAATATAAATACCTTTGTTGCCACATGGAGATTGTTTCTGAACTTTGTGCTTGAGGTGGAAAAAAATGAAACTTTTATTTTGGGTTTTACCGATTAGATTATAGGTGTTTACAGAAATGGCTAGTTTATATTACTATGAAAAAGCAAAAAGTTGTGGTTTGATGTTAATGCTTTACTTTACTGAAACAGAGTGAGTCAGAAGTCAATGTTTTTTTTCCCCAGAAGCCCTTCCTCACTTCTCTTTCGCCTCTTTCCCTCCATTGTCTTCCTATTTACTTTTGTGTTTTGTATCTTATTTTATAACCTAATAAAATGTATTTTTTAAAAAGAATGACACAGAAAATGTATTATACTAAATATTAAAAAAAACGGATGGTCTCTTGATAATTAAAAGGGATATAAATATCAAACCAAGAGAGTGACCTGGATAATTTTCCAACATCAGATTTACAAAAGAAAGTGATTAATATTTTGAAGAATTTTGTGAGAAGATGGAAAGTAAAAATGAAAAGAAATAAGTTCTATGACATTTCTTGAAGAGACTAATGATTGTTAGAAGTAAAAGGAAGGAATATAAAGTTGGTTTATTTGATCAAGGTTAAAGTAGATATGTTGCTATCTCTGGTAACCGTTACTGGTTTTTCCTGATATTTGGACTGAAATTACTGCTTTATGGGTTTGCTTGTAGATCAGAGGGATCTCTGAGAATAAGATATCATTTATTATATTTTAAGAGAAGGTGATAAGTTACTAAAATTGCTTATACTTGTTGTAATGAAGGGGAAAGTCACTTTATATTTTTTTCTTTCTTTTTATTAATATTATCTTTCTTTTTCATTTACTTTTCTGTTTTCTTTCTTTTCTATACCTTCTACTCTCTTTTTATTCTTCTTTTTATTTTCAATGTATGTTAGTTTTTATTGTAATTTCAATCTTTAGTGAAATTACTATAAAAAAGAGATCAGTCCTAGTTAGTATAGAAAGGAAAGTACTTTGGATCTTCCTGCCTAAATCCAACCATGATGGCAAACTTGTGTCAATCCTGAATTGTATAACAGGGATCCTATATAACAAAATTAGGCAACAACTGATTCCAGTGATAATTTTGACCTGTGGATTCATCAGCCCCACCCCACCCCCTATATGATGTTTATTTTCTGTAAACAGAATTGCAGGATACATTATTTTTTCTGTCTCCATTTTTTTGGCATTGTATGTCTTTTGCACTCAGCTTTCTTCTACCATTTTTATTTTCTCAGCGACCTCTGGAGGTTTGTAGTGCCCCTTCCTCATCTCCAAAAGTGACTGCAATTATGATCCCTTCATCCCTGATGAAACTTAGTGGAAGACTAGCCATACAACACAGAGAGAGAAAATGGGCTCAGCGGGCAACCTCTTCTACTGCTTTCCATTGGATGCAATTGAACACCTTTACCCAAGTTGGAAAAGAATCCATTCTCTTCTTTTATCTCTAAGGTATCTCAGCACTGAGCACTCACTAAAGTATTGCCATCAATTGGGAACCATAATGTATCTATTTTTCCCTCCACCAGTTATATTCCAGAAGAATGAGAGAATAGGAGAAAGTGATTTTGGAAGTGCAGTTGAAAGGACAGATCCAAGGGAGGCCTATGGTCCAAGCCTGAAAATATAGCCCTGCCGCAGGGGTGAAATGCTCCGGGTTCGCTCGTGCCTGTTGGTCATTGGAGAGCCGATTGCGAAGGCAGTGCGAGGCTCCGCCTACCCGTCCAGACGCTGCCATTTGGGTTATTTTACCCTCTGCACATGCGCAAAGCGTTCTGTGCATGCACAGAGGGTAAAAGAGCCCAAATGGTGGCGTCCAGGCGGGTAGGCGGAGCCTTGCACTGCCTTCACGATCAGCTCTCCGACGACCAACAGGCATGAGCGAACCGGGAGCATTTCACCCTGCCCTAACAAAGGATTGATTTACCAGAGGTTTCAGGTGGCACTGGGATGTTGTACCAAGCACAAGGGTGTTGTTCCAATGTTAATTGGTGATGCTGTCAAGTGGATTGGCATAAATCTCGGATTAACTCACTGGGTGGTATAAACATTTCTATCTTTTCAATGAGCTGTGGTTCATTCAATTAATTTTGGTTGTCATACATTCTTTCATCCCTCTCCTTCAAATCCTCCCCCCTTTAACGTTATCATTTTTAGAAAAAAGTAGTGCTGGTTTATATTTGGTCACATTCAAAAGGGCATGATTAATCAATCACTTATTTGCTTTATCATGAGTGCCAAGGTAAGGGCCACAAAACACTGAATGACCCTTTGTTGGCATTCATTCATGAATGCCAGTGTAAGGATCATTCAATGTTTTCAGTGTTGTTAAATATTTGAATCTCTCATAAATTGAAATGCACATAGTAATAACTGTTGATAGAAGAAAGAAAAATGCAGTATGAAACACTGAAATTGGGCTTAAAATGTCAATTTTCAAAATTCTGTAAATGTACATGGACAATTTTCAACTGGTAGACAGATTTCAGTGAATTATATGTACCCACAACAGAGAGACCTTATTAGATAGTTGCAGGCAGGCTTATTAGCTGAAGTTTCTTCAATCAGTGAAAAGAAGCATTAATGTCAGAAGTTGTAATGAAAGTTTTAACTCAAAACACCAAATTCCAACTGATGCAAAGGCCATAATAGGAACACTAGATACTCTTACCTACTTAATCCTCCTTTATACTAATTTACAGCTGTACATATCCCCTTGAGGATCACTGCAGAAATTTAGAATTAAACATCAAGCCAATATTGCACTTAAAACATGCCAAGCTATATCACATTTTACAGCCTGGCTAGTCATATCATAAACCCAGAAACTGGTATTTGAATTTCCTTACCTGTGCTGGAAATACTTTTATATCCCTCAAAGAAGTGTAGTGACTTGCTGGATACAGTCAAACTTTACTACAGATTTTACTGCATTTATATTGCATGGAGTAAATTTCATTTATTCTAGTTATTCTATTAGTATATAATATGGCTTTTAAAATTGGTAACAGTAAAATATTTCCCAGTACTTTTTAGGAAGAAGCAAAATATCTCTTCCCAAGGACTTTTTCAGTTTTGGATCTGAAGCACAGCAAATCCTACTATAAACTGTTGGGAGAAATATCCATCTGGTTCAGTTCCAAGCCGGGAGAATGGCACTGGAGACAAAATGGAGACTGGAGGTTGATTGGAAAGAGGGTCCATTTATTGATCAACAGATGCACATGTTTGTGGTTCTGGTGCAGCTGAACACATGGAGTTGAGGGGGGAGTTATACATTCTCTTTGGCTTGGCACTTAAGCTTCCTGTTCCTGTGCAAGAACATTTATTCTATTGGATGTTGTCAGACTCCCATGGGGCCCTGTAGGGGTCATGTTTGTCTGAGCTAAGATTGATTGAAGTTTGGACTGCTGATGAAATGTCCTTAGATTGTGCCAAGTGATGAGCTCTGCTGCTAAATGGGTTAATCCTATTATGTCCTGGAGGGTCATGTCTTAATCCCATCACCCTGGAGCTGGAAGTCTTTTGTCTTGTAGATAGGCTGGCCCAGTCTTTCTTAATGGGCACCAAATATCTGCTGGGGGAAGGTAACTGCTTTCTGTCTTTAAAACATGTTTCTTCTTTTATCATCCAGGAAAATATAATATTCTGGCTTTTTTTAATATTTCCCAAAATATTTCATTCTTCTAGGTGAAGGGTGGGTGCTAACTTTCTACAAAACAATCAAATAAAATATAATGCAAATATTGGTATGAAATTAGGAATATTCTGATTTAAATAATTACTTCAAGTGGGTTTGTTGATGTGAGTCAATGCTATTGAGAAAACTGGATTACTTTAATTTTCTTTTTCCAAGTGCTTGCATTCCCGCCCCCATGTTATTGAACTATTTCAAGGGTATACAATCGTATTTGGCTTTCTGATTAATTAAACAGATTCAAGTCAAATTGCTTGTTTCTGGCAAGAATCAAATCTTTTAGGTACTGGGGACCAGTTCCCAGGGGCGGGTTGCTTGCTTACCGATACCAGTGCGCTGCACACACATCTACATGTTTCATGCACGTGCACGCTTGCTACGCGCCCACGCCCTCTCACACGTTTTTGGCGAGATTTTGCTTCTGCGCATGTGTAGAAGCAAAATCTCACCAAAATCTCACCAAAATCTTGTGCATGCACACGTGCCCTCATGTGATTTCAGTGAGATTTTGCTTCTGCGCATGTGCAGAAGCAAAAACGCCAAAAAATTCTTTTAAAAAGATGGCAACATGCGCTACTGTCCGGTGAAGATGGTACCTGAGCAGTCGTGCGCAAATTGCATAATCAGCGGGTCCCTACCGGAGCTGCGCATTGGACCGCACCAGTAGGAACCCACCCCTGCCAGTTCCATGGAGAGATGTTTTTCTGCAGACCAGAGGGGGGTGGTTTTGCAGGCTGCCTCCATTCATTCATCCATCCATCCATCCATCCCTCCCCCTCTCATAATTGCCATTAATTATGGGTCTTGCAGGCAAAGTATTTTTTTACAATCATTCTTTTTTCTTTCTTTTTCATGCCAAAAGACAGCTTTAGGTGTCAATGTTTTTGTGTGCATGGTTTTCAGAAGCATGCACACAACTAGTTCTGTAATGCATTTAATAGGCAAGCAAACATTTCAATTCAACAAAACACAATTTGGTGCTATGAAATGTGTTTGCTAGAGCTTTTAAACAAGAGTATGAACTTCCTGCAATGGCCTGACCTTGTGGAGGAATACCTTCTATCTGAAATAAGAGAGAGAGAGAGAGAGAGAGAGAGAGAGAGAGAGAGTATTCCATTTGCCAAAATTGCTCTACTTGACTCAAATAGGAAGCAATTGCCTTACTATCTTCCTAAATTTAGTTGAGACTATTCAGGAAGGAAAACAAAATTTCTTTTTGCTGCTCACAGATCTGAACTGCAAAATGCTAGCAACTTGCAACTTGATGGCAGTCAGCCAGAAATCCTTGTATGTCATTATTTTCCCCTTTGGAAAACTTGGTTTTGATAAGTAACAAAAGGCACTCTGAAAGTACATGTATGAATTTCTCTAATCTCTTTAAGGTTTTTCAATAGCTCTAAATTAAATCTCTTTCAATCTTATCCCTTTAGTTATCAGAAAATCCAGGGAGTATTTGGATCCAGACATCCATTGAACCAAAGATCTTTCATTACAACACACAAACAAGGCACTTTTATTGAATAAGAACCCAATTATATGACCTGGCTTCAGGTTTTATTCTATCCTGCTTCTATCTTGACATGGACTGTTAATCTCCTCTGACGGGCACCACTATGTATCGGTTTTGATTCACAGAGATGATTTCTACTTTCCCTCATATAGTTACTGGCTAAACAAACAAGATGCTCAATATTACCTTTGTGAAAAATGAGTATTTTCCAATTTTAAATATAAATCATTAAAAACTAAATAAAAAGTTAAATGAACCCAACAATGTGATGAGCCACGGTGGCACAGTGGTTAGAGTGCAGTACTGCAGGCTACTTCTGCTGACTGCCGGCTGCCTGCAATTTGGCAACTCTCACAAGGCTCAAGGTTGACTCAGCCTCACATCATTCCAAGGCGAGTAAAATGAGGACCCAAATTGTTGGGGGAAATATGCTGACTCTGTAAGTCAGCATATTGATGTCAGTAATATGCTGACTCTTAGAGAGGCCTGTAAAGCATTGTAAAGCAATATATAAGTGGTATAAATAGCAATAAGTGCTATTGCTATTGCTGTATGTGCAGTTACAATGCAGTGAGACGTGCAGATCTGTACAGTGGAGAAACAAAACAATCACTTCACAAATGCATGGCATAACATAGGAGAACAAAACCATCAGGCAAGATTTAGCAGGCCATCTGCATTTGAAAGACAACGGTCATTCTTTTGAAGACAGCAAAGTCCACATTCTGGACAGAGAGGACCACTGGTTTGAAAGAGGGATCAAAGAGGCCATTTATGTTAAGATTGAACAGCCCTTTCTCAATAGAGCAGGAGGGATATGATGCCAGCTATCTCCTATTTACAACACAGTCATTTCAGTAGTTCTAAGAAGGTTCCACACCCATTTGCACTATTCAGGTGACCCTGAGGGCACAGATAAGCCTCCAAGTGGTTTCAGTGATTCTCAGAAAGAGTGCTAATAACCAGATGACTGCAAGCAATAGCAATATCACTTAGACTTATATACCGCTTTACAGTGCTTTAAAGTCCTCTCTAAAAGGTTTACAGAGTCAGCATATTGCCCCCAACAATTTGGGTCCTCATTTTACCCACCTCGGAAGGATGGAAGGCTGAGTCAACCTTGAGCCTGGTGAGATTTGAACTGCCAAATTGCAGTCAGCCGGCAATCAGCAGACGTAGCTTGCAATACTGCACTCTAACCACTGCACCACCTCGGCTCTTATTATAAATCCTTCCATTGTCCACTATTCATCCAGAATTGAAGAAGCTTCTTGGGTGAGAAGTGAAACATCTTCAAAAACAACAAAGAAAGTCCAGTTGCCTTTTTAAAAAGCATCTTTGGGACAACCATGACTTGAATGATTGAGAATCTCCATAGATATTTAAATGAACTAATTGAGTCAGAAGTAAAGCTGGATAAATTTACTAATATGTAAACAATTCTAGAAATTCAGAATGGTTCAAAAATAATCAAATTTCTTGCTAAGATTACTGGAGCAAAGGGAACATTTTTTAAATTGGAATTTTCATTCTTGCTATGTCAAGGCACATAGTGTCCAAATATCAGGTTGTTGAAGACAGAGATTCAGCTAAAGTAGATGAAAGTAGATGAGTCGTCTACAATATATAGTTGTATATTTATACACCACTGTGTACAGAGAGTTCCATGGAAAAAAATAAGATGTTGAGATAGAGGTGTACAATCAAATTCATTGCAAAAATGGATTGAGAAGACCAGAAGGTAGAGCTCCCCAACAGGCAGTAGTGAAAAACTAAAATTGCACACACAGGTCTTACAACAAAAACCAGTTGCTCTGACTGAGGAAATAAAATCTGAAGTAAATTTTTATGGTCCAGTTCACAGACTGGCTTTTGGGTGAGAAAAAGCACTGAGGAAGATTACTACTTCAAACCTAAAAGACTTGAAGGAGAATACTGATACCACCACAGATAAGGATTCAGAAGAAATGGGATAAGATTTTGGACTTGGTTGGGATATGTCAATACCCTGTGTTTTCAAGAAACAATTGACTGGACCAACTTTCTAAAGTCATATGGAAGTAGGAACAATAAAGGAACCAGATGAATGGATCAAATTAATTTTTCCTTAATAAAAATTACACCTTCTGCATTCTAATAAGAGAGATAATTTACCCTGCCACATGACTTCTCTATATATGAATAATCTATTTCAATCTTCTCCTTCTGGATGTCTCAGAAACCTCTATCTACCAACTGTGATGGACCTGTAGTTGGATTCAGGGAGGATTTTGTTTTGCTTTAATATTCAAAATGAAGCTTGATTGAACTTCTCCAGCTATATTAATCTCAGAACTCATTTTCTGTGCTGTGTTGTTCAGCCAAATGCCTCAGCTCTTTGAATATCTTGTTCTGTTTCCAGACAGGTTCATTGATAGGAAATTGTCACTGATTTAACATTCTATAAATCCTTCCAGTTATTCTGTTCAACCAATCACCTCTTTCTTACCTCCTTGTAATATTAATAAGCATAACTCTTCCCTTCATTAATGAACCATCTCATTAGAATGGATGTTCTACTTTTTAAAATTCCTATTATTGAATAATAGAACTAATACAGAACTAATAAAAGGAAACAGAAGAGGAATATCACCAGTATTCAACTTATTGACCTTATTTTAGCCCAAGCTAAATAATTTTTATTATACCTATTGCAGTTATTAAACTCCAAGGGTGGTTTATGTTTTGAATTAACATATATAGCAGCGGTGAAATTTACTTACCTTTCCTACCGGTTCGGAAGTACACTGGCTTTGTTCGCGCACTTTTTCACCCCCACTCCATTCGTGCATGCACTTTTTCACCCTCTACGCATGCGCAGAAGGCTTTGCACATGCGCAGAGGGTTAAAGAAAGAAAATGGCGGCATCCAGGCAGGTGGGCGGACCCGCATGCTGCCACCGCTAACAGTTCTCTGAACCACCACTGCCGACCGCTACCGGTATGACCAACCGGGCCGGACCGGTAGCATTTCACCCCTGATATATATGTTTGTTGAGATAAATGTGTTTTGAATAATTACGTCTACCATATCTGGCCTGCCAAGGTGTCAAAGCAGCTTGAGTTTTTGCTTTCTTTTTTAATGTTTGCAAAATACCTCCTGTAACAAGTGAAAAAGGGATTGTGATTAAGAGTCATATAGATCCAAAGCCACAGATTCCAGAACAAAATGTGGGTTTGGGACTTTCAAATGATATCTACTGCGCCTATTTGCAGCAAGTCATTTCAGCATACAATTTTTATGTTATAAAATAGTAGTAGAAATTTGGAAAGACAGTTTTGCTTCTCCAAAATTATATATATATATATATTGCAGTTTATGAAAAAAATCATATTTTGGTAAGTTCATATAAAAATGACCAACCAACCTCTTGAACAGTTATGCTTCTATATTTTTTTCTATCTTGCCATCCTCTTTTTTAGCTCTCCTAGCCTCACAGATCTATATTTCCCTTTAGTCAAGTATGTTTTCTTTTCCCTTGTTTTATTTTTATTATTTGTCTCAATGACAGGCAGGGTCATTTTCAACTTTCAATGTATCACAATTCACTGCTTTCGATGTCCAGAATTAGTGGACTGTGGTTTGAAGTTCTGAAACTCTCAGAACAATCCAAGGTTTAATTTGTTTTCCTTATTAAATATGATTGAAATATGCGAATTTCCCAAGTAAGGACATCACAGGAAGGGTGCTATTTATTTATTTGGTTGGTTGGTTGAAATGAAATTTTAATCTTCTGATTTCTTTCTGCCAGCCATGAGACCCTGAAGCTCATTTTGGGTCATTCATGTATCACAAAGGTGAACAACCTGTAGCTCTGGGTCTAATGCACAGCCCTTGAAACCACATTTTATGGGCCTTATAGTCTCCTTTCAAATGGAAAATTGGAACTAACAAAGAAATATATAAGTTCCTTTACAAAAGTATCCATGTCCGCAAGTCTTATGGAACCTCAACATACTTTGTGGCCTTCAGATCCCAAGACTAACCTGAGCCCCAACCCAAATCTCTAACCCTCTAACCTTATTCATAAAAAGATTACCTACATTTCTTGTTATAATAGCCTCACTTGTTTTTCATTTTTTTTGTAATGCTCTTTTTTAAATCATAAACATAGGACACAGTTACTCTCTCTCTCTCTCTCTCTCTCTCTCTCTCTCTCTCTCTCTCTCTCTCTCTCTCTCTCTCTCTCTCTCTCTCTCTCTCTCTCTCCGAGGAACAGATTGCTAGAGCAATTTATAGACAGAATTTTGAAGCATTTTTTTTCTCATCTTCAAAACCAGAAACCTGAAGAACTTAAATGGCAAGTCAAAAACAAAAAACAAAAAAAAAGCTTGGGTATTTTTTTTATATAGACACTCGCATCATATCAAAATATTTACTGTGGATAGACAAGGGGAAAATGGATCATTGGACAAATGAACTCAGATTTCTCAGTTGGCACATAGATGGTCAGACTGAAACTGTCATCTTTTGGATATATTAGGTAAAGAAATAGCTCCCTTGAGAAATGTAGAATTCAGGGAAAGATAGAAGGAAAGGGAAGAAGAGGATGACCAGCAGCAAGGTGGATGGACCTAATTAAAGTGATGAAGGGTACACTATTGAAAGACTTGAAGGGTCAGGCTGAATTTGTTTAATCAGTATGGCTGCTAATCTGATGACATATAATCAGATCAAATCAAACCAGTCAATGCTATTCTATTTATATTTTTCTAGCTTGGTATTAGCTGTCCTTGATACCTTTTTTTAAAAAAAGTTTTTGGACTTAAAATTTGCCATCAGAGTTCACCAGCACAACATTTGAGGTTCCCAGAGACTGGACTTGTACAAACTTGGGGTTGCCCGTTTAAAACCCTGTAGAAACCATAAAGTAGAAAAATGTGAGTTAGACAGCATCATCACCAGATGGATTCGAAACTGGCTAACCAACCGCACTCAACGTGTAGTGCTCAATGGAACTGCATCTACATGGAGGGAAGTAAGCAGTGGAGTACCCCAAGGCTCTGTTTTAGGCCCAGTACTCTTCAACATCTTCATCAATGACTTGGACGAGGGGATAGATGGGGAACTCATCAAATTTGCAGATGACACCAAACTGGCAGGAATAGCCAACTCTCCAGAAGATAGGCTCAAGATACAGAAGGATCTTGACAGACTTGAACATTGGGCGCTATCAAACAAAATGAAATTCAATGGTGATAAAAGTAAGGTTCTACATTTAGGCAAGAAAAACAAAATGCACAGGTACAGTATATGTGGTACCTTGCTCAACAGTAGTAACTGTGAGAGGGATCTTGGAGTCCTAGTGGACAACCATTTAAATATGAGCCAGCAGTGTGCAGCAGCTGCCAAAAAAGCCAACACAGTTCTAGGCTGCATTAACAGAGGGATAGAATCAAGATCACGCGAAGTGTTAATACCACTTTATAATGCCTTGGTAAGGCCACACTTGGAATACTGCATACAGTTTTGGTTGCCATGATGTAAAAAGGATGTTGAGACTCTAGAAAGAGTGCAGAGAAGAGCAACAAAAATGATTAGGGGACTGGAGGCTAAAACATATGAAGAACGGTTGCAGGAACTGGGTATGTCTAGTTTAATGAAAAGAAGGACCAGGGGTGACATGATAGCAATGTTCCAATATCTCAGGGGTCGCCACAAAGAAGAGGGAGTCAAACTTTTCTCCAAGGCACCTGGGGGTAGAACAAGAAGCAATGGGTGGAAACTAATCAAGGAGAGAAGCAACTTAGAACTAAGGAGAAATTTCCTGACAGTTAGAACAATTAATCAGTGGAACAGCTTACCTCCAGAAGTTGTGAATGCTCCAACACTAGACATTTTTAAGAAGATGTTGGATAACCATCTGTCTGAAGTAGTGTAGGGTTTCCTGCGTAAGCAGGGGGTTGGACTAGAAGACCTCCAAGGTCCCTTCCAACTCTGTTGTTGTTGTTGTTGTTGTTGTTGTTGTTGTTATTATTATTATTATTATTATTATTATTATTATTATTATTATTATTATTATTATTATTATTATTATTATTATTATTATTATTATTATTATTATTATTATTATTATTATTATTATTATCTTTTCTTCCCAGGTGTGATCTCCCTCTTCACTGCATTCTTTCTTCTTTTCTTTTCAATAAGTAGCTGTGCACTATTTCATTGTTTTTTCAGCCATTCAAAATTAGGTTTCAATCCTAGTTTCCAAGTACTCCATGTAGAAATTGTGGAAGAAACACCAGTTGACTTTTTAAAAGAGGAAAATTGGTTATTGAAGGAAAGAAAAAAAGTGTTTGGATGTTTAGCTATCTGTATAATATAATATCCACAAATTTCTAATGGATTTCTATCTTGGGGCATTCTGAACTTCAGAAGTATTGTAACAACTAGGCCCCCAAGAATAATCTACACACAAGCAACAACAGATCTTTACTTGAGAAAAAGCTAGAAAATAAGGAGAGCATACATTCCAATCTTTCAGTGTTAGAGCATCCACAACTTCTGGAGGTAAGTCATTCCACTGATTAATTACTCTGTCAGGAAATTTCATTTTAGTTCTAGGTTGCTTCTTTCCTTGATTAGCTTTCATCCATTGCTTCTTGTCCTGACTTCAGGTGCTTTGGAGAATAGGTTGACTCACTCTACTTTATGGCAACTCCTTAGATATTGGAACACTTCTATCATGTCACCCCTTGAACCCCTTGTTCAAGTGAAAAATAGGACTGTCCCATTCTTGTGCCTTCCACAAATATTCTAAATGAGGGATGGTAAAAAAAAAATATCTTATTTGTAGTCTTTCTTTTCCCCATGTTATTTTCATAATCTTTCACATATTGTATGCAAGGGAGAGTAATTGAACACAGCAACAGATCATCTATTCTTTTTACACAAATTCTATACTGGCACAATCTAAGTGAAATGGAAATAGAGAAGGGAATAGTGCAAGGCTAGAGATGAAGAAATGCTGGAATTTGGCTTGAGGTTATGCTTGCTTTGACAGCTAAAGAAATAGCATTTTTCCTTCTCTCTTTGGATGTTTAAAAACATGTGTTTGCGGAAAAACTATTTCAGAAAAGCATAGCACATGTCTTTCATGTCTCATATTATTCAGGAGAGGCACTGTCTCATCCTTCTAACTTGGACCATCAGAGCCATATAGCAGATGCGAAAGGCAATCATAGCTAGAAAATCAACTCAATGTTCTTATTTGGCCCTTCTTTTTAGAGTGCCAACTCTCTTTTGTATTACTTCCCACAGGGCTACACAACACAAGTTTGCCTAGGAGCTAAAACACGTATCTTAGCTCTTCAGTTATATAAAACTCCATATTCAAAAGCTCGGTAGTTTCAAGGGTAGTAAATAGTTCTGGTTTTCTTTCTTTCTTTCTTTCTTTCTTTCTTTCTTTCTTTCTTTCTTTCTTTCTTTCTTTCTTTCTTTCTTTCTTTCTTTCTTTTTTCTTTCTTCCTTCTTCCCTCCCTCCCTTCCTTTTTTTCTTCCTCCCTCCCTCCCTCCCTCCCTTCCTTTTTCCTTCCTTCCTTCCTTCCTTCCTTCCTTCCTTCCTTCCTTCCTTCCTTCCTTCCATCCATCCATCCATCCATCCATCCATCCATCCCAAACTATGAGTTGGAGGAGACAACTTGGAATTGTCAAACATGAACATTCAGAAACTAGTGTGGCCTTCTAGTCAGTTCTTGTCACAATTCTATTTCTCTCCAAACAGATAGCACCAAACAAACAAAACCAAAATTCCTTCTATTCAGCTGTCTTCATTATGGATGTAAATGTCTGTGGAGTTTCTCAGTCTTGTCTCAAATGTGCTTTCTTTCATTTCTGAGACCTTCCGTTCCCCCCACCAGTACCCCGCCCCATGTATCATCACAAATGATGAAGCTTCTTCGATGATAAATGAAACATTTTATTCTTCTTCCTCAAAGGAAAAAAAAACCAGTCTTGTTGCTTTTTGAGAAAAAAAAACATCTTTGAGACATTCTGCGTGTAACTTTTCTCATTTTTCTTGAATATCATAGTGCTGTCCTTCATAAAACAAAGAAAGAAAAACCAAGGTTTGACCAGTCTTAAAATTCTACTTACTGTATATTAATAATTCTATTAGATATTATTGCATCACATTGTGACACTTTCTTTCCAGTTACTTGAAGTAATGAGCTATTGCCCCTCAATCCTGTGAGGGATACAAGCTAACATGACTTTTTTTTTAGTTTACAATATATAAGAGAATCAAGGAAAAGAAAAGAAGGATCAAATGCCAAATGTTCCCTATATTAAACAAAAGTTTAGTCTTTATGAGATACCTGCTCTGTATGAATGGATGAGTCACAAACTAAAAACATTCTTTGAGCAGAACAAACACATGTTTACAAGGCACATTATAGTCCTGAGTCCTTCGGGAGTTGGGCGGCATATAAGAATACCAAAATAAATAAAAATAAATAAATAAATTATATACTACACATGAATGATGCTTAGAGAAGTTTCTTGTTTTTTTAAGCATACATATTGACAACAGAACACATTGTCTGGGTCCTCAAGAGTCTCTTCTCACAAAATCCCTATTTTAAGAAGAGTTTTATCTAAGGAAAATATAAGAAAGAAATACCGTATTTTTCGGAGTATAAGGCGCACCTTTTTACCACCAAAAAGGGGGTGAAAACTTGGGTGCATCTTATATACCGAATGTAGCCCCACCCAGCCAGCCACCCCCACCCTTTGGCCTCTGTCTTCCAGAAATTTACCTGCTTGCAGCAAACAGGGAAGAGTCTGTTAAGCCAAGCAAGTCATTAGCAGCTTCCTGACCCCCCAGATGATTTGCCACGTGCTAAAATGAAACTGAAACTAGCTGCAAAGAGGCAAACAGCTGGGAGAGACACGCAGATTTTTATTTTCTGCTGAACTGGATGCAAGGGGGTAAGTGAATAACTATAAATGTCTGTAGAATGTTCAAATTATTAGACTTATTTTTTAAAGACTGCTTTATTATTGTTCTAGACCAGGGGTCTCCAATCTTGGCAATTTTAAGACTTGTGGACTTCAACTCCCAGAATTCCACAGCCAGCTTTGTTAGCTTTGCTGACTGTGGAATTCTGGGAGTTGAAGTCCACAAGTCTTAAAGTTGCCAAGGTTGGAGACCCCTGTAAATCTAGACAACTTAACAAAATAAAGAAGCTTTTTAAAATAAATGCTTGCTCTGAAGAGGCCCAGTATCTTCTTTTAAATAATAGAGAATAATGTATACGTCCAGAAATTTTAATTAATTTTAACAGCTCTGTACAAGTATAGTCTGAAATGTAACAGTGTCCTGTTTAGTATTAGAGTTAAATCCTGACTTACCTTGGAGTAGATCTATTTAAATAATTGGGAGGAGTTGGTGGGACTACATTTAAGAAAACTGTCTGGCATAATGTACATTTCTCCAATTCTTTGCTATTTCTATGGGTCAGGCACACATGCACAGAAATACACAGCAAACAGTGTATATCATCTGTGCTGTTTGCTGTTTGCCAAATTGCTGGGAGGCAGAGGCCTTTTTTCCTTGTTTTCCTCCCCCAAAACTAAGGTGTGTCTTATACTCCGGTGCGTCTTATACTCCAAAAAATATGGTATCTTTTCCAGAATCTTCCCTGGTACTGAGGTCAGGTTGATAGGTCTGTAGTTTCCTGGATCTATTTTTCCCCCTTTTTTGAAGATGGGAACTACATCAGCTCTTTTCCAGTCCTCTGGCAGTTCCCCGGTGCTCCAGGATCTTTGAAAGATATAGTTTAGTGGTTCTGAGATCTCGTCTGCCAGTTCCTTCAGAACCTTGGGGTGTAATCCATCCGGTCCTGGTGATTTGAATTCGTCTAGGGTAGACGTGTTCACTTACCATTTTCTTCCCTATTCTAACTTGTGTTCCTAATATGTTTTTTGTGGTGCTGTTTTTGATAGGTTGGACTGTTTTTTCCCTTTGTGGAAAGGCATATGCAAAAAATGAGTTAAGTAGCTCTGCTTTCTCCCTGTTGCTTGTCACCTTCTTGCTACTTTCTCCCAGCAATCGACCAATTGTTTCCTTGACTTTTTTCTTGTTTTTAACATGTTGGAAAAAGCTTTTTTTGCTATTTTTTACTTTTGTCACAAGCCTTTGTTTATTGTGAGCCTTAGCTTTCCTAACTTCATCTTTACAGGCTCAGGCTATTTGCTGATATTCTGCCTTAGTTATTTCCCCCTCTTTCCACTTTTTATACTTGTCCTTTTTTGTCTTTCAATTTATCAGATAGTTCTTTATGCAGCCATGCTGGTTTCTTTTGAGACCTATTGTTTTTCTTCTTCATTGGTATTGTGCTAGACTGGGCTTTTATAATCTCACTTTTCAAAATTTCTCAAGCTTCTTGAGTTATTTTCCCCTTGAGGATTCTCGTCCATGGAATTCTTCACAAGCTCTCTCTAAGTTTATTGAAATTAGCTCTCTTAAAGTCCAAGACTCTAGTTTGACTTTGTTCTACTGCTTGTGTTTGCATAATGTTGAATTCCAATATTGCATGATCACTTGCCCCCAAGGTTCCTGTAGCTTCTACACCTTCTATCATTTCATCTCTGTTAGTGAGAATTAAGTCCAATATGGCTGATCCCCTTGTTCCCTTCTCTACTTTTTGGGTAACAAAGTTGTCTGCTAGATTTGTTAGGAACCTGTTGAACCTAGAAGCAAACAAAGTAATAACCAAAAGCCAACATGGGTTTGTCAAAAACAGATCATGCCAGACAAATCTGATTGCATTCTTTGACAAAGTGACAAAATTAGTGGACCAGAGGAATGCTGTCAATATAATTTACGTGGACTTCAGTAAGGCATTTGATAAAGTTGACATAACCTACTACTAGATAAAAATGTGAGTTAGACAGCAATACCACCAGATGGATTTGAAACTGGCTGACAACCGCACTCAACATGTAGTGCTCAATGGAACTGCATCTACATGGAGGGAAGTATGCAGTGGAGTACCTCAAGACTCTGTTTTAGGCCCAGTACTCTTCAATATCTTCATCAATGACTTGGATGAGGAGATAGATGGGGAACTCATCAAATTTGCAGATGACACCAAACTGGCAGGAACAGCCAACTCTCTCGAAGATAGGCTCAAGATACAGACTTGACAGACTTGAACATTGGGCGCTATCTAACAAAATGAAATTCAATGGTGAAAAAAGTAAGGTTCTACATTTAGGCAAGAAAAACAAAATGCACAAGTACAGTATATGTGGTACCTTGCTCAATAGCAGTAACTGTGAGAGGGACCTTGGAGTCCTAGTGGACAACCATTTAAATATGAGCCAGCAGTGTGCAGCAGCTGCCAAAAAAGCCAACACAGTTCTAGGCTGCATTAACAGAGGTTTAGAATCAAGATCACATGAAGTGTTAATACTACTTTATAATGCCTTGGTAAGGCCACACTTGGAATACGGCATTCAGTTTTGGTTGCCATGATGCAAAAAGGATGTTGAGACTCTAGAAAGAGTGCAGAGAAGAGCAACAAAGATGATTAGGGGACTGGAGGCTAAAACATATGAAGAACGGTTGCAGGAACTAGGTATGTCTAGTTTAATGAAAAGAAGGACTAGGGGAGACATGATAGCAGTGTTCTAATATCTCAGGGGTTGCCACAAAGAAGAGGGAGTCAAACTATTCTCCAAAGCACCTGAGGGTAGAACAAGAAGCAATGGGTGGAAACTAATCAAGGAGAGAAGCAACTTAGAACTAAGGAGAAATTTCCTGGAACAATTAATCAGTGGAAGAGCTAGCCTCCAGAAGTTGTGAATGCTCCAACACTGGAAGTTTTTAAGAAGATGTTGGATAACTATTTGTCTGAAGTGGTGTAGGGTTTCCTGCCTAAGCAGGGGGTTGGACTAGAGGACCTCCAAGGTCCCTTCCAACTCTGTTATTCTATTCTATTCTATTCTATTCTATTCTATTCTATTCTATTCTATTCTATTCTATTCTATTCTATTCTATTCTATTCTAAATTTGGCCAAACCTGATATAAACTAGAATTCCAAGTAGGAGTAGAAAACTAGCTTGCTATCCTGACACTGCTTGATGATATAGACATGGGAGAAAAACAAATCTCAGAAGCTCTCTATGAATGTTCCAAAATTGTCTGCCCAACCATACAAATATCAGTCTCAGATGAGTGCTTAGACATGGTAGACCAATACAAATAAGCTGAGCTTGTAGACAGTGCATGAAGTCAATGAAGAATGACAGTGCAAGAAGTTCATTCGGGGTTTGGGAGAGGCTGCACAAAAACATGAGTACTATATACACTTTACACTTGTAGATACAGTATCTAAGTGGGAAAATGAATCAACAAATAGTAGTACATACAGCTGTTCCTTTCTTAGTAGCTTTCTTGCTAGCAACTCTTTACAAATATGATGGTAATTTAAAAATATTTTACAACTAATGGAGGGACTTACGATCAAATTGTGTCTACCTGAGAACAACGTACACTGGCATATCTGTACAAGATAACTTTATCTAAGTGAAATAGTAACAACCAATGGTTTTCACAATCTCTCTCTCTTGGTTAGTGACCATTTCACTTAATGACCATTTTGCTTCTGACTTAACAAATGGATTGTGGTAATTAAACTTAGAGATGGGACAATTGCATGGTCTTCATATACTATTTACATTCTATTTGGAATTGGAGGCAGGGATAACCATTAAATATTACAGAAGGCAGAATGGCTAGGGTCTGAAAGAAGAGTCAGTGTAATAATGGAAGCATTTAATTTTTTAATCAAATCGCTATGTAATCCCGAGACCATGTTTTCTTCCTCCTACATTTCCAATATTCAGTATAAAAAGAAATATTTGATATGATGAGCATTGAAGCATTCAAGTGTCAACTAATGTGACATTGCCCAGGTTCAGCTCAATGAGAGTTAGAACTGGTTGCCAGTAATCGGCCACAAGTTGCTGATATTTTTTGGTTAATACAAATTTAAACATAATTCATAAGGCAGTATGGTTGTAGTTTGTACACAAATGTATACAACACCAGACATGGTAGGACCAAATAAATCTATAATATTAATGAGATAATACATAATTGAATTTTGCTTTGTTGTCAGTGCTAGCAAGCTACATCAATAACCATGAGAACAACAATGATGACAATGATAATGATGCTTATGATGATGATTTAAGAAAATAACTATGAATAGAATAGAATAGAATAGAATAGAATAGAATAGAATAGAATAGAATAGAATAGAATAGAATAGAATAGAATAGAATAGAATAGAGTAGAATAGAATTCTTTATTGGCCAACTGTGATTGGACACACAAGGAATTTGTCTCAATGCTAGCTATATTCAAGTGATGCTGATCAGCAGAACTATCATGAAGGTGTAGTCAAACTCTTAATTTGCAGCAACATCAAGCCATCAAATGTATAATTTATCAAGGCCATCATTTTTACAAATATGGCTGTAAAAACTGAACCATAAGAGAGGTAGAATTAAGGAGAAAAATAACTGTTTCTTTGAATGGTGCTCAAAATATTTGGACCACAAGAAGAACACGTCCTTCAATACTACATGAAATAAAATCAGGCTGTTCACAATATTTATGATATTTAATGTGAAGGTGAGAGTCACTGGAGAATATATTACTGCATTGAAAAAGAAAGGTTACTGAAAGAAAGGAATGAAGATAAAGTGGCTTGATGCCATCACTGATAAGACAAGCATAGACATACAAGAACTCAAAGAAGCAGTTCTGCTGATAAGCTGTACATCGAGACATAGAGAATTAAAACAATAAATAAAGAGAAAATAAATCAATAAAGCAACAAAAAAAGAGGGAGAAAAGGGTTACCAATTTCACCTAGAAACCTTTCATTTAAATCACAAACCAGTTCTTCAATTTTATGTCTCGGGTAGGTATTTTTTAAAAAATCTGCTTTTATCAACTCTGATGTGATTGTTAAAAAAGAAATATTGTGATCAATGTTACTATGACATAAAACAATACTTTGAACTTTGTTTCTTCCAATTCTTCTGAAATGTAAAAAAAAAAAAGAATGACTGTTGTAATGCCCAAGAAGCTGTTTTTGGTGTATATGTTTATGTGTAAGAATTTTAGAAATTGCTTTAAAGCAACATATTACCGGAATCTTGATATTCGGTGGAATATTTTTATTCTTGGCATGATTTTCACTCTCTTTATAGTTTTCCATGCTTCTCCAAAATCAGTTTGAGAGGTTTAGAAGAACTACACAAGTGAGGGAAGGGTTCAGAGAAATGGGGAATCTTGTTTCCCCTTCCCAGTGATCAAGTTGATCTTGAACGTCAGTCAATGAAAGAAACTGATTGAAATGATTAATCTCTTCTAAAAAATATTCTGAGCACATTCGCCTTAACATACCTACCAGACAAGCAACATTTCTACAAGGGCATCGTGCGAAAGAATAACCTTGGAAATAAGGAAATAATGAATGACTGCTAAGAGGGAACTTTGAGAAAAGTCCTGAAATTTTGGGAAAGAAACCCTTTCTTGGTTTTTTTTTAGTATAATATGCAACAGAGAACAATTTCAAGGAGCCGTGGTGGCACAGTGGTTAGAATGCAGTATTGCTGGCTAATTCACTGCTCACTGCCAGGAATTCTAACCTGATGGGCTCAATGAGAGTCCAGACTATTGGGAGCAATATGCTGACTCTGTAAACTGCTTAGAGAGGGCTGTAAAGCACTATGAAGCGGTATATAAGTCTAAGTGCTATTGCGTTTGTTTGTTTGTTTGTTTGTTTGTTTGTTTGTTTGTTTGTTTGTTTGTTTGTTTGTTTGTTGCCTTTGACTCTGATTCAGTCCCCCCCCTCTCTTGGTTACTGCATGGAGAAGTCCCTGCAGGTTTCTTGGTCAGGTTTCTCAGAAGTGTTTTGACATTGCCTCCTTATTAGGATTGAGAGAAATGACTGGTCCAAGGTCCCCCCACTATGCCAAAAACAACACTGGAATTTACAGTCTCCTGGGTTTTAGCCTGGTGCCTTAACCACTACACCAAACTGAATCTTTATTCTATTTTACTAGAAAAACAATCATTCTTTGTTTCTTGATCTTATCTATCTTGAAAGACTGATGCTTCAAGACAAATTAAATAAAAAGCAAGATTTGTCAAACACTAGGTTTTTTTATGTCTCCATTCCATGAGAGTTGGGAAAAGATATCTGACCAGATATGCAAATATTTTAGTTATTTTCTTTATCATCTGACTCTAAAATCTCCAAAATCTTTGTGTGTGTGTGTGTGTGTGTGTGTGTGTGTGTGTGTGTGTGTGTGTGTGTGTGTGTGTGAGAGAGAGAGAGAGAGAGAGAGAGAGAGAGAGAGAGAGAGAGAGAACTATAATGTATCATTCATGATCTGTTCTGTGCTGTGTCACAGTATCTGTAGTAGCTTCACTCAGAAACAGCTGGTGATTATACATTCCCATTGAATTATAGCTTTTATGCAAAAACAAGATGAAATTGAGCATTTCCCCACAAGGCTATGTTTTTACTTTGAATATTTTGTAAGTTTAAGATATTGAATAAATCACAGAAGCATAACTTGCAGATATCTGCATGCAGAATAATCAGAGAATGGCTCTTTGAAGGAGAAGAGCATTCCAGAAATGAGAATATAAATAAAATAAATAAAGGGGCTTCAGGCCTTCGCTGCTCCCTGTCCCGCCCCTTCCCCTAAAAGGAAGGGTACTATGTATATTGCCGCTGTATCAGTAGTGGGGTTCTAAAACCCGTTGCTACCTGCATGCGCAGAAGCGTCCTGGGTGGGTGGGCGGAGCCTCTCGCCACTGGCACTACCAGTTTGCAGAACCGGGCGGAATCGGGAGCAACCCACTGCTGCGCAGTATAGTATGATGATGTCCGTCCATCGTATTCGAAGAGGACCTTGACATCTATCAATTGGATTAAAGTGAAGGAGAGGTGCTCATAGTCAGCCTCACTCTCTCTTCCCAGATTCCATCTTGCTCCAAATAGCAGGACAAGAGTCAAGACAGCTGTATAGTATAATGAACTATTAGAAGAATGGTTAGTACTGAAATATTATAATGGCTTACAATAAAATAAATGAAACACAAATTAGAGTACATTTTGTTCTTTAATACTGTGATAGATTACAGTAAAATTAGTTTTAAATAAAGGTCCTTTTTTTTAAAAAAAAAGTGGGTATTGACCTTTATTGCATTATGCATTATGTTTATGTTTAAACTAACCATACATTATGTCCAGCTTCTCTCAGCAAATGTGTACTTCAGCAACACACATTTAAACAACTACAGTATAGTAATTTCTTGAGTGTCTGGTGACATTTTGCTTCACTGTTGAGGAATACATGTATTGGCAAAATACATGACATCAAAAGTTGTGCAAGTTACAATGATATACAGTGTATAACATTGCCAGTGTTATATGCACATCTTCCATGTTAGCATTTCCTTCTTTCAATCAGAGAATAAACTTCCTTGTGCAGGAAATTTATATAAAGCATTCCTGGAAACCAGGCACGTCAAATAGAAATGGATTTTCCTTCCTTCCTTCCTTCCTTCCTTCCTTCCTTCCTTCCTTCCTTCCTTCCTTCCTTCCTTCCTTCCTTCCTTCCTTCCCCCTCCCTCTCTTCTTCCCTAAATTGTGGGGATTGTTTTGTCCGGTGGCTGCTTATACTCTTATCATTGGCTATACTGATACTGATTACCTGCAAGATAATTTATGTCAGTTATGCCATTGGTGCAAATAATGTATGCAGATGACATAAATTGATGTGAATGAGGTAACATGACAATTATATAACCTTGGAAATTATAGAAATTACATTAGAGATGTAAATTTGTAACTAATGGACATTTTCATTTAGTCGGCAACCCTTTCTCCCCAATGGTTTGTTAAATCAAGGTTTTACAGCACAGACTTTCATATTTAAAAAAAAATGAATTCAGCAACTGTATCTATAATGTACTTGACTGAAGACCACATAGTCCCCAATGTGTTATTTATTTGAACTGGGTTGTTTGAATTGGATGTCTGATGCATCTGTTTAGATTTCATTAGGAAAGAGCCTGTGTATTCCTAATGGACCAAGGCATAGCAGCCTTTTTAAGGGGACATCTGGGAAAAGGAAGAAGCAGCTGCAAAAGGAAGAGATGATGCCTCTCAGTTATTTCATGAGAGCAAGAATGCTGTCCTGGGCCAGTCAAAGGAAAAAGCACATGAGTTTGGCACAGCTTCTGTGCAGCAGCTGGATGGATGCCTAAGGGCAACACTATCCTCTCTATGATCTGATAGAAAACAGATAGTAAAGTCTATCCAGGAACCACCAGCAGGCCGAAGTTTGCAAACTGTGTTTGATTCACTCATGCACTTATTTCTTTATGGAATAAAACCAGCAAAGAGTTACAATATTAGCTCTGACTTTTTGTTTTTCCTCTAGCTATATATCAGCCATACAATTTTTTTTGAAGAGTAGCACACATTAGAATCTTAAAATGTTGCAATAAATCTTTCCCCCCTCTCTCTATAACAATCAACTCAAACTATCATAGGATAGCTCATAGGATAGGATCACAGGCTGCGACTTTCGTCATACAATACACACACTTCATTGTTTTTTTTAATAAGGAACACAAAATGTTTATGGAAAATATGGCACAATAATCCAAGCTGATAAATCCAAGAGAACAGCCACAACCATCACCACCATCAAAATCTAATTTGAATGTGGAGCTGAGAAGTGGATTAATTAAATGCTAAAAATAAAGGTATATACATGTCACTACTAGCACATAATGGGGAATGTGTTCTTCCATGCATAATCCATTGAAAATTAACAAAGTTAAGAAAATTCAGAGGCAAAGACATTAAGACTGGCAAATTGCTTCCTTCCTCCATAATTTTTACACTGCAGGATCCCCAGGTAGCTCACTTATAAAAAGCAGAAAAAGGAGAATGATTAGCAGTTCATTAATATACTGTGTTTGAACATGGAAAAGAGATGATAACATTTTCAGAATGAATGACCATGACGGTGGCTGCATCAAAAATCTTCCTTAATCCTTCTAATCAATCTTTCTACAACATACAGGACATCTGAACTACTTTTTGTAATTATATTTGTTATTACTATTACTGTTATTATTCCCTTTAATGAGTATTCCCTTTAATGAGTACTTTGTTGTGAAAAAACCTCTCATTGTATTACGATCCTGTTAAGAACCTGAGGGCTTTCCTGTTTGCTTAATTGCTTGTTTTTTTTGGTAATGCATTCTAACTTCCATCAACCAAAGGGGCTCAGGTGGAAGAGAAGGGTTGAAATAAAAAGGAAAACTAGACAGGAAACAAATAGGAAAACATCTGAAGCTGCCACTTGTTTCCTCCCCTCCAAACTCTTGACCACATATTTGATTACTAAGGGTATTTCTTATTATATATTGCTGATTCACAGTGACATAATTGTATGGTCTTTGATGCTATGGATAGATATAATATTCCTATACTGTTCACAGCCAAAATGAAAAGAGCAAGTATACTTCAGAATTTATTATCATCCTGTTCAAAGGGTTGAACAACAACAAGATTCAGTGGTAAGAAAAAGTCCTGCATTTAGGCACAAAAAACCATATGTGTAGGTGTAAAACAAGGGACACCTGGCTCAGCAGTAGTATCTGTGAGAGGGATCTAGGTGTTCTGGTGGATCACCATTTAAGTATGAGTCAACAGTGTGCTGCAGCTGCCAAAAAAGCCAACATAGTTCTAGGCTGCATCAACAGAGGGATAGCATCAAGATCACGGGAAGCAATAGTACCGCTGTATACTGCACTGGTAAGACCACATTTTGAATACTGCATCCAGTTCTAGTCACCACAATTCAAAATAAGATGCTGAGGCCCTAGAAAGAGTGCAGAGAATATCAACAAAGACAATAAGGGGTCTGCAGGCTAAATCATATGATGAACATCTAAGGAACTAGATAGATTTAGCCTATTGAAAAGAAGGCTCAGAGGACACTTGATAATAGTTTTCCAGCACTTGAAAATCTCTCACAGGGAAGAAAGTGTCAAATTATTCTCCTGAGCACCTGAGGGCTGGATAGGAAGCAATGGATGGAAGCTTGTCAGAGTGAAATTCAACTTGGAAATAAGAGGAAATTTCCTAACAGTGAGAACAATCAATCCATCCATCCATCCATCCATCCATCCATCCATCCATCCATCCATCCATCCATCCATCCATCCATCCATCCATCCATCCATCCATCCATCCATCCATCCATCCATCCATCCATCCATCCATCCATCCATCCATCCATCTATCTATCTATCTATCTATCTATCTATCTATCTATCTATCTATCTATCATCTCTCTCCCTCCCTCCCTCCCTCCCTCTCTCTCTCTCTGATATTTTGTACTTGTTTAATTCCAGAGTCCATTTCTGAGTGTGGTAGATGTTCCTCCATTTACAGTAGGATACCAAGGTTTAAGCATTTTGAAGTGGCTGAGAAATTTGCCATTGAGATAAGAGAGAAATACACGTTAAACTAAGAGATTAATCTTCCTCCCCAATCATGATTAAAAGAAGGCAGACAATATGCAAAGGTAATCCAGGTTTGAAATATGAATCTTTTGTTAGAGTGAAAGATGGAAGATGACATTGGCAATCTCTTCAGATTCATGATTTACTGAATTTTAGGCAATCCCAAAGTGATTGATAGTCTCTTGGAAGGTTTTAGCAATTTGAGAAGCATTTTATTACAATATGCAAATTTGAAATCAAAAGTTTTACCTGACTTCTTTGAAACTTTTTAAAAACATCTTTTGAAAGTGCATCTACTTAGGAAAAAATACCCTAAAGATTAAGAGAATAAAGATAGCATACTTAATCTTACTGTAGTTTATCATATTGTGCATCATTGCCTAAACAATGTGTTATACCATTAATAATAATAATAATAATAATAATAATAATAATAATAATAATAATAATAATAATAATAATAATAATAATAATAATAATAATAATAATAATAATAATAATAATAATAATGTAAATTACATATCTCAAAAGAAACATGAATTCTTACCTTCTCTTAAATCTACTAAACTAAAATTAAGTTACTCGTTTATTAATGCACAATTCAATGTGTTAATGACACAATTAACTTCTATAGTTCATAACACAGAATTTTATGTAGTATAGGTGTCAACTCTGAAGCTGAAGCCATTTTTCTCCTGCCTCATAGTTGTCATGAACTTTGAAATGGGGAAGGGAGGAGGGAAGCGGATAGACTGGCTACCTGTCAAAACAAGAAGTTTTCCTGTGGGAACTATGATCATCCCAGCAGATGGCAGAGGAGTGACCGAGCAGCCTCCCAGCTACCTTCATTGGACAATGTGACCGGTGACACCTGAGGAGGGAATACTTGCTATTTTAATTAGGGGAAAACTGTGGGAACCTTTAGAGTTGGTTTTCACCGGCTGTGCCGATATGATGTATCCAATAAACATATTCTTTGAAGAATCTACCTGTCTCCGAGTTCTGCTTTGGATCAGTGTATTACTCAGAACCCTGGCAAAGGGCTTGATAGTAATTAATCTTATATTTGTACCAAACTAAAGACACATATCAACTTGATTACCTCTGACCCTTAAGCAAAATATAAATGCAACAATATAAATTTGTTAAAACCCCATTCATCCAGTAAATTCATTTAAATGTAAATTTATCTAGACATTTGTTCATTTATTTTTATACTGCTTTTCTTCTTTAAAAAAGCTACAAAAATAACATTAAGAACAGAACAACACTACTACATAAAACAACGAGGTGCAACACTTTAAAAACACTGATTAAAAAAAAACAATAAAAAGGCAACCTAGTTCTGAATATGATTTCAATTGGTACATAAAAATAAGCATATGGGATAACTGAGAAAAATCTGAACCTAATTACCACATTGCAAGCCATATCCACCAGTGGGGTGGAGGGGTATTGAGAAAAAGAAGCTGTAACTTGGCCTCTGAGCCAAAAGTCAACACACTGAATTAGACCTGGGAATTCATAGGTGTGATGTGGCTGCTTTAAAGACAAGTACAATATATTGTTTTTTAGCGATCCTCATCCCCCATGGGAGACAGGTATTTGGATTGTTATCACAGCAGATTTCTGCAGCTGGATAATTGTGGAAAAGGAAAAAACCTACATTTCCCCTTTATTATGTGAACATAATTCCTTTTTCCATTATTGGTGGGCACATGCTTTCTGACTAAATTGACTGTCCCTGATTTCCCTCTACCTTCTGACTTCCAGATCATCTTTTTCCCAGCAAACCCTAAAGATCATTGCCAGTGATGCATTCCTAAGATCAGTGGGGTATTTTATATTTTACCAGTTACACTGATCTGCCATGAAGACAAGAAGAAAATGTGTTGTGTGCATTATTATCAGAGTTTGTTGCAGAAAAATCAATTTCCAGAAGCACACACAGATGACTGATTCAGCTGGATTCATTAACTTCTTTATAAACATACCGTAGTAATATATATGCAATACCATAAGTAGATTATTTCTTTAAGTAAACACAAGCAGGAGAGTGATTTTCATTTCAGCAGAGCAGACAAGCACGGAGAGGGCTGAGAGTACAGAGTGGACAGAGAGAACAGAGTGGGCTGAGCCATGCCCAGCCTTAAGCTTAAGTTTTCAGTTTCGATTCTCTGCACAGACTCAGAAGTGGTTAGCTCCCATTGGCTGACTTAGTTGCTATGCCTATTCATTGGCTGACCTTGTTACCATTGGCTCTCCCAGTCATGAATATTGTAACAATTATTAAGTAAAGGACATTATTAAGTAAATTACACTATTCCTTTCTTGGGGGATAGAAAGGGCTAGTGTCCTTTACTTAATAATGCACACAACCCAACCCTAACCCTAACTTTCTCTCTTTTTCTCTTTTGTTCTCCCTGTATCAGGATTCTATACCATAGCTTAGAACAAAGAAGACTAGGAATATGGTAGATAGATGATGATAGATAGATAGATACATACATACATGCATACAGTACATACATAGATACTGTATAGACAGACAGACAGACAGATGTGTGTGTGTGAGAGAGAGATGATAGATAGATGATAGATAGATAGATAGATAGATAGATAGATAGATAGATAGATAGATAGATAGATAGATAGATAGATGGATGGATGGATGGATGGATGGATGGATGGATGGATGGATGGATGGATGGATGGATGGATGGATGGATGGATGGATGGGGTGAAATTCAGCCAGCTCTATCCGGCTAGCGCAATACGGTAGGGTGGACTGCTCGAAGCCACACTCACCCACGCAGATGTCATGATGTCCCTTTTTTGCGATGATTTTCAGCATCTGCACATGTGTAGGCGATGGCATGCGCGAGCGAAGCGAGCGCATATGCAGCGCGCGCACATTTGCGAACTGGTAGGGAAGGTAAGTGAAATTCACCCCTGATAGATATATACAGATAGTAAATATAGGGTGGGGTTGGAAGTACTGCCCTCCAGTCCAAATGTATGAGCTTCCAAATGGCATCTAGTTTGTACTGCAAGACAAAGAAGACTAAACTATATGGTCCTGTAGCCTGATCCAGCAGGACTCTGTTCTAATTATATCATCAGTAAAAGAGACAGATAAAATGGTGGCTTATGATATTAAGGGGAAACCATGCTCATCATTCATTGGCCAAAAAAAATTCTCATCTCTTCATTTCAGTCAAATGACTAAGGTATATTTGTTCCTAGTTAATGCTAGTGGCTTGTGATTCTGCATGCATTCTAAAATTAAATTGCATTCATAAAGCAGTTCCATATATAATGTGCATACATTGTGTTGCAGGTTTGTGCACTTATGGGGGGCAAAGTGCAAAAGAAAAGAGAAATGAGTAGAAGGACTAAGTTATATTCTAAGTAATATAATGTATGAAAATAACAAGAGTTAAGCAATTACATCCCTGTAGAAGGTGCTGCATAAAATCTGCAAGTCTGCCTCAAGTTCCAATCTTAGCCCATTTTTCTATTAGTATTCCTGTGGCTGTGTTAGGTCTTATTTCTAACACAATGTTCCATTTTATTTTAATCTGCCAAATGTAAAAGTATTATTACAGAAACCTTATCAAACGAGACATAAGGGGAAAGAAACAGAAGGTGAATTATTAGCTACACCTTCCAAAACGAAATCCATATATATTGGTCTGAACAATCAGATAAATTAATTTTTAAAGTTATTCAGAGGAGAAATTAAACAGATGAATCCCCTCAGCCATGACCATTAGGCATTTCATGTCCATAGAGGAGTGTCAGGCCTGATGCATTATTAAAAGAATCAGATTAAGATTCAAAGAAATTTAGGTAATAAAAATAAGTGCAAAAATAAATTCCTTCATATAATTGCTTGTTACAGTTTTCAGCTTTTTGCCTATCAGCTGCTATGCTCCATTAAACTGTATTTTATGAAAAGCCATCACATAATAATTTTGTTGGTATTGGAACAAGATTTTCGTGTGTATTGGCATTCAGGTACAAGCTCTTGTAATTAACAGTTGAAAGGAATACATATTCAAGAAAATCTTTCTTCTGAATTATAGGTTTCTTTACAGTCATAAATGCATGTGGTTTTGAGCTATAACTGCACCTTACATATGCCTAACATATAAAAAATGAGCAAAGAGGGAAAAACATAATGTACAACCGGGCCACGAGCTGTTAGATGAAAAACTGGTTTTAGATTGTTTTATTTCATGCTGGTAATTTTTGGTGAAATCTCCTGTATGTGGAAGAGGGGCTAAGGGACCAAAGAAGTAAAGTGGTATTATCTTCTTTCTAGTAGTAGTTTCAGTACATTGCCTCTTGCCAGTTAGGCAAGGAAGTAAAAAAAAACAAGATGCCAGTAGTAACTAGAGTCTATATCTTTAGAGCTATAATTTGGATGGCCATTATATGGCAGCAGTTTTACCAAGCACCTTTGCTCTCCATTAGTAGTTTTCCAGATTTGCAGCCCAGTTATGATACTTCTCATATTTTGTAAACCAAAAATGTTGCTCATGAGGTGAAACAGTTCCCAGCATGTGTTGTACCAACCTCTGGCATCCAAGGGTGCATATATCTAGAGCAGAACATTTTCCTCTATGGGCAAAGTGAGGTTAATAGATTAACAGATTAACAGAGTTGGAAGGATCCTTGTAGATCATCTAGTCCAACCCCCTACACAAGCAGGAAACCCTACACCATTTCTAACAAATGGCAGTCCAATCTCTTCTTTAAAGCCTCCAATGATGAAGCTCACAACTTCTTCCGAAGGCAAGTTGCTCCATTGGTTGATTGTTCTCACTATCATAAAATTTCTTCTTATTTCTAGGTTGAACCTCTCCTGGATCAGTTTCCATCCATTATTCCTTGTCTGTCCTTCAGGTGCCTTTGAAAATAGCTTGACCCCTTCCTCTCTGTGGCAGCCCCTCAAATATTAGAATACTGCTATCATGTCTCCCCTGGTCCTTCTCTTCACTAAACTAGCCATGCCCAATTCCTGTAACTGTTCTTCATATGTTTTAGTCTCCAGTCCCCCAATCATCCTGGTTGCTCTTCTCTGCACTTTTTCTAGAGTCTCAACATCTTTTCCATAGCGTGGTGACAAAAACTGGATGCAGTACTCCAGGTGTGGTCTTGCTAAGGCTTTATAGAGTAGTATTAGTACCTTACTTGATCTTGATTGTATCCCTCTGTTAATGCAGTTTAGGATTGCATTGACTTTTTTGACTGCCGCTGCACACTGCTGGCTTATATTTAGCCAGTTGTCCACTAAGACTCCAATATCCCTTTCACAATCACTGCTATTAAGCCTGGTTTTGCCCAGTCTATATGTGTACTTTTGGTTTTTCTTGCCTAAGTGTAAGACTTTACTTTTCTCTACATTGAATTTCATTTTGTTAGAAAGGGCCCAGTCTTCAAGTCTGTCAAGATCCATCTGGATCTTGAGCCTATCTAGTTTAAAGTTGTCGAGGAGGAGGAGGAGGAGGAGGAGGAGGAGGAGGAGGAGGAGGAGGAGGAGGAGGAGGAGGAGGAGGAGGAAGGGGTATTCAGAGTTTTAAGACTTGTTGTCTCTGCTCCTTTTTTGGCCTACTTGAGAACAGCACTAACACACATTTAACAGGAGTGTAAGAGAATCACCCAATTATGTTGACTTTCTTGGCTTACCTCATTCTCTTAATAGGTGTTCCACAAAGAATAGTTAAGCAGTGTTTCCCTGTTACCAAAAGAAATCTATTTTTCTGCTTGATAGAGAAAAAAAGGAAGACTGGATTTATGAGTATTCTAGACAACTATTCAAGATCTCATGATGTGTAGTAACATTATTTTGCACTCTAAAACAGTTGAAACCAATCTTCCACTCAATGTAATAGTTCTGATAAAAATCCAAAGCAAATAATTCGGAGTTTGAAAAATAGGGTATGCAAACAGATAATTTGGATTTTTTTTAACATGGCAGTTGTAACCATATGCAATAGCAGTTGCATCAGCCTTTGGAATGTAGAAAGGTCATAAAAATGTTTCATTTTCTAGTTAGCCAAGGTGCTGGATTTTATAATCTTCAACAGATAGTACAATGTCTAAACTTCATAAAGTGAAAAGTCTGACTACCTGTGAAAAGAAAAATCACTGTACATTTTATGAAATAATAATCAAAATGTGATAACTAATTCACAATTAATTTGCTGCTAGCAGGACCTATATTTTAAGCTGTATGATTTCTGGATATTTATTTACCTGTGTCTCATTATATTCCATGTTCAGCAATGGTAAGCTTTAAAATTGGGAGATATGATGCTACGAGGCATTAGTAGGCATGCTCTAGGCAACTTATCCTACCTACTCCAAGCAGCTCAAGTAAACCATAATTTAATCATGGATTTTATAGCCAAGGGGTAAAATCTATCGGGACCTGAGAACAGAAAAATGTGTACACAGAAGGCATTTTTAATATCAACAATAATCTTCAGCAGTTTTCCTTCTTATGGTTATAATTTTAGTCTATGTAATTCTTGTAATTTTAATTATTTCTATATTTATAATTGTTCTTATATTTCTATTTTTGTTGCTCGATAAGCTACCTGGAGTCGCTCTAGATAGTGAGATGGGTGGACTGTAAATTTAAAAAATAAATAATACCACTTCAATAGTTCCATATGCAATTGTGATACCCATCTATCTTCTTGCCATGCAAAATACAAACTTGTTCTCTCACTTCTACCTAAAGAAATAATGGGATGGATAGAAGAGGGAGGATTCACTAGGGAATGACACCTCAGGTGACACTAACAAAGTAAAAAGAAACAAATTACCACAGATGGATACACGTACCTGAACTTTCTAAAGTAATTCAAATGGGAAACTGATCTGGTATTCATTCAACTAGTCTAGTCAAACCTACCTCCTTTTTAATAAGACAATGTTCTACTAAATAAAACTATAGAAAGATTGCTAAGATTATGCTCTACTAAGTGAAACAATAGAAATAGATTTGGGAGTGGGGTAGGGGGCTGTCTAGAAATCTAGACAGCATCCAGAGACATCACCCTGCCAACAAAAGTGTGTATAGTCAAGGCTATGGTTTTCCCAGTTGCAATGTATGGCTGTGAAAGTTGGAAAGGCTAAGAAAGGCTAAGCACCAAAGAATTGAGGCCTTTGAACTATGGTGCTGTAGAAGACTCCTGCAAGTCGCTTGGATTTCAAGGCAATCAAACCAGTCAGTCCTAGAGGAGATCAACCCTGACTGTTCTTTAGAAGGCCAGATCCTGAAGATGAAACTCAAATACTTTGGCCACCTAATGAGAAGGAAGGACTCACTGGAGAAGAGCCTAATGCTGGGAAAGATTGAGGGCAAAAGAAGAAGGGGACGACAGAGAATGAGGTGGCTGGATGGAGTCACTGAAGCAGTAGGCATGAGCTTAAATGGACTCCAGAGGATGGTAGAGAACAGGAAGGCCTGGAGGAACGTTTATCTATGAGGTCGCAATGGGTCGGACATGACTTTGCAACTAACAACAACAACAAAGGAGGCTGTCTCTGTATTAATGTGTATTAGTCTGGCTGAGAAATTAGAATGGCTTTCCAAAACTTGGGACTTCACTAACCTTTCAAACTCATCCGAGACTGCCATGCAAATTTGAAATAACCCAGAGGTGCAGGAATAAACCTTCTGCAGGAATTCACCTGAGAAATGAGCAGAGCTAATTGAGAGGAAAGTGCATGCTAGTGCATGTTAGCCTAATTCCTAATATCCATGCCTACTAAAAATGGCTATTAAATCATTAACAACACTGCATAAACATATTTATTTAAAATTGATATTAATAAAACAGCATTAATATGAAAAAAGCTCTAATATGGGCTTTGATGTTTAGTAAGCTTTACTCATGAATGCTTTACTAGTTTGAAGAAAATATGTGGACCTTTCCAGACCATTAGCAGGACAATTTTTGAACCATTTTCTACATTTTCCCAGGAAAATGACTGATCCCTTTGCAATTTATAAATACCATTGGCTCAGACAAGGTTTCCTTGTCAGTCATCCAAGTCTTGAACTGGCCTATGAGCATTCCAGGAGCGCTGTCAACATCTAACCCAGGTTTCCTTGTTTTCTCAATAGGGTTGATAGAATTTCATTTTATATTTCTTTATTCAAGGTCTCAGCTGCTATATCTCTCTGCTTTGTCTAGCCCAGTGCAGTATCACAGGCTCCCAGAGACTGAATGCTAGCACCTGCTTTCTTGAGCAGTATCACTTTCTGGTAGAGTAGCATAATTACTTGGATTCTGTTAAAACATCCTGGGTAGTTGTTGTTATTGAGATAACATGAACACAATGCCACTCACTAGATATCCCACTGGCAGGGGAGAAAAGGACAGCTGACATCAAACCCTTCTTACTTTCTGCCTTATATTTTTGTATGCTTCCTTTCAAACTTAAACTTCCACTTTATACATTTTTGCTTGGCTTGAAAAAAAAAGTAGGTTGATTCAGTGCCTCCTTTTGAAACATTGTTGGATTCCTTTATGTAATGTAAAGAAATCTAGACTGGGGAAAAATGGTGACATTGTGCATAGAGTATGGGGTACTACCTACTGCACTTTCCTTTAATAAAAATATTGCCATTCATCCATGCTTTGTTTCCTTGGCCTGTAATTGGCTAACAACATTAAAAGCAGAACAAACAACATAAAGCTCTCCCGTTTCTAAGATCAAAGAGAGATCTAAAAGGATTGTGTTCTTCGATGCAAAATCAAACACATTTAAAGCAGCAAAAAATGTCCAAAACAAAACTGCTCAAGGGCTAATGATGAAAGAGCATGGCTTTAGGTCTGTTCCACATAAGCTGTACTTTCATGTTAAAATTGGAACTGGAAGAAGAAGCAAACAGGAACAACTTTCAAAAGAACTGAGGGCTCCTGAGGCATGGAATACATTATAATAAGAATAGAATGGAATGGAATAGAATAGAATAGAATAGAATAGAATAGAATAGAATAGAATAGAATAGAATAGAATAGAATAGAATAGATTTTTTTTAGATTTATTATTAGAGTTGGAAGGGACCTTGTAGGTCATCTAGTCCAACCCCCTGCTCAAGCAGGAGTTCCTACACCATTTGAGACAGATGGCAGTCCAGTCTCCCCTTGAAGGTCGCAAGTGTTGGGGCTCTCACAACCTCCGCTGGCAAGCTGTTCCACTGGTTGATCGCTCTCACCGTCAGAAAGTTTCTCCTCACTTCCAGGTTGAATCTCTCCTTGGTCAGCTTCCATCCGTTATTCCTTGTTTGGCTTTCTGGTGCCATAGAGAACAGCCTGACCCCCTCCTCTCTGTGGCAGCCCCTCAAGTATTGGAACACTGCTATCATGTCACCCCTGGTCCTTCTCTTCGCCAGACTGGCCAAGCTCAGTTCCTGCAACCGCTCTTCGTATGTTTTATTTTCCAGACCCTTTATCATCCTGGTTGCTCTCTTCTGCACTTTCTCTAGGGTTTCAATGTCTTTTTTGTAGTGTGGTGACCAAAACTGGATGCAGTACTCTAGGTGTGGTCTGACCAAGGCTTTATAGAGTGGTACTAGTACCTCTCTGGTCCTTGATTGTATCCCTCTATTTATGCAGCTCAGGACTGCGTTGGCCTTTTTGGCTGCTGCTGCACACTGCTGGCTCATATTTAGTTGGCTGTCTACCAAGACTCCAAGATCCCTCTCGCAATCGCTGCTATTGAGTGTGGTTTCACCCAGTTTGTATGTGTATTTTTGATTCTTCTTACCTAGGTGTAGAATTTTACTTTTCTCCGTGTTAAATTTCATTTTATTTGTTTGGGCCCAGTGTTCGAGTCTGTCAAGGTCCCTCTGGATTTTGAGTCTGTCCTCTGGGGTGTTTGCTACTCCCGCCAGCTTGGTATCGTCTGCAAATTTGGTTAGTTCTCCTGCTATTCCCTCATCTAGGTCATTTATGAAGATATTAAAGAGTACTGGGCCTAGGACGGAACCTTGTGGTACGCCACTGCTTACTTCTCTCCATGTGGACTTAGAGCCATTGAGGACTACTCGTTGGGTACGGTTGGTCAGCCAGTTGTTAATCCATCTGGTTGTGTAGCTGTCTATCCCGCTTTTTTCTAGCTTATGAAGAAGTAGGTTGTGGTCTACTTTGTCAAATGCTTTGCTGAAGTCCAGGTATATGATGTCTACTGCATTTCGCTGGTCTACTAATTTGGTCACAGTGTTGAAAAATGAAATGAGGTTGGTTTGGCATGACTTGTTCTTAACAAATCCGTGTTGGCTGTTGGTTATTACTTGGTTTGTTTCTAGATGATGTGAGATCTGGTTTTTAATTATTTTTCCAGTATTTTCCCAGGTATTGATGTTAGGCTGATTGGTCTGTAGTTTCCTGGGTCTGTTTTTTTACCTTTTTTGTAGATGGGGACCACATCAGCTCTTTTCCAGTCCTTGGGGAGTTCCCCTGTGTTCCAGGATTTGTGGAAGATGTGGTGCAGTGGTTCCGAAATGACTTCTGCTAGTTCTTTTAGGACTCTGGGGTGTAATCCATCAGGTCCTGGTGCTTTGTATTCATTAAGTTCAGATAGGTGATCTCTTACTGTATTTTTGCTTAGGTTGAGTCTTGCTTCGAATCTGTTTTTTATATTTGTGTTGCTGGGTAGTTGAGCTGCAGTTTCCTTTTGTGTGAAGACTGATGCGAAGAATGTGTTCAGTAGCTCTGCTTTGTCTGTGTTGTCTGTTACTTCTTTGCCGTCTTCTCTCCTTAGTGGACCAACTGTTTCTTTGATTTTTTTCTTGTTGTTTATGTGTTGGAAGAAGCTTTTTTTGTTGTCTTTGACTTTTGTTGCGAGTCTTTGTTCATTCTGGGCCTTTGCTGTCCTGATTTTTGCTTTACAGATTCTGGCTGTCTGTTGGTACTCTGCCTTGGTTATGTGCCCATCTTTCCATTTTTTGTATTTATCTTTTTTTTCATTCAGTTTATCGGTGAGGTCTTTGTTTAGCCATGCTGGTTTCCTTTTGGATTTCTTGTTTTTCTTCCTCATCGGTATTGTGGTGTTCTGGGCTTTTAAGATCGTGTTTTTTAGGATCTCCCAGGCTTCTTGAGTTGTTTTACCCTTTAGTACTTTCATCCAAGGGAACTTCCCCAAGTTTTCTCTGAGTTTATTGAAGTCGGCTTTTTTGAAGTCTGGGATATAGGTGTTGTTATGTTCAGTTATTTGTGTTTGCTTTATGGTGAATTTTAGTATTACGTGGTCACTCTCGCCAAGTGTTCCTGCAGCTTCAACTCCTTCTATTGTTTCTTCTCTGTTTGTAAGTATTAAATCCAGTATGGCTGCCCCTCTAGTTCCCTCCTCCACTTTTTGGACAATGAAGTTGTCAGCTAGGCTGGTTAGGAATCTGTTAGATTTCTCACTTGGTGCTGAGTTGGTTTTCCAGTTGATATCCGGGTAGTTGAAGTCTCCCATTATTACAATGTTGTTTTTCTTGTATATGTTATTTAGCTGGTTGGTAAAAAGGGTGTCCATTGTTTCTGTTTGGTTTGGTGGTCTGTAGTATACTCCTATTGTTGTGTCGTTCTTTTTTTTCTTTTATGTTGACCCATATGCATTCTAATGGGTTTTCTTCCTTGGTTACTTGTAGCTCTGTAGCTACATAGTGGTCCTTTATATAAAGTGCAACACCACCTCCTTTTTTATGTGATCTGGTTTTTTTGAAGAGTTTGTATCCTTTTATCTGTGTGTTCCAATCGTGTGATTCATCCCACCAAGTTTCTGTTATTCCGACTATGTCATGTGTACCTTCGTGCATTAATATTTCAAGTTCACCTTGTTTATTCCCTAGGCTTTGTGCATTTGTGTAGAGGCATTTGAGTTCTTTGTGCCTGGTTGTGGGTGTTCTTTCTTTGTCTCTTATTTGTCGTTTGAGTTTGTTTTCTTCCCCATCCCTTTTTGGTTCATTGTTTGTTTTGTTTGCTTGGGGTCCATGCTTGGAGTTGGGCCCCGGGGATCCTGTAGATTGATCACCCTCCCCTCACGATTTTAGTTTAAAGCCCTCCTGACAAGTTGGGCCAGTCTTTTTCCGAGGACATTCTTCCCAGTCTTTGTGAGATGTAACCCGTCCCTTGCCAAAAGTCCATCTTGGAGGTAGTGCAGTCCGTGGTCTAGGAATCCAAAGTTTTTTTGGCGACACCAACCCTTTAGCCAGTGGTTTACTTGTAGGATTCTTTGTTCCCTTGCTGGGTGTTGTCCTCTTGTTGGTAGTATGGATGAGAAGACTACTTGCGCACCTAGGTTTTTGACGTTTAGAATAGAATAGAATAGAATAGAATAGAATAGAATAGAATAGAATAGAATAGAATAGAATAGAATAGACTAGAATAGCAGAGTTGGAAGGGACCTTGGGTATCCTAGTCCAACCCCCTGCTCAGGCAGGAAACCCTATACCCGTGATGGCGAACCTATGGCATGCATGCCACAGGTGGCATGAGAAGCCATATCTGCCGGCATGCGAGGCGTTGTCCTAGCTCAGCTCCAGCGTGCATGTGAATGCTGGCCAGCTGATTTTTGGCTCACACGGAGGCTCTGTGATGGCGTTTTCGGCCTCTGGAGGGCCTCCGGGGGCAGGGGAGGCCATTTTCACCCTCCCCGGGCTCCAGGGAAACTTCTGGAGCCTGGGGATGGTGAAAAATGGGCCTACCGGGTCCACCGGAAGTTGGAAAATGGGCCATTTCCGACCTCCAAAGGGCCTCCGGCAGGGCGGGGAAGGCTATTTTCACCCTCCCCAGGCTCCAGGGAAGCCTTTGGAACCTGGGGAGGGCAAAAAACGGGCCTATCTGGCCCACCGGAAGTTGGGAAATGGGGGAGCAGGGGATTGTACACGCATGCGTGGGGGGTGGGGCAGCAGGGGGGTCATGCATGCATGTGCAGGGGGGTGCAGGGGGCATTGAATTATGGGTGGGGGCATGCACACACACGCAATAGCACACATGCGCACACTTTTGGCACCCGAGGAAAAAAAGGTTTGCCATCAATGCCCTATACCATTTCAGACAAATTGTTGTCCAATCTCTTAAAAACTTCCAGTGTTGGAGAATTCACAACTTCTGGAGGCAAGTTATTTCAGTGGTTAATTGTTCTAACTGTCAAGAAATTTCTTCTTAGTTCTAGGTTGCTTCTCTCCTTGATTAGTATCCATGGATAATAGAAATAATCTAAGAATCCATCAGGATCTTCTCTAAGGAAATTGAGGTATTTCATTTGGACTGAGATCTCCATCTCCATCTCTCACTCACACATGCTATAATCTTATAGAATAGTCAAAAGTCACATTGCAAAGAAAAGTCAGAACCAGGGTTAAAAAAAAGAATGAAAACTGGTTTAAAAGATATTGTAAATATAATTAGTATAAGGACTAATAAAAACACAATAAAAACTCTGAGACTCTTGCCCTGCTTCGCCTTCGCCACGTGCATTGAACTGCCTCCACAGTCCTGCCTACACACAGGTAAGCAAGCATTCACGCCAGCCTACCCCCTCCCCGCCGGCCAGCGCCTCCTGAAGCCGCTGGCTTTGCAACTACAGTGGGGAGGGGGGAGGCAGCTTGGCAAGCTTTACAGCTACGTGGCTACAAGGCTTCCTGGGCCACCCCCCCTCTCCATTCATTGCCATCCCACACAGGCAGCACAGCGCGAGAGGAAAGGTGATGGGTGGCCGCCACCCCTCTCCATTCATTGCCATCCCGCATGGCCGGCACAGTGAGAGAGGAAAGGGGGTGGACGGCCGCCACCCCTCTCCATTCATTGCCATCCCGCATGGCCGGCACAGTGAGAGAGGAAAGGGGGTGGACGGCCGCCACCCCTCTCCATTCATTGCCATCCCGCACAGCCGGCACAGCGAGAGAGGAAAGGGGGCGGGTAGCTGCCTCCCCTCTCCATTGCCTCACTAGGCATAGCAGATCTAAATTGACCCTCCCAGACAAAGCATCCTGCAGTCTCGTCTACATGACAGAAGAGAGAGAGAGAGAGAGAGAGAGAGAGAGAGAGAGAGAGAGAGAGAGAGAGAGAGAGAGAGAGAGAGAGAGAGAGAGAGAGAGAGAGAGAAAGAAAGAAAGAAAGAAAGAAAGAAAGAAAGAAAGAATGAAAGAGGGGGAAAGAGAGAGAGAGAGAATGAAAGAGAGAAAGAGAAAGAGAAAGAGAAAGAGAAAGAGAAAGAGAAAGAGAAAGAGAAAGAGAAAGAGAAAGAGAAAGAGAAAGAGAAAGGAAGGAAGGAAGGAAGGAAGGAAGGAAGGAAGGAAGGAAGGAAGGAAGGAAGGAAGGAAGGAAGAAATAAAAAAGAAAAAAGAGGAAAGGAAATAGAGAGAGGAAAGAAAAAAAGAAAGAAAGAAAGAAAAAAGAAAGAAAGAAAGAGAGAGAGAGAGACAGAGACAGAGAGAAAGAAAGAAAGAAAGAAAGAAAGAAAGAAAGAAAGAAAGAAAGAAAGAAAGAAAGAAAGAAAGAAAGAGGAAAGGAGAGAGAAAAGAGAAAGGAAGGAAGGGAGGGAGGGAGGGAGGGAAGGAGAGAGAGAGAGAGAACTCTGTGTTATTATTTTTAATTGTTCCATTATTTATCATATGTTAATATTTTACACTGAACCTACACCTAGAGTGATTTTACTGCCTTTCTTTTGCCCAGGGCTACCACATATTTTTCAGGGCTTTACATGCATTCAATGTCTATAGTCCAGAGCATAAATATGTGTGTGTTTATTTTGTACATCAGATTGCATAAGTCCAGCTTACTATGCTATTCCTTGTGATGTTTTCTATACATACAGAGAAAGAAGCATTCTTGTGATCTTTGACTTTTAGGCTTGCTGTCAAACATCAGCCATAATACTAATTACTGTTTTGAACAATATGCAGGTTGTATTACACGAATGGCTATTTTATATGTGGAATTATTATGACTGAAATATTTCTGCACCTATATTTGTTCTCACTGTTTCTCCTTAGTTTTAGGTTGCTTCTCTCTTTGTTCAGTTTCCATCCATTGCTTCTTGTTTTGCTTTCTGGTGCAGAATACATTGCCCCTCTTTTCTGGCACCCCTTAAAAGCCTGTTGCCTATCACACTCTTGGGCAAAGCAATGTTTCCTCCTTTCAGTGGTCCATGAAAGTACATCTATAGGATGTAGATAATAAAGGTGAAAAAAGGTGAACAACATTTTTACAGAACTATAGATACGTTGAGGCTGGGTGTGACAAGGAATGGCTTGGAGGGGAGGGGCCAGATGAGGCACCCCTTGACATGAGTGACATTGAGTTGGCCATGCCCACCCAGTCACATGACCACCAAGCCTCACCCACTGAGTCACATGACCATGAAGCCACACCCACCATCACATGACCATCAAGCCACACCAACAAAATAAGCCACACCCACAGAACCAGTAGTAAAAAAAATTAGAACCCACCCCTGGCTTTGGGCAATTTCTACTATGGCTCTGCCTGAAGGAGGTAGATCTTTGTTATGTAGAATAGACTAGCCCAGACCTTAATGGCCCATTGACAAAGGTGGGGGAGCTGAGTTTCTGCCTCCCTTTTAGGGGAAATATTCTGCCCTTTTAATATTTCCTAAAATATCTCATTTTCCTAGGAGAGGGGTGGGTGCTAACTTCCCACACACCCTTAGAGGTTTCGGTCCCAAGCATTTGTCAATTTAATAAATCAATCAGGCTTTCTCTGAACTATTCTCAGTGAACTTTAATGAATTTTAGTAGTTGGCATGACCTTATCTTAAAATTTTTGCTTTCTGTCCATCACCGCCTGTCATGCTGATGAATAACACAATTAACTTTTCTGTTGTTAAAATAATAAATAATAAAAAGATATGATTAGTATAGTGTTAATGCAGAAATAATTCAAGACTTATCTCCCATATATACATTGACATAAACAAACCAAAAAGGAAATGAAAACAGAAGCAGTGCCATAAATCTGAATTACTTTTTGAAAACAAATGAAATTGAATGCAATTATTGGTTCAAGAAACTTATTTTGAAAACCCTGAACTTCTACTTTGCAGATGGAAATTTCACCAGAGGGGGGAAAACCTCATAAATTTTCCATTTGTAATAGGAAAATATTCATAAGAGAGCATTCAATAATACAAAGCCAATGAACAATCATATGGTATCTGAAGTTTTTTTAAAAAAAACATTTTTACAGCATTAAATCCTATACAAATTTACTCTTCTCCAAATGAGGAAATAGGGTTTTGTTTGTTGTTTTTTTGCCCCAATTTTGGTAGTTGGATGGGTTTTAACAGGCAAATTAATTATGTGCTTTACATCTTGATTAGGCTAAAAGCACCCATTGTAGTTCTCAACTCTTGCAAATTTTCAAACAATAGGCAGTTAAGAACTAGGGAGAAATAGATAGTTTAGGCCTCCAAGGGGTTTTAAAAGACGATTTTATTCTTGAATTTCTCCATAATTCCATTATTCCCAAACAGGCAAAAGGGGAAAAAATGCCTTCCTTACTTTGGTGATGACATGCTGCTACTAACTATGCTCCAGGAGTCAAATTCAAAATTTTTCCCTGCCGGTTCTGTGGGCGTGGCTTGGTGGGCGTGGCAGGGGAAGGATACTGCAAAATCTCCATTCCCTCCCCACTCCTGGGGGAAGGATATTGCAAAATCTCCATTCCCACCCCACTCTGGGGCCAGTCAGAGGTGGTATTTGCAAGTTCTCTGAACTACTCAAAATTTCCACTACCGGTTCTCCAGAACCTGTCAGAACCTGCTGAATTTTACCTCTGCTATGCTCCCTATGACTTTCAGAAATATTGGTTTCCAGTTTCAAACACATTTAATCTTAAAAAGGTCAATAAAGTGAATTTTGCAATTGGAAGTAGATTGGCCAGCTTGACTGACTTAAACAATAAAATATCAAGCAAGGTTAAAGTTATGGTTTCATTGGGAATAGGAAGACTAATTTGAATGGGAAATTATTTTAGAGTAGTAGTGTTGTAGAATAGAGTTGGAAGTTGGAAAAAAAGAAAAAAAAAGCAACTCTTATCATTTTCAAGAAGATACATTACTATTAGTCTTCTCATTGTTCCTATCACACATCTCTTCCCACTTATAACTTGTTGCTTGTATCCTTACAATTTATATTAATACTGATTGTTTCCTGATTGCTTATTTGTACCCTATGACAGTCATTAAGTGATGATGAACCTCATGATTCTTGACAAATGTATATTTTCTGTTATGTACACTGAGAGCATGTGCACCAATCACACTTGGCCAATAAAGAATTCTATTCTATTCTATTCTATTCTATTCTATTCTATTCTATTCTATTCTATTCTATTCTATTCTATTCTATTCTATTCTATTCTATTCTACTCTATTCTATTCCATTCTATTCTATTAAGAGTGCAGGGATATATCCATGCAAGTCATTAAGAGTCAAAGGCAATTTATATAAAACATAAGTTCTCTTCTTTTCCACTCTTGATAAGTACCACTCCATTTTAAGTTAGCCCCCTATGTCTTTGGACTTAGACTTGATGTTAAGCAATAGTTTTGCTAGTGAAAATGAGACGTTGTACTTACTTAGCCGCCAAGATTGGGTATTGGCACAGCCTTCTAGCCAATTATGACTGAGTCTGGAAAAGTATAAAAGGTGGCTCTAGGCCTAGATTCCCCCTCTTTTGACGAGGGATAAATGCCAGACTCAAGTGCCATCAATCTAACAAGTTTATTAACTGTCCAATCACAGAAAATTACACATGAGTTGATATGTGAGAGACCTAACTACCTAACCTAACTACCTACAGAGAGAAGATAACTATGTACACTAATACACCTAGATACCTAATGACTATACGAGTAATAGGCTCCTCGTCCAGCCAGAACACGTTAGAAGGGAAGGACTTGGCAGCTAGCTCCACCCTACGAGAATGGACGTCTCAGGTAAGTACAACGTCTCATTCTCCATAGTGGGTGGAGCTAGCCACCAAGATTGGGACATACCAAAGTAATTTAGTCCCCAGGGAGGGCCTCCTGATTCTGGCTGGGACCACCGCCCTCCAATGTTACCTGTTCCAGCACTCTGCGCCCAAGGTCAGCCTCCTGAGAGGCGAAAGTGTCCAGTCTGTAGTGCCGGACAAATGGCGTTGGAGATGCCCAAGTGGCAGTCCGGCAGATCTCCTCGATGGAAGCCCTCGTGTTCCAAGCCGCAGTGGTGGCTGCACTGCATGTGGAATGGGCCGTAATCCTGGTGGGTCATGGCAAGGACATTTGTTCATATGCAGTGTTAATGACATTACGAATCCACCGACCCACCATGACAGAGGATGCTTTCCTCCCCAAGGAAGTGTGGTGGAAAGAGACAAACAAGGCCTCAGTCTTGCGAAAGGCAGAGGTCCTTTGTATGTAAGTGTCCAGTGCGCGCCTCACGTCCAGGAGGTGCCACTGTCTTTCAATGTCTGAGGATGGAGAAGGGTAAAAGGAAGGTAATACCACCTCCTGAGCCCAATGAAAGTAAGAGTTTACCTTTGGCAGAAAGGTGGGATCCAACTGCAAAACCACCCTGTCCTGGTGGAACACACAGAGGTCACTCCTGATGGAAAGGGCTGCCAGTTCGGAAATGCGACGGGCAGAGGTGACAGCCACCAGGAAAACCACCTTGTATGTTAGGTGGGCCAGACAGACGGAGTGCAAAGGCTCAAAGGCGCCCCCCATGAGTGCTAATAACACTTTGGACAAGTCCCAGGTGGGATACCTATGCACTACAGGAGGGCATCTATTCATTGCGCCCTTTAGGAACCTGGAGACTAAGGGGTGAGCAGAGAGTTTCCCCAGAGAGGGACAAGACAGCACCATGGACAGGGCAGCAATCTGGCGGTTGAGGGTACTCGGGGAAAGACCCTTAGCTAGCCCCTGGCGTAGGAATTAAAGGACATTTATGACTGAAAGATCCAGTGGGGAATAACCCTCCCTAGCACACCATGAGCAGAAAGCCTTCCAAGAGGCTGCATAAATACGATGCGTGGACGGTCTGCGAGAGTCAAGCAAGACCTACATAACGTCCTCAGGGTTTTGGCGGCTCCTCAGAGTGAGCCGCTCAAGTGCCAGGCGGTCAGTTGCAACCAGTGCGGCTCTGGATGCTGCACTGACCCCTGGAGCAGCGACCACTCTGTCGGAGGGATCCTCCAAGGGGGTGAGACCGACAAGGAGACCAAGTCGGCATACCAGGTTCTCCTTGACCAGTCAGGTGCCAGAAGTACCACCTCGGCTCTTTCTTCCAGGAGTTTCCGGATGACCTGCGGAATGATGGGGATGGAGGGAAAAGCGTAAAGCAACCCCTGAGGCCAGGTGTAGCGGAGGCCGTCCACCCCTTCCGCCCCCTGAGTTTGATACTGGGACAGAAACCCCAGAGATGTGTTCAGCAGAAAGAGACAATAGGTATTGTTCTGCCCATAGTCCCAACCACATGGCCTCTGACATGAGCTGTCCTGACATGGTCCCACCCTGTCTGTTTATGTGGACCTTGGTGGCCACATTGTCAGTAAGTATCATGACATGAGAGTTCTCCACAAGAGGTCTGAACTGCTGCAGAGCAAGGAACACAGCCCGTAGCTCCAAAATGTTTATGCTTAGAGTTGTCTCAGTTAACGACCATGTGCCCTGTGCCACCTGTGCTTCCGCGTGTGCCCCCCAACCCGATAGGCTGTCATCGGTGGTGACTAAGATTTGTCTTGGGGGAAGGAAGCAGGTGCCCCTGTGGATAGCAGAGGTGGTCCACCAAATCAGAGACTTCCTGACTGAGGGCTGGAGTCTCACTTTGACTGGGGAATGGGCCCTTCCCTGACGCTGATAGGGAAGGAGCCATTGGAGGTCTCTGGAGTGTAAGTGAGCCCATGGGACAATGTGAATGGCCGAAATCATCTTGCCCAGGAGGGAGGACAGCAAATTCAGTGGAGCTGAGTTTTGCCTCAGAACTTGCTGGGTTAAAGCCAATAGACTGTCTCTCCGATCCTGGGACAGGTACACCTTACACCCCAGGGAATCAATGATTGCACCCAGATGGACAATTCTGGTGGCGGGGACAAGCTGACTCTTGGATCGGTTGACCAAGAAGCCATGGAGTTCCAGCGTGTTAAGCACTACCTGGACATCTCTCTAAGCCTGAGAAGGGGAGGCTGAGGAGATGAGAATATCGTCCAGATAGCACTGGATCCTGATGGGAATGGATCTGAGGTGAGCGGTCAAGGCTGCCAGGACCTTGGTGAAGACCCTTGGCACTGAGGACAGGCCAAAGTGGAGCGCCCCATATTCATAATGCACCCCTGCATAGCAAAACCGTAAGTATTGGCGGTGAGATGGCCGAATTGGGATGTGGAGGTAAACCTCCAAGAGATCTATGGATGTGAGTAGATTCCCTTCCGAGCACTTGCCAGAGTTGATTTCAGGGTGTGCATTTTGAATTTTTTTTTTTAAATGGATGACATACCTGTTGAGACACTTGAGGTCCAAAATGGCTCTCCATCCTCCCGAGGATTTGGGCACTACAAACAACATGGAGTAGAATCCCTGCCCCTGTTGGTCCTCAGGCACCTGGTGGATGACTCGAATGTCCAGGATGTGCTGGATGGCCTGATTCATGAGGACCCGTTTTGCAGAATTTGATGACAAGGGGCAGCGGAGAAGAACCTCGGGGGGTGGGGGTGGAAATGAATTCAAGTGAGAGCGCTGAAGCCAGGGTCTCACAAACCCATGCATCATTGGTGATTTCCTCCCATCCACTGGCATAGGGAGCCAGGTGACCCCCTGTGGGAGGATCGGCCGGAGGTTACTTGTTCTGGTGGAAAGGGCGACCGCCGGCCCCTCTAAAGGGCCGTATGAATTGGTTACCCCTGAAGGGTTGGCCTGAAGAGAATCTCTGATGGGAACTGTATTGCCCTTGGCTATGCCCCTGATACTGTCCCTAGTAGTTACCCTGATGTCTATTGGAAGACTGGAAGGCCCCCCTGGAAGCCCTCCTTGGTAAGGGGGTGGCACGGAAAGGGGCTTTCTGGGTGGCTGAGGGAAGGACCTTGCGCTTGTCCTTAGTCTCAAGCAGGATGGGATTCAGGGCCTCACCAAACAAGGACTGCCCGGTGATCGGGGCAGAGGCTAATTTCCACTTGTACCGCATATCAATTGGCCAGCTGCAAAGCCAGGCCATCCGGCGCATCACCACCGTGGACCCCATTGACCTAGCTTGGACATCCGCTTGAGCTTCTGCTGATTGAGCAGTAGGTTGATTTTGGCTTGTGGGTGGAGCTGTCTGGAGTGTGGGGCTGTCTGGTTCCAAATGCCAGAGGGAGCTAATGAGAATTCCCTGGCATCCTTCCTGGGGGATGCTAGGTAGGAATGAGTAGGGCAGAGTACTCTGGATGAGGCAATATCCTTTGTAAAAGGCATCATTTTAAAATCAACTCCAATTTACAAATCATGGTCTCTTTGTCTTAAAGTTCAGTTCATGAAAAACTGATATTTTCAAATACTGGAAAAAATTGATAGTTTGTATATAGTTATATACATTGTATATAGTTCCAGTTATGCTGGGCTCACAGACTCCAGAAAAAAAAACTTGGTTTTAAACTGTTACTGGAGTTACTCACTAGGCTCATTTGTTCCTTTTATGTGAGATCTGTAGCTTACTACTTCTAAATTCTGCTGAAAGCCCTTGTTCAAGCCATTTTTAAAATATAGATAGAATCTTCATTCTAAGTTGATGCTTTAACAGGTACTCCTGAGGCAGACCTACAGGCAGCTAGTCTGAATTTTTGTCAGCTCAATTAGAATAACAGTATCCATATTTATCTAAGGCCTCTGTCAACAAGGTAGGCCTCAGAAAGGCCTGGGTAAATTAGTAGGTCCAAACAGTCACTTAAAATGGCCACCGCCGTTAAATGAGGTCAACAAGATGGCAGTTGCCCTTAGTTGGTCTTTCAAAATGGCCAATGCCCATACTAGGCCTTAAAAATGGCCACCGGCAAGAAAGGGCATCCAAAATGGCCACCGCCCTTGATGTGGCTTCAATATGGTCTCTGCCCACTTTTGGTATTTGAAACAAAAAGGCCATGCCCTTAGTGCCTTCAATTCTGAGGGCAATCAAAATGGCTGCCACCCTGTGGGAGACTTCAAGATGGCCACCGGCACTCTCAAAGACTGCCTGCACACTTACCAGGCTGAAGACAAGCAGAGCAATGCAGAGAAGCTCAAATGGAAGCAGACGGCCCAGGCACTAGAGACAGCTACCGACAGGGCCTTGGATCAAAGGAGCCTTGCCAGATTGCTGGCTCTTGTCAGCCATTGCACAGAAGGCAAGTTAAATATTTATTTATTTATTTATTTATTTATTTATGGTTTCTTATATGCCGCCCCACTCCCGAGGGACTCAGGGCGGCATATAAGGAAAAACACAGGAAAAATACAAGAAAACCAATAAATTCAATTTAAAATCAAAATATAAAAATTAAAAATTTCAATATAAAAGCACCATTCAACCGCCAGACATACCCGGGGGAGAGTGTAGATGGAATTAAGCTCTACCCCCTGCCTGCAGGAAGAGCCATGTCTTAACGGCTTTTCGGAAGGCCAGCAGGGTGGGGATAGTTCGGGTCTCTGGGGGGAGTTGGTTCCAGAGCGTGGGGCCGGCCACAGAGAAGGCTCTCCCCCTAGGACCCGCCAGCCGGCATTGCTTGGCTGACGGGAGCTGGAGGAGGCCAACTCTGTGGGCCCTAACCGGTCGGAGGGAAGTATGAGGCAGAATGCGGTCCCGGAGATAACCTGGTCCTAAGCCATGAAGGGCTTTAAAGATGATGATCAACACCTTGAATTGGACCCGGAGACTAATGGGCAACCAATGCAGCTGGCGGAGTATAGGTGTCACGTGGGTGTACCTTGGCACACCCACCACAGCACGCGCAGCTGCATTTTGCACCAACTGGAGTCTCCGGATACTCTTCAAGGGTAGCCCCATGTAGAGCGCATTGCAGTAGTCCAAACGGGAGGTGACAAGGGCATGAGTGACCGTGAGTAGAGCCTCCTTCTCCAAGTATGGCCGCAACTGGTGCACCAGGCGAACCTGTGCAAAGGCCCCCCTAGCCACAGCAGTGAGATGGTGTTCCAATTTTAGCTGTGGGTCTAGGAGGACCCCCAAGTTGCGGACCTGATCCGAGGGAGTCAGTTTCGCTCCCTCGAGAACCAAGGAGGGATAGTTGTCATAATCCTTAGGAGGCAATATCCAAAGCCACTCAGTCTTGTCGGGGTTGAGTCTGAGTCTGTTCCTCCCCATCCAGATCCTAACGTCGTCCAGGCATCGGCACATTACATCGGCTGCCACACTGAAGTCAGACGGGGTGGTGATGTACAGCTGGGTGTCGTCAGCGTACTGGTGGAAACACACCCCATGTCTGCGGATGATCTCCCCCAGCAGTTTCATGTAAATGTTAAACAGGATGGGCGAGAGGACCGACCCCTGAGGCACCCCGCATAACAGGGGCCTAGGGGTGGATCTCTGCCCTCCCGCCAACACCGACTGCATCCTATCGGCGAGATAAGAGGAGAACCACCGTAAAACGGTGCCTCCCACTCCCAACTCGCCGAGACGATGCAGAAGGATACCATGGTCGATGGTATCGAAAGCCGCTGAGAGGTCAAGTAGCACCAGGATGGAGGAATTTCCCCCATCCCGGGCCCGCCAGAGATCATCCATCAGAGCGACCAAGGCAGTTTCTGTACTGTAGCCGCGCCTGAAACCCGACTGATAGGGATCTAGATGGTCTGTTTCATCCAGAAGCCGCAGAAACTGAGTGGCCACCACCTTCTCCACAACTTTCCCTAAAAATGGCAAGTTGGAGACCGGACGATAGTTCTTCAAATCAGCTGGATCCAGGGAAGGCTTCTTCAGGAGGGGTCTCACCACCGCAGCTTTTAATGACTGCGGTACGGAACCCTCCCCCAAAGAAGCGATGACCACCGCCCGGATCCAGCCGCGTGTCACCTCCCTGCTGGCAGAAACCAGCCAGGAGGGGCACGGGTCCAATAAACAGGTGGAGGCCCCCATTGCCCCCATGGCTCTGTCCACATCCTCAGGAGAAACAGGCCCAAACTCCTCCCACAACGGTGGACTAAGACTTGCCCCTGTCAACTCCATGGACTCTGCCCAGCCAGAGTCCAGGTTTGACCGAATCCGAGCGATTTTATCCATCAGAAACTCGGCAAATTCCTCAGCTCTGCCTTGCAAGTGCTCCTCGCTCCCCCCTTTCGCAAGGAGGGAGCGAGTCACCCTAAACAAGGCGGCTGGGCGAGAATCTGCGGACGCAATAAGAGCGGAAAAATAGGATCGTTTTGCCGCCCTTATCGCCACTAAATAAGATCTGATGTAAATTCTTAATAGTGTTCGGTCGGAGTCGGTTTTGCTGGACCTCCAGCGGCGCTCCAGACGTCTCTTCTGGCGTTTCATCTCCCGGAGCTCCTCGGTAAACCAGGGGGCTTTCCGGGATCCACTGCCGCGGAGAGGTCGCAAAGGCGCAATTCGGTCTAAAGCCCCTGATGCTGCGATGTTCCAGCCAGCCACCAGAGAATCAGCCGAACTGTGTACCAGGGCTTCAGGTATTTCCCCAAGTTCCCTCTGGAATCCTTCTGGTTCCATTAGGCGCCTGGGGCGGAACCACCTAGTCGGTCCCGCCTCCCTGCGGGGGAGGAATGGAACTGCGGAATCCAACCTCAGTAGGAAATGATCTGACCATGACAGAGGGGTGATGACTATATCCCTTATCTTCAGATCATCTCTCCACTGCCCCGAGAGAAACACTAGGTCGAGCGTGTGACCACCCTCATGAGTCGGACCCTGGATTACTTGGGTCAGGTCCATGGTTGTCATGGAATCCATGAACTCCTGGGCTATCCCAGAGGTTTCACCAGCAGAAGGCAAGTTGAAGTCCCCCAGCACCATGAGCCTAGGGAACTCAACTGCCAAGCCGGCTACTGCCTCGAGCAGCTCAGGCAGGGCCTTACTTACGCAGCTGGGAGGCAGGTAATTTAAGAGAAGGCCCACCTGTACCCCTAAGTCCAACTTCAGAAGGAGCGTCTCACATCCAACAATCTCCGGGGCAGGGATCCTACGAGGATGCAGGTTTCCACGTGTTATTATTGCCACTCCTCCCCCCCTTCCCTGGGGTCGGGAATGATGCTGCACTGAGAACCCGTCCGGGCATATCTCAGAGAGAGCTACTCCTCTCTCCTGGCCCAGCCAGGTCTCAGTTATACAAACCAGGTCGGCCCCCTCTTCTGTGATTAAATCACGAATCAGGGGGGCTTTGTTGGAAATTGACCTGGCGTTAAGCAGTAGCATCCTGAGCCCAGGGCCCTGAACACCCTGGTTGCCAGGCACTCGGGATGAGCAAGATGGAACCACATCGGAGGGGCCGGAACAAGGGATCGCTTGTACACAGCGAGGTCTTATTCCCCGAGAGCGGCCCTCCCCTCTGCTCCCGCCATACCTGCCTCTTCCCATTATGACCGAGATGTTCCGGCTCTCATCCCTACCAGATACCCCCTCCCCCCCCCCCCGCTGGTCTCCCTCCCTCCCTGCAGGCCATACACACCATTCTCACAAGATAGGGTCACTGAACCCACCTCCCCGCTTCTGTTTCTGCACTCAGCGGGGGGGGGAACGGAATTACAGCCCCTAGCTTTTCCATTTTTTATACAGACATTTCTTAAATTATCAAACATTCAAATCACTCATCTCCATACATACACACATCCATACCACAATTTTTGGAGGAGGAGAGTATAATTAAAAGTCTTTTCCAAAAAGGAAGGCAGGGTCCTCCAGGCAAGGGGGTGTTGGGGGAACAAATTCCCTGGATCAGCTCCGCCTCCCTGTTGCTCTGTATACCCGGAATGGGAGGGAACCTCGTTTACGCTGATGATGTTGGGAGTATAGTGTCTTATGTCCCTCGGAATACAACCAGTCTCCGACCGAGGGGGGATTCCACATCTTCACCCTGCTTGCGATAGTCTTAGGGGTGGGCAACAACCTCCACGAGCGCAGGGGTGATATTAGGCCAAACAACCGGGGAGATGTTATCACCATAGATGTAGGAGCAAACAATAATGGCGGGGAATTCACGTGATCTTTCTTGCCTCCTTGGGCAGAGAGAGGTAGTACTAATAGCTCGCTTTCTCTCCGCTCCGATGTCATCGAAAACCGGAACTGTAATCTTGATCTTATTGTCCCGTTTTTTCCTGTTTCTATTTCTCCTCTTTTCCTACTTCCCCTCATTGCTGGACTATGATAACTATAATGGCGCCAGCAATAAAAGCGGCCGCAGTTGGATCCATAAATAGGCCTCCAGGGGGGGGGGAGGGCGAAGTCACGCCGATCGAAATAAACCCTGTAACCGTAATAGTGTTCCAAGGAGAAAGATATCTCCACACTGAAATGGTGGGAAGAGAGGGGGTTGTGCACAGGGGGGAGAAAGTCACCTGGGTGTCAAGCCAAATTAATCCAGCGGGAGGCGAGAGACATCGGCAACTCGGAGGCCGGCAGCAGCAGCAGCAGCTACCATGCAGCAAACAGCACAAACAGCCCCGTAGATCTAAAACAGGCTGATGCTTGGCCGTTTCTGCTTTCAATATTCCGTTGTTACAGTAAGCTTGCCGATGTTGCAATCCCCTTTGTTCTTATTGTTATACAAGCCTGGAAGCAAAAACTCCACCTGCAAAGTTGCGATTCTCCGCTACCTTAATAGTTCGTAAAAAGCATTTCCACAGCGGTATGACCCATATTGCAGTAAAGATGGCGCTTCCTGCTTGGGTTTCAGCGTTCGGAGCTTCCACGTTACAGAAGTCCCCCAATCTCGAAGTGGGTAGTTCTAAATTTACCACGTTGTTCCCTGGGGGGCTTCCTCTTTCTTCCGCTCCCTCTTAGATGGAAAAATCTTAAGCTGAACCTCTGAAATTTAGTTGAATTCGAGTTCGGGAGACCGGAGCTCCGTCTCCCTCACCCTGTCCACTGTGGCTCCTCCTCCAGAATAAAGGAGGCCTCAAAAGAAAAGAGAAATTTTTTTGAAGTGGGCGGTCCTGTGTAATTCAAAATGGCGGCCACCCACGAGGCACTCCTAAAATGGCTGACTGTCTCCTGAGGCAATTATTTCCAGCCGAGGAGAAAGGAGTCTGCTAAGGCCTAGCCACTAACTGTCAGTTTCTGAGTCCCCTGGAGCAGACTGACTGATTTCTGAAGTTTCAAGCAAAAAAAGAGGGAACAAGCCCTCAGCAAGCAGCACCCAGATTGCCAGCTTCCTCTGCAAGCAGGCACAAGACAGGGAGCAAAAAAGGAACCAGCAAAAATATTGCTTTCAGCTCTTTGAAGGTCTCCAGCTGACGTTTGGAGGCTTGGCTGGGTGCTGACCGCTTGCGCAAGTCTGGCCAAATTGTCTGTCAGCTTCTCGGGCACAGCAGCTGGTGTTCAGAGGCTATTTGAGGCATTGACCGCTTGCGCAAGTCTGGCCAAGGTTACAGTCAGCTGTTTATAGGCAGCATCAAAAACGGTCCGGATGGCTTGCGTGAATCCGGCCGATCTGCAAGCGAGTTAAATGTGGCGTGGGTGGCTTGCGCGAACCCAGCCAAGGCCGAAACAGCTGTTTATAGGCAGCATCAAAAACGGTCCGGATGGCTTGCGCGAATCCGGCCTGGCTGCGAGCGAGGTCTTCGGCGCTTCCAATCCCTTTATCTTTGAGAGTCAGCTGGGAATCGGAAGGCTCATTAGTGGCTCGGACCGCTTGCGCTGGACCGGCCAGATGCCAAGGCACCCAAAAATTTAATCTGGCAGCATGCTCTGCCCCTCGGCCCCTCGGCTCTCCCAGGCAGGCTAGCAGCTGTGAAAACCAATGTTAGAGGCCTTCACCTGTCAGGTTGGTCCTTGGTGTCTGGCAAGGAGACAGAAAAAAGAAAAATACAAGCCTCGCTCCACGCCCAGGTGCGCGGTGAGTTCACCGCTGCCCCGTGGTGATAAGGGGGCCCTTTCCCACTCCCTCCATAGCCGGAAATTAATGTATGGAGAAAAAGAAAAAAGAAAAATCTTGCTGGGCCTTCGGCTGGAGGGGCGAGCAGCAGTCAGACTTACGGCCAACTGCTTCACCCAGGTATAGCCATATAGAAAAGGGGGGCCTGAGGAGCTCGAAAGGGAAAGGATAAAATAATAATAATAATAATAATAATAATAATAATAATAATAATAATAATAATAATAATAATAATAATAATAATAATAATAATAATAATAATAATAATAATAATAATAATAATAATAATAATTCTGAATAGAACCAAAAACTTACAATTATTAATGGAAGATAGATGATGAAAAGGCACTTAGTCAATGGCTGTGACTGAATCAAAAGAGGGGGAATCTAGGCCTAGAGCCACCTTTTATACTTTTCCAGACTCAGTCATAATTGGCTAGAAGGCTGTGCCAATACCCAATCTTGGCGGCTAGCTCCACCCACTATGGAGAATAATACTTTTAACAAAAATATGAAAGAAAATTATGTCAAATGACAACAATTTGTATGCAATAGACAAAAGGGAAGAATTAGAAATTCTCAACTGCTATTTTTAAGGGGGATGAGATAAGGAGGAAGTATTCATAATATTGTACTCAGTGTCCCAAAAACAATTGATACTATTGTTGACTTCTAAATTTTTGTGGTCTCTATTTGCCAATCTCAGCATTGGTGATATTTTCTACAGTCCCTTCCAATTCTGTTATTCTATTCTATTCTCTTTTGCAATGCTGTCAGTAAACTAAGCAGTTTTCAGTGACGGCATGTTATGTTCCAAGTAACAATCAGCTTGAATTGTAAAACCCATAAATTTTTTGCTCTGTCATTTTCAATTATTTTAACTGTGATTTCATGCTTCTAGTACCGTCATTCTTATTGAGTGTCAATCCATATTTTTTCCCATAAAACACCAGTATGATATTTTCTCAAGTCAATCAGGCCTTCTTTTTTGGTGTGTGTGTGTGTGTGTGTGTGTGTGTGTGTGTGTGTGATAATTCTTTGTGATTTTGCTGCATCTGGCTTATATATGATCATTTTTTATCCATATCTTGACACAGTAGCATTTCTTTCAAACTACAGATACTTCTCAACTTATAACCATGCTTAAGCCCAGAATTCCACCTCGGTATTCAATATGATCCTTCATTACAGATTCCAGGGCTTTTGGGGGCACTACTTTTAGTATGGATAGTCTTTTTCTTTCTCCTGATAATTTCTCTTTTAATTCTGCTTGTTGAGAGGGGTGTCAGTTCATAGATTGTTTTAGTACTAGCCTGTATGATTATGTTGTTATTACTTCTTCTAAGTTATTATTTCTGTAGTTCATATCAGCTGTTTCCTTTATACCGTGCTTCCCCGAAAAGAAGACCCTGTCTTATATTGTTTTTGAACCCTGAGATAAGCGCTTGGCCTTATTGCCATGCACTCAAAAGCCCGATTGGGCTTATTATCAGGGGATGTCTTATTTTGGGGAAAACAGGGTATTTCCAATTCCTGTTATCAGAGTTTCTACTATTGTTTTTGGGTCTTCCCCCCCAAAAAAACTCCACCCTGTTATGGGCTTTCCATTAAAATTCTATTTATTATTGTTGCTGCTGCTGCTGCTGTTGTTATTATTATCTCTTTTATTCATTAAACATGAAACACAGTCAACTGAACATTTAAAAATGTGTCACAAATATCATTGACTGGTGCTGATGGTTTATACGGGTTGGTGCCAGCATCCTAGGTATCAACCAAGTATCTTCTTAAGATATATGATGTTCCGAGTAGTGCAGTTTTTTGCAGTTCCGCTGGTGTTATTGCAGGAAGCTGCAATTTCTTGATGTGTTTTGTAAAGTTCTTGGACATAGTACCAAGTGCCCCAATGACAATGGGTATCACTGTTTCATCCATAGCCGTGTAGTTTTGATGGCCAGGTCAAGGTATTTCGGAATTTTTTCCAGTTCTTTTTCTTCGACTCTGGCATCTCCTGGTACAGTGATATCAATAAACTGTATGCATCGGCCCTCGGCAACCATCATATCTGGCGTATTGTGTTCCAAATGACGATCTGTCTGTATTCGAAAGTCCCACAAGAACTTCACTATCTCATTTTCAGTAACTTTTTGGGTAACTTTTTGGTAACTTTGTGTTCCCATGACTTTTTGGATACAGGTATGTCATATTTTTTACATAATGACCAGTGAACTAATTTAGCAACTCAATCATGTCTAGCTTTTGTAATCAGTTTGTGCGATTTTGCTGCACTCACATATTATGTGTGAAACAGTTTCAACTTTGTCGTTGCAAAGTCGGCAGTTTGGATTGTCAGTGGATTTTTGTATCTTTGCTTTCATGGCATTAGTTTGTAGTGCTTGTTCTTGAGCAGCAAGTATTAAACCTTCTGTTTCTTTCTTGAGGGTTCCTCTCTTAAGCCATGCCCATGTCAAGTTGTTATCACATTTTTCTTCAATGTTTCTCAAGTGCTGTCCATGCAGAGCTTTGGTTTTCCATCCATTTAATCTGTCATCCAACTGTTTTTCCTTATATTCTGCTTTTGTTTCTGGTGTTTTTATAATGCTCTCCATTTCACAGCCTGCAAGAATCTTTCTGTGCTTTGGTTCACATAATCATTCAAACTTCATTTTTCTTCTTCTACAGTTTGATGGATTTGCAATAGCCCTCTGCCCCCTATTCTTCTTGGCAGGTCACTTCGATGTCACTTTGTGGATGTAAAGCATGATACATATTCAAGAGTTTACGCATTTTTCGGTCCAGGTTTTTCAGTTCAGCCACAGTCCAGTTGATGATTCCAGCTGGGTAGCGTATCACTGGCACTGTCCATGTATTAATGGCTTTAATTATGTTTCCAGCATTCAGTTTTGATTTTAATATTTTGCGGACCTTCTGATGTATTCCTTTTGTGTTGACTCTTTGACTTTTCCATTCAAGATGTTATCTGCTTCCAACATGCCTAGGTATTTGTAACTGGCATCCTTTGCTAATGCTTTCATGATGCTTCCATTTCCCAGGTCTATTCCTTCTATTTTTCTCCATTTTTCCTCGCTGTATGGATAGTATAGCACATTTTTCAAGTCCAAAATTCATTTTGATGTCACTGCTGAACAGTTGAACTGTGTTGAGTATCGATTCAAGTTCAGTGGGATTTTTTGCAGACAGTTTTAAGTCATCCATGTAGAGTAGATGGTTTGTTTTGCCATGTTGGCTTGAGATTTGGTAGCCCAGTTTTGTGCTTCATAGGATTATTGTCAGTGAAATTAATGCAATGTTGAACAATAGTGGCGAAAGTGAGTCCCCTTGGAAGATTCCTCATCTGATGTCAACTTCACCAATGTTCTCCCCATTTGCTGTTAGAACTGTTTTCCATTTTTGCATATTTGCTTTCAAAAACGTACAAATATTTTTGCTTATTCCAAAATTGTTCAGACAGACCTTAATCCAGCTGTGGAGTGATGTGTCAAATGCCTTCTTGTAATCTATCTATGCCATGTTTAAATTTGTTCTTCTTCATTTTGCATTTTAGTACTATTTTGTCAATGAGCAGCTGATCTTTTGTTCCTCTTGATTTTTTGAAATTTCCTTTTTGTTCTACTGGTACAAACTGTTTTCCATTGGATGATTTAATACTGAATTTGCCAGTACTCTTGCAAAAAGTTTGACTCTTGTTGGCAGCCAAGTAATTGGGTGATAGTTGCTTGGTTCTGTGCCCTTTTCTGGATCTTTCATTATCAAGTATGTTCAGCCAGATGTTAACCATTCTTCGCTTGTTGCATTTTGAAGCATTTCATCAAATTGAGTGGGCATGCAGTGATGTAGGCTGGTTAGGTGTTTTAGCCAGTATCCATGCAGTTCGTCCAGGCCAGGTGCACTCCAGTTCTTGACCTTCTTTACTTGTTGTGCAAACATACCAGTTGTTATTACAATATTCTCAATTTTATTTTGTGTTGCTTGTTTTTGAGTATCTTTGATCCAGGAGACAGTTTTATCGTGTTCCACTGGGTTTTCCCACAGTTGTTTCCAAAAGTTGAAAGTTTTTTCTTTACATGGGTAAACATTAGTATGGTCTTGACTTTCATCAAGTGATTGGTAGGAAATATGTTGATTTCTTCTGAACTGGACATTTTCACGATATTGTTTTATTCGTCCTTCATATCTTTCAATTTCCTTTGCCGTTGTTATTACACGCTGCTTTAGTTCTTCCATAATTATTGTTTTTTCCTCCAGGCTGTTTTTTTTTGTATAAACTATTTTTCAGTTTTTTATTCTTTTGTTTTCCTTCTTTCAAGTATTTCAAATTGCTGACATCTCCTTGTAGTTTTTTTATTTAATTTTCAAGTCAAATTTCCACTTTGATGTTCCAGTGGGTTTCTTTTTGGGCATGTTATAACCCAATTGTGCAGCTATAATTGCGGCTGTGCTGTACATTAGTTGGTTTGTTTCACGTAGTGTGCTGGATGGGATGGAAGTTAAAATGTTGTTCACTGTATTTAATAATAATAATAATAATAATAATAATAATAATAATAATAATAATAATAATAATAATAATAATAATAATAATAATAATAATAATAATAATAATAATAATAATAATAATAATGTGATGATGATGATGATAATGATGATAACAATAATGATAATGATAATGATAATGATAATGATAATGATAATGATAATGATAATAATGATGATGATGATGATGATGATGATGATGATGATGATGATGATGATGATGATAATAATAATAATAATAATAATAATAATAATAATAATAATAATAATAATAATAATAATAATGCAAAAAGTAAGATGAGAAGACTAATTAGAGAAATAATGAATGGATTCCTATCCTCTTAGAGGTATCAGTATTAATAGTTCTATCAAACTCTTAACTAATGAACTGAACTAATAGACCCATCAATATGAAAGAGCTGCAGCATGAAAATAGACCGAAGTTTGCTCAATAGAAGACCAAGTTTATACAATCCAAATCCAGAAAAGCAGAAAGTTTCACTGCACAGATAAGAAAGAAAAGTTCAACTCAAGAAGACCCACAAATACACATAGGACTTGATAAGCCATTTCCCTCCATAAAGACTCAAGAAATACACAGAGGAAGGTGGATGACAAATTTTAATATTTTTCAGGGATTGATTTTTATAGATGAGCTGGCTGAACACTGTGGAGCTTTGTTTTCCTTGGGCATTCAGATATGAAATAAAAAAGAGACTGCCAATGCTGAAGAAGAAGCAACAGTTGATTATTTGCTTTTCAGAGTCAAGTAAGAGAAAAACTTTTTCTGTATGGATAATTCTTCCTTTCAACCACTTTCAAGTATCCTTTGTACAAAAGTCCTTCAATTAGCAAAAAACCTTGTGCCAAATTATTTTGCCTGCACATAAAAAGAACAGGAAATGGTTAAAAAAAACATGAAGGGCTCAGCCCTTCCAACAGACAACAGATTGTGGTAATCAAAGAAAGGGATTAAAATAATTTCTGCCAAAGTAATTTGCCTGACTTTCTACAGGGAGAATTATCCTCTGACCCAAAGTGAATCCTCTGTTATCCTCTGGGAATAACTCGGCTAATATCACACTTAAACCAACCTGTATGTTATGTGAAAGCCTCTTTTGCTTCTAGTGCTTTTAACAGATATTTTTAATGAACATAAGAGAACAATGCCCTAAGATACTGTCCTTTGTAATTTGCAATCTTAGTCTTCTGTAAGATGGCCTCCAAGACAGCAGTGAAATCTACTTACCTTCCCTATCAGTTTGGAAGCACGGACAGAAGGCTTTGCACATGCGCAGAGGGTTAAAAACATGAAAATAGTGATGTCTGGGTGCGTGGGCAGAGCCTCCCACTGCCGCCACTACTGGTTCTACACACCACCGGTGGCCACAGCTACCGGTACGGCCGGACCGGACTGAACCGGTAGCATTTCACCCCTGCTCCAAGAGCTGTATCTCTTCTAAAGCTATAACCATTGAAATTAAATTAGAAGATTGTTGGAAGTTCATCCATCCAACGTGGTTCATATTGTTATAAAATAAAATGAAAACCAGGATGAATATTTGTGTTAAACATTCAGGACAGAAAGTGATTTTTTTTAAAGAACCGGAATAATATTTTCATTTTTCCTTGTTTCTGTATGTTTGCACCTCATACATAAGCATTATGATTTTCAGACTTTTGTCAGACTTTGAAAAAAATAACCAGAAATCAGCAACTCAATCTTGTAATATCTTGTCTACATCCAATTGTAACTACAACTGAAAAAAGGAGACTGGAATTGAAAAAATAAGACAGATGTTTGTGTTGAAACAGCCGTACTGCTAAAGGCAGCACTTAAATTATAATACTTTGATATTTTAATTATTTATTATTTTAAATTATGCGTCTTCTAACATCAAAGAGACAAGTAACCTATAATTTATTTTTCATTCAGTGTGGAAAGGTGTCTTTTCTGTAGCACCTTTCTCTGCTAGGTACATAATTCTGTTTTGATGTAAAACATTAACTGGTACTATGAATAGAAAGTAAGAGTAACATTCACTTGACAACTTGATTCTTCTAGCTTTATTTATGTAAAAAACATAAACTGACAACCCACCAAAAGGCAAGACTTTAATTCATCCATCCATTCTAATCCAGTTCACAAAATCACTGAACATAAAGGATGCAATGTAAAATCTTCAGGAAAGAATGGGCTTTTGTCATTGCCTGACCTAATATGTCACTTGAACATGAGTGACAAGGAGTTATAGTCACATGTAATTGTTTGTGTGTGTGTGCGCGCGCGCACGTGCGTGCGTGTGTATGTATATATATATATATATATATATATATATATATATATATATATATATATATATATATATGTATATATGTACATATGTATGTATATAGGTATATATGTATATAGGTATATATGTATATAGGTATATAGGTATATAGGTATGCATATATGTATATATATATATATATATATATATATATATATATATATATATATATATATATATATATATATATATATATATATATATATATATATATATATGTGTGTGTGTGTGTGTGTGTGTGTGTGTAACATTTTTGCTGATAAATGAAAATAAAGGGAGACTATTATAGATAGTATGCATGTATGTATGTATGTATGTATGTATATAGGTATATAGGTATATAGGTATATAGGTATATAGGTATATAGGTATGTATATATGTAGGCCTTTGGGTATTCGGGTTTTCTCCCGTGTGGAATTGGAAGTGTCTTGGCGGCGTTTCAATGAAGTCTCATTCATCATCTTCAGGCTGGTGTCTTCTGCTTCCTGCTTCTAGGAGCAATGTGCTCCTAGAAGCAGGAAGCAGAAGACACCAGCCTGAAGATGATGAATAAGACTTCATCGAAACGCCGCCAAGACACTTCCAATTCCACGTGGGAGAAAACCCGAATACCCAAAGACCTACATACAAACACCTGCGAAAACCTCAGAAAACAAGTATGTATATATGTATATACGTATATATGTATATATATGTATATGTATATGTATATGTATATGTATATGTGTATGTGTATGTGTATGTGTATGTGTATGTGTATGTGTATGTGTATATATGTATATATGTGTGTGTATATATATATATATATATATATATATATATATATATATATATATATATATATATATATATACACATACATACATACACACATACATACATACACACATAAATATGTATGTATGTATGTATGTATGTATGTATGTATGTATGTATGTATATGCTTATAATACATTGTTATGTTGCTTTTCTCCTTTTTTAGGTGTTTGCTGAAGTTTCATAAGCAAAACAGTATATTAGAATGAGCATTTCCACCTATGACTGAATGCTGAATGCTGTCCTTCACATCCAAGGCACATGGACAATAGGATTGTGTGCATGCCTTTTTCATAAGCTATTAATTTAGTTTAGTGGAAGGCATTTTATGCAATTGTAGAAGCAAACTTTTCCATTTGTTCAGCTGAAATCAATGTACTGATCTGTATACTGTAAGGAGAGGACAAGTACTGTATTTTCCTTCCTGAATGCTGACAAAGGGAAATTAAAAGATTTTGAAGAGCAAAGCCAATGTCTCATTAGATGCAATTGCAAGTGTTGGGCAAAGACGGCGCAATTTTCTCAAACCTGATTGCGATGTTCTAGAAAAAGCCTGGATGATGTTGTCCACCCTGATTTACCCCCAGTTCCGCAGTATAAAGAAGGGGGGGGGATAAAAGGATTTCCCTTACATTAATAATAATAATAATTTTTTAAAAACCTAACAAACCATCTTCTTTTTCACGAGTTTTCTTTTCCCCCATTCTTTAACTGAGAACATAGTTGAAGAACAATGACTATGCCGCAGTTTTGTCCCATTCTATTCTATTCTTTCTTTTTTCCAGGCAGCTATTTGGGATTTATTTGTTTATAAAATTTCTGCACTGCCCCATCTCACCTAAGTGACTTTGAGTGGTTTTCAAATCAAAACTGTAAAAATAGGCATAGTTTAAAAAAAACTATGAAAACAGAATTCAAAAAAATAAAACGTTAGAAAGTACAAAAGTTTAAAAAAAAGTGGAGGGCAGCCCCAGGGTTGCATACCACATTTAGATCCCAATGCTATTTGGTGGAGTCAGGTCTTGATTCTTTTCTGCAAGGCCAGAAGAGTAGAAACCCACTTCATCTCTATGGTTAAGATGTTCCAAAGGGCAGGAGCAATAGCAGAGAAGGCCCTGTTTCTAGATTCTGCCAGCTGAAATTCTTTAACAGATAAAAGTCTCTAACATACCATTGTAAGCCATTGCTAGGACCCAACCTAGTTCTCCCCTGCTCTACAGCAAAATACTCCAAGATGGTCCTATTAATATGATACTTAATATACCAAGCTATCAGGGGTGGGTTCCAAATATTTTTACTGCTGCTCTGTGGGCGTGGCTTATTTTGTGGGCATGGCTTGATGGTCATGTGATGGTGGTCCTCCCTTCGTGGTCATGTGACTGGGTGGGAGTGGTTTGGCAGTCATGTGACTGGGTGGGAGTGGCTTTGCTCTCATGTGACTGGCTGGTCATGTGGCTGGGTGGTCATATGACTGGGTAAGCTTGGCCAACTTGACGTCACTCACGTCAAGAGTTAGGGTTAGGGTGCCTGGCCTCTCCTCGCCTCAAAGGCCTCAACAGGATACAATTTCCCTGTCTATTTACCACTACTGAACATCCAAAATATACTATTTAATCCTATGTATATATGCCATATGTGTACATACATATTACACACAGGCACACAAAAAGATACATTATCTACTATATATATTGTATGTGTATGCACGTGCGTGCGCACACACACACACACACACACACACACACACACACACACACACACACCTCTTCTAAAACTATGCATTCAACCTCACTTACTGCATTTGGAAAAGCACACCCAGAGTCCACTTTCTGCCACACATTTAACCATAACTTCTGTACATTAGAACATTACACATGCCTTCAGATGTTCTTCCGTAGCTTGCACATCACTGTTAGAGCCAGGAAATGTCATGGATTGAGTAAAATGTGGTGAAACTCACTTAACAACGCTTTTGCTTAGCAACCAAAATTTTGGGCTCAATTGTGGTCATAAGTCAAGGACTATCTCTGCCTTCCTCTGCATGGGAGCCTTGTCCTAGTAAATTCCTTCTGCTTTCTGGCAATTTTCCTCTCTGTTAGAGGCACCAAAATAATGCAGACAATGTAAGGTTTCCTGCTCTCTCTTTCTCCCTCCCTCCCTCCTCCCCTCTCGTTCTCCCTTCCTGTGAAGAACCCCAGAAGGTCTTTGGTAGCAGGAAAAAAACCCAGTCATTTTGAAACTGAGAACATGCCCATTGATCATCAGGCACTTAGAGCTGCACTGTTGATTAGCTTAGAAGGATAGCTTAGCAGCCACTTACAATTAGCTCTCAACTCAAACTCCGTGCACATGGGGATCCCCAAACAGTGAGTAAAAGGGTTTACCCTTTCCTCCCTCCCTCCATCCCTCTCTTTCTCCCTCCCTCCCTTTCTCCCTTCCTGGGAAGAACCCCAGAAGGTCTTTGGTAGCAGGAAAAAAACCAGTCATTTTGAAACTGAGAACATGCCCATTGATCATCAGGCTCTTAGAGCTGCACTGTTGATTAGCTTAGAAGGATAGCTATCATAGCAGCCACTTACAATTAGCTCTCAACTCAAACTCCCTGTCCTCAAACTTGGGGATCCCCAAACAGTGAGTGTTTCTTTCTTTCTCCCTTGAAGGCCCCCCCATGCCCCGTTTTGGGCCTAGCAAGCCTTCTTACAGCCCCTGGGAGCCAAAAGGGGCATGGGGGGCCCCTGCATGCCCCCGCGCCCCATTTTGGGCCTAGCAAGCCTTCCTACAGGGATGGGTTATAACTTACCTTGCTGCCAGTTCACTTCCTCCTGCACCACGTGGCAAAAAACCAAAGCCAAAAAACAGATGGTGACTGTATGCACAGTGCCGGAACTCGGCTTCTGTGCATGCTCAAAAGGGAAAAAATTAAAAAAAAATTTAAAAAAAAGATGGTGGTGCCCACGGACCAGACCGGCACGGACCGAACCGGGCTGGCGACATCATCGTGATGTCACCAGTGAGTCGCTACCGGTCCGAACCGGGAGGAACCCACCCCTGCAACCTATATGTTGAACAAGGGCTCATTGTATTCGGAATGTCTCTAACAAATACCTCTAATGTTAAGCTTAATTCTAAAACAAGTGTGTCATTCAGACAGAAAACTTTTTTTGCAGCTTACAGATTTTAGTCCTCTGCAAATACCGAGAAACCTCCAAGAACTGCATCTCTTTTAAAACTGTAACTGTGGAAATTAAATTTAAAAAAATGATGGAAGTTAATCCAGCCATAGTGTAGACTGCTATTAGGTGTAAAAACAAATATTGCTCAAGATCAATATTTGTTTTTGCTATTTTGGATGGAAACTATATATTTAAAATAGCATTCAAGAAATTATTTCAATTATTCTTGATTCAAGTTGATCATCATATGTATACAATTATGGGAGCCTTCTCAGCTGCTGTCCCTGTCCTTTGGAATAATATTCCATCCAGCTCAAAGATCCATACTGACCCATTCTTCTTAAACTCTCACTTTTCATGAAGGCTCAAGGCTAGAATGGATATGGTCTCACTAATTATCATGTACAGTATGTGTGATGGGTGGAATTGACTTTCCTGCTCAGGATGGTCTTTTCAAATCAATGTTTATTTCTTTCACTGCTTTTAATCTTGTAAGCCAGATTTTTTTTCAGAAGTGGACAACCCTCTAAATCTATTACATAAATACTCTTTTGGAGAATAGCTTAACAAATATCCCATTCTTGCAAAGTTCAACACAATTCCTTGCAGTATTCTGTCCCATGAATAGAAGATTGCTCCACTGTGATCTAAGCAAAGATTTTCACCAATGATATTCCTAGTAGAAGTGTATTTCATGCATGTAGATCCATACACATGAAATATGAGAAAGATAGAAAGCAGCTGTGATGAACTATCAGTAACATGCTGTTGCCCAGGCTTAAAGGAAATATCTTTTTCTTATGGTACTTCTTTAATTAAAATTCCCTTCCAAATGTTATTATTCTTTTAAAAGTGCTGAATGTTTTGGTTTCTATTTATTATCTATCTATCTATCTGTCTGTCTGTCTGTCTGTCTGTCTGTCTGTCTGTCTGTCTGTCTGTCTGTCTGTCTGTCTATCTATCTATCTATCATCTATCTAATCTAATCTAATCTAATCTAATCTAATCTAATCTAATCTAATCTAATCTAATCTAATCTAATTGATTCTAATCTAATCTATCACATTTCTATATCTGCCCAACAAAACAAAGTGACTCCACCAAGTGATATGCATACATAACTTGTACAACGTATGCACGGACAACTGTTTTAGTTTAGCAAGTTCAGCAAGACACCTAGTAATTCAGTATCATCATCACCAGTATACTCAGGCAAAAAAGGGAAGGGAAGGGAAGGGAAGGAAGGGAAGGGAAGAGATAATAATATAAAGTATTGTGTATTAATATAAATGTTCACATTAGCATTAGCAGTGATTCTGTGGTCTTTTGTAGTGCCAGGAGTGATTGAGAAACTTCTCGTATACACATTTGAAGACAGAATTATTTCCCTGATACAGTGTAAAGAGATTAAATAAATAGGTATAAAATCTTTTCAATCATTGTGGCTGCATTAGATTTATTTTTCTCATTCCTTTAATAAATCCTTTAAGTACGCATTCAGTCTCTCAATGATTTCTGACAAAGCTTGGACACTCAGATTGGGAATCGCCTTAATTTAAAGTTCCAGTAATGAATATTTAGGTGTCTTATCAGTATTGCAGGATTGGTAGATGCTTGGTGCATTGTGTCAGTTCTTATTAAGAGTATTTCAGAGAGAAAAACATTGATAAGTAGTTTCGCAAGTTACCCAGGTTTTATTTCCTCTCATAGAAGATTAGAGATTTACATATTTGGTGAATGATGAATGAGGATAGTGTATTTTATAAATATAGAAGCTTCAGACCGCTAACATAATAACGGGATTTTCTGTTACCTTCCCCCCCTCTCCTGCTCAAAGCAACTAGTGGATATTAATGGAACAATATACTAGGAAGAAAACACAATCTGTCCATAAATATTCAATCTTTTTTTATCTAATGCAGCTCGCTAACATCAACCATAAGAGTCACCTTGCCACCTTGCCCTTCAGACAGTCATATTTCAATTTCCCCTTTCAGATATGTATTTAACCTTCTAAATCTCTCAAACTATCAGCATTGAGTGTATAAAGGCCCAAATGAAAGAAGGATGCCTTATTTAGACAAGCCTAGTTCCAAACTATTTAGGAGTTTGAGGGCACACACAAGTACTTTATACTGAGAAATAGTCTTATTCAAGCTAGCTCTGAATAAATGGTGCAATTGCTTTAGCTATTTCTTCTTGATAGAGCCAGGAATAGACAGCCACTTTGATGTAGTTGTTAAGGCACCAGCCTAGAAATTAGGACCTCGTGAGTTGTATTCCCACTTTAGTCATAAAACCAGTTTGGTGACCTTTGGCCAGTCCTACTCTCTCAGCCCTAGGAACCAGAAAATGGCACACCACTTCTGAAATCTTGCCAAGGTAACTTCAGGGACTAGTCCAGGCAGTTGTCAAGAATCAACATTCACTTAAAGGTAGAACAACAGAGTCAGGAACCAATTTTAAAGGAAAAGTATAAAGAGTAAGAAAAATGACTTTGAAGGAATTATGCCAATTTTCAATTTTTACCACAAACTTCATCGCCAACTTGAAGGAAGACCTTTCAAACTATTTTCAAGAGCATGGTTATTTTTTAGATGCCACTTAAATTCCACCTCTACCCCCATGGAATTAAAACATAGAAAACCAGGGAATGGAAAGGAATGGAAGGGGGAAGGAAAGGAAAGAGGAGATGAAAGGGAAGATGGAATGGAAGGAAAGGAAAGGAAAGGAAAGGTCAAATATAGAACAAGAAAATAAGACAGATTACATATGAAATAGGCTGCTTGTAGACTGAATGCAATATTGTCTATTCCTGTCTTTTGAGAAAAAAAGTTGGTTTGTACTTGCAACCTGGCAGTAGGGATATGTCCTGAGATTAAGTTGTCATTTGACGGTGATATTTCTTGGCAAATTTGGGGCCTGGCACTAACCCTTGTCCAGCCTTCCACATAAAATAGTAATATGAAGTGCAAAGAGAATTCCATGCGCCACTCTTAACTTCTGGAGCAGCAGTTTCCACCTTTCCTAACTTTAAAATGTATGGAGTTCAACACCCTGAATTTTCATCAATGGCCAAACTGGCTGGGGAAGTCTGTGTGTTAAAATTCACATATCTGGAAGCTGCCAAAATTAGAAAACTCTTTTCTATAGGAAAGATAGGATATAACCATAAGAATGTCAAGATAAGGATAAGACCAATTCAGTTATCTTATTAAAGTCTTGGTTATAACTGAATGCTGTAATGATTTTATATCACATACACCCTAATTCCCTGTCTCTAAAATATGTGCTAACAGTGTTCTCTAACTATAATTCTAAAAAGATCAGTAACCATCATTTAGAGGATTAGGAATGCCAAGAAATATTCTTAAATAAAAGTAAAAATCCTTATAAATATGAATCATCTTTTAAATTGAATCAAAAAGCAAAACTGTGGACAGCGATTTGTTTATATTAGCCTCTCTCTCTCTCTCTCTCTCTCTCTCTCTCTCTCTCTCTCTCTCTCTCTCTCTCTCTCTCTCTCTCTCTGTGTGTGTGTGTGTGTGTGTGTGTGTGTGTGCATGTGTATCTGTGTGTATGTGTTTCTATATTTTAATGCAAATGTGATTGATTAAAAAGTCTTTTAAGTCACAGTTTATACAGACTTATTACTAGTCTGCAATAAACTCATAAATTCAGAAATAAGAGCCCAAAGAAAGAAAAAAATGCTTTTGACTTTGGTTACTTTCACATTCTTTTGTGATTTGTATCCTCACTCCATGAATATTTTAGAGACTGAATTTACTAGCAGTTATGTTTGCTGAATAACACATTTTGAGCTAATGCTAGACAAAATGCTCAGAAAGCAAAATCTAAACTCACCAATAGGAGGTTCCATCTCACTGCTTTGGGGACATTTCTAGGGATTAGAAAAGCAATGTTGCTCTGCAGAAAGTTCCATTCATTATACAGACTTATCCAGATGGGAGTCCAGCAAAGGATCAGGGCAATCAATGACTTACTTTCCCTCTCTCTCTCCCTCCCTCCCTCCCTCCCTCCCTCCCTTCCATTTATTTATTTATTTATTTATTTATTTAGTTAGTTAGTTAGTTAGTTAGTTATTTCCATTTCACATTTAATATTATTTTTAAATAAATAATTCAAGGTGGCAAACATAGCAATAGCACTTAGATTTATATCCCACTCCCATAGTGTTTTACAGCACTCTCTGGGCAGTTTGCAACATCAGCATGTTGTCCCTAACAATCTGGGTCTTCGTTTTACTGACTTTGGAAGGATGGAAGGCTGAATTAACCTTGAACCAGTCAAGATTGAGTTCCTAGCTGTGACCAGAGTTAGTCTGCAATACTGGATATTTCAATATGCATTTCAACATACCTAATATTCCTTCTTCCTCCTATTTCCCTCACAAAAGAACCCTTTGAGGTGAGTTGGGCTGAGAAACAGTGACTGGGCCAAAGTCACCCAGCCGCTTTTCCTGCCTAAGGTGGGATTAGAACACACAGTCTCCTGGTTTCTAGTGGGATGCCTTAACTACTAGACCAAACTGGCTCAAGATTAGGTATTCTTCTTACATCAGATGTTTTGATGCCATTACCTAATTATGTCATTTGTGTGAAGTTTAAGAATGTAGCTTGTTATATGTATGCCACTGTACTCAACTTATCCTCTACATGTATTTAGGCTAAGCTTCTTAAATTCCTTGTCATTAGTCCCAACATATCTGTCAAGCAGCAGTAAAACTCCATTTAAGTAATGCACTCTAATATACAAGGATGTTGTCCACATAAAATTAGCATCACTTTGTTCTGTAGTTCTCCTGCATCACTGCAAAGTAATTATGGAGAAACATGCTTTTATGTGGACATGTTAGCATCTTATTTTACATATAAAAATAAGGCTCATTTGAGAAAATATTGGGGGGAAAGCAATAATTCCACAATACTCCAAATAAAATCAGTACAATTATTTCAGTTAAACTGGATACTTTTCTTCCTAAATAGTATCTTGAATTTCAACACGTGTTCAAGATTCATTGGGCAGAATATGGAGAGATATGATCAGAGACATGATTCTGCTTGAATGTTGATAGGAATGTCTTTATTCTTCCTATGGATACTTATTCTCAGAACATGCAAGATAAATTAGAGCTACCTCTTTAAAAACACTCGGTTTTATAGCAATAGCACTTAGACTTATATACCGCTTCATAGTGCTTTACAGCCCTCTCTAAGCGGTTTACAGAGTTCAGTATATTGCCCCCAACAATCTGGGTCCTCATTTTACCCACCTCGGAAGGATGGAAGGCTGAGTCAACCTTGAGCCGGTGAGATTTGAACATCTGAACTGCTGAACTGCAGTGCTGCACTTTAACCACTGCACTACCTCCGCTCTTGCTCTTTATCTGTATCTTATTTCATCAAGGCTTTATGTCATGGGTCTTGCTTAGCACCTGCTCTTTCTCTGCATGATCTTCTGTCCAAGGGTAATCCATGATAAGGGAGCTATGAGATCTTTCTTCAGAAATGATAACTGGAAACTATCATTAGTTTCCGGGGTGGAGCTAAGCGGAGAGGTTGCAAACGAACTGCCCTCCGCTCTCGTTCGTCTGCTCCCTGAAGAATTGCAAGGACCTGACCCAGCTTTTTCCATCTCTGAGCGGGTCGGAAGAAATTAGAAGACCCCAGGAGCACGCCAGTCCGTTTGGTCGAGGAAGACTTCTGGCCACGAGGACTAGGCAGAGTCGGGAAGTTCCAGGCTCGGGAAGACGGCGGCGGTATTAAAATGGCGTCCGCGAAGCCGCAGAGCTCTTTTTGAACATTCTGAACAACTAAAAACTCTTTTTAAACTACGCGAAGGCTACTGGCCAGGAACAGCAACAACCTGGGAGACAAGGACATTGGATAATACCGGGTATGTATAGCAGACAGATCGGTACTGCTTCAGTGAGGATCGGAATTTGATCTCTCGGCCGTTAAAGACTCGGGCTGGACTCGCCCAGCTGAGTGTTCTCAGCTGGGCTCTTTTTCCTTTTTCCAACAAGCGTTGCCGCTGGTGTTTGTTATTCTTTTCGCTGCGGCTTGTTATTCTGCCCTTCTAGCCAAGTGCTCTTTTAGACGAACGCCCAGCAATCCCCCGGGACTGCCAACACTGAACAGCTGTTGGCCAGGCCTTCCTTACGTCTCTGGCCTGAAGCTTGAAGGGGGATGCAAGAAGGAAGGAGGTCGCCATTTTAGAAGCGACTGGAATGCCGTGGGAACGTCGGTCGAGCACCGTCTCTTCTATAGCCTGGAAACAGGATTTGAACAATACTGCTATGCAGGCCAGCACCACTGAAGCGACTGTGTTTATTATTGGGGCCGTATTGATGATCGGGCCCACCATTTGGACTGCTACAGTGGCCAGTTCCCTCTCCTCAGGCCCCCCTTATCTATGGGGGACCTCCCCCTCTGACAGATTGACATCGGACTCTGGAGGGAGAGAGCTCGTGATCTATAGATACCATCTGGATAGGGGGACATACCATCAGCCCCTGGACTATTGGCTTCCCAAAACTGGACACTGGAACTCTTGGATTGACTTAACTTTTAATGAGATTATTTTTACATGCTCCTTATTAACTTTATTGATTTTAACATTTGTGATAATTAACCTTGCAATTTTTACCCCAGAAGTATTGTGACTGTGGTTACAGTGTGGGCTATGAAGGGGTATGATTGTGTGATAGAGTTTTGATTGATTATTATAGTGGAATGAGTAAGCCGGGGGTTTGGTCTTTGTCCCCCTCTGCTGAGTGTGGAAACAGAAGTGGAGAGGGACTTAGGTCCATTCCCAGGTGTAGTATGAATGGTATGCATGATCTGTCGGGAGAGGGGGGGACCAGTAGGGGAGGGGAGTGGATCTCTGATGGGATGGGGGACGGGAGGATTGCGGTCATAACAGGGAGAAGTAGGTATGGCGGGAGCAGAGGGGTAGGCTGCTCTCAGGGAACGAGAACTCGCTGTCTCCAAGCGATTTCTTGTTCTGGCCCCTCTGGTTTGGTTCCATCTTGCTCAACCAGAGGTCCTGGTAACCAGGGATGTCAGGGCCCTGGGCTCAAGCTGCTGCTGTTGAATGCCAGGTCAATTACTAACAAGGCCCCCCCTTGTACGGGATTTAATCCTGGAAGAGGGGGCGGACCTGGCATGTATTACTGAGACCTGGCTAGGCCAGGAGGGGGGGAGGTTCCCCTCTCCGAGATGTGCCCGGACGGGTTCTCAGTTCAGCATCAGCCGCGACCCCAGGGAAGGGGTGGAGGAGTGGCGATTATAGCTCGCCAGAACCTTAATCCTCGAAGGAGCCCTGCCCCGGAGATTGTTGGGTGTGAGACGCTCCTTCTGAAGTTGGACTTAGGGGTCCAGGTGGGCCTTTTGCTAGCGTACCTGCCTCCTAGCTACGTTACAAAGGCCCTGCCTGTTCTGCTCGAGGCAGTAGCAGGGCTGGTGATTGAGTTCCCCAGGTTGATGGTGCTGGGGGACTTTAATTTGCCATCGCCTGGTGAAACCTCGGAGGCAGTCCAGGAGTTCATGGCTTCCATGACAACCATGGACCTGACCCAAGTAGTTCAGGGTCCGACACATGAGGGAGGTCACACGCTTGACCTTGTGTTTCTCTCGGGGCAGTGGAGAGATGATCTGAGGCTGAGGGGTTTAGTCACAGTACCCTTGTCGTGGTCAGATCATTTCCTTCTGAGGTTGGATTTCATGGCACCACTCCTCCACCGCAAGGAGGTGGGGCCGATTAAGTGGTTCCGCCCCAGGCGCCTAATGGAATCTGAAGGATTTCAGAGGGAACTTGGGGAAATACCTGACTCCCTGGTACACGATTCATCTGAGGCTCTAGTGGCTGCCTGGAATCGGGCGGCAACGGGGGCTTTAGATCGGATCGCGCCTTTGCGGCCTCTCCGTGGCAGCGGATCCCGGAGGGCTCCTTGGTTTACTGAGGAGCTCCGGGAGATGAAGCGCCTAAAGAGACGCCTAGAGCGACGATGGAGAGCCAGTAAAGCTGAGTCTGACCGGACACTTTTAAGAACTTGCATTAAGTCTTACTTAGTGGCGATAAGGGCGGCAAAATGCTCGCATTTTTCCGCTCTTATTGCGTCCGCCGACTCCCGCCCAGCCGCCCTGTTTAGGGTGACTCGCTCCCTCCTAGCCAAGGGGGGAGTTGAAGATCCCTTGCAGGACAGAGCTGAGGAATTTTCTCAGTTTCTGGCGGACAAAGTCGTTCAGATTCGGACAGACTTGGACTCCATTTGGACAGGGCAAGCCGAGATGACAGGGGCGAGTCTTAGTCCTGTTATATGGGACGAGTTTGAGCCTGTCACTCCTGAGGATGTGGACAAGGCCATAGGAGCGATGAGCGCCTCCACCTGTTTATTGGACCCGTTACCCTCCTGGCTGGTCTCTGCCAGCAGGGAGGTGTCACGCAGCTGGCTCCAGGCGATTGTGATCGCCTCTTTGAGAGAGGGATCCATCCCGCAGCCTTTAAAAGCTGCGGTGGTGAGGCCCCTCCTCAAGAAGCCTTCCCTGGACCCAGCGGATTTAAAAAACTTCCGTCCAGTTTCCAACTTACCCTTTTTGGGTAAAGTTGTTGAGAAGGTGGTGTCGCTCCAACTCCTGCGGCTATTGGAGGATACTGATTATCTGGATCCCTTTCAATCGGGTTTCAGGCGCGGCTACAGTACGGAGACTCCTTTGGTCGCACTGATGGATGATCTCTGGCGAGCCCGGGATGGGGGTTATTCCTCCATCCTGGTGTTACTTGACCTCTCAGCGGCTTTCGATACCATTGACCATGGTATCCTTCTGCGTCGTCTTGGGGAGATGGGAGTGGGAGGCACTGTTTTACGGTGGTTCTCCTCCTACCTCTCTGACAGGACGCAGTCGGTGTTGACAGGAGGACAGAGGTCGGCCCCTAGGCCCCTGGTTTGCGGGGTGCCATAGGGCTCGGTCCTCTCGCCCATCCTGTTTAACATTTACATGAAACCGCTGGGTGAGATCATCCGACGACACGGGGTGAGGTATCAGCAGTATGCTGATGATACCCAGTTGTACATCTCCACCCCGTGTCAGTTCAGTGAAGCTGTTGATGTAATGTGCCGCTGCCTGGACGATGTGAGGGTCTGGATGGGAGTGAATAGACTCAGGCTCAACCCAGACAAGACGGAGTGGCTCTGGATATTGCCTCCCAAGGACTATGTCGACTGGTTCTTGGGGGAGAAAAATTGACTCCCTCAGAACAGGTTCGCAATTTGGGTGTCCTCCTAGACCCACAGCTAAAATTGGATCAACATCTTTCAGCTGTGGCTAGGGGGACCTTTGCACAGATCCGTCTCGTGCACCAATTGCGACCCTACTTGGAGAGGGAGGCTTTGCTCACAGTCACTCATGCCTTTGTCACCTCACGGCTAGACTACTGTAACGGACTCTACATGGGGCTACCCTTGAAGAGCATCCGGAGACTGCAATTGGTACAGAATGCAGCTGCGCGAGCTGTAGTGGGTGTACCGAGATACACCCACATAACACCTATCCTCCGCCAGCTGCATTGGTTGCCAATTAGTCTCCGGTTACAATTCAAGGTGTTGGTTTTGACCTTTAAAGCCCTACATGGCTCAGGGCCAGGTTACCTACGGGACCGCATCCTACCACATACCTCCCTAAGACCGGTTAGGTCCCACAGAGAGGGCCTCCTCCGGGTCCCATCGGCCAAACAATGTCGGTTGGCGGGGCCGCGGGGGAGGGCCTTCTCTGTGGGAGCCCCGTCCCTCTGGAACCAACTTCCACCAGAGATCCGGACCATCCCCACCCTGCTGGCCTTCCGTAAAGCCTTAAAAACATGGCTCTTCCGGCAGATGGGGTGAATAGGATAATCAGATTCCCCCTGAATGTTGCGTTTATTATGTTTTTTCTTTAATTATATTTTAATTACATTTTTAACTTAAATTATGATTATTGTTTTTAAAATGTACGTTTCTTATTCATGCTGTACACCGCTCTGAGTCCCACGGGATTGGGCGGCCTATAAGAGCGTCTAAATAAATAAATAAATAAATTAGAAAGTACCATCATCACTGATGTCTACTGTGTCTCCCTGAAAATAAGACCCTGTCTTATTTTTTTTTTTGAACCCTGAAATAAGCGTGTGGTCTTATTGCCATGTACTCAAAAGCCCAATTGGGCTTGTTATCAGGGGATGTCTTATTTTGGGGAAAACAGGGTAGTTATTGTTCAGAATTTGCAGCCCAGGCATTGATAGCTAAAACCAAGAGCATTTCAGATTGCACCCTATACAACCAGAGAAGTTTGCTAAAGGCCCTTTGAAGAAATCTATTCACCATTATACAACTCTCTCCATCTACTGCTTCTGGAAGAAACATATTTTAGTTTTCTTTTCTTTTTCAATTACTCCACCATACTTCCTTCCGATGAACTGTTCCACCAGATTCAAACTTAGCAAGAATGGATTTATCAGGTTATAATCATTCAGCTGATACATTTTAAAACAGAAGGTAAAATTAATGGATGCTTTCAGTTGTGCCACTAATGCATTGTCACCCAAACTGATAGCAGCTGTTATTTGAGGAGGAAAGAAGAAACATGAATATTTACAGTTAGCTATCAGTCATGTATGACTGTGCCTTTTCTGTTAGGCAATGTTCAGTAGTGTCAGTGATTGAAAGAACTAGTATCTTTCCTTTCCTCTTGTGTCTTTTTGCTTTAAAATATCAAAATCAAGCAGGGATTTCTCAGTAATTGTCTTAAGAATCTTTCTTGGAAAGAGCACCAGCAATAGCATTTATACAGAAATGATCTAAATTATCACTAGCTAAGTCATATTCATAAGTTACTGTTAGGACTCTGTCCAAACGGTTGGGTTTGCTAATATATAAACAAGCCACAAATCAATGTTTATGTGAATATTGGTAATATTGTTTTAAATGCATTGTAAGCTTTCTGATTACTATAAAAGGGAGCTAGAGAACAGGCTCGCTCTCCTTGCTGACTCTCTTTGCTGATTGTCTCTGCTGATTCACTGCTGATTTATTGAGTAATTGACTTCGTGTCTGTGAAAGTACTGTGAAGAGCTGCTGTGTATAGCGTAACTATCTGTGATAGTATATATTTGTTTATTAGCTGTAATCTTTGTTTGCTAATTAAGATAAAGACAGGCTAGTAAGAAGATTCTTCGTACAGACTGACTTAATGTGTATGACCTAGACTTCTTATTTGGACTTTGCTAATTCTTTGAGTAAACTATTTGTATATACTTTAAACGTATCTGTTTATTGACTGAATCATATCAACTCATATCAACTGCAACATCACGTTTCGCTGTTCACGTGCTTAAGAGCACAAATTCCTTAACAGTTACCAAATAAGGAAAGGTGGTAGATATGTATTGCCTACTTCCTATGGCTGAGAGAGAGGGACTGGCCCAAAGTCTTAAGAATATACAATATTGGAAAAAGAGAGAGAAAATTTAATGATATAAATTTTATTTAAAAACTGGAGCAGGGACGCAAGGAAAAGTGCAGATCCTGTCCCCTAAGGAGGTACATATGGCAGGACCCAGAAGAAGGGCCTTCTCCATGGCGGCTTTCTTTCTCTGGAACATCATCCCTTCAGAGATTAGACTGGGCCCCACTCTGACACTCTTTCAGAAGGCCCTGAAGACGTGATTCTGCCAGCGAGCTTGGGTAACCCATAATGCGATGGACCCCATTAAATGGCTAGTATGAGTGTGTGTTGTCACCGGGGTGGAAAGGGGTTATTATATTATTTTTTAAATTTCTTTTATGTTGTGATTTACTTCCTGTAAGTTGCCTTGAGTCACTGTGAGCAAGTAGGTGGCAATATAAATTTTCCAAATAAATAAATATACAAAATGCTGGCAAACACTAAGATTCATATCTAGTGTCTGTCTGTGTATCTCTGTGTATATAATAAGGTTTTATTAATGAAGCATTTTCTCCAAAAGAAAATGTATTGATGAAGTCACTAAGTGTCAGTATCAAGTTGATGGCACATAATCAAGTTTAAATAATAGGATTGTTAAAACATTCATGTACAGTATTCATAACAATATAAAAAATTACATTTTATTGCTTCTCTCTAAATTTTGCTACTGTAGTAGCTATGCTATTTTCAGACACCCACCGCACACAACCTTAGTGTTTAAAGCACTGATTGTACTGCACCAAGCAATTATCCCTTTGGCAGCTGCCTGTTTTTGTTCTTTCATTTGTTTTAATTGTGTTACCCAAGAATTACCAAGAACAAATCAATAATATGGTTACCATTATTTGCATAAGAAATATTTTTAAGTCCTTTTAATTTGGACTGTTGTAAACAGGTATATGAAAACACATAATCATTTATTTTGTGCCGTTTTCTTGAAATGAATGGAAATTGATTCAAGTGGGCCTCATTCAGATCATTCTTTTATTTTTAAGTTTAAAGGTTTTTTTTTCAGTTCTAAGCAAGGACTTCCCTCCCAAAGCAGTTTACACAATAGCTCCATAAAACAATTTACAACATTATAAAGGCTTTTTAAAATAAAAATTAAAAGCAAAAAACTTAAAAGTAAAGCAAGTAAAGGAAATAAACCTTGAATATTCCAATTATTCTGAGGTGAAAGCAAGTGGTGTTTTTGAAGTTGTTGTTACTGCTGGTTAAAAGTCATCATGAATCACTTTTGTAAAATTTGTTCAGAAAAGAATTCAGTATGCAGATTGCACTATGGGAAAGGCCTAGGCTTGAGTTTGTTTTGAGTGAGGAACATAATATAGAACACTAGCTAAATACCTGTGGTTTGCTACGAAACTATGTGATGGGGCTTGATAAATTGACACTTAAAGCATGAAAATTAATGAGTAGTTAAAAAAGGGACTGTATTATTTCGTTAGATATGGTAAGCTAAGTTTCTGTTACAGATGAAGACATTATTTGCATAGCATAGACCACTGATGGCGAACCTTTTTTGGTTTGCGTGCCAAAAGGGGGGGAGTGCGGGGGCGGGTCGTGCACGCACATGCCCACACCCATAATTCAATGTGTCCCCCTGCACATGCGTGAGTTATCCCCCCCCACTCCCGGCACATGATGGCACCCCATTTTTCACTCTCCCCAGGCTTCAGAGTCTTTCCCACCCCCCGGAGGCCCTCTGGAGGCCAGAAATGGCCCATTTCCCAACTTTCAAATGGGTGATTTCTGGCCTCCAGAGGGCCTCCGGGCGGTGGTGGGGAAGGCCGTTTTCACCCTCCCCAGGCTCCTAGAAAGGCTCTGGAGCTTGGGAGAGCAAAAAATGGGACTTCCCTTCTGGAGGCTGAAAACAGCCTGTTTCCCAGTGGGCCCAGAAGACACGAAAATTAGCTGGCTGGTGTGCACATGCATGCTGGACCTGAGCTTGCATGCCCACCGATATGGCTCCATGTGCCACGTGTGGCACACGTGCCACAGGTTTGCCATCACTGACATAGACATTCAATTCGTCCCTCAGATGAATTGCTCAGGACCTCCCTGTAAACAGCATTCCTGGTTTTGCTCTCTGGCTGGAGGATAACCAGGCTGTCAGGTGAACTGACTCTGGGCCATGGGAGAAACAGGCAGCTTCCCTTACTTGTGTTTTCCTTCTGTAAATCTTTTCCTGTGTTTTTGCCTCTTTTCCATTTAACTGGTGTTACAGTAGAAGGAACAGATTCATCTGAACTGAGGAGGAAAATAAGGGGGGGAGGAATCTGTCTCTGCCTACCAGCATCCATTGGTATTCATCTTGCTAGCGTCCTGTTAGTGTGTGAGAGAGTTGAGGGGTGTTTGGAAACTCAAACAGTATTTGCTGTGTGAGCAAGAAGGAGACAGTAAGGAGTCTGTGTGTGGCTTAGCTCAACTGGTCTGTGGTAAAGCTGCTTGCTGCTGTGAAAGCAAAAGTGAAACTGAAACTCCTCTGCTTGTGTTTTGCATTTGGATCAGATTTCTTTTCAGGTGGGGAGGGGGGAGTAGAACTCCTTAGCATCAAAGCTTGCTAATAATAATATAAGAAATACTCATGCTCCGATGGTCATTTTGAAAAATCTTTCTTAGTGAGCACCTAGAAGGCAAGAGGAATATACGTGGCAAATTTCAAGTTTGTAGGCTTTACGGTTCTGGAGATTTCGTGATTAATGTGTGAGTGGTTTTCGCTTTTATATATATAGATCTTGTTAATCTGTCTGATCCCAAATGTTTCTGTCTGCAATACAGCACACAAGAACAATTTCCACCTAAAATTCAATGCACCTTACAACCTAAATTTATTTTGGCACCAATCTCAGAAAATAACACACATGTCTCTCTCTTCCTTTTTATGTTATGTCTAATAAGTTGCAGGTTTCCTAGTGGTAGTGGGGGAAAGTGGAAAGATGGAAGGAAATAATTTGAATCTGTTCAAACCTACATTTGCATAGCCTATATCTTCCTCTCCTTTACAACTTACATCAATCTAACTACAGGTAGTACTTGATTTATGACCTCAATTGAGCCCAAAATTTCTGTTGCTAAGTGAGATATTTGTTAAGTGAAATTTGCCCCATTTTATGACTTTTCATATCACAGTTGTTAATTGAATCACTGTGGCTAAGTTACTAACAGGATTGTTCAGTGAATATGGACTGACTTTGCTTGTCGGAAGGTTGCAAAAGATGATCCCATAAACAGGGATACTGCAACCTTCATATATATGAATCAGTTGCCAAGCATCTGAATTTCGATCACCTGATCATGGGAAGGCTGCAACGGTTAATAAGTGTGAAAAATGATCATGTCACTTTTTTCAGTGATGTTGTAATTTTGAACAGTCACTAAATGAACTGTTTGTTGTAAGTCAAGTACTATCTGTAAGCTATGTATTTGATGAAGTGAGCTGCAGCTCATGAAAGTTATGCCATTTAATTAAATTTGTTTGTTTTGTCGTCGTTGCTTGCATGGAACCAAATTTAAAGAGAAGCTCTATTTTATTATTTGCATTAAAACAGTAACCATTGAGGTGGTTTCTTCCTCTCACCTCCACAAGGTTACTCCCCCCCTTCTATTGCTGAGGTCCTCAATTCTGATTTTCTTGCAGGTTCCACAGTGAGAACTACTTTTATGTCATCCAATGATCTGCCCTATTTCTTCCTTTTATTTTTAAATAGCTGTAGCCACTTTTCCTCTCTTTCATACTTTCAACCTTAGCACCTAAATTCTTTCTTTGCATTTCATTGTAAATTCTGATTGGTTTGCATTCACCTTCCCAGCTTATTGAAAACCCTTAGATTATAATTAGATTTTGCATTTATCTCTTTTAAAATTTCTCTTGCTGGTTTTACCCAATGTACTTGACAGTTAGAACAATTAAGCAGTGGAACAGCTTGCCTTCAGAAGTTGTTGATGCACCATCACTGGAGATTTTTAATAAAAGATTTGTCTGAAATGGTATATTGTCTCCTGCTTGAGCAGAGAGTTCGGCTAGAAAACCTCCAAGATACGTTCCAATACTTTATTCTGTTATTTTAGCGTGGCAAAATTCACCTAAATCTTGAATGACTCCTAAGTTATATGCTATCCTTCTAGATTAGTGATATCTGGGAATTTTATAATTATATTTTCTAATCACTCATGCTGAAATATGAACAGCACAAGTGGTCATAAAACCCTGTTAGCAGATCACTCAACACTTTTCACTGGCTTGATATGAAGTCTTTGATATATACCGATTAGATAAGATCAGGAGTGGTTTCTAACTTACCTCACCATGTGGGTGTGCGCGCGCATGCGCAGTGCTGGAAACTCGGATTCTGCACATGCTCAGAAGAAGAAAAAATTCAAAAATTCAAAAAAAATAAAAAAATAAATAAATTGAAAAAAAAGATGGCAGCACCCACGGACCAGCACCTACCGAACCAGTTCCATGACATCATCGTGATGTCACCAGCGGGTCGCTACTGGTTTGGGCGAAACAGTCCGAACCGGGAGCAATCCATCTCTGGATAAGATAGTTTAAACAGTTATAACAGTAGGATAGGCCAGTCCTCTTTTGTTATCTTCTTTACCAGGATCTCACGGAGAATTTATGGAAATTAAGGTATGGCCACTAGATTCTTATGGCCAATAAAACAAGTTCTATTCTATTAACAGGGAGATCAGATGGTTTTAACATGATTTATTCCTGGTGAACCATAGTAAGTTATTTTCTGTTCAGTCTTTCTAAGACCATAAGTCAACATTTTTGCTTCATTACAGAGAAATACCCTTCTCTGAGTCTTTCATTATGTATAATTGCTAAGGTCAGCATCTGAAAATTTTGCTAAGGAATCTTAGCCAGCCAAATGGGGAAAAGGGAAACAACAAGAAAGGTAATCTTTCCCAGTTCTTGGCAGGATTCCCCCTCCCCCTGCCGCCTATTCAGAACTAGAATTGAGATTCTAAGGAACCTGAAAATGTGCAGTGTTAATATTTCTGCTAGAATGAAAAGACCATTGGGAGGAATTAAGTATAGAACAATCTGAAAGGGCTATTTTTTTAAAATTAAATTTATATGTCACCCACCTCATTCTGAAAAGCAACTCTGAGTGGTTATAGCATGAAGCACCATTCTATTTTGTGCAATATCTCTAGGAGCCTAATCATAATATAGTCCAGAATAGAATCAATATATTTTTTCTTTGAAATATGTAACAAGTAATGAAATACTGCACGTCCACAGAGTGACAAAAAATTAATTTGCTGACACATAGTGAATGCCCTTATTATCTTGACTTTTAACAAACAAACAAACAAAAGTCCTGCTTGTCTCTGCATCAATAAAACTTATTGACAGCTATATAATTTTATGGTCCATAAAAGCTTCTTTCACTATGTATAATTGCTAAGTATTTCACATAGTGATTATTAATAGCAAGAAAATTGTCAGAAGTGGCCTTTTATCATTTCATCCGTGAATGCTGATGTCATAACAAATAAATTTCCCTTAAAGTGCGAGGCTGATCATTGCAATTTTTGCTATGGTGACCTGCATTTGCAGCTGTTAAGTGCATATGAACAGTAACTATCCCATCCATGTTCATTAACATTTTGGGGACCAATTCTGAAATGGAAACAAAAGCTATCCTTTGGACTGCAGACTTATTTTGGAATTATAAGAAGTTCCAGTTCCACCCTGAGCCATTAAAACTTATTGGGTGATATTTTTTTTTAGATCAATTATTTTATCCTGTCTTGTGTGTGTGTGAGAGAGAGAACTGGAGAAGGGAATGTTAGATACATTGAGCTCCTGAATGAAATGTGGGGTATGCATCTGACAAGTGAAATTAATAATAAATACATCATGCCAACAAAAGACTGCTATTAGGGAAAATGTGGAGATGCATGTATCAAGGATTGTAACCGACAAAAGTATGTTGAAGAAGATACGCTCACCAATTTGTATCTATGGGGAAATTACATAGAAATTAACATTTATTGATGTATATGTTTTTGTTTGAAATAGTGAGATGATGTGGAAACAAGGATTTAGCCTGTCTTCAGGTTTAAGTACAATATCTTCAGTATGAGGGGTCCTTGGTGCTCTCTGAGCTTGTTTGTTTTGTTGCAGATGTTTCATTACCCAAACTAGATAATATCACCCGGACTAGGACTGATGATGTTACCTAGACTGAGTAATTTAATGTCTGCAAGAAAACAATCAAGCTCAGAGAGCACCAGAACACCTTCATTTCAACCCTGAGCTACAAATATTCTCCTTTATTGGACCTTCAGTATATTTACATGTGCCAGGCAGGTCCATCAATATACATGCGGGATAAAATAGGTGCTTGACTATATAAGACACCACTGCAAATACTTATCAATGGGGAATAAGTATTCTTTTTATTCTATTTCAAATTTTAATAAATTTCATACATTTTAGCAATAACACGTTCATCATTGGTACATAATCTTGTTTCAAATTCAGTCCTATAATAATCAAAACCAAAATTTCTTTTGTCTACTTTAAATATTTATAATAATTTTATATAAGAAAACCATGGACAAATATGTACAATGTTTAGAATCAATCCATTGAAGACCTGTGTATGTATCTTCAACCCATCACATTTTAATCCTTATATATAGTGGAAGAAACTAGAACTAAAAGTGTTGTATACAATTCTGTAATAAAATAAATAAAATTCTGTTGGCAAATCACTAATAAAAATGGTTTTTTTAAAATAAAAAGCGAGTATTTGATGAAGCTGCATAAATTCATGAAGATAGTGTACAGTTAGTGGACAGTGATCAAGTCTTGTCCAAAAAATCAAGTCTTATTCAGCTTGAAAAAGCATATTGCAAAATCAGTAAAACAGTATTTAAAAAAAAAGATTGTGCACATCTGAAATGTTAAGATAGCATTTAAAAATATTCACATTTGAAAACTCAGTAGAAGTAATAAATTATAATGTCCTAAAACGAAATAGGCTATTGTTCAAGAGTATTGCTGCATTATCTGATATGTACATGTCTAGAAGCACAAATGTTCCAGTTTCACTGATTACTTTGATACTATTTTATTCAATGTTTTTAATACTGTTTTATTTCCTTTAGGATTCATCAACTTTAGGATTCAAACATTTACAATCTGCAATATAATTTTCACTTCAACTTTATATGACAGTGTTTTTCATATAAGTTCTGAACTTCAAAAGGTTGTAATAATACTTTTTTTCTTGTCAAATTATTTGCAGCTGGATTAAGTTGTGCTGAACAATAGACTTAATGGTAATTGCAAGTTTATGATAAGTTAGTTTTGGTGCTTGAGTTAAATTATGTTATGTTGTTATTGTGATACACGGGCAACTTGTTTGGGGAAACAGCTGCTGCAGAAAAATTTAGATTTGGTTGTGACATTGTAACCTTGTTTCATGATGGAATGTATGGAAAAATGCTGTATTGTACATCTGAGTGCTTATAAGTATACATTCATTTATTTTAGTTTTACCACATTATTAAACTATCCACACCCAGTGGATTTATAAAGAACATTTTTTTCACTGCACCTGTTTAAATTGTTTGGTTTATTAAGTAAAACTATACTGGAGTCCAATTTCTTTCCAAAAAGTATTTGTTCCCTGTGAAAGAGGCTTCTGTTTTTCTTGTTCATTCCAAACATGTTTTAGTTTACCTTCAAAACAAAAGAAAATGTTGTATTGTTGTCTTTGTGCATGTAATAGTGTTGCAACAGGACAGAAGATAGTGCAAAATCTGCAAACAAATCACTTCTCCTAGCTACAATGATGAGAAAAAATCCAGTAACATTAACACTTCCCTGCATATACCCAAGGAAATGGACCATGTGATTATGACACACATTTATTTCATTCTCCTGCCTTCCTCTTTCCAGTTGTCTATGTCTTTTCTGTTCATACTTCCTGATCTGGGAGGGCAGGGGCAAGTATGAGAAGTCAGGAGCACAACCGAATTTCAAAAAGTTAACTGGGCAGAAAAATAATAAAACACATTCGTTCTTAGGTACTTCATGAATGCAAGAACTCTGTATTTGAAATATACAGGTAGATCTCAACCTATGAAAATGTGTTTAGTGACTGTTCAGAGTTATAACAGCACTGAATGAATTGTGGTTGTGATTGGTCCTCAGAGTCCTGGCTGCCCCAGCATCCCTCAGGAGATTGCACCGTAGATTCTTGGCAACAGATTCACATTTACAACAAGTTGCAGTGCCCTGTGATCATGTGATTGCAATCTTCCCTGAAAGCTTCCCTAGAAAGACAATAGAGAAGCTAGCAGGGAAAGTTGCAAGATGCTGGAGTAAGTTTCCCCACCACCACCCATGCACCTTTTCCCAGCTTTTCTGCTCTCGTGGCACCGTGGTTAGAGTGCAGTACTGCAGGCTACTTCTGCTGATCACTGGTTACCAGCAGTTTGGCAGTTCGGGTCTCACCGGCTCAAGTTTGATTCAGCCTTCCATCCTTCCAAGGTTGGTAAAATGAGAACCCAGATTGTTGAGGGCAATATGCTGACTCTGTAAACCACTGAGAGAATGCTGTAAAGCACTGTGAAGCAGTATATAAGTCTAAGTGCTATTGCTCGTGCTGTGCTGACCATTCATGCACCCCTGCACAAACCTCCCAATCCATGCCACATCTCTTGCACACCCTCCCTGACCCTTGTAGCCCCTCTTGCACAATCCCTTCTTCCCTCATGCATCTTTTCCAAACTTCCCTCTGTATACTTCCTCAGTGTCTCTCCCACCTGGCTGCAGCCGCTTACCTGCCTGCTGGCCTCGGACTTGCAACTTCCTGCATCTTCCCTGTTGACTTATTTATCAGCAGGAAATTACTGTTGGAATAAAAATCAGGTCTGCTTCTAATCTGGAAAAAAAAAGACACTGGAAATAAAATGGAGGCAGGCTGCAGGAAAGGAAGTCTCTGTTTATTTAGCAGTCATAAACTAGTGACAGCAGCATGTTTCTTGAGTGGCTGACAAAATGGGGGTTGAGAATAGGTGGGCTTTTATACATTCTTTGGGGCTTTGTGATTGAGATGCCTGTTCATTGCGAAATGTGCTTTGACCTGTGCTTGAGTGTGCCCTTTTTGGTATTCTAATTATTGTTGTCTGGACTCCCATTGTGATTGTGAAGTCATGCCCTGTCCTTGGAGCTGAGTGGGGAATGTAGATTTTAGGAGTCTTTGTTCTTCTGCTTTTAATCACATGAGCTTCAGCCTTCTGTGGGAGCTTTAGCTGAAGGCGTTTTGTTTATCAATGGAGCTGTCTGGCTTTCTGTAAATGGATACTGAATGGAATGCTCCATTTTTCTCAATAGATACAAAAATATTTCATTCATAAAACTTAACTGCTGTAGGGACTGCCTGGAGAGTTTTCCTAGTAACGGAGAGAAGTGAATGATTTTATTCTAGGAACGCCTCCTTTGGGCGGGGGGGGGATGGGGGGGATGCTGACTTCCTACATTACCTTGCCTAATAACTATGAAATTTGGTTAACAATGGCAACCAGGACTGCAGGGATTGTTGTCACTAAGTGATACTGTTGCACTTTATTGCTTTGCTTACTGACAGAAATTTTGGTCCCAATTGCCATTGTAAGAATGGCAATTTTTACATTGCCTGTAAAAATACTGATTTATTTACTAATGTTTACTGGAAAAATCCTTCTTATCTGAAACAAAATTAAAAAGAGGGGCACTACAAGCATTTTTCCCTCTCTCTTTGTTGAAAAAATGTCAGGGTTCCAAATAGCACTGGAGCAGAAATCAGAGTCCAAGGCAAAGAGTTCTATTTGGGTGCTACTCTAAAATTCAGTGTTTTGCTTTTTGTTCATTAAAATATATATATTTTTACAAAATTGCAAAAAAAAGAGCCGAAAACAAGATGGCGACGCATGCGCAGTGCCAGAAATTCTGGAGGCCAGAAATGGCTCATTTCCCAACTTTCAAATGGACCATTTCTGGCCTCCAGAGGGCCTCTGGGGCGGGGGAAGACCCTTTTCACCCTACCCAGGCTCCTAGAAAGGCTCTGGAGCTTGGGGAGAGCAAAAAATGGGACTTCCCCTCCGGAGGCTGAAAACAGCCTGTTTCCTGACTCCCAGTGGGCCCAGAAGGCACGAAAATTAGCTGGCTGGTGCGCGCATGCACGCTGGACCTGAGCTTGCATGCCCACCGATATGGCTCCGAGTGCCACTTGTGGCACACGTGCCACAGGTTCGCCATCACTGACATAGACTTTCAATTCATCCTTCAGGTGAATTGCTCAGGACCTCCCTGTAAACAGCATTCCTGGTTTTGCTCTCTGGCTGGAGGATAACCAGGCTGTCAGGTGAACTGACTCTGGAGCATGCCACATAGAACTGGCCATGGGAGAAACAGGCAGCTTCCCTTACTTGTGTTTTCCTTCTGTAAATCTTTTCCTGTGTTTTTGCCTCTTTTCCCTTTAACTGGTGTTACAGTAGAAGGAACAGACTGGTTTGAACTGAGGAGGAAAATGGGGGGGGGATCTGTCTCTGCCTACCAGCATCCATTGGTATTCATCTGGCTAGATTCCAAATAGCACTGGAGCAGAAATCAGAGTCCAAGGCAAAGAGTTCTATTTGGGTGCTATTCTAAAATTCAGTGTTTTGCTTTTGGTTCATTAAAATATATATTTTTATCAAAGCATATATTTTAATGAACCAAGAGCAAAACACTGAATTTTAGAATTCCCCATGAAATTATTATAATATTTTCACTGTGGTTCACTCTTCTGTCATCGTATCCATTATCTTCTGTACCAGGTGGCAATCTGAAAAAATATATATGCAAAGGCACATACACAGAACTTCTTGAAGAATTTCTGGGAAGAAAAAGTAACCACATTAAAACCAGCCAAGATTCAGGGAGCCAGGTGCATATCTGGTTTGTTTTTGTTTTGTTTAACAAAAGAGAAGGCTGCATTTTTCAGGCAAGCCTACAGGGGCCTGAATCGCAGCAAACAGCTGGTTATTACAGCTCTATTCTGAACTAGTCCAATAGCTTCTTCCCAAGGGGGTAGCTAGAAATCCCAAGATCACTTATGAACCTAAGTTTCCTGCATACAATAGCAGTACAGAGGCTTTTGACTGTATAAATGAACAGTCTTGAGGGAGCTGGTATTACAAACTCTTAAGGGAAGTTTTCCTTTTACTGCTTTCAATCAACAGTTTTTTTTAAAAAAAAACTGCAGCTGTTAGCCAAGGATCTCAGGATACTTTGCACATTCTGACTGAGAGATTTTAGAAGTGGGAAAACATCTATAGTTCAGGTGAAGGAAGGAGGCAGGGAGGGAAGGAAGCTAGATAAATTTTGTTACTTTCTGTGTCAATACTTGGGGCTAGTGCAGCAACAGTAAATGCATGATTTAATTGCCATAATAATTTCTTCTTCATCTAGCACTAAATACTGGACTTGCTTGAAGTGTGTAATGTCACATGCTATTCATATATTAGTTCCTTTCTAATTAAGACACTGTGTTCCATCTTTTTCCTCCAATGGCCTCTAAAATCCAATCTTTACTTTCTGTCATATATTTATACTACCCAATATCAGAATTTCTCTCAGCTGAAAACTAAAACTAATTGAGTAACCTGAAGAGGAATCAAATGTAATTTCTACGGAGGTCGCAAAACCACTTCTGAGTTTTCTGTGAAGTCAACACACAAAAGCAACAAGTGAGCAAACAAACAAACAAAAAAGGCTGAACACCTGAAATTCTGGGAACTTTTCAGAATGCAAGCCTAAAATTTATATGCATTCAATTTTGCAAATAAAATTGGTAAGCAGAATAAGACCGCTGCTCAAAATATCAAAATTGTGTCAGACTCTTGTGATCTGCATTAACATGTTTCAGCGCATAATACGCATAACCTCGTAACACATTATTCACTATGTTTTTTCATAAGGATATCTGCAACATCATAATGATCCATGCTTTTTCCTATTACTGCCTATTGAAGATAGGAGGAACTACACCGCTGACATTTTGGATACCAGCTATATTGTAGAAGTAAACATAATACTTAAAACTTTCTCTTTGTCTGCTACATTCAGAGCTGATGGAAGGTGAGAAAGAAGAAGTTAGCTCACTTAGGTATAAGATATATCCAAATCAATATGGAGCTGTTGTGGCACAGTGATTAGGATGCAGTATTGTAGGCTAATTCTGCTCATTGCCAGCAGTTAGAGTCTCACCGGCTCAAGGTTGACTCAGTAAAATAAGGACCCAGATAGTTGGGGCAATATGCTGACTCTGTAAACCACTTAGAGAGGGCTGTAAAGCACTGTGAAGCAGTCTATAAGTCTAAGTGCTATTGCTATTGCTATTAAACCACTGTGAGTCCTACTAGACAGATGAACAAATTAACATCTAGAATATGTTCCTTAAAATAAGTGGTTCTCAACCTTCCTAATGCCGCAACCCTTTAATACAGTTCCTCATGTTGTGGTGACTCCCAACCATAAAATAGTAAAATTATTAGGAAACTCAGAGGTGGGTTCTAACTTACCTCGCTGCCGGTTCACTTCCTCCTGTGCTGCGTGGCCATGCCTCGTGGGTGTGCATGCACTTTGCGCGCACACGCATGCACAATGCTGAATTTTTAAAAAAAAATTGCAAAAAAAAGCCGAAAACAAGATGGCGACGCATGCGCAGTGCCGGAAATTCGGCTTCTGCGCATGCTCAGAAGTTTATTTATTTATTTATTTTATTTGTTTGCATTTCACAAACTTAGGCAAATAGTGTTAACACATTGATCAAGTGTATTTTTTGTATCAACAAACAATCCAGTTGTAGGCATTCTTGTGATTACAGATTATTGCTAGTCCTCACCAAAAATATTTTAAGCATTGAATTCTGAATTTAACATTGATACAAATTTATATAATGTTGTTTGAACTTAATTGTGTGTGTTGATATATATATATATATATATATATATATATATATATATATATATATATATATATATATATATATATATATATATATATATATATATATATATATATATATATATATATATATATATATATATATATATATATATATATATATATATATATGCATATAATGAGTTTTGGTTCACAATTTTAATCTCTATGAAAGATAGTATTTTAAGTGTGCTGTTATTGTTTATTGCAATCTATATTTATTTTATAGATTATTGTTTTATAGATGACAGCTATTTATGACAGCTATACTTTCCTTAAAAATGTGAGAAGAGAGAGGGGGAGAGAGAGAGGGGGAGAGAAAGAGAGAGAGAGAGAGAGAGAGAGAGAGAGAGAGAGAGAGAGAGAGAGAGAGAGAGAGAGAGAGAGAGAGAGAAGAAGGAGGAGGAGGAGGAGGAGGAGGAGGAGGAGGAGGGAGAGGAAGAAGAAGAAGAAGAAGAAGAAGAAGAAGAAGAAGAAGAAGAAGAAGAAGAAGAAGAAGAAGAAGAAGAAGAAGAAGAAGAAGAAGAAGAAGAAGAAGTAGTCAAACTAGAGTCTTGGACTTTAAGAGGGCTAATTTCAATAAATTCAGAGATAACTTGGGAAAGATTCCATGGATGAGAATCCTCAAGGGGAAAACAACTCAAGAAGCTTGGGAAATTTTGAAAAGTGAGATTATAAAAGCCCAGACTAGCACAATACCAATGAAGAAGAAAAATAATAGGTCTCAAAAGAAACCAGGATGGCTGCATAAAGAACTCTCTGAGAAATTGAAAGACAAAAAGGACAAGTATAAAAAGTGGAAAGAAGGGGAAATAACTAAGGCAGAATATCAGCAAATAGCTGGAGCCTGTAAAGATGAAGTGAGGAAAGCTAAGGCTCACAATGAACAAAGGCTTGCGACAAAAGTACAAAGTAACAAAAAAAGCTTCTTCCAACATATTAAAAACAAGAAAAAAGTCAAGGAAACAATTGGTCCATTACAGGGAGAAAGTGCCAAGAAGGTGACAAGCAACAGGGAGAAAGCAGAGATACTTAACACGTTTTTTGCATCTGTCTTTACACAAAGGGAGAAAACAGTCCAACCTATCAAAAACAGCATCACAAAAAACATATTAGGAACACAAGTTAGAATAGGGAAGAAAATGGTAAGTGAACACGTCTACCCTAGACGAATTCAAATCACCAGGACCGGATGGATTACACCCCAAGGTTCTGAAGGAACTGGCAGACGAGATCTCAGAACCACTAAACTATATCTTTCAAAGATCCTGGAGCACCGGGGAACTGCCAGAGGACTGGAAAAGAGCTGATGTAGTTCCCATCTTCAAAAAAGGAAAAAAAAAACAGATCCAGGAAACTACAGACCTATCAGCCTGACCTCAATACCAGGGAAGATTTTGGAAAAGATAATCAAGCAACGAATCAATGAACACCTAGAAGCAAACAAAGTAATAACCAAAAGCCAACATGGGTTTGTCAAAAACAGATCATGCCAGACTAATCTTATTGCATTCTTTGATAAAGTGACAAAATTAGTGGACCAGAGGAATGCTGTCGATGTGGTTTACTTGGACTTCAGTAAGGCATTTGACAAAGTAGATAATAACCTACTACTAGATAAAGTAGAAAAATGTGGGTTAGACAGCATCACCACCAGATGGATTCGAAACTGGCTAACCAACCGCACTCCACGTGTAGTGCTCAATGGAACTGCATCTACATGGAAGGAAGTATGCAGTGGAGTACCCCAAGGCTCTGTTTTAGGCCCAGTACTTTTCAACATCTTCATCAATGACTTGGACGAGGGGATAGATGGGGAACTCATCAAATTTGCAGATGACACCAAACTGGCAGGAATAGCCAACTCTCCAGAAGATAGGCTCAAGATACAGAAGGATCTTGACAGACTTGAACATTGGGCACTATCAAACAACATGAAATTCAATGGTGAAAAAAGTAAGGTTCTACATTTAGGCAAGAAAAACAAAATGCACAGGTACAGTATATGTGGTACCTTGCTCAACAGTAGTAACTGTGAGAGGGATCTTGGAGTCCTAGTGGACAACCATTTAAATATGAGCCAGCAGTGTGCAGCAGCTGCCAAAAAAGCCAACACAGTTCTAGGCTGCATTAACAGAGGGATAGAATCAAGATCACGCGAAGTGTTAATACCACTTTATAATGCCTTGGTAAGGCCACACTTGGAATACTGCATACAGTTTTGGTCGCCACGATGTAAAATGGATGTTGAGACTCTAGAAAGAGTGCAGAGAAGAGCAACAAAAATGATTAGGGGACTGGAGGCTAAAACATATGAAGAACGGTTGCAGGAACTGGATATGTCTAGTTTAATGAAAAGAAGGACCAGGGGTAACATGATAGCAGTGTCCCAATATCTCAGGGGTCGCCACAAAGAAGAGGGAGTCAAACTTTTCTCCAAGGCACCTGGGGGTAGAACAAGAAGCAATGGGTGGAAACTAATCAAGGAGAGAAGCAACTTAGAACTAAGGAGAAATTTCCTGACAGTTAGAACAATTAATCAGTGGAACAGCTTACCTCCAGAAGTTGTGAATGCTCCAACACTAGACATTATTAAGAAGATGTTGGATAACCATCTGTCTGAAGTAGTGTAGGGTTTCCTGCGTAAGCAGGGTGTTGGACTAGAAGACCTCCAAGGTCCCTTCCAACTCTGTTGTTGTTGTTGTTATTATTATTATTATTATTATTATTATTATTATTATTATTATTATTATTATTATTATTATTATTATTATTATTATTATTATTATTATTATTATTATTATTATTATTATTATTATTATTATTATTATTATTATTATTATGAAACAACAACAACAACAGACATAATGATATCGAGAACTTTTTAAAAATTTATTATCCTAAGCTTTTGTCAACTTCTGCTGACATCTTCAGAGTGTAAAATCCCCATTGAGGAAATGCTTGCTTTTTATGGGTTGCCGATCAATTTAGTAATTGCGCGTGTAATGGGTCCACACCCTTGCCTGTAATTAGCTTTGTTGTTTTTGCCTTAGTCATGCTGACCAAAGGAGATGTGATTTCCTTTGCCTCCTTCCCCATTGTGTATTGCCTCTTTCTCCCCCCCTGGGGTGGTGGTAGTGGTAATGCAGAGCTATCAGGTATTACTTTGAAGGCATTTCTCTCAGCTCCCTCCCGGTCATCGCTACTCCTCTCCCTTTCAGGCACACTCATTACCTCCTCCAAGTTCATTCGCTTTGCCCATGATCTTGCAATAGGTCTGCGTCGTTCCTCACCCACCCACCCACGTCCATCTCATTCTGACGCTGCTCTACCGGGCTCTACTTCACTCGGTCCAGGTTTGTCATGCCTTCACTATGCCTAAAGGGGGGATGATGCTCCCGATTCCTTATATATATAAGAGAGGGGGGGGCAGGAAACATAATCAGATAAGCTCATTCTACTTTATTGTAAAGCTACATTAACAGAATCTTGCAAGTTGAATGTATAGTTCTCTTGCCATTACCTACATTTGACCACTTGCTCTGCCAACTACGTATGCAGCTGGGGGCTATGTTTCCCCTTAACTGATCATCTCTTCACCCCATCCCTTAAGGTAATCCCCATGTATCATTGCAAGTGTTTATCAGTTTGATAATTATTTATAGTCCATCTAAAACATTTTCACTGTTTAAGGCCTTTTATCACCATTGGCACAATACTCTAGTTTCTCTTGTTTGGGGCACTGCCTTAGATTTGACAGTGTTACTTTAGGAATTAATTCATATTGACCTTATTAGCAGATTGGGTTACACTGCAACTTTGATAGCTACCATTACTTAGCTCTTATAAAAGCATAACATTATTGTTCATTGCTGTGAAACTGTTGAGAGTTTGATTCAGTTTCTCCCTTGAAGAGCTCTCTATCAGCAGATTCCACAACACATAAAACATTTGTTCTTAATCCTCTCCTCCCTAATTTAATGAGACCATTTTTTTTCTCCTCACACAATAAATCAGAATGGAGTAGAGAAACAGACGAAGCAATCACGCCTGTCTTAAACATTTAATTAATAGGTGATTTTTCTGTGGAAGCCATTATGGCTTTTGACCTCCACCTTCCAGGAAGGGCAATTTATTCATCTCAATACCTCACATGCAATAGGCCTCAGGGTCAACCCAATTAAAAGGATTAGGGAGACGATATTGGAAAAAGAGTCACAGTCATAGTAGACTGTATTAGACTAGATGAATTAATGTCTCACTTAGCACATAACTAAGCGCCAGCTAAACTATTACATTGGCGCAGAATATCAAGATTACAGTATGTTGAAATATTGATTTACAATTCAAGATTAATTTTTTAAAAGTTTTATGGTTATCCAGGAGACAATCTGTTAGTATAAACTTGATTCTAAGATAAAAATGAACATCCCTATTCAGAGTGTTTCACATTTTGGAGTCTCATTTCTGAGGCATGCAACTCTTCCAAGCTTTGCACAGTATTTTTTCCAGGTCTATAGTTAGCTATCACTTTCTTGTTATTAGAAGTTAAGAGCGGCCTTTTCAGTCACATCTTTCAAACTGGTTAATAATAATTTTAGTCTTTCAGCAGTTTCTTGTGTTTCTTTCTTGTGTTCTTATCAGTTACCTTGAATGTTCTGAGGATGAAATTATGGAGGAAAAGTTGAAATAAGTAATCTACCTCCCAATAATTCTCAATAATTTGTAACATGGGAAAATGAATAAAATCTGGTATTTAATCTTTTAGTACAGTAACTACCTGTAAATGTTTCAAAAGAAATCATTACTTGATAAGTCAACTCATGTAGACCATTAACATATATTTAATGCACAGGCATAAACTAATTTTATTCTCTTTTTAATGTCATCAGAAATATAAATGTGTGTGCGCACACACACACACACACACACACAAATATATCTACCTCAATTTTCAGAGCAGAGAAAGTAAAAATATATAAATAATGCTGAGTAAACAACTACTTGAATATTAATCTTTAAAAATTGTGCCACCTATCTTTAATTATATCTGTAGAAAAGAAGCATCAATCCAATCATCTCTCTTGTAATGTATTGCTTTATTGTTTTTATTGATTATGCATGCCAGCTACATTTTAATATATGCAAACTCATTGGAATTAGTTCTGGAACTTTCAGTGAAGCAAGAAAGACACAAAAAATGATATATAGGAGGGGCAAGTTTGAATGATAAAATGCGCTTTGACATATCATGACACAAACCCAGTCCCTTATGTATCTTTCTTCCCTTGAGTTAAGGGTCTTTTTGATCAAAAGTGTAACCACCACTTTGGGACTGGTGTTTTTTTAAAGCTTCTCAAGTGTACCCTTACCTCAGAGGACAAAAGGGACAGCAAGACAAATGAACAAACAAAATGGAGAAGAATTGTACCAAACTGATCACAGTATGTACATGTAATAGAAAAAAGAACCCAACAGGATGACTAGCTTTTTTTAAGAAGATGAATGTGTTTGAAAATGCCACAGGCTGGACATTATATACAAAGACAACTGAACAATGATTTAAAGTGAATTAGATAACTGCTGAAAAATAGTTGCCTGTTCTACTGAGTTTTATCGGAGGTAAAGCATGAAGCTAGTTGAGAATCTTAACTGCGCTGAATAAGTCCTTCACAATTCATCTTTATAGATCTACAATATTAAAAATAATTCAGGAACTTTTGAAGCCCAGACCATTGCACAATGTTTTAGGTTTCAAGTATAGACAAAAAAGAGTGTAAGCAAAAAAGAGAAATAAGGTCCACAATATGTCCCCAAAGTAGCTTCTTTCTCTGAAAGTGGGTCAAATATTAGAAACAAACTGAGCAGAGGAAAAAATGCTTAACATCAGGGATTAATAACTCTGTCCAATTTTTGCTTTTGGCAAATTAATGTTCAGTAATGTGTGTGTGCTATAAATAAATGAAGATGGTCTGGAACGATGAACAAAACTCCTCAGCAATAAAGTGAAAAATAATGATGAGAACAATATTTCAAAGAATCCGTCATTTACCAGTTAAGTGAAAATTGTTTAAGTGTAGAACTGTATGCTTGGTTAAGGAAGATGGATCCACAATAGTTAATTGGCATTCGCTTGGAAAGAGAAACATAAGAAGTATAATTAGATCTGATCAATGCAGATTTAAACTGCAAACAATTCACAGTACTCTACAATGGGAACAAGTCCACACAATAATTTAGAAATCACTACCCTTGAGAAAATTATATAAGTGTTCAGAATGTATAATATCACTATTTGGGGGGGCGGGAAATGAAGGATATTTGCAGCAATGAGAATGGAGTAGAATGCCCCTTTGTACTCCATAATAAAGTAACAACATGATGAACTCAAATAAGTTACATTAATTTAACTCCATTCCTTTGAAGTTGAACTAACTACTTGCTCAGTTGGAGTACTCTGATGCCAATTCAGGGAGAGAAAACACTTTCTAATTCCCCCTTCCTCCCCTGGTTGGTAAATGAGGTTGTTTTTTTTTAAAAAAAATGGCTAGTTTTTTTTAAAATTACCCTCTGAGGACTATGGGAAGTTGCTGTTGAGATAAGCATTCACAAGGTAGATCTAGGTTTGAACAATTTCCTCTTCCTCCTCCTCCTCCTCCTCCTCCTCCTCCTCCTCTTCTCAAAGGATATGGGGAGAATGCTTAAAGATTAACATAACTTTAAAAAAAAGACAAAAAGACAAAAGACAAAAAGTCTTTTTTTGGCCTCGTAGTTTGGGAGATCCAGTCATATATGTCAGGCCTGATATAATTATCCTCTGACCACATATTATTGTTTAATGCTAGAAGAACTTAAAATCTTTTGAGTTTACAGACTCTTATGGGAGCTTTCTAGATAAATCCTATAACACCCACAGTTCAGAGGTGGGTTCCTGCCTCTGATTGCCGGTGCGGTTAATAGCTGTTGTTCGGCGCAGAGCCGAAGACGCTTCTGCCGTTCGTGGAGTGGGAGCTTTCCCCGGGCGCTTTCCCCGCCCGCATGGATGCCGCCAATTGCGTTCTTTTGCCCTCTGCGCATGCGGAACGCTTTGCGCATGTGCAGAGGGCAAAAGAACGCAATTGGCGGCATCCATGTGGGCGGGGAAAGCGCCCGGGGAAAGCTCCCGCTTCGCGAATGGCAGCAGCGTCTTCGGCTCTGCGCCGAACAACAGCTATTAACCGCACCGGCAGGATCCCACCTCTGCCACAGTTAACTCTAAAATTTCTCAATATCAGAAACTTGGAAACTCTAGGAGGCATGATGGCACTGAATAATCCTAAATTGTTGTTTTTAAAGGGATAGTATTGAAATTTTAGTCATTATTTAATTTAGTGGTAAGAAAGGAATAAAATCAAATTTCACAATATAGCTTCAAACCTTCTAAGCTTTGAGAATTTGCTTCTGAATGATATTTGAGAGTTTGCTTCTGAAGCTTTATGTCACGGGTGTCAAACTCGCCAAGTCACATTGCTGGGGTGGGTGTGGCCTGCATGTGACACATCCGGCCTGCAGGCCACCAGTTTGACACCTCTGCTCTATGTGCTTGCAAGGCAACTACTTTTATTTCAAAAATTTGCTCCCCCAAACCTATATAAATCATGCGGATTTCCCATTAACTTTACAGTTTTGTGAATGTCCAGATTGGCCTTTGGAGTGGGCTACAGATCATAAAAAAAAGTGATAGAATTTAAAGGAAAAAGGCACATGTCTTTGGATTATAATTTTGGTCTCTTGTCTTTGTTCTGTAACATAGAGGACTTGTTGGCACTCTCATAAATAATAGTTATCATCATTAAAAATGAATGACTGAGAGATCAAAGTCTACCTTAGCTACACATTTGACTGATAAGGCAAATGGGTAATCTTTGGTGATCATGACACATGCATAAAGGAAGCTCTTTTGTACCAATTGATGTAAGATACCTTTCCTGCCTTTGCAAAGAATCAAACGAGGTGTTTCTATACAAGCCAGCAAAGTTTTAGTTATACATATAGAAAGATTTATTTGTGTGTTATGCCACATGAAAGCACAAAGGGATACCTGCCAAATCATAAAAGGAACAGTCATAAAGATAAGGGTCCTAATTTACTTCCCTATTTTATTTCAGCTTAGTTCTCTACCGCCACGAGGCATAAAAGTTATTGAGTTTTAGTATGTTCAGTTCATGCTGGTTCCCTATCAAACAGAATATCAGTGGAACACCTCTGCTGAGTTCTCTACATGAAATTGTCCTTCTTTGCGTCTCATAATCGGCTGTGATGTGGCCAGGCATCTGGTGGTGACAAGCAGACATCTTTGATTTATTGGCTAATATCACTGCTTGTTAGTGGATGGTTGAGCAGGAGACTAAAAGAGCATAAAATCAGAGAGAATAAATTATGAAGGCACCGAACTGTGCCATTACAAACCCCTCCCTGTCACAGCTGTGACATCTCTCAGGAAATGGGGAATGAGAGATGTTTCCTCTTCAAAGAATCAGGGCTGATATATATTGCTTCTGATCTCAATCTCACTCTCTCTTTCTCTCTCTCTGCATCCAACGTACGTGTGTGTGTGTGTGTGTGTGTGTGTGTGTGTGTGTGTGTGTGTGTGTGTGAAAGAGAGAGAGAGAGAGAGAGAGAGAGAGAGACAGAGAGAGAGAGACAGAGAGAGAGACAGAGAGACAGAGAGAGGGGTATGTACATACACACACACATACATCCCTATTCACAGACGTGTGTGTGTGTGTGTGTGTGTGTGTGTGTGTGTGTGTACATACACACTCTGTAAAATATAGTATGGCATGTGTTTAGAGAAAGCAAAAGCAAATGAGAACTTGGAATTGAGGGTAGGGGAGAAGAATCATAATTTTTTTTAAAAAAAATGCTTGTTTTCAGTGTTCAATTCACAGTTTTCTTATCATCTCTAAAATGTGTAAAGCTATGGGAAGCTGGGGTGTATACTATCTGACAATATGGTGGGGATATTTATACACAGCAAATGATGTATGTTATAAGGGTGCAGTCTGGGAAGGATGCTACGTTCCCTTAAGTTTTCTTACAACATGCATGTTTACAAAAAGGAAAAGTGAAATGGTCTCCCCCACCCCCAAAGTAGGTGTTAATCTGCCACCCCCAGCTGTCACCAATCAAGCTGGAAATAAACATTGCCCAGATTAGCCTCTGTCTAAAATGGCAAGAATTCCTCCCCACCTTAAATAATACAGAGTTAAAATCATTAGGAAACACAAGACATTTCCTATTTCCCAAATGAGTTTTCATTCCAGATTTTCTCCCTTTTTAATCAGCCTAGCATATGATTTAAAAACTCTTCTCTCTCTCTCTCTCTCTCTCTCTCTCTCTCTCTCTCTCTCTCTCTCTCTCTCTCTCTCTCTCCTCTTTATCTTCTCCCTCTTTAGTCTTTCTCCATTTCTGAGAGATGGAAACTAGTTGCAGGCAAGTCTGTCCAGAAATGGAGAAAGACTAAAGAGGGAGAAGATAAAGAGAAAACACAGTAGAAATTAAGGACCTGAATTAAGCAAAGAAGATGTTGGTGTTTCATTTTCTCCTATCTAGTTTCCAAAAGGATTTTAGATTTATTATTAGAGTTGCAAGGGACCTTGTAGGCCATCTAGTCCAACCCCCTGCTCAAGCAGGAGTTCCTACCTACACCATTTGAGACAGATGGCAGTCCAGTCTCCCCTTGAAGGTCGCAAGTGTTGGGGCTCTCACAACCTCCGCTGGCAAGCTGTTCCACTGGTTGATCGCTCTCACCGTCAGAAAGTTTCTCCTCTCTTCCAGGTTGAATCTCTCCTTGGTCAGCTTCCATCCATTATTCCTTGTTTGACTTTCTGGTGCCATAGAGAACAGCCTGACCCCCTCCTCTCTGTGGCATCCCCTCAAGTATTGGAACACTGCTATCATGTCACCCCTGGTCCTTCTCTTCACCAGACTGGCCAAGCTCAGTTCCTGCAACCGCTCTTTGTATGTTTTATTTTCCAGACCCTTTATCATCCTGGTTGCTCTCTTCTGCACTTTCTCTAGGGTTTCAATGTCTTTTTTGTAGTGTGGTGACCAAAACTGGATGCAGTACTCTAGGTGTGATCTGACCAAGGCTTTATAGATTAGTACTAGTACCTCTCTGGTCCTTGATTGTATCCCTCTATTTATGCAGCTCAGGACTGCGTTGGCCTTTTTGGCTGCTGCTGCACACTGCTGGCTCATATTTAGTTGGCTGTCTACCAAGACTCCAAGGTCCCTTCTCGCAAACGCTGCTATTGAGTGTGGTTTCACCCAGTTTGTATGTGTATTTTTGATTCTTCTTACCTAGGTATAGAATTTTACTTTTCTCCGTGTTAAATTTCATTTTATTGGTTTGGGCCCAGTGTTTGAGTCTGTCAAGGTCCCTCTGGATTTTGAGTCTGTCCTCTGGGGTGTTTGCCAAGGATGTAGCCAAGCCATCCACCACACACCATCCATAGCTTAGATCTTTGCATTCTCAAAACCAAAGAATGCTTGCATGTTATGTGTGCACGGGCCCAAGAAAAAGGGAAGAGCTTGGGTAATGATATCTATGATATTTGGGAGGCAACATTACCAAATACATCTCTGTATCTGTTTGTGAAAAGCTAGAGGATATAGAGAAGCAACAGGTTTGAACTAGGAGGAGATCTTAAAAGGAATCCAAATTTAGATTGGGAAATCTATCTGAATCATTTGTACTTTATTCTCCTACTCCTCCATGGGAGTGGGGATAGGGTACTACTTTGAGCTAATTGACTTTTAAGGACTCTGATGCCTGTTTGAGCAAGCATTATAATCTTATCCTGATCCTCTCCTATCTATTTAAATGTCTCTAAAGTGGTCAGCCTTAGATTTCTGTTAATTTTTCCCTTTTGTCTATGCTTGTCTTGAGTATCCCTTGAGATTCTCTTAGTAATTCAAATTCTTCTGCACCAAAACAATGACACAAAATAATATTGGGTAAAGATAAGGATGGTAGGGTTTTGCACCTTATAAAAAGATGGAATTCTATGCTAGGTGTTTTCTTTAGCTTGCTTTGAGTAAGAATGACAGGGTTCCCCCCCCTCCGTTTCTGAAAGGCCACACACATCACTATGTACAAATTTATTTATTTATTTATTTTATTTTAGTGTTCTTATATGCCGCCCTACTCCCTGGGGACTCAGGGCGGCGTATAACATTTAAAGAACAACTAAACAATATAATAATTTAAAAACAATTTTAAAAAGAACAATTTAAAAAAGAATTATAAAACATACAAAACCATACATACGTAGGGAGACCTAAGATGTGAAATTGTCTCAAATCACCCTGCCTGCAGGAAGAGCCATGTCTTAATGGCTTTTCGGAAGGCCAGCAAGGTGGGGATAATTCGGATCTCTGGGGGTAGTTGGTTCCAGAGAACAGGGGCCGCCACAGAGAAGGCCCTCCCCCTAAGCCCCGCCAGCCGACATTGTTTGGTTGACGGGATCTGGAGGAGACCCACTCTGACCGGTCAAAGGGAAGTATGAGGTAGGATGCGGTCCCGGAGGTAACCTGGTCCAAATTAGATAGAAGACCCATTTGTCATGTCAATATGTACAAATTAGGTGGAAGGATGTTTGCAAAGAAAAAAAATAGCCTACACCTATCAAACTATTGTTTCAGAGTCATTTGCAGAGGTATCTTGTCAAAAGATTGCTAGGAGAAGTTACTAAATTATTTTGTCATTAGCGTAATCACAGCCAAAATTAAAAGTCTCTCTAGCTCCATACTCCTTCCCCACCTGGAACCCAATACTCTAAGAACAGAACTGCAGATTTATAAAGGGCAAATGCTTAAATAGGTAGGATTGATATTCCATGGAGAGGGGGACACTATTTCATCATGAAAAGATACAGTCAGTGGGACTGCAGGTTGTGGAGTATGTGTTCAGGTTTAAGCTAGCTAGCCTTGTCATCCATGTCCTATTCTATTTCATGCCCACTTCTACCTAGTTTTCTATTTCCATGTTCACTTGACAATTGTAAGCATTCCAAGGACCTCCTTGAATTGTTTAAATTTTCTGGGGGGAGGCAGGTAGAGGGGACTTTGCTTTTTTTTTTTTTTTTTTTTGCTAAGGGAGGCAACGTTTTCCCCTAAGATTTCATAATGATAAGCCATTAGATGATGGCTTATTGTTTAGTTCCATCCATTATTTTAGCTAACTGTAGATTGTTTGTTTTTTCCAATCAAAAGTAAGACATCACTTAGTGTGTATGAGTTGTGCCATAGAAGTCCCAGTTGAAATCCAGTGCCCATAACTTCTAAAAATATATCGATTACAGGATATTAGTTTTCTGCCCATTTCCCTTTGCACAGCACATCTTACACCTTTTACCAAGTTGACAATGAAGGTCAGTTTCTAATGCTGCCAACTTAAGACTATAACCAACATGAACTTGCATCAGCATTTTAGGACACCCGACCCTCAGCATGAATATTTACTTTTCTTTCCCCCAAGCTTTTATCTAAAGCTGAGTGCACAGTTCCATAAATTATACATATTAAGTTAACTATAAATTTTGAAAAATGGAAATTTGCTTATAGCAATGCTATTATGATTTCCACATATTATGCACTCATTACAATATATGAGAGTTACTTGCATATTACATATAAAGTAAAATGAATTCTTATTAAGTGGGTAATTGTAATAGAACAAGGAATTGTAATTTTTTTCACTTAGGAAACAACAATCTGGACCTAAGGGGATTTCTGCACATATTAGCATGGTCAACAGTGTCCTAGCTGCAGTATAGTTTACATAAATGGACTTATAACCTAAACCAAATAAGCAGGGATAATGTGAAGGAGCATGATACAGCAAATTGAAGAAGTGAGGCTGGTATTCTTAGGAAAAGGGAGGGGGAGGGAAAAAGGCCATCCTCTTTGTTTAGCTATGAATCCAGTGTAACAGTTGAGATCTAATTGGTTATAGATATACATACATATATACTATTTTAACTGGAATTAAATAAATGGAGAGCTGAAAAGTTATGGATCTTGTTAGAAAAGTATGACCGCTTTAGAAAAAAAAAGTCATTGTTTACCAGAAGCAAAGAAAAGATAATGTACTGTGTTTCCCCGAAAATAAGACCCTGTCTTATATATTTTTTGAACCCTGAAATAAGCGCTTGGCCTTATTGCCATGCACTCAAAAGCCCAATTGGGCTTATTATCAGGGGATGTCTTATTTTGGGGGAAACAGGGTAGGACTGCAACAGTTGAATTAATTGTTTCCAGCTATAATTCAAGGAATTTGTTGTTGGTTTTTATGTTTAAGAAACCAGAGTCATCGTGTCCCATCAAACTTTGTTCATCCAGGTATGTCCAAGGAACAGTGGTGGGATTTAAATTTTTTTACTACCGGTTCTGTGGGCGTGGCGTGGCTTGGTGGGCATGGCTTGGTGGGTGTAGCAGGTGAAGAATACTGTAAAATCTCCATTCCCACCCCACTCCAGGGGAAGATTACTGCAAAATCCCCATTTCCTCCCGATCAGCTGGGACTCGGGAGGCAGAGAATAGATGGAGGCGGGGCCAGTCAGAGGTGGTATTTACCGGTTCTCCGAACTCAAAATTTTCCGCAACTGGTTCTACAGAACTGGTCAGAACCTGCTGAATCCCACCTCTATGCTAGGAATCCTGAGTATTAGAGCTGTCAAATGTGAGTGATGAAGTATAGACATTACATGGCAACAAACACAGATAGTGCTTATCCACATGCCCATTTGCCCTGACCAAGAATATGCAGGCAAACATTTTGAGATAGAAAAATAATATTTTGTTTCTTAATTTTCACTCACATCAAAATGTCAGGGTTCACTTTCTGTTTTACACTTTCAATGTAGAACTTTGTATGCTATTTCACTTTGAGCTTTTTATCTTTTTTTTTACAGGCTAATATCAGCAAATTATTGACTGCTTCATAGAGGAAGGAATGGCCCTTTATATCCATCAATGCTTAACCAGATCATTAAATGTTTTTAAAGGTATATTTTATCATGATCACTGTAATAAGACAATGGCTATTATTCTTGTCTTGTAAATAAAAGGTTATTGGTTCAAGACATAGCAGAAACGTGGTTTCATTTTTCTTCTCATTACTATTTTTCCTTCCCACATTTTCCTCTGCTTTTCTTATTTAAAAATGGACCTGAGGTATATTATTTTATGATTTTTCCAGTCACTTGAGACAGAAGTCGTGCTCAGCTCCCAAATAACTTGTGAAATTCCCCATGTCATTGAGTTTCCTGATTTTCACTTGTCTCTTCCTCCAGCAATGCCACCCCCCCTTTTTTATGCAGATTAAAAATAAAACTACTTGCAAACTTAGCCCCATCTCTCTGGCATGGTATTTTGGGCAGTTGGCCAAGCCTAGAAGCCTAGAAGACAAGGCTAGAACAGATCTGATTATTTACACTATAATCATTGCAGCACATCTCAGACTCTTTATCAAGCAAGATAGGAGGTGCTATTGAAGCAGCATATTCAGGCAGAGTGTCATTGAGGTGGACATTTATAAATAAATAAATGTATTGCAGCCTTCATCATCTCCCAATGTTATGATTTTTAAATGAAATGAGCATCTTAAGCCTGTGCAAAGAGGAAGATATGTCTTTACTATTTCAACCCTCGTGATGGAAGGGAGGGAGGGAGGGAAGAAGGAAGGAAGGAAGGAAGGAAGGAAGGAAGGAAGGAAGGAAGGAAGGAAGGAAGGAAGGAAGGAAGGAAGGAAGGAAGGAAGGAATATCCCATCCACACTGAGGATTCTGGGATATTAGATTACTATACCTGGACCTTGAGCAATACATTTTATATTCCTGTCATAGTGCATGTTTTGATATTTTGAACAAATGTCTTGGATCCAAAGCCAGCATTTGAGGCAGAGGATTATGCAGAGTTGCCCTCTGTTTTCTCCCCTTTTTTGTGGTAGTCACTGAGGGCATGACTGTTACCAGAAGGACAAATGCAAAGGTCAAGCAAATGGCAGTACCAGGGAAATCACATACCATTAACCTCCTTCGCAGCTGATTTTCTGATGGCACTTTGTAATCCAGAAATAGCCATCTCTGACCTAAAGGTGATGCAGGAATAGCAGGGTTAGAAATAAATTATGCAAAGTCAGCTTTGATCAGTCTCAGCAATACTTAGCCAAACCAACCCAATAATTTAAGCTTTTCTGCATGAAAACAGTTTAATAACAGGTGGTGTTCTTTTCCAGAAGAGGCCTAAAAAAGTGAAAACCGAATTCTGAAAGTGAAGAGTTGAGTGCAAAGGCATTGGTGGAGAAAGATTTCTAGTAAATTGGGTTACTTTTGGGAAAGAAGGAAAGCTGTTGATGGGCTGCATTTCAAAAAGTGAACATATTTTTCTAAGGAGTAGGAAGTTTAATCCAGATGGTGTAAGTGAGTTCCAACAACAAATTGCATAGACTTTGTGTTTATTACAGAAATATGAATTGAGGGCTCTTATGGTCTCACAGTTTCTAACCTGGTTCCTGAATTGCTTCACCAAACTGGCATTTAGTACTTAACATAGGAAGATTCATATTGTTCAGCAGATATGTTTGAGGCTTACTGCAATAATTCCTGCACTCCAATATGTGGAATATAGGTGTTAGATCACAGTTTCTCAACCTTAACAATTTTAAGATGTTAAGAGTAACCTTACGCCACTGTGTTTCATTAAGTGATTCATGTTATAGATTCATAAATCTTCACACTTGTCGGTTTTCTCCCTCTAGAAAAAAAGAGGAAACATTTTCCAGGCATGTTTTTCCATTCTTCAAAGTCTGTGCAATTAAAACATTACTTCAGTGAGATGCCATTGGCATATTATTAGAATTCTTAAAAAAAAAGAATAAGGGAGTGAATGCAACCCTAACCATGTGCAGCCATGTGTGGTGAATCTGTCAGAGTGAACAGCAGGCACTTTGATAAAAGTTCTCCATCAGTAAATCCTTTTGGATAGCTGATGGGTAGATGTCTATGAATTGCTACTGTAGGTAAGATCCAAGAGTGAATTTCATGGGCAGACAAGAAAACAAACAAATGGATCACTAAGAATATAAACAAATGGAGCATCAAATTAGCCCAGAGTTCTTAGTCAATGAACAAATGATCAAGTTCCACTAATCCTACTTACCCAGATAAATTATGCACAGACCTAGCTTTCTGAAGAAGGCTCTGATGCTAGGAAGGTGGAAGGAAAAATAAGACAATGACCAGCAACAAGATGGGTAGACTCAGTTACAATGGTGATGGATGCAGCATTGGAAGACCTGAAAGACCAGGTTGGGGCAGGTTGTCACAGAGAAAATGAATCCATGTGGTCACTACATATCAATCCCCATTTGGTAGAACATCAAATTCCAGAAAATCTTACAGAACCCATTTTTATTTAAGTTAGAATGGAAATACACACTGCCACAATGTGCAGTGGAAATTCACCTGCAAACAAAAGCAGCCTTTGATTTTCCTCATTTGAATTTCTTAATTTCATTTCCTGCTCTAGAAAAGGAAGAAAAGGCTCATTTTGAAAGCTTGGTCTTCTCAAAGGGGCTATTGCCCTTAAAGTCTTGCTCTGCAACATCGCATAGCATCCTCTTTTGAATTACATCTATGCCAATGTTGATTTGACTTGAACATTTGAAATGGTCCTTCAGAAAACATTAGCTTAATGGCAAGCTTACATCCATTGGTTTTATTTATTTATTTTATTTTATTTATTTGGTAGTTTTTCTATGCCGCCCTACTCCCTGAGGACTCAGGGCGGCGTACAACATTTTATAAAAACTCCAAATCATTAAAAAAAACAGCTTAAAAACAGTTAAGAAATATATAAATACACACCATACATACATGGGGGAGACATCAGATATAAAATCATCTCAAACTCACCCCGCCTGCAAGAAGAGCCATGTCTTAATGGCTTTTCTGAAGGCCAGCAAGGTGGGGATGATTCGGATCTCTGGAGGAAGTTGGTTACAGAGAACAGAGGCCCCCACAGAGAAGGTCCTCCCCCTAGGCCCCGCCAGTCGGCATTGTTTGGCTGACGGGACCTGGAGGAGACCCACTCTGTGGGACCTGACCGGTCGGAGGGAGGAATGCAGCAGAATGCGGTCCCGGAGATAGCCTAGTCCTAAGCCATGTAGGGCTTTAAAGATGATGATCAGCACCTTGAATTATACCCGAAGACCAATGGGCAGCCAATGCAGCTGGCGGAGTATAGGTGTTACGTGGGTGTACCTTGAAACACCCACCACAGCATGCGCAGCTGCATTTTGCACCAGTCTCCGAATACTCTTTTATATATATATATATATATATATATAGAACCGTAAAGCCTACAAACTTGAAATTTGCCACGTATGTTCCTCTTGCCTTCTAGGTGCTCACTAAGAAAGGATTTTTCAAAATGACTTTTGGAGCATTAGTATTTCCTATATTATTATTAACACGCTCTGATGCTAAGGAGTTCTACACCCCTCACCACCTAAAAAAAAATCTGATCCAAATGCAAAACACAAGCAGAGGAGTTTCAGTTTCATTTTTGCTTTCACAGCAGCAAGCAGCTTTAGTACAGAACAGTTGAGCTAAGCCACACCCAGGCTCTTTGCTGTCTCCTTGCTAACACAGCAAATACTGTGAGTTTCCAAACACCCCTCAACTCTCTCACATACTGACAGAACACTAGCCACATGAATACCGATGGATGCTGGTAGGCAGAGGCAGATTTTTTTTCCTTATTTTCTTCCTCAGTTGAATCTGTTCCTTCTACTGTAACATCAGTTAAAGGGAAAAGAGGCAAAAAACACAGGAAAAGATTTACCAATGTGATTAGGAAATCACAAGTAAGGAAAGCCGCACACAAATATCTTCAAACTCACTCCCAAGTCAGTAGACAGGCTGTAAAAAAGTATACATCTAATAACCCTTACATTAATCAGTCACAAATGAGATAAATGCCTTGGACTAATAAGTATTTATCTGGTTTTAAATATGAACCTCAGATTGATTACTCCAGGGACAAGGTTGTTGATCTCGGACCCCGATTACCCTGTGCCTGGTATCATGCTCTAAAGTGGCAGGATGAGAGTCTGGGGATGTGCTGCAGTGGTGGTAAAGTCCACCTCCCTCCCCTTCAGCCCTCCCCTGAACCCTTACACAGCCTTCTCACCCACCAGCATCCAATGGCAAAGCACTTTCTTTCTGCTGTCCGGAAGTACAATGGATGCTTCTAAATGACGTCTTTTGGAGCCAGAGAGGTGAAGGAGGAAAATTTTATGCCAACATTCAAAGTGCAGGGGCAGGTCTACCACAGGATAGAGAGTATCATGGTGGGGCCTTAGCAGCAGATATACTTTGTTGGTGATGATGACAATGAGAGGAACATCCATTGTGAAATCTACCCAGGCGTTAATCCACAACTGGTTAGCCAACTGCAGAAGTTGCTGAGTGAACACAACAAGTATATTCTGGAACTTAAGGCTGCTGTTGATTTTGTTCCCAAGGGCCACAAGGACTTCCAAGTGGTGATTAATGCCAATAGGAAGCCTTCTGGAGAGCACCAAGGTCGTTTCAATGCCCCTATGACTACAGAACTGGTTGTTCTCATTGTCGGCCAGGATTTTGAGAAGAGATATATCGTTCTTCACAGCAGAGACAACAGGTTGTTATGAATCAGTGAGACGCACCATGCCTATGATGCTCTCCAGTACCCTCTGATGTTCTGCCGTGGAGAAGATAGCTATCTATATATATAAGAGCAAAAACCACTCACGCCATAATCAGGAAATCTCCAGAACCGTAAAGCCTTTCTGACAGTGAGAACAATCAACCAATGGAACAGCTTGCCTTCGAAAGTTGTGGGAGCTTTATCAATTGAAACTGTCATGAAGAGATTGGACTGCCATTTGTCAGAAATGGTGTAGGATCTCCTGCTTGAGCAGGGGGTTGGACTAGATGACCTACAAGGTCCCTTCCACGTATGTTCCTCTTGGCTTCTAGGTGCTCAGCCCTCTGATGCTAAGGATTTTTACTCCCCCTACCCACCTGAAAAGAAATCTGTTCCAAATGCAAAACACAAGCAGAGGAGAGGAGTTTCAGGTTCAGTTTTACTTTCACAGCAGAAAGCAGGGGATAGGATTGGGAGGCTTCTGTATAGCAAGGTTGAGGGAGAGAAGGGGATAGGAGAAGCTTCTGTGGGGCAAGGCTGAGGGAGAGAAGGGGATAGGATAAAGGAGGCTTCTGTGGGGCAAGGCTGAGTGAGAGAAAGGGATAGGAGAGGCTTCTGTGGGGCAAGGCTGAGGGAGAGAAGGGGATAGGGGAGGATTCTGTGGGGCAAGGCTGAGGGAGAGAAGGGGATAGGAGAGGCTTCTGTGGGGCAAGGCTGAGGGAGAGAAGGGGATAGGGGAGGATTCTGTGGGGCAAGGCTGAGGGAGAGAAGGGGATAGGATAGGGGAGGCTTCTGTATGGCAAGGCTAAGGAAGATAAGGGGATAGGGGAGGCTTCTGTATGGCAAGGCTGAGGGAGAGAAGGGGATGGGATAGGGGAAGCTTCTGTGGGGCAAGGCTGAGGAGAGAAGGGGACAGGAGAGGCTGATTGTAACTACAGTATCATAAACAGCTATTCTCAGTTAGAATTAAGCTAATCTACAACTAGAAGGAAGGTATTCTTTGGGTATCATCTGGGCAAACTCTGCTTTACCATAATCTGATAGACTGAGATTTGCACTTTTAGGCCACATATATCATATGTATTTCTTGTTGACTCAACAATGGTTTTCAGAGACTTCAGTGTTATTGCTGCAGTATTGACAATATTTTAGAATCCTGCTGTGAATTGTTTGTTGTATCAAATCTTTGCAAGCCTCCCTTCTCCCTCCCCAGAATGAAGCATACAGTGAAATTTCCAATTTACCCATCTACTGATAAAGACTGTTAGCTATATTTGAAACCAAATCTTTCTGCTCTGAGTCACTTGAGATTTCAGCTCATGCTTCCCTTATCTTTGCATATCCATGTATAATGGTGTTGATTGCATCAGCTCAGCATGACTAATCAGTGTCACTCAGCCTTTTGGGTATGTGCAGCCTTATGCCTTGAACACCTTTTCAATGAGACCTGCATAACACACTAAAGATTATATGGAGTATCTTTAGTATTGCATCAAATTTTTGTATGAAATAAAAGTGATATACAGCTGCACAACTTGCATTGACTGTTTTTTTTAATCAGCTAAATGGAGAGAATGTCCATAGCATAATATAACAGCTCAGAATGAATTTTGTTCTCTTATGAAAGTTTACATTCCACAGCACTTGGCACTCATGTTTGCAATGTTATCATATATCTGTCCTCTAAAGACATTGATATAAATATAATGAGAAGTTTCATACCTGAATATTGTACTAGCTACAGTAGTATTAGCGTGGCCACACTTTGGATGTCAGGAGCCTTCAATAATTTGCTTCAAGATGTGTTCACCTATTAATCCAATTGGCTCTTCACAAATTGTGGATGAAATATATATTTTTATTTTATTTGCTTATAAAATAAAGTCATTATTTAATTTTCATCTCTAAGTTTTCTGCAAAATATAATTCAGAAAAATATTTAAAATGTTGCAGTTTTTCTTTTCAGGACTGTCTTGGTAGCTGGAAAAATCTAAAAATACGTAATTATATTAATAATACAATATATCTTGGGTATAGTGAATGCAAAGGAACTCACTACTCTGTTTTCCCTCCAATGTATATCAGGATAGGTCCCCTTTTAATTCCATACTCTGGCCATATACACCAAGCTTAATAATAGGAGCATAAAGGAAAGGAACCACATTAATTTGTTAGAGTAAGATAATCTTAATTTGTCTGTGGATACTTCCCAAATAATCAAATGTAGTTAAACTATGTAGCTTTATCATTTGGGCAAGCTGGGAGTATTAATATTCCTAGTTTTTCCAAGATCTCATCAAGGGGTGATTAACTGTTAACATTCAATGGGACAAAGATGTGTCCTGATTCTTATGATAACAGTTGATTGAAAAACTTAGCTACTAAGAGGAGAAGAGGTCCTGAAATATAATCTATTATTGAGCTATTTGGTAATCTAGAGTTAGTGCTATCAAATAATGCTGTTCTGAAGCACATAAAAAAGCACAAAATACTTGAAGTTTTTGGGAAGAGCTGTTTAGCAAAATATCTCTCTCTCTCTCTCTCTCTCTCTCTCTCTCTCTCTCTCTCTCTCTCTCTCTCTCTCTCTCTCTCTCTCTCTCTCTCTCTCTCTCTCACACACACACACACACACACACACACACACACACACACACACACACACATTCTGTTATGATCTAGTTTTCTCCTGTAAACTAATTTTCTTTAACATATTTCTAGATAAACATCTGTTTTACAAATAACACTTGGAAATCTCCAGCATATCCTCCAAGGAGCACTATGCTTTTTGTATATAATTTCTTCTTGTACTTTTCATTATATATTTGTTTTTCACTGGTAGGTTGCTATCAGAGTTGCAGATGTAAGAATAGTATTATGTTCACTTTCATTCAATTCCAGATAAAGGATTCACATTTAGGTGGTGATTATGATCTAAAATTCTGTAGGATTTACACAGGAAAATGAAATAAAATGTTTGCAGTGCTAATCTCTATTACTAATGCTTAAGTATAGGAGACTGTGTATTGTCCTGATACAATGTGCCCTTGTCTTCCATCATATTATTATTAGCAAAATAAACATCTATATAAAAGAATATGCTATCCAAACAACATGGAAAGTAAGAAAAATGCTTGGATAAACAGAACATGTTAAGATAACAGGGAGAAGGCAACAAATGCAAATAGTGAAAAAGAAGCTCAGATATTGCAACTAAATTTAGAAAGCACTTAAGCCCTCCCTTTTTCTGAACATTATTATAACAAACAAATCATTTAAACACTAATTTCTTCAATAGGGACAGTTGCCAGAAGGCCTCCAAAAATAGAGGAACAGCTACTAAAAAATGGTTACAGGAAGGAAGGAAGGAAGGAAGGAAGGAAGGAAGGAAGGAAGGAAGGAAGGAAGGAAGGAAGGAAGGAGTGATCAAAGGGAGAAATTTGGTGACTCCTGCTGCTGCTTTGCTGCTTTCTATTAACAATATGACATCCGAGCTCAGGGCTATCAAACTCCCGGCCCGCAGAGTTTGATGCGTCACGTGCTGGCCATGCCGGTTTAACGAAGGGGAGAAAAACTGCCAATATGTCATGTGACACCGCCATGATGATGTGAGTTTGACACGCCTATTCTAGCTGTAGGACATGATTTTAGTGAATTAGAACCATATGAAGAGCTGAAGTGGTGCAGTGGTTAAATGCAGCCATTGCAGGCTGACTGCTAGTTCAACAGTTCAGCTGTTCAAATCTCACTAGGCTCAAGGTTGACTCAGCCTTCCATCCTTCCGAGGTCGGTAAAATGAGGACCCAGATTGTTGGGGGCAATATGCTGAACTCTGTAAACCGCTTAGAGAGTGCTGTAAAGCACTATGAAGCGGTATATAAGAAAAGTGCTAGTGCTATAAAGTGCTATATGATCTAATTGTAATGGAAATATTGAAAGAGCAGGCTGTTATAGTCAATGAATCAATTATCTTTCCATAGAGATTCTCTCCCACCTTCCTTCTGCAAGTAGCTTCCTCTACATTTTATTATATACCTTTTCACCAAATGGAACAGCCACTGTCAATTATTTGTACACTTATTTGGATAAATGAACCATAATGACAACAATGGGTGTAGTAACTATCCACTGGAAGATTGCTTGGGATTCTGCAGTTACTCTTACTATTCCCTTCATCTGTCTTTTGGGGAGAACAGTTGCATGTGGCATTCATAAGGAAAAGTGTCTCCTAAAGGGAGAGTATCCTAAAGGGAAGGAGAAGGCAGGTGCTTGGGATAGGGGGAATAAAACAATGATTAATCCTACCAAGGGATGGGATAGTACTTAGAAACCTTGGACAGTGTTTCTAAAGGCTGAAAATCTTGGCAAGTTTTAATGAAAAAATCAGAATTTCATTCATTTTGATCCTAAAAATAGATTGCCTTTCCATTTAAAAAGTAATCCTTTATACTTGTTTTGTCAGCAAATTATTCTATAGGTCAGGGCATAACAAGAGCTTTTGCAAGATATAATCACAAGTGACATTGTAGTATTTGCAATGCTGCACATTTATTATATGTACAATATTTAAAACATTACAGCATAATAATTAGAAGTAAATCTGGGACATAACATTAGTACAAAAGGTTCTTCTGAAGGTTGAAGATATGCTCCAAATAAGTCTCATCTCTACTAATAATTAATTACACACCAAAGTGTGAATACATGTCTGTCTGTGTGATCTCAGTTGCTATTTTCTCCTAAAGCAGGGTAAGAAGTTGTCCTGCTTTGCTGCCTTTCTACACTGTCCTTTGTTTCTCACCTCTCAATACATTTCCAAACTTACTTTTATTTCTACCTATGGAATTTGTTCCATTACATTTGTAATTTCTAAGAAGTAAATGGTGAATTATTTTAATTGAAGAAAAAGTGCAAATAGTCCTTGCTTACCTACTGCATTGTCCAGTGACCATTCAATGGTGTTGAAAAAAATAATTCTATGACTAAAATCCCCACATTTATCACTTTCACAGTGTCCTTCAGTCACACGATCACCATAAGACCAGTATGTGTTATCGTATGCCTGATCTGTGTTTAAAAGAAAGATTGGAAAGGAAGAAATTACAAGTGAATAAGCAAGTATGCAATAGGGGATACCCATGGAAAGAAGCAGACTCAGGGTTGGGAACCACAACAAACTAGTCTACAAAGTCTCTCTGGAAAAAACGGAAATCATGAAATTACCCACCCACGCACACACACACATATATACATATACATATACATATACATGTACACATGTACACATGTACACACGTACACACGTACACACGTATACGTATACATATACATATACATATACATATACATATACATATACATATACATATACATATACATATACATATACATATACATATACATATATATATATATATATAACTGTGAGTTACTGTGAGTTACAGTGACTGTGAGAGGGATCTTGGAGTCCTAGTGGACAACCATTTAAATATGAGCCAGCAGTGTGCAGCAGCTACCAAAAAAAGCCAACACAGTTCTAGGCTGCATAAACAGAGGGATACAATCAAGATCACGCGAAGTGTTAATACCACTTTATAATGCCTTGGTAAGGCCACACTTGGAATATTGCATTCAGTTTTGGTCGCCACAATGTAAAAAGGATGTTGAGACTCTAAAAAGAGTGCAGAGAAGAGCAACAAAGATGATTAGGGGACTGGAGGCTAAAACATACGAAGAACAGTTGCAGGAACTGGGTGTGTCTAGTTTAATGAAAAGAAGGACTAGGGGAGACATGATAACAGTGTTCCAATATCTCAGGGGTTGCCACAAAGAAGAGGGAGTCAAACTATTCTCCAAAGCACCTGAGGGTAGAACAAGAAGCAATGGGTGGAAACTAAACAAGGAGAGAAGCAACTTAGAACTAAGGATAAAATTCTTGATAGTTAGAACAATTGATCAGTGGAACAGCTTGCCTCCAGAAGTTGTGAATGCTCCAACACTGGAAGTTTTTAAGAAGATGTTGGATAACCATTTGTCTAAAGTGGTGTAGGGTTTCCTGCCTAAGCAGGGGGTTGGACTAGAAGACCTCCAAAGTCCCTTCCAACTCTGTTGTTGTTGTTGTTGTTGTTGTTGTTGTTGTTGCTGTTGTTGTTATTATTATTATTATTATTATTATTATTATTATTATTATTATTATTATTATTATTATTAATATTCTATACATCTGCTGCTTATGAGTATGGTTGATTTGGGTTTTTTGAGCAACAGAAAGTTGAGGAACTTCAATGAAAAATTCAGCCATATACAATGTAGTGTATATGGACACAAGGTTAGCCAAACCTCATTTATTAATCACTTTTTGAAATTGCTTTTTAACTGCTTTTGAACTAATAGGAAACTTTGAATCAACAAATTTAAAAGCACTGGATGAGTTTCCTTCAATCTGTAGTGAAATCAGTTTTAAATGCAAGTTTAATGTGTTAAAAACATTTTAAAAAATCTTTTTTTCTTTTTGAATAAAGAGCAAAAGAGTGATTAGAATGTTGATTTTAGAAAGTTTCAAATGTAGTAAAGGTCCAGATGCATTTAAAATAAGATTATGAAATCAATTAGATATAAGCATCTTTCCATGGGAAAATGCTATTGTTTTTTAGAATAAAAATAAAAACAATAGCATTTTCCCAATGAAAGATGCTTATAATTGATTTCATAATCTTATTTAAATGTGAAAATAAACAGTTAAAATCAATTATAAGCATCTTTTCATGGAAAAATGCTATTGCTCAAAAAAAATTGATACAATGGGATTTTGAAAGTTGGACACCAGATGGACTAGAACAAATGAAAGATAGCAATCAAAAGAGACTTACTAATATAGAATGGAGCAAAATATTTTAACATTGCATGCACTAAAGGATTTTTTAAAAAAACAATGGATTGAGAAGTTAATTTTAAGAGTGTCTCCTATTATAAATAGACTATGTCTAAAAGATGTTATGGAAGAAGAACAAGTTTTAGTGGAGAAGACTCAGACTGATTTGAAAGTGAATTTAAAAACGACAGAATATAGGAATGATGTGGGGAAAAATGCTACATCAGATATACAAATAAAAGTGGTTGTCTTAATAATTAAAAGGAACATACAAATAACAAACAAAAGAGTGATCTGGATAACCTTCCTATATGGGTTTTATAAAATAGACCTCTTAAATTTTGAAGGATTTTGTGAGAAGGAACCAATATTTTTTTTTAAAAAAAATAAAGTTTTAAGACATTATTTGAAGGGAATAAATATCAAGATTATTAGAAGTAAAAGTTCAAAAGTTGGTTTATTTGACCAAAGTTGAAATATCAATGTTATCTCTGGTAACCCTTAATGGACTTTTGCAGGTCTGAAATGATTATGTTTTTTGTTTATTTATAGATAAAAGATGGGATATGGGAAGAAGATATTATTTCAAAAAAAGGTAACTTTCTCTTTTTTTCTCTTATTTTTTTACTTTTTATTGGTTTTTATCTTTTAAATTGTAATATTTAATAGAAGTATTATTTTAAAGCAAGCGAGTGCTAAGTTAGAATAACTTGCTGGTCTCTCCCTTGCTTTCCATTTAGCCAAGCATAGAAATCATATGTTCCCATTTGGTTCAAATGTCTTCAGTCCTCAGGAAACATTGAAAACAATCAGAAATGTAAAGTTCCATAATAAAACTCTGGTAGCTTTCTAGATTGCCCTTTGCAGAAACCAAAGCCTCATTTCTTTCTTTAATTTGTGCACCAACCTTAAAATCAGTAAGATTGAATGTGTGCTCCCAGAGGCAAGACTTGGCCCCAAAGCAGCAAATAGATCCTGTGGCTGTTTGTGGTTTGTCCCAAATTAAAAGCACAGCTTGTATATTGATGGCGTGGTATAAATAACAAGTACGATCTTAGAGAGAAGAAATAAAACCATATCATTCATCAAAAGACATTTGTTTTTTCTTCTTCTTCTATGTTTTCCTCCCAAAGGAGCTTAACTGTATGCTAACACAGTCATATTTCTACATTGAGTGAAAATGTACGTTGGGCAACAAGCAAGGAATAGACTATCTTCAGCTTTATTTAATCACTTCACTTTCCATTTGAAAAGTAATTCATCATGGGAAGTCAGTGGGGTATAGAGAGCACTAATTGCAGCAAAATATCAAGGACAGTTTTCCTCTGTCTTAATTAAATATTAATGAGTGAAGTTATTTGCAAACGCAGGCTGCTGGGGTGGACTTGTCTGTCCAAGTTTAGTAAATACTGACATTGGGGTGTCAAAATAAAATCCCTTAATTGGTTTATACAGGAATAGCTTTTTTTTTTAACTTTTGCTTCCTTTAAAAGAAGACCCCTGAACTGACACTTCTCAAAGCTTTCTTGGATAATTCCCCAATGAATAACTTATAGAGAGACATTACCTGATCAGTTTCTAATTGCACAATTGACTGTGTCTGGACTGAGCAATGTGATATGACAAGTGTCCTCTTCTTAATGGCAATTCTTATTTCACCATAAGAAATAACAATTCCTAAAGAGAGAGGGTAGATTTCATTGGGTAGATTTCCATAGAACCCTTTAAAAAATCAATTTCTATTGTTGTATTACTATGCACAGAGAATTTGAATATCTTTGCACATTGTAGAATCTATAGGATTTCTGATGACTAATATAATAGAAAGACATGCAGTTACTCATGTCCCTAGAGAGTTAATAGGAGGGAATTCCACTGCGGGAATCTGTTTTTGTTTCGCCTAACCCAAATGCCCTGTTGTAGATAACAATAAAGAAAAATGAATATTTTGTTTTATTTCCCCTAGAAAGAAATTGAAATTAAATAACTGGTGCTAATATCTAGAAGGAGCCGAGGTGGCACAGTGGTTAAAAGCAGCACTGCAACCTACTAGTTCAGCAGTTCAGCTGTTCAAATCTCACCGGCTCAAGGTTGACTCAGCCTTCCATCCTTCTGAGGTCAGTAAAATGAGGACCCAGATTGTTGGGGGCAATATGCTGAACTCTGTAAACCTCTTAGAGAGGGCTGTAAAGCACTATGAAGCGGTATATAAGTCTAAGTGCTAGAAACAAATAGGACAGCTTTCTTAAGGGACTAAAACTAGTTAGACAAACAGAAGCTGTAAAGAAAGATAAATGAGAAGATTAGAGTGATCCAGAGGTGGGTTCCTGCCAGTTCGGACCGGTTTACCCGAACCAGTAGTGACCCGCTGGTGATGTCATGATGATGTCATGGAACCAGTTCAGTCGGTGCCAGTCCATGGGCGCCGCCATCTTTTTTTTGAATTTATTTATTTATTTTTCTTCTGAGCATGTGCAGAAGCCGAGTTTCTGGCACTGTGCATGCAGTCGCCATCTTGTTTTTGGCTTTTTTTTTGGGCACATGCAGAGGAAGCGAACCGGCAGCGAGGTAAGTTAGAACCCACCCCATCAGTTTTAAGATATATAATTGGGTGTATTCTTTGTGTTGCTCTTTGTTGCTGATGACCTTATGACTCTGTCCAGGTGGTTTCTTTGACTACAGTACAGAAGCAAAATTGCTTTCTTCCAGGATATTTTACTACTTCCCAATCTAGTTTTCAGCTCTGGTGTTCCTTGATCCCCTTCCAGACAAGTCTTGACCATATCCAACTCTGCTCATTTTCCAAGCCCAAACAAGATAAGCCAGATGCTACTTTCTGGATGTGATACTGTATCCAATTTCCCTGAAATGATAATAAATGTCTACATACGATAGATAGATAGGAAGAAAATATTTGATACTGTCAATTGGAAAGGGATGTGTGTCCTTATTGACAGTTATTTTCAGAAGTGAATACGATGGTGTAAGGCTGACAAAATGTTTTCATTTGGTATCAAAGGAGATTCACAAGATGCTTTCATCCTCAATAGCCATTCTGAAGTAGGTCATTTGCATTTATAAATTTGATAAATAGGCACATTAAACATATGCATATATCAACACTCTTTGGCTGTGGGTTTATTTTATTGCGTGACCTCTTGCATCATCATATACATCAATCAGGCCAGAGAATCGTCAAAGTGGAAAGATTATTTATACTTGCATGACATGATTTGTCCATTTATTCATTTATATATACACAAATACAGCCAAGAGCATATCTCCTATTCTATCAGGTAGCATTAGTAAAAGCATTTTGCTGTTGTGATGTGATAAGGAGCAAGGTGGTTGTGGACCACATAAATATGTGTCATTTGACTGGATAAAGTTTGTGTCAACTTCTCCAGTCTCCTGATTTTACCTGAAACATCACTGCTTGAAATGCATGCTAATTGTAGTGGTATGTGGGAAAGGTCTTGGAAAGTAGAAAAGCTACAGACTAGACAACGGTCAGACAAACAGAAGCTGAGTTCACAGAAGGAATGTGGATGTGGCAAATATCTCAGAAGGGAGCTCCACACACACACACACATACACACACCCAGTTTCTTGGAATGTAAAGATGAGGGGGGACAGATGTACTTTCAGAATTGCAGGACACTAATTTACATTAGTGTCCTGCAATTATCTATCCCCCACGAAAGCTTTATTCTGAAAAATAAGAGAAATCATGCCATTTTGTAGCTGTTTTGTTTGCTAAGAAATTCCTTTTGGGTTTTTAAATGTTAATTTTTGGGTTTTTAAATGTTAATTTATACATGGGGTAATATAGCATCTGGACCAGACTTTAAATTGGGAGATAGTTCAATGATTGCCACATTCGTTCAAATGGAAGATGACTGTGAAATTAAAACAACTACCTTACCTTTCTCCCAAAAATGGATTAGATAAAAAATATAATACCCACAAAGTTATATGCAGTGGCACATTTTATAACTGTATTGAAATATATATATATACATGCACATAATACATATACAAATTAAATGATTACTTTTTTAATTAATTGCATGTAGAATAATTTATTTATAAAATTGATTTTACCATCTGCAAATTCACACAGACCATTTTCTCTCAAAGACTTAAGCATTTTCATATACAACTACTGAACCAGTTACACAAAATCCACTCCATCCTTCCCCTGTAGGTAAATTCCAATTGTTTAGATGTTACAAACAGGATGTATATCATTGTTGAACTAAAATCCCAAGACATTTCATCTCAAGGAATGAGATATTTGTTTTCTTGTTCTTTAAACAGCAACATAATGGTATCTACTTTTTAAAAAATGTTTCCTTATGATGTACAAACAAAATTTATGAAAGGAAAAATTAAATGGAAAAATTGAATCAGAAATTTGAAGATCTGAATCAGAATGTGATGCTTTAGATCAAGGAACTTTGTGGCTGAATAGTCTGGTAATTGCTTGAAAGGCAACAGAAATTACTGACCTTGAAAACTATAAGTAACTTGGAGCAAATGTACAAAGTATTTTGAAAGTAAACAAAGCTCTTCAAGATGAACTGACAAAAATAATTTACATTTTTAAAAACATTTCTTATAATAGTGAGGAAGATAAGCTTCTATCAGCTTTCATGGGGGAAATATGAGCTTTTTACACATTATTATGTAAAATAGGATCCACGAAGAGTGAAGGAACAGATAAATTGTACACACATGTATGTATGTATGTTCTCGTTCTGAGATGGTCAGTTTCACATTTTCTGCCACTGATGGATTGCCACAAGTGTGAGATGAGTTAGGAGACTAGGTAAACCCAGTCAAGTGTTGGGCCAAGGCAGAAATTCTAGAGAATATCAGGTAAAGAGACCCACAATTTTGTGGTAATCTTTATTTCTGACATGCCTGCTGGCCCACCCTTGGATCAGGTGGTTGGATTGCATCTGTCCTTGACTGGGAGGTGTTGGTGGTTAATAAAAAAACATGCTTCTACTGCTGAATATAACAGGATGAATAGATACAAAGAACAATGGAACACATAATGTCCAAGAAAGTTAATATTGATTCATTGCTTTTTAAAGATAATCCTTTTAATAATTTCAATTTATTGTACACTGTCCAAAGTCACACTATTTGAAATGGTGACTATATACTGTAAATTTGATATAAGTTAAATTTTATGTTTATTATACTTAAGGTGCTAATCCCACACTCACATATCAGATGTCAAATACTTTCACCAAGTCATCCAACTGTGTAAAATTTGCAATTAGATATATTGTTTTATTGTCCTATATTTTCTTTCTCAGTAATGAATTGTTGCATCAAGCTATTTCTCTTTTTTACTATAAAAGCTGATCAAAGACAATAATAAAGGTATTTGACTTGATTTTGATTTGATATATACATAAATAAAATTATACAGGTTGAAGAAAAAACTGCATTATCAAGTAATGTAGCCAATGAATCAGGATACCTGTTAGTTGGAAAATGCTAATCATTCAGATGCCTTAATAATAACATAATATGCACATTAGACAACATTAGAGAAATTCTACCTTGGTAAAAGATACTGATTGAGTCAGGAAGAAAATAAAAATGAACTTCCCTCAGATTTTTGTATAAACAGTTTGCACAAAGCTGTTAAATAATAATAATAATAATAATAATAATAATAATAATAATAATAATAATAATAATAATAATAATAATAATAATAATAATAAATAATAATAATAATAATAATAATAATAATAATAATAATAATAATAATAATAATAAGTAATCAATGCCAAATCCGGCGAAACAACTGGCCGCTGTGATACAATTGTATAATAATAATAATAATAATAATAATAATAATAATAATAATAATAATAATAATAATAATAATAATAATAATAATAATAATAATAACAACAACAACAATAACAACAACAACAACAACAACATTTCATTAACTAATAATTATTAGTGATAAGTAGTAGTAGTAGTAGTACCAGCAGTAAATCTGTTTATGATTGCCTATAACTATAGTTATAGTTAGTATTTTTAATAATAGTTAGAATAGTTAGAATTTTTTAATGGAATTAAAAGCAACAATTCTCAATTCTTACTATCATCAGTTGCTCTTCTTTTCTTCATTTTCACTTTTTCTTTGACAATGTGGGTTGTCATATGGAGGTGTGTGTTTGTATGTGCGTGTTTTAATTGCTTACTCAGTGTCAGCCCAATGGAGGTTTGGTGCTTACGGATCATGACATTTTTATATAGTACTCTATTTATTCACAGCACAACAAAGTCAGAGTGCTCTGCTTGCAAACAAATTAATTCAATCCCTGATCTCTGTTCCTATAAGTTTTCTAGAACCCATAAATGCTCATTAGAGCCACCTGAATGTCCTTTGTTCAATCTAGCTGGATTATTTGGACGGGGGAAAAAGTTTAAGAGTAGTTTGCTTGGTGTCTACTGATAAATATGTAATTCATGTTTGACATTGCTATAAATATCATTTAGATGATAGGGAGAGTCTTTTTTTTTTTTTTTTTTGCATTGCACTCATCAGTTGTCAGTGTGATCACTCAGCTCTGGGATTTATTTACCTTCAAATGTCCCTTTCATATTGTCATTTGTATTTAACACTGATGTGAGAATTGCTATGGCATTAATAACTTCTAAACTAAAAGTTGCTCCATTTTCGTAGGAATTTTTTTTTCTTTACATGCATGTATTCAATTTAAAATGATAATGTCACGTTGGGGAACATTTTAGAGAAAATAAATTGGGGAATGCTTCACGCATCTTTTACTCACAATTTCTGTACTAAAATCATTTCCAGATTGTTGTTGTTGCTTATTATCTCTTAGATGTATTCTTGCTTTTTTAAAAAAACAACCCCTGCAATGCTGTATTTCCACTGATTAAAATGGGAGGGAGCAATTTAATCTTCTCACACAGCTCACACAGACCTTTAAAATCTCTTCTAGAGGATATTTCCAGCCTCTGCATTTAAAAGCACATGGGGATTACAGAGAAAGAAAAAAAGAAGTTGTCCCTTGGTGTGTGTCTGTATGTGCTGTATATCTTGCCCTTCAAGAAAGTGATATACCAAAAAGATATGAAATCCGTGAAAAGGAAGAAGAAGAATGGGAGTCATAACAGTGCCAGCAATTAAAGGAAAAGAAGGGGGGCAATTGCAGTGGAAAAAGCCTGAGCAAATAGGGAAAGTTTAAAAGCTTCTAAGATGAGTAGATTTCAGAACTGTTTTGACATAAAGCAGGCTCCATGCAAACAGCAAAAGTAGAGTTCCAGATGTTGGGTATCGGGGTGGGTTCCTCCCAGTTTGGACCGGATCGCCTGAACCGGTAGCGACCTGCTGGTGATGTCACTGTCGGTGCCGTTCCGTGTGCGCCGCCATCTTTTTGGGGGGGATTTTGTGTGAATTTTTCCCCTTCTGCGGCTTGAAAAAGGGCCCGCCTGCCCGCCCGCCCGCCCGCGGGTGAATTCTGATCTTTATTTCTTCGCCCGAAGCACAGCTGAACCAGTGGCGAAGGTAAGTGGAACCCACCCCTGTTGGGTATATGGAAAAGTAGATATGGTTCATCCCATTCTGATTGTCCCTTCACCAGGGATAAAGAATTGGGGGCATACTCAATACACAACTGCTAGCCAGGCCAACTTCCAGAAAAAGAGTTTTTAAAAAAACTGAACCAAACAAGAAGAAACAATCCAGAATAGGGCTGAAAAGGAGTAGAAAAGCAGAAAATAGCAAGATTAGAAAGGAAAAGAGACAAATAGCAGAGGCTAAGGGAGAGAACTAGCCATGTGATTAAAGGCTTTTCCATACAACCTTCTGGCTATGGATGGGCTAGAAGAGGATTTGACCAAGGAGTGAATCATGATTTCCTGCTTTGCTTCAAAAATGATGGTTTCCAACTCACATTAGTATAATTTTTGCTACTAGGGTTTTCTGTATCATTTTAACTCAGTCTTTGAACTCCTGTTGGTCAATATGGAGATCTAATGGCCCATATTCCTTTCTAGTCACTACTCTACCTGGACATTTTCAAGAAGTCTGCATCCTAGAACAGGAATATATGCACATAAAGGTTCTACTGTTTTCACAAAGGCCTCAAGCTTTATGCAGATTTCTTTCACATATCAATACATATGGATCTAAAGCACTCATTCTTATCTTCACACAGAAGTGGTGTTAATGGTTAGTACAAAGGAGAAATGGTCAAAGGTGAATCAACAAGTGACTTTTTAAAAAACAAACAAACCTGTTTTTCCTTCCAGTTACAAAAAGAAAGAGAAGACTGTGGTGTCCTTTCCCTCTACCCCACCCCACATACTAGTTCAGTGGTGGATGTAACACAGTATGTGAAATACAAGGTGGATCAATGGAGCTGCATCATTAAAAAGGTCAATCAGTGGAAATCATCTACAGGTAGTCCTCAGGTTACAGTGGCAATAGGAATTTCCACTGATAAGTGATGCATTGATAAAGTGTGACATCATGTCCTTGTGTCACCTAACAACAGTAATTCTGCCAATCTTGGTTGCCATATTAACCTGAAGACTACAGAGGTCATTAAGAGGGAGGGAGGGAAGGAGGGAGGGAGGGAGGGAGGGAGGGAGGGAGGGAGGGAGGAAGGCAGTGAAACTCATTATCCTAAATCTTAGGCTCTGATTCAAGATAAATGATGCTGTGTTTTAATAAGATTGTGATATTAAACATCCATTAAATATAGTAGCAAAGAAATAAACATGTACCTAATTTGTGGTATCCATAAAAAGTCATTGCTGTTGTCAAAATGGTAAAAATGGATTTAGCCTTCACAACAAACGTTGTCTGTGTATGTGACATAATAACACAAGTGGAAAAGGTTGTTTGCTTCACATTGCTACAGATGTCCTGCCTGTGCCTCTTTCTAATACTGCTGAACCCATATAGTTCTATGAAGCTTATGATATATGTTGTTGATGTTCTGAATCTTGGAAATTCACAGATAGCATTACGGTAGTGATGGCATTATTTATTTATTCAATTCAATAGCCACCCATTTAAATCCTCAGACTTGGCTAGATCAAATATAAGCATAAAATATTAATCAAACAACATCAAAACTAAGGCAAGGTCCTTAACACTATAAGCCAAGCTAACAATACATGTCAGGCTCTACTAACAATCTGGTTCCAGTGCCTGGGGAAAGCAGGTCTTCTAGTTCCCCCCTCCCAGAAAGCTAACAAAGGTCAATCTTGTTCAGGATCTGTAGGAAAATGCCATATAGATCCATAAACATCAAATATAATTCTGATCAAAACTGCCTACGGAAGATCCTAAATTATAAAGTACATACTGTATTTGAATATATCTAATTGATGTATGTATCTCTTTGTCATTTTTCTAACTGCTGTTAGAACATTTGCATGCATGCAAATTCATACATCTCTATCATAGAGACTCTATGTTGAATATATTTGTACAAGATACTTTATAAGCTGTTCCTTCAAGCACCATTTTCCAACCACATATATCTGTAATGCAGCAGAGGAGAAGGCAGCAATCCCTCTCCGTATTTGAAGCTGTTGTAAGCTGAGAGTGCAGGCTGGAATATTTTTGTGACATTCTGTGGCTTAACAAAGTTTGCCTGGAGCAATACCAGCTTTCTCTGTGATACCATCAGATTGCAAGCAAAGCAGGATTAAATGGAGTCAGGTCTTAGATGACAAGTTGGCTATTTAAAAAAATTAGGTGCTGTGGGAAATAATGATATTTTGAGGACTACATCTATGAAACATGATTTTATTTCAGCAGCATGCAGTTGAACAGCACCACTCAGCCTTAGTCAATAGGCATGAATAAATTTAAGAAGCCCTGAAGCTTTAGCCGGTACATAGCACAGCTGCACAGCCGCACAGCCGCACCGGCAGTTCTTGGGGTTCCAAGGGTGGCCCATGTTATACCACTATTCCATGAGCTGCACTGGTTCCCAGTTCAGTTCTGATTCCCAGTCAAAATGTTGGTTATCACCTATAAAGAATTTCATGGTGAGGGTCAAGGTTATTTAAGGAACCAATTTACCCAATGGTTTTAGTCTGATTCATCAGAATATTGCCGGCAGAATAGGCATGCTGTGGACAGTCAAGTAATTTTGGCTGGCTCAGTCCAGGAGAAGAGCTTTTCCTATTGTGGCACCTGTCCTCCAGAACATCATGCCATACCCATTCTTTTGCCTTCAGGAAGGCTTGAAAACCTGGCTCTACCAGCAGGCCCAGGGCCCCAATAGATGAGTGACATCCTGGAGGTAGTTAATGGATTAGACAGATTTCACCTCCTCCCTGTGTGCCCTTTGTTCCCTTTCTCTCCATCTTAGTCAATAAAATTTTAAATGAATTATACATTTGTGGTCTTTATTTATTGTTGTAACACTTTATATGATATTTTTGTTGCCTAGAGTAAGCCACCTAGAGTTGCCTCAGTGACATGGGTGGCATACAAGTTTAATAAATAAATAAGAGCCATTTTTTTGCCATAACAGGAGTGGGGATAGAATCTCTATATGTCGTAGATATTCTAAGCGTTTTCTGTATAAAAAGGACCTGAACGTAGAGCAAGAAACCTGAATACATGAAACTAAAGCCATTATTAAAGACATAATAATGTGAAATCACAGCTTCCAGTTCTTTACCTGGTGTTAATCTTCATATGCATTCAATTACACCAAGAACCTAGGATGTCATATTGTCATAATGTATCAGCATACTATATCTTCAAGCATTGTGGCCTTTTGTAACTGAGAGATGGAAATTTTGTAAATGTGCATATCATATAGCATGTGTGTGTCTGCGTGTTCAAGTTCTTACACACACAAATACACACACATTCACAGAAGCCACCTTTGTCAGTCTCATTAAATGTAAATAAAAATATTTCACTGATTCTATTATGTTATGTCTTATTTTAGCTTTGTATTTTAATAACTTGCAGTGGTTTAATAACTTACTGTGAACCTACTTTTATAAACTACTGTGATTTGGTCTAATAGCTATGTATGAGAACAAGTTCTAAAACAGTAATGTGGTTTATGACTAAACTTGGCTATTCGACAACTTCTGAAAAGGATTAAGAATAGGATAATGTACACAAGTATGTTACTCAACAATGGTAAATCTTGGTAGACATTTGAAGGCATCACTGGATTAAAAAAAAGGATTATTGTTTCAAGAGATGTAATTAAACATAAACACTAATTGTTCTGCATTACACATTGTCACATTATTTGCAAGAAAGGCAAGGGAGGGCACCAACAATTAGGCAACATGCACAGTGAACAATGGAAACTAGTAATTAGTGCTAATAAATAGCAGCTAAGAGGGGAGGGGAATGGACCAAAGGGAGTAAAGTAGTGAAAGTCATGGAGAATATTAAAGCTGGCCCAGATGTTCAACTACAAATGCCCAAGAGAAAGATTTGGGATTAAAACCTGAGAGAAGAAAGACTTTATAATTGCACATAAATCATACCCATTAGTCTACTTTTCTCTCTTAATGATCCAATTCATAAAAAGATATTCTTGGGCAAAGCAGCTCTAATGCATTGTCAAGAATGGCTTGTCTCAGAGGATTTTCAGTGGTCAGAGAGAAGCAGGGAATCAGCTGATATGAATCATCTGAATTTTCTTAGCTGATAGGAACCATTTGTCCCATTTTCATTTTACTTGTTTAGCTACTATTCTTTTCTCAGCTGGGCAGGAAGTGACATGACATTTAGCAGATGACGCATGAACCAAATTAGGAATTCGGTATAGTTTCATAAATGAATAAAAAAAAAGATACTTATTCTCTTTAGGTATATTTATTTAGTATTAATTAAGAACATTATGGATAAACTGATTAAAAAATACCTCCCGTTAAATTTAGTCAGAGATTCATCAATGCACTATATCTGAATAAAGCTGAAAAATACATGGAATTAAAAGTATATCTGATGATTTATTCAACCTGTAATATTGAGATCACAGACATATATGAACGAACTATTCTAATAGCTGGGGAGGGCAGTTCTCTCTCCAATAATTGAACCAAAGAAGACCAGATGTTCAATTCGGATTAACAGGAATGATTTTTAATTAAATTCAAGCCATTGATTTGCTAATTGTTCTGATTATGTAGCAACTCTAGTGAGTTGCGAGACCTTGGCTTTGAAGCCTATAGAAAGCAGTAGCTTAAAGGGGGGGGGGAAGGAGCATTGATGGCCCAGTGTTACATTTAAATAATTGATTTTCTTGCTATAGAGACAAGCCTGCATCGAACAAGAGTAATGTGTTGAACCTGTTATTTACTTGGCTGGGAAAAATAGGGAATCTCTATAAGAGTTTTGTTTTAGCTTAAGAAACCCTAAAGTAGTATAGTGAGGCATATAAATAGATGTCTTATAAAAGACACCAGGTTATTTCTCCAGGTCATCAACAAATTTACCTGTGAAATCCCCCTCTCCCTTTATCTAATTATTTTGCTGTTGATCAGTAAAAATGATCACATCATCCAGGCAGCGGCACATTACATCAACTGCTTCACTGAACTGACACGGGGTGGAGATGTACAACTGGGTATCGTCAGCATACTGCTGATACCTCACCCCGTGTCATCAGTGATCTCACCCAGCGGTTTCATGTAAATGTTAAACAGGATGGGTGAGAGGACCGAGCCCTGTGGCACCCCGCAAACCAGGGGCCTAGGGGCTGACCTCTGTTCTCCTGTCAACACCGACTGCATCCTGTCAGAGAGGTAGGAGGAGAACCACCGTAAAACAGTGCCTCCCACTCCCACCTCCCCAAGACGACACAGAAGGATACCATGGTCAATGGTATTGAAAGCCGCTGAGAGGTCAAGTAACACCAGGATGGAGGAATGACCCCCATCCCGGGCTCGCCAGAGATCATCCATCAGAGCGACCAAAGCAGTCTCCGTACTATAGCCACGCCTGAAACCCGATTGAAAGGGATCCAGATAATCAGTATCCTCCAATAACCGCAGGAGTTGGAGCAACACCACTTTCTCAACAACTTTACCCAAGAAGGGTAAGTTGGAGACTGGACGGAAGTTCTTTAAATCCGCTGGGTCCAGGGAAGGCTTCTTGAGGAGGGGCCTCACCACCGCAGCTTTTAAGGGCTGTGGGATGGACCCCTCTCTCAAAGATGCGATCACAACCGCCTGGAGCCAGCCGCGTATCACCTCCCTGCTGGCTGAGACCAGCCAGGAGGGGCACGGGTCCAATAAACAAGTGGAGGTGCTCATCGCTCCTATGGCCTTGTCCTGTTGCAGAGATGCAATGAAGCATCTCTGATAGATCAATTTGAAGATTCATTTCAAAGAACTTATTATGTCATATGCCAGAGGTCTTCAATGTTTTTGGCACCAGGGACTGGTTTCATGGGACACAATTTTTTTTAACAGACCAGGAGGAAGAAGTGTGCAACTTAGATCCCTTCCATGTGCAGTTTACAGTAGGGTTCGTGCTCCTATGAGAATCTAATGCCTGATGATCTGAGGTGGAGATGAGGCAGTAATACTAGTGCTGGGGAGCAGCTATAAATATAGATGAAATTTTGTTGATTCATCCATTGCTCACCTCTGGCTGTGGGTCCTGATTCCTAACAGGCCATGGACCAGGGGTTGGGGACCCCTGTCGTATATCAACTATTGGCAGGCAGTTCGTACAGTTAAAGTTGACTCTGATATATAACCAGAATCTCCTCTTCTTAGTTAATTAGTTTTGGTCCTGCCTCTGTGTCAATGGAACACACTGTAACTCCACTCCCTCTTCTGGAGGACTGTTTCATGTTCATTATCTGTTGTCTTTTCTATATGCTAAATATATCCAGATATTTTAAACATGGGGATTGGTTTCTAAAGAGTTCACCAGTCTGATAACCCTCCTCTGAATCTGTTCCAATTTGTCAGGGATCTTTTTTGAATGGTAGTTTCCAGAACTGGACAAAATGCTTCAAATAAGATTTGACCAGGCCAAAATAGATTGGGAGATTTAAATCCTATGATTTGGATCCTATGTCTCTATTAATATATCCTAATATAACATTTGGGTTGTTGTTGTTTTTAGCAGCTGAGTGACACTACTGCCTCATGCTTAATTTGTGGTTAACCAGGATACCAAAACCTTTCTGTGTTTTGCAAAATTGATTTTTTGGGGGGACAGCTGTTTGTGTCATGCTACCAAAGACTATGTTTCTAAAAGATATAGATTAAAGCAGTTTTATATATTTATAAAAATAAGAACTTATTAAGTTCTAGTCCATAATAGTAGGAGATCTCAACAGAGCTGGAAACCAGTGAAAATTTAAAATACGTAATTTAGAATGGAAGATTGCATTGCAAGTTACTAAGAGAACACAAGTGTCAAGCTAGTCCTTTGCCAACATGCATGATGTTTCTGAATAGCAAAGATATTAACTTAACTAATGATCCTTTAAATGGGGTATGTAAAATATAATTTAAAGTACTTGCAACATGCAGAAGAGAGTAACATCATTTGTTACTGCCAGCTCAGTGGCATGTGGAAATCAGGAAATCATTAGCCTTGGTAGAAACAGTAATGCAACAGAAATGAGAATACATTATTTGGAGTAGTTAAATAACAGTGGATGCAGTCACTGTTGAACTGCAATAAACAGTGTAATTTATTGAATGGTAAATACTAATACATAAAAAGAAAGATCAAAGTCTTGAGGGTTTAGTCTCTGTGCTGTTGTGTTACTATAACAGAGTTCCAGGAATCTGTTGAGAGTGTCACACATTTTAATCACAGAATCTGGAGTCTTTTGAACAAGTAACAATGGAGTGGACAGTATGGAAAAAACAGCAGAGCACATTTCTATTATTTCTGAGCACTGGGATATATCACGGATGAGCACAACAAAAGTAACATTTTTCTTAAGGGATGTTTTCCAGAGGTTTCTTTTTTATTGCTTTTTATTGTCAGTGTCACTGTTTCTGTTTTTAGCTTTTGATTAGCTTTTTGATGTTTTAAAAGCTTGAGAGCTGTTTCTCACACTGATAAATTGAGTAGCACTTACCAACAGAACACAATGCAAGCAAGCCCTGACTTTAAAAAGTGACAGCTTCCAGCCCTGTTCATCTAAGAGGGACAGGAAAAAAAAATCAATTTAGAATGCCATCCTAAGTTGCTTATATATTTATGCCCTATTTGAAAATAATATATTATTGAAACTCTTATATTGTAATCTTAATTTACCTTCCTATAAATATTACTAATCAGAGTTCTGAGAAAATGTTTTAGGTGTGTTGGATTAATTTTTCCTGTCCAGACTGCAGAGCAGGGGTGAAATCAAGCAGGTTCTGACAGGTTCTGGAGAACCGGTAGCGGAAATTTTGAGTAGTTCGGAGAACCGGCAAATACCACCTCTGGCTGGCCCCAGAGTGGGGTGGGAATGGAGATTTTACAGTATCCTTCCCCTGGAGTTGGGTGGGAATGGAGGTTTTGCAGTATCCTTCCCCTGCCATGCACACCAAGCCACACCCACCAAGCCAAAACCCACCCACTAAGCCACGCCCACAGAACCGGTAGTAAAAAAAATTGGATTTCACCACTGCTGCAGAGACAAATGTTTGATAAGAGGAGGCACAAGAAGGGTACCCTGAGGTTGATCCTCTTTTTAGGTTATTTTATTAATGAACATGTTCATTCTAAAATAAAAAAATAAGATTAAGCTACTTATATGTTTATAAGAGAGACTTTTGTCAGTTGTCTCTTGAGGTGAGAAAAAGGCATTCAAAGTTATTGCTAAGGTCTAATCTTCAGTGAGGGATTGTTATCCCAAGCACAGCTAGGTGAATTGGGGCCACCAGAGGCACTGGTCAACTGTCCTGACTTTTGCTGGTCTTGATAGCTTCACTGAAAAATGAACTAGGTATTTGGCAGAGATGGTTGAGAACGGGAATATCAGAGCAATCATACTTTTTCTCTTGAACAATGTTTAAATGAAGCAATACAATCACTAAAAAGCAGCAGAAGGGTGGGATTTTTTTTTTTTTGCATATTTATTCCTGATTTGAAATCCAGGCCTTGTCTTGAAGAACCAATCTATGCAGGTGATACTACTGATTTGTTCATTCTAATAACAGGAGAAAAAGAATCAGATTCAGCTTTCTACTCCCCCTTTTCCCCTCTCCCACACACAATGAGAGTTGATTCTGTACAAAACAAACTCACACAAACCTGGTTTGTCTCAGCCTTTGCAGACCTGAACGGCATGTATGCAGCAACTCATTCCAACAGAAGGGTGTATAGAACACCCAGTCTAGTCCAAGAACCCAGTCCAGAACTCCATAAGTTATCTGAACCAGCCAATGTGCATTGGCTGTGGTCCTGTGCCTATAAAATAGATTCTGATTCAACCATGGCTGTTACTAGCATCAGAAGAAGAAGAAAACTTCTAAAAGACTAAATTAACAAAAACGTTATCTATACCTCCTTTCCTCTTTTTATCACATCATTGTTAATTGCATCACTAATGCCATATCTAGTGTTGCTGTTTCTGAGTAATGAAGATTGATACCAATATTAACATATTTACAAAACATGCCAATTAAGTTTGTGTTCATGTATGTATGTACGTATGCGTTGTTTATAACGTCTTATGAAAGAGGTATACATTAATATTGCTATAATATTACTATAGTCCAATTCAAGCACTTTTAAAGGAAACAAATAATGTGGCCCTCATAATGATCTATTTTTATATCTACATTACCAGCTAAACCATAATGAGTCTCTCTGGAGTGCTTTTTAAAAAAAATCTAGAAAGGTAAATAGACTAGACTAGACTAGACTAGACTAGACTAGACTAGTCTAGAACAGAACAGAACAGAACAGAACAGAACAGAACAGAACAGAACAGAACAGAACAGAACAGAACAGAATAGAATAGAATAGAATAGAATAGAATTCTTTATTGGCCAAGTGTGATTGGACACACAAGGAATTTGTCTTTGGTGTATATGTACATAAGGAGAATAAAATACGTTCATCAAGAATAAAAAGATACAACACTTAGTGATAGTCAAGGTTACTAATAAGCTATCAAATCGTACTAGGAAACAAATAAAAACAATATAAATTGAAAGATACAAGCAACATGGTTATAGTAATAACTGGGAAGTGATAGATACTAGTAAGGAAGAGAATAATAATAGTAATACAGTCTTAGTAAATTATTTGACAGTCTTGTGGGAATTAGTTGTTAAGCAGAGTGATGGCATTCAGGAAAAAACTGTCCTTGTGTCTAGTTGTTCTGGTGTGCAGTGCCCTATAGCGTCGTTTTGAGGGTAGAAGTTGAAACAATTTATGTCCAGGATGTGAGGGGGTCTGTAGATATTTTAACAGCCCTCTTTTTGACTCATGCAGTATACAGATCCTCAATGGAAGGCAGGTTGTTAGCAATTGTTTTTTCTGCAGTTCTAATTATTCATTGAAGTCTGTGCTTGTCTTGTTTGGTTGCAGAGCCAAACCAGATTGTTATGGAGGTGCAGATGACAGATTCAATAATTCCTCTGTAGAATCAGCAGCTCTTTGGGCAGTTTGGGCTTTCTGAGTTGGCGCAGAAAGAACATTCTTTGTTGTGCTTTTTTGATGATGTTTTTGATGTTAGGTGTCCATTTTAAGTCTTGAGATATGATAGAACCTAGAAACTTGAAGGACTCTACTATTCATACTGTGTTGTCTAGTATTGTAAGAGGTGATAGTACAGGAGGTTTTCTTCTAAAATCCACCACAATTTCTATGGTTTTGAATGTATTTAGTTCGAGATTGTTCTGGTTGCACCATGAGGCTAGTTGTTCAACCTCCCATCTGTATGCGGATTCATCATTGTCTCGAATGAGACCGATCACTGTTGTATCATCTGCAAACTTCAATATTTTAACAGAGGGATCCTTTGAGATGCAGTCATTGGTGTACAGAGAGCCCTGGGGGACTCCTGTGCTAATTGTGCAGGTATCTGATGTGATTTTGCCTAGCTTCACCTGCTGCTTCCTGTCTGTTAGGAAGCATGTGATCCATTTACAAGTGTGTTCAGGTACCGCTAGCTGGTTTAGTTTAGTTAGAAGAATGTCCAGAATTATGGTATTGAATGCTGAGCTGAAGTCTACAAAGAGGACCCTTGCGTAGGTCTTTGGAGATTCAAGATTTTTTAGGATATAGTGCAGAGTCATATTAATAGCATCATCTGTCGATCTATTTGCTCCGTAGGCAAATTGCAAGGGGTTTAACAGCGGATCCATGATATTTCTCAGGTGGCCGAGCACTAGTCTTTCCAAGGTCTTCATAACTACAGATGTTAGAGCAACTGGTCTGAAGTCATTCAGTTCCTTGATGGAGGGTTTCTTTGGCACTGGGGTGACAGCAGGGGTGAAATCCTCCCGGTTCGCCCGGGCCAGTCCTTCGGCGTATAGCCGATGGAACTGGAGGCGGTCGCGGCGCGGAGCTTCTCCTGCCCGCTTTCCGGCCCGGCTGAAGCCGCCATTCGGGTTATTTTTCCCTCTGTGCATGCGCGCGCATGCACAGAGGGAAAAATAACCCAAATGATTGTGTTCAGCCGGGCCGGGAAAGCGGTGATTGTGTTCAGCTGGGCCGGGAAAGCGGGCGGGAGAAGCTCCGTGCCGCGACCGCCGCCAGTTCCATTGGCCATACGCCGAAGGACTGGCCCGGGCAAACCGGGAGGATTTCACCCCTGGGTGACAGTAGAGCATTTGAAGCAAGAAGGAACATAGCACATCTCTAGTGCTTTATTAAAGATGCGGGTGAAGATGGGGGCCAGTTGGTCAGCACAGGTTTTTAAGCAAGAAGAAGTTATCTTGTCTGGACCTGGTGCTTTTCCTGTTTTTTGTCTGTGAAATAGGCTTTGCACCTCATTCTCTGTAATCACCAGAGGTGGTGGGTCCAATGGGATAGGGTACGTTATAGGAGGCTTGGCTGTTGTTGGTGTGTCTGAGATGGAGATTGTGGAGATGGGTGGCAGTAGTTTTCTCTTAAACCTGCAGTAAAACACATTCAGGTCATCTGCCAGTTGTTAATTTCCTTCAGCTTGGGAAGAAGGTTTGCTGTAACCGATGATATTTTTAAGAGTTTTCCACTTGTTTGCTGGTTCATTTGTTGAGAACTGATTCCTTAGCTTTTCAGAGTAGCTTCTTTTTGCTGCTCTGATCTCCCTTGTTTCTGGCCTGATTGTACAGCATTCTATCACCTTTTCTGTAGGTTTCCGCTTTGGAACAACGTAGCTGCTTAAGTTTATCTGTGAACCAAGGTTTATTGTTACTGTATATTCGCAGGTTTCTGGTTGGCACACATACAGTAGGTCTTCACAAAAACTGACATATGATGTTACAGTATCTGTGAGTTCATCCAAGTCTGCAGAGGTATCTTCAAAAACATTCCAATCAGTGCAGTCAAAGCAAGCTTGTAGCTTTAGCTTTGCCTCCTCAGTCCAAGTCCTCACTGATTTAATTGTTGGTTTCATGGTTTTAAGTGAAGAACTTTCATGTGCACTAACTTCTGAATTGGTACTTGCAGGTTGTGGTGGTTTGGATGCGGACAGTGAAAAAAATGGTAGGAAAGATGCATTTTAGATAAATTATTCTCAATTCCAATTTGTAAATTGCTTATCTTATTCTTTCTCAATGATGTCATAGCTGTAAGATGCCTGAGTGGCTTCATAGACAAGAAGCACATTTTATGACTCTTGGTTGATATCATTTTTATGGAGGCATCTTAGTTATAGTAGACAGTACTTTACTATCAGACTGCAATGATCCAGCCTCTTGGGATATCTTTTTGGGATATCTGCATTTTGTGATTTCTTTATGATGAATAAAAGGAGAAGTGACTCTTGTTTCTCCCACCCTTCAGATCTATACATTACTCTTTCATCCTTTAAGTTTATGAAAATTCTAATTTCACTTGTATTGTTTGATCTTTATGGCCCTTGTCAAATGGTCAACCTAAATGAGGGGTTTTGTTCTATAAAGATAATGGTGTTTATAATATCAAAGTTTATTTTTTAAAAAAATAATTTTTATTAAGTAAATTTAAAAATACATAGAACATGAAAAACAAAACATATATGAACATAACTACATATATACAAATATATATATGAAAATAGATGCAAATTTTATAAAAAGTACACACAGTACAAAACTAACAAAACCCACAGAAAAACAAAACAAAACTTGACATCTCACATAAAACGATATAGCTATTTTACATTAAGCAGTTTAGCGTATCATTTATCTTTCTACCTATCTATCTATCTATCTATCTATCTATCTATCTATCTATCTATCTATCTATCTATCTATCTATCTATCTATCTATCTATATCTTCTGTTTTACAACAATCCTTAGGAAAAAAACAACGAAGAAAAAGGCAACAAAGTAGAACACGAATAATATAATCCATCTTCGCTATACAAAACCTGCTATTTTGTTGTATTTTTACGGTTCAACCAGTTGTAAAAGGTTTCCCAAATTTTATAAAAATCTGTTTCTTCTTTATCCTTTATTCGCATGGTTAGTCTGCTCATTTCGGCACATTCAAATATTTTATTTATGACCATTAAGTTGGTTGAAACTACTTCTTTTCTCCACATTTGAGCATAAGTAATCCTTGCCGCTGTTAGAATATGTATCATCAAGTATTGGTTATTTTTATTTATTTTATCATCTATAATGCCTAGGAGGAATGTTTCTGGTTTTAATTCTATTTTCTGTGCTATCATTTCTGTCAACCATTTCCAAATTCTTTTCCAGTAGATCCTGGCCTCTGGATATCGAAGTTTATTTTAAGGCCACATCTGTACTTCTAATTGTTTTTCCTATTTATTATCATTATGGTGATAAATTATTAAACATTTCTGTCACTGAGAAAGGTACTGTACGTGACTGAATGGAAAGCATCATCATAAACTGTCAAATGGATGTAGTCTGCACTAAAACAAAAATTATAGAAATACTTTTAGTTCAGCTTAACCAAGCAACAGAGATAATTTAAGCCATTAGAGTGAGGTGGTTGGAAAGAAGAGAAGAAAATATGCATATTTATGAAACCTTAAAATAAAGGTTTGTGGAATACATATTTTTGTTTGCTCTTTCTTTTCCTGTTTGCTTTGGATGTTATTGTCAATTTAGAATGAGCTGCTTATTCAAAAATCTTCAGTAAGGAAAATTTTCAATACGTTTGTGGAATAACTGCAGCACATATGACTGAGCTCCTGACTAAACCGCTAAATTGGAGAGGTACAAAGTATAAGTGCATAAATCAGCTAATCAGCAGCCTTAGCCTTATTATCTGAGTACATAATTATGCCAGCAGATTTTCAGTTTGTTTTTGCTCCGTTAAAAAAAGAGAGTCAAATTCCACATCTAAGTAATGTACTTGCTTGAATAAAATATAAACCTTCTAATGAAGTGGAGGTCAATATGTATTGACAGTAAGATCTAGAAACATGAGGCTTCATTTAAATGAGTAAAGAGCACCTTCCTCAGAATGCATTTGTCTAATGCCTGCCGTGTTTCCCCAAAAATAAGACATGTCCCGAAAATAAGCCCCACAGGGCTTTTTCGGGACATGCCTTGAAATAAGCCACCCCCAAAAATAAGCCCCCCCAACTACTTCCGGGGAAAGGGGGGGACATGCCGGGAGCCGCTCTTTTTGCGGTGGCACTCTTTTGGCCCAGAAAGAGAGAGAGAGAGATCCCTCAAGAAGTTTCCCTGCAAAGACCTGCTGAAAAGAGAAGCCGCGAACTTCCAGACGCTGGTAAGATGAGCGCCTCGCAGCCCGCCCTCCCCTGCATTCCCCGCCACCCCCAAATTGTGCCTGATGATCTTACCAGCGTCTGGAAGTTCGCGGCTTCTCTTTTCAGCAGGTCTTTGCAGGGAAACTCCTTCAATGTAAAGGAGAAGTTATTGCGAGTGCGACCAATTAACAACTTTTCGCCCCTGTCTTATTTTCGGGGAAACACGGTAGCTATTCATCTCAGCCTTTCTCAATCTGCTGTCCTCTGGAACTCCAATTTCCTGAGTTCTCAGTCAATCAGATTACTCTTCAGTTTGGGATGACTGGTTCATTCCTATTTGACTTCTTTGCTTTTTGTGTACAATCACAGGCAGAGATCTTGCGGAATCCATTTTGTTTAAAATTCCACCTTTTAACTTTTGCACTGAGAATGTCATGACACTGGTGCAAGTTGGAAACTTTCCATTTAGAACCGCAGTCGCACAGTGGTTAGAATGCAGTACTGCAGGCTACTTTTGCTGGCTGCCTGCAGTTTGGCAGTTCAAATCTCACCAGGCTCAAGGTTGGCTCAGCCTTCTATCCTTCCGAGGTCGGTAAAATGAGGACCCAGATTGTTGGGGGCAATATGCTGACTCTGTAAAAAGCTTAGAGAGGGCTGTAAAGCACTGTGAAGCAGAATATAAGTCTAAATGCTATTGCAATTATGCACCAAGAATATGCCTTGATTCCATTGATGTGGAATATCACACCACAGAGAAAACATGGTGTGCTTTGTCAAAGTAAAGAGATGAGACTATTTGCTTTGGTGAGGCACTTTGTGCCAGATTGTTGTCTCAGGTAAGTTAGTGCCAAGAGCAGGGGCGGGTTCCTAATTTTTTTACTACCACTCTGTGGGCGTGGCTTATTTTGTGGGTGTGGATTGCCAGCCATGTGACCGGGTGGGCGTGGGCCTCGGGAACTTGGCAGCAGCCAGAGAAGCGGGGGGCATTGCCCACCCGCAACGCAGCCCCCGCAGCAGGAGCAGCAAGACTGCAGCAGCAGTTCTTCTAGGAGGCTCCGTCCGGCCTGAATGCTTGTCCCCATTCGATGATCCTAGACTCCTGCCACCTGGTACTCCTCCCCTCAGCAGCTCAAGAAGCCTCGAACGTGCGAAAATGCCTGGGATCATCACCACACGTTTGTGGCTTCTCGGACTGCTGAAGGGAGGGGAATGGAGATAGCTCCTGCCTCCCATTCTTTCAGCGCCTCACGTGCTCCCTCAGCCATCCTCCCCTGCTTGGACTCACTGTGGGGTAGGAAGGCAGCACATGCGCAGTGCCGGAAGCTCGGCTTCTGGGCATGCACAGAAGAAAATTTTTTAAAAATGTAAAAAAAAATTTTTTTTAAAAAATGGTGGCACCCAGGCACCGGCAACTGACTGCACCGGTACTGTGATGTCACCAGCGGGCCGCTACCAGTGCTATAGAGTGGACCGCACCAGTAGGAACCCACCACTGGCCAAGAGGTTGGAAGTTAACTGGAAGCTTAAAGTTATCACAAGTTCCAGAAAAGAAGAAAGCACCAAAGCAGGCAAATTAATGTGGACCACTTGATTTCCTTTTAGAAATGAAGAGGCAATGTTGCTTCATGAAGAAGCATTGAAGAAGTGATTTCCTTAAGCTTTCATCAAACTGATGGACCCTTTGAAGATCCATTGCCTTGAAAACTTTTTGGTGAATGTCAGATGTTCCTTAAGGAAGTTAAGAATTGAAATGCATAATTCTAGCAAAAGAACATTAGCTTTTTATAATTGTTATTTTAGAATATCTGTGAAAATATTACTAGTGTGTTCATAGAGGTTTTCTATACTAAGTCACCTGACCACTCTGTTTTCTCTTTTATTTTGATTTGGTTTTTGGTCATGTTGATAGAATTTTGAAACTTGCATGTCTCTAAATTGCCAGTCCCTAGTTATTAGATATTTTCATGTGATATAAAAGTTTCCCAATGGATTTGAAATATTTCCAATGGGGAGCCATTTTTTTGTGATATTGAGAACAAATAGAATAGAAGAATAGAATAACAGAGCTGGAAAGGACCTTGGAGGTCTTCTAGTCCAACCCCCTGCTTCGGCAGGAAACACTGTATACCATTTCAGACAAATGATTATCCAATCTCAAAATAAACATGCTTGTTTATTTTTTTAATGTAGTTATATTTTCTTTAAGCTTATGTTTAATTGATATTTTTTCAATGTGTATGTGTGTGTATTTATGTGTTTATGTTGGAGTCTCCAGCTAGACTGGAGGGAGGGGAAAGAGGGGTCGAGTTTCGAGTCCTTGCACTGCAGTAAGCAGCATGGGCCAGACCTATGCCAGAAACCTTGAATCCTTATCTTGCCATTCCCAAGGAAATGCAATCAGTCTGGCAAGACTCCTGTAACATAGTTGACTGGCAATGAAGTACTCTGGAGACTCTTCACAAGTAGTTCTTGTTGCTTTTGCCAGACTCCATGTGTCTGTGTGTGTGTTGGCTAGTATATGAGCAGAATCCTGGAATGGCTGCAATAGCACTGAATTATGATATCTCTAACACTGAAATGTCCTATCAATATCTTATGTGGTGTCTCTTTGTTACAGTTAAGTTCCATCATTCACCCAGCCTGATAATGAAGGCTTAGCTTTTCCTGCTTTTGTATTTGTTCTGGGGAGTCATGCATTACTACAATGCATCTGAACACAGAGCTGAATCAGTAGTTGAACTCTAACACCTTGAGCTGCCATTCAACAAACTCCAGCAGAAGAATGAAAAGAAAAAAAATCATTTTCTTATTATTCCCAATGTATATGATCCAAAATACATTTCATTCTTCCATTTTTTTAAAAAAGTGGGGGGGGGCTTTCTATTTTGTGTTACATTTAAGTTAAGAAAAGTCTTCTGTGTGTGTATGTTTTCAAATTGGACAGCTTTTGTAAAGCACCAATACCTTACAATTGTAATACTTTAATATATTTATTTTACAATTTATTTCTAATGAAATATTAATACTGTTTCTTCTGAGAAATCTTACACCTTTAATTTACTTCATTGAATTAACTGTTCCGTGACCTCATTTTTTACAATATGATCACTCTGATATAGCTTATTGAATTTTATGCCAGAAGAAATTCTACTGTTGTGCCTGATTGTGAGACAGCCTCTTAATGACATACACAGTAATGCCAACCGGTATCCAATATAGAATAGCTGGAAGAGATAATTAAGAAAAAACATGTTTGGATTTTTTACAAGAAAAATGCTTGTTCATTTTTCATTTTGAAGATAGATAGATAGATAGATAGATAGATAGATAGATAGATAGATAGATAGATAGATAGATAGATAGATAGATAGATAGATAGATAGATAAAAGATAGATAGATAGATAGATAGATAGATAGATAGATAGATAGATAGATAGATAGATGATAGATACTGTGTTTTTCCAAAAAGACGACCCACCTTGAAATGAAGCCCTATCACGTTTTTGAGCGTATGCAATCAAATTAAGCACCACCCACAAAATTAGCCCTAATTAAGACCCTGCCCAACCTGGGGTGCAGGGGGTGGGACAAGGCTCACAGGTAAAAAAATAAGCTAGGGTGGGGATTGGGGGGTGGAGCTGCCCTACTTACCAGGCCTTGCACACGCCGACACCTGCCTCGCCTTCTTCTGCGGGCGCATGCCACCACTTGCACGCATCGCCCTGGCCTCCGTTTCACCTTCGGATGCCTGCCCGAAGGCATCTGCAGCCGATAACAGAGCTCCAGATCGATCCAGAGCTCTATTATCGGCTGCAGAAGGCTTTCTGGAAGGCATCTGAAGGTGAAATGGAGGCCGGGCGATGTGTGCGAGTGGTGGCAAGAGGCCACAGAAGAAGTGGGCCAGCAGCAGGCTTCTGCTGGGCGGGGCTGTCAGTGCCACCGCCGCGAGGTGAGTCAATAATTAGAACCCTCCAAAAAGAAGGCCTAGCTGTTGTTTTGCGGATCAAAAGAAAATAAGACCCGGCCTTCCTTTTGGAGAGAGAGAGAGAGAGAGAGAGAGAGGGAGGGAGGGAGGGAGGGGGAGAGAGAGAGAGAGAGAGAGAGAGAGAGAGAGAGAGAGAGAGAGAGAGAGAGAGAGAGAGAGAGAGATTATAGATGATGGATGGATGGATGGATGGATGGATGGATGGATGGATAGATAGATGATAGATAGATAGATAGATAGATAGATAGATAGATAGATAGATAGATAGATAGATAGATAAATAGATAGACGGACAGACAAACAGACAGACAGACAGAAGAGAAAGAGAAAGAGGAACTGAGTGTTCTGTAGAAAGATTTTAAATAAAGATGCTCTGTCTGTATATCACCTCTGGTTATGTTCAATTATACAGTTATTGTTTATGTATCCAACTGGCCCTCAAGATATCATTGAACTATAAAGCCTGGCACATTTCTCTCTTTCTGTATATAAAAATATATGGCAACATGTAGGATGTATATCTTACATACAGGCACTAAGGTTCTAACATTTGTGGCAAAAAGTTTTTGCAAGCATTCAGAAATGATAAAATGTTAATGAGAATAACAGACGCTTAGACCCTGACCCCTCCATTCATAATCTTCTTGTATTGAAGGGATAATCTAAAGAAGAATTTCAGTTTTATTAGACTGAACACCATTATAGTAATTCACAGGAACTGAACTTCCCAAGTGGTTGGATATTATGCTCATACTGAGATACAGCAATTCTTCTTCAGATCTGTTTCATAATATTGGTAACAAACAGCAAGAATGAGGAACATCAGAATGGAATAAGTACTTCCTGTCCATAATTGCTATATTTGAATGATCAAAGAAGGATAGGATTTCAATATTTATGTATAAAAGATTCAATCCTTAGACAAAGATGCCAGCCCCCAAGGCCAATTTGGTCTAGAAGGTCTCTATGAGACACATAAATACCCAGAGAGTTGCTACCTGTTTTGTGAAATTCTTTTCCAAAGAAACATCACATATTTTGCTGGAGAGCATCTTGCAGAATCTGCTCTGGATCATATTGTGAAGATTATCTAAAACCATTTTCAGCCCTCAATCTATGATGATCAGGAAGAGAAGAAGAATAAAACAAGTTCACTGGAAGGTCACCATTCATTTGTTTGTTTGTTTGTTTTTCTGGAATATTAAAGCAATATTATTTGGGGGGCTTTTTTGCTCATTTTCAGTTAAATCAAAGAATCAGTGGCACAGAAGGTTAGGGTTAGATTGAGGTGATGTTCTCATTGGTGTTGTTTATCTCTCATTTTCACTGAGAAACAAGTGAGAGGAAAACTATTTTACCAAGAAGATTTTGATTCATGATGCATATCCACATCTATTCAAGTTATGTCATGATAATGATCTAAAGCATTCCTTTGAAACTGCATAGGAAAGAAAGATTCCTGGTTTTATCCATGAAGCAGCCAGATTGCTTCATTTCATGTCCCTCTGAGTCCCTTATCTGGTAGTTTTACAGTAATAGCTGGAAAAGACTCCTTATGTTTGTGAAACATATGTGCAGAAGTCTCTTCTGGCTACTAGAACTGCAGGATGAAGTGATGCATAGTGTCTCAACAAGGACAATCATCTTGCTTGCTTCCTCCAAAAGGATAATTGTGGCACATTGTGGTAAGTAGAGCTGCTTAGCACAGAGCTACCATGTAGGTTTGAGCATATGAAAAAGGTCAGTGATGGACATTTATACAGTTGTGAGTGTGGTGAAGTATCTAGACTAGCACATTAATAAGGCTATATATACAAGTGCAATTAAGAAGAGAGCCTGATTCCTGATAATGTGAAGCTACCACTATGCTTTCTTGGAATTTCATGCTCCATACTTAAAAGGTTTCTCACTTCTAATCTATAAGCAATGCTATATCCAGTTGAAGCTATGTAATAAATCTAAGAGAAATGTCTGCTGAATACTAGGGAGCTTCTGTCTATTTAAATCAAGGGTGGAGAAATACCTAATAATAGAGAATTAGCACTCTATTTTTAGCCCTATAGCAAGCAAGGCTGATTTTCTTTTTTATAGTATTTGTGGACAAACTGATGCCTCAAACTGTATACATTTTACCTCTTAACTACACCATATCCACCAATTTATAAAAAAAAATAAAAGAAAAGGTTTTCAGGCACTATAGCGTATAGGGATCATAGCTCCAGGGCAAATAAAACTGTCCCATTCTGATCTAGATATAACAAAGGCAAACATATCCAACATACCTTTCTCTTCCTATTTTGCCCACAACAACCCTGGGAGATGGGTTGGGCTGAGAAAGAGTGACTGAGCCAAAGTAATCAATCTGATTTTCAAGCTAAGGCATGACTTGAACTCTCAGTCTCTCACTTTCTAGCCTAGTGCCTTTAAGTTGTCCAAAATTTCCAGGACAATTTTATCTAGACATAAACTATACTCAGAAAAGACATAGGAGAAAATTTATCTCTGCCCCACCCACACTTGTAACTAAAGAAAAATAGGGGAGATATTGTTTTTTTGCATTTTTATTTAGGATCCTAAAGAATACATTATTGTCCAATGAACAGATTCACAATTTTGAGAAAGTATCATGGATGTCATTGAATAATAGTGGTGCTGGTACCCTAAAGGGCTTCCTCAGTGGATGGAGCCTGCTGCCAAACTGCCATTTCAAAGCAATATAAAATACTGAGGCAGAGAGAGAGAGAGAGAGAGAGAGAGAGAGCCTTTGTGTCAGTAAAGAAAGACTCTCAAAGCCATGGTTATAACAAGTACACTTTACTAAGCCAAACTAGTCACAGAATACCAAAACCGGTTCTGATTTTTCTCACTCAAAGCATATGGTTAACTTTTCCCCTTTCTCCCCCACCCACCTTGATTATGTATAGTTGTCCAATTACATTGCAGCCTGGGGATTGTATTCTTCACCAAGAGAATCCAATTTCATGAAACAGCAAATTGAAGGGTTATCGGATGAATAAAATGCTCCAAACATATACAGTACATAACCAAGAGATGGAGTAAAGTCCCAGAACTCATGACTCAACCACATTTTTATGAAAAATTATATTGACTTCAAAAACCTCTCCAATTTGCACTGGTGACTCCAAAGGAATATCTTTCCTATGTTATTCTGTTGTTTCTACCTTGTTTTCCCCAAAATAAGACATCCCCTGATAATAAGCCCAATCGGGCTTTTGAGTGCATGGCAATAAGGCCAAGCGCTTATTTCAGGGTTCAAAAAAATATAAGACAGGGTCTTATTTTTGGGGAAACACAGTAGAAAAGAAATTGCACAAATATAACTAATGGGAACAGTTTTATAGCAGCGATGAGAAACTGTGGATTTCCAGTATATTTTTATAGGTGATATATTTCATCAACATTAGTCATGGCAATTCAAAATTCTTCTCATTTTCCACATCAAGAATGTAACTAAGTAGATATTCAAACAATTGTACCTTCTTCTGTTTTTTTGGAGGCATACAAAAGTCCACACACATTCAGCCAGTGTCTTTTTCTTCTGTAGTAATTAATAAAATCTAATGGGAGATATGTATGTGGAAATTGTCAGTTATCCAGGTCATAGTTGTCTGAAAGGTGCTTTTTTCTTCAAAAGGCTACTGGACTGTTTTTTTTTCTATTGTATTTCTTTGCAGTCATATAAAAAAGTGTTAACGACCAGATGACTACAAAGAAATACAATCCTTCTGTTCCCCATCCCCATCATCCCCTTCCATATCCCGCCATCAGAACTGAGGAAGCTTCATGGATGAGAAGCAAAATGTTTTCTTCTTCTTCCTCAAGGAAAAAGCAGTCCGTTGCCTTTTGAAGAAAAAAGCACCTTTGAGATAATGGGAGATATCTAGCTGTTTTGAAAAACTCTATTGGTCATCAATGCCATACGACCTTTTTATACTATAAAAAGTCTCTTATCTGGCATTTAAAGTTATTCTCAAAGGAGTGGGAAATGTAGAGTAAGATGTAATATATCACCTTCTGAGAAATTCACACAGCAGGAAATTCAGTCTGCTCTCTACGTTTTTTAAATTTTAGACCTGCATATAATGCATATGATGATGGTTATTAATTTTGAAGAAAGGTGAACAGATGAAATAGCCAAATAGGGCAAACTATTTTTGTGAATATACTTTTATAGGCACAATCTGGGCATTGAGGTTGGCGAAATTCAAAGCATTGATCCCAAATGAGGGGGAATACTTATTTCCTATGGTTCTTTTTTTTTCAGTTTGAGTCAAATAATCAGTTACCTTTAACAACATAAAGCAACCATAATGCAGGGAAACATTGAGCTTGGAATGCCTGAGTCCTGTTATGCTGTGTACCACCATTTTCTAAGTAGATTCATTGGTGAGAATAGGAAAAAGTGCTTATGGCATTAGCTGCAGGCTTTTTTGAGCAGTGTTCATTAAAACCAAGGCTGAACATCAGCTTGAAAGGCTGTCTGTAACAGATTCAAATGCTTGCAAGCCAGTAGGAATTTTACTCCTCTCTTCTTCATTTTACTGCTTATTGCAGGTATTTTCTGTGTTTCCCCAAAAATACAACCTACCCCGAAAACAAGCCTAGCCTGATTTTCACACCTGCGCCTAATATAAGCCCTACCCCCAAAATAAGCCTGAGTGAAGCCCCACCCGCTGTCTGGTTATATGAGGTGGTGCGAGGCACAGGCGCAAAAATCAAGCTATGGTGGGGGTGGGTAGGTGGAGCTGCCCCACGCGCCCTGCACCTACTTACCTTAGGACCACCACAGCCATACCTCCCATGCCCTGACACCTGCTGCGCTGCTGCCCAACTTCTTCTGTGGCCACTTGTAGCCACTCATGGCCAGATACCGCATGGCTCGTTGCACCGGTGCCGCTGTTCATGGCAGAATGTCACATGGTTCATCATGCCAGTGCCGCTGTTATAGCAGAACGCCACAAGGTGCATCACACCGGTGCTGATGCTCGCATGCGCAACAGCACACCACACCACAGAGACTCTTGCTATGAGTGGTGGCACTGGCACGACAGGTGTCATGGCATGGGAGTAGTGCCTGCGGTGGTCCTAAGTTAAGCGGGTAAGACATTCCCCCAAAATAAGACCTGGTGCTTATTTTGGGGCTAAAAAGAAAATAAGACCAGGTCTTATTTTCATGGAAACACGATTCTTTTCACACATAACCCCCAATCCCTCCCAATATGAACAGCATGTTTGTGGGATAGGACAATATTCTTTTAACCTTTTTTTAAAAATGCAAACTATATTTAAAATGTTGGTTCCTCTCTAAAAGATGCTATTTAAGTAATCTTTTTAATGCCAGATTGAAGGAGCAGCTAAAGAGATAGAACATACAGTACATACTTGGCTGGTACATTGGAAATGTCTCATCTGAGAGTAAGGTGGACTAAAAAATAGAGATTTTTTTTTAAAAAAACCTAAGAGTATCTGTTTGTGCATATGTGTGTGCATGTAACTGTTACAACTAGAGAAAAGAAATAACTAATATCTATTCTGAGTATTTCGATCCTCAACATTCCATTAGGATTCACAATTATCTGAGTCTGAAATCTAAAAAACTAAGAATATAAGTATATGATACTTATATGTGTTACAGACAGCAAAATACTTTTACTACTTCATCTTTTATTACCTGAATCTGCAACTCAGGTTTTTGACATCATCAAACTAGCACAACTTTCAGAAGCTCTCTTTTATGTCTGTTCTAACCAGGGGTGAAATGCTCCTGGTTCGCTCTTACCTGTCGGTCATCGCAAAGCGTTCTGCAGGCGCAGAGGGCAAAAGAACTCAAATGGCAGTGTCCAGGTGGGCAGGGGAAGCGGGCAGGGACAGCCCCGCACCGTGACCGCCACCAGCTCCATCGGCTCTGCGACGACCGACAGGTAAGAGCGAACTGGGAGCATTTCACCCCTGGTTAGAACAGACATAAAAGAGAGCTTCTGAAAGTTGTGCTAGTTTGATGATGACAAAAACCTGAGTTGCAGATTCAGGTAATAAAAGATGAAGTAGTAAAAGTATTTTGCTGTCTGTAACACAATATATTAAGTTTTAATTCCAGGGATTTGTTCTCAGACAACCTTTAATTTCTTTAAAAATGTTTTAAATTTATACACTAGAGAATGTACAGGATGCTGGTAAAGTAATAGGACTGACACCTTTAGTTGAAATACTGTCCCAACCTGTGGACCAATTCTATGAACACTGGGAGATCAGGTCCATTCTTCTGAAGGGCATTGAGGAGACTGTCACAGAACATGGCTTTAGGAATATAATATACTAGCTAAATATCCGTGCTCCACTACGGAACTATGTGATCAGGCTTGATAAATGGACACTTACAGCTTAAAAATTAATGAGCAGTTACAATCGGCCTCTTGTCTCCCCTTCTCTCCTCAGGCTTGCCCTACAGAAACATCTCCTATCCTATCCCCTTCTCTCCCTCAGCCTTGCCCCACAGAATCTTCCCCTATCCTATCCCCTTCTTTCCCTCAGCCTTGCCCCACAGAATCCTCCCCTATCCTATCCTCGTCTATCCCTCAGCCTTGTCCCACAGAATCCTCCTCATCTTATCCCCATCTATCCCTCAGCCTTGCCCCACAGAAGCCTTCCCATCCTAGCCCCTGCTTGCTGCTGTGAAAGTAAAACTGTACCTGAAACTCCTCTCCTCTGCTTGTGTTTTGTATTTGGAACAGATTTATTTTCAGGTGGGGAGGGGGAGTAGAACTCCTTAGCATCAGAGGACTCTTTGGAAAGTGAAACAGTATTTGCTGTGTGCGCAAGAAGGAGACAGGAAGGAGCCTGGCCGTGGCTTAGCTCAACTGTTCTGTAGTAAATCTGCTTGCTGCTGTGAAAGTAATACTGAAACTGAAACTCCTGTCCTCTGCTTGTGTTTTGCATTTGGAACAGAATTCTTTTCAGGTTAGGAGGGGGAGTAGAACTCCTTAGCATCTGAGCATGTTTTTTTAGATTTATTATTAGAGTTGGAAGGGACCTTGTAGGTCATCTAGTCCAACCCCCTGCTCAAGCAGGAGTTCCTACACCATTTGAGACAGATGGCAGTCCAGTCTCCTCTTGAAGGTTGCAAGTGTTGGGGCTCTCACAACCTCCGCTGGCAATCTGTTCCACTGGTTGATCGCTCTCACCGTCAGAAAGTTTCTCCTCACTTCCAGGTTGAATCTCTCCTTGGTCAGCTTCCATCCGTTATTCCTTGTTTGGCTTTCTCGTGCTATAGAGAACAGCCTGCTCCCCTCCTCTCTGTGGCATCCCCTCAAGTATTGGAACACTGCTATCATGTCACCCCTGGTCCTTCTCTTCGCCAGACTGGCCAAGCTCAGTTCCTGCAACCGCTCTTTGTATGTTTTATTTTCCAGACCCTTTATCATCCTGGTTGCTCTCTTCTGCATTTCTCTAGGGTTTCAATGTCTTTTTTGTAGTGTGGTGACCAAAACTGGATGCAGTACTCTAGGTGTGGTCTGACCAAGGCTTTATAGAGTGGTACTAGTACCTCTCTGGTCCTTGATTGTATCCCTCTATTTATGCAGCTCAGGACTGCGTTGGCCTTTTTGGCTGCTGCTGCACACTGCTGGCTCATATTTAGTTGGCTGTCTACCAAGACTCCAAGATCCCTCTCGCAATCGCTGCTATTGAGTGTGGTTTCACCCAGTTTGTATGTGTATTTTTGATTCTTCTTACCTAGGTGTAGAATTTTACTTTTCTCCGTGTTAAATTTCATTTTATTTGTTTGGGCCCAGTGTTCGAGTCTGTCAAGGTCCCTCTGGATTTTGAGTCTGTCCTCTGGGGTGTTTGCTACTCCCGCCAGCTTGGTATCGTCTGCAAATTTGGTTAGTTCTCCTGCTATTCCCTCATCTAGGTCATTTATGGCTTTTCCTGCAGGCTGGGGGCAGAGCTTAATTCCAGCTGAACTCTCCCCCGGGTATGTTTGGTTGTTGAATGGTTGTTTTTTATACTGTAATTTTTAATTTTTATATTATGTTTTTAATTCTGTTTATTGGTTATTTCTTGTATTTTTCTTGTGTTGTACACCGCCCTGAGTCCCTCGGGAGTTGGGCGGCATACAAGAAAAGCCAAATAAATAAAATAAATAATAAATTTATGAAGATATTAAAGAGTACTGGGCCTAGGACGGAACCTTGTGGTACGCCACTGCTTACTTCTCTCCATGTGGACTTAGAGCCATTGAGGACTACTCATTGGGTACGGTTGGTCAGCCAGTTGTTAATCCATCTGGTTGTGTAGCTGTCTATCCCGCTTTTTTCTAGCTTATGAAGAAGTAGGTTGTGGTCTACTTTGTCAAATGCTTTGCTGAAGTCCAGGTATATGATGTCTACTGCATTTCGCTGGTCTACTAATTTGGTCACAGTGTTGAAAAATGAAATGAGGTTGGTTTGGCATGACTTGTTCTTAACAAATCCGTGTTGGCTGTTGGTTATTACTTGGTTTGTTTCTAGATGATGGGAGATCTGGTTTTTAATTATTTTTTCCAGTATTTCCATTATTATGTTAATAATAATATAAGAAATACTAATGCTCCGATGGTCATTTCAAAAAATCCTTTCTTAGTGAGCACCTAGAAGGCAAGTGGAACACATGTGGCAAATTTCAAGTTTGTAGGCTTTACGGTTCTGGAGATTTCATGATTACAGCATGAGTGGTTTTCGCTTTTATACAGTATATATAGATATAAATTAAATATATATTATATATATTATATATATTATATATATTGTATGTATGTATGTATGCATGCATGCATGTATGTATGTTGTATGTATATGTATGTGTATATATATTTAAGCATAACTTCCATCCTCAAAAACCAAGAGTCTGTTTTAGCAAATGATTCTAAAGTTGTTCTGATCTTTTGAATAGGGTAGATTCAATAAAATTATTTCTTGATTACATTTTCTCCATTTGTGTAAAAGACTTATTATGGTTAATCATTCAACCAGATGTTTAGCCTGGATGTGGCATTTTATCCACCTATTGAGTTCTCCACAAGGGCCTGGGATAGGCAGATGTTGTGTGATGATGTGAAAACTATCACTACAGGATGTAAGCTGCTCCAAATAAAGGTGTCTTTTGCAATTGACTGATGGGGATTTTGTCAATGCCGATAGTGTTCAAGTGGTGCTGCAAATGTCTTGGGATTTTACCCAAGGCACCTACTACTATTACTACCTTTGCTTGCTTCTGCCATAGACATCTACTTTTCTTTGCAGGTCTTTGTGTTTTGTGATGCCCCCCCCCCCTGTTGTTTCTTTTCTCTTCTGCTGTCTGCAGGTGCTGCAACATCCATTATTCAGACTTTTTTTTGTTTTTCTTATCAACAATTGTTAGTCTGGGGTGTTGTGTGGCAGATGCTTGTCTGTTTGAATTCTAAAGTCCCAGAACACTTTAGCTTCTTCATTTTCTATTACTTTCTCTATTTTGTAGTCCCATCAGTTCTTGCTTGGAGGCAAATGGTATTTGCAAACAATGAGCCATTGTTCCTACTTTGTGTTGCCATTGTTTGTAGTCAATCTCTGTGATATTCTTGAAGCAGCTAACAACATGGTCCACTGTTTCTTCATATTATTATTATTATTATTATTATTATTATTATTATTATTATTATTATTATTATTATTATTATTATTATTATTATTATTATTATTATTATTATTATTATTATTATTATTATTATTATTATTATTATTATTATTATTATTATTATTATTGTACCATTCCGAAATACTGGAACAGATTCAGATCCTTATAACAATTCTGTATTATAAGTTTATCTTAAATAGCTTACCTTTATACCTAACACCTGCCTCAAATTCTACTAAACTTAATTCTAATAAATATTTTCTTATAATACCAATAATATCTATTGGTATTATAAGAAAATATTTGGTATAATACCAATAATATCTATTATTTAGAAAGAATATCAATGATCTATATGTTGCTGAGAATTAAAATCCCTACATTTACAATTCACACCTAGAAGATTAATAACACCTTATTGGAAAATGAATACAAGTATCTTAAAATTGTTAACTAGACTGATGGAGAAGTCATGATTAATTGAATTACTCATGTGTCTGTCTATATAAATTTTCATCTTTCCATTTGAGCAGAGCTTCTCAGTGGACAAAAAGAAAACTTGGGCCTTGAGAAAGAGAAGAGAGAAAATGTTCTGCATTAAATTAGTGAAATTCTATTCTATGAAAGACTCTCTTCTCAAATCACTCATGTTATTCTTATAGCAACCTTAAATCTCTTTCCTGGACAGCCTAAAACTTACTTAGTCTCAGTTGCTGAAGTTCAGTAGTGCAAACACACACACCACACAGACACACACACAGACACACACACAGACACAGACACACACACACACACACACACACACACACACACACACACACACACACACTCAATCCAATAAACTACTTCTATTTTTTTTTTAGTGGAAAAATGCAGAAAATTGTACTGTGAATTCTGAAACAAAAGCCAACCAAAATCTTAGGTCACATGGCAAAACGTATACAACAACAAACACATCTTAGTTTCACCTAAAACTGTATTATTATGAGCCATGGTGGCACAGTGGTTAAAATGCAGTATTGCAGGCTAACTCTGCCAACAGCTAGAAGTTCGATCCTGATTGACTCAAGGTTGACTCAGCTTTCCATCCTTTCGAGATAGGTAAAATGAGGACCTAGATTGTTGCGGGCAATGTACTGACACTGTAAACTGCTCAGAGATTTCTGTAAAGCACTATGGAGCAGTCTAAGTCTAAGTGCTATTGATATATTACTATTAGATAAAGTAAACAAAACTGAACCACAATGATCTTGATGGCCACTAGACAGCAGCAAAGACATATAGAACACTCAAACTTTTCCTTGATATCTCTTAGTTCTCTGTATGCTTGCAGTTCATATTTTGTAGGCCTGTCTAATACAGCCTTGCCCATTTGGCATCATGGCTAAATTCCCTTAGTCTCTTCAAACATCAGTGAGTGAGCCTCTGGCTACCAAAAGGTTGTCTGTTCTATAGGTAGCAACACTAATTCTTTTTCAAATTGATTTTGTCTTTTAATTGAATGCATTGAGATGGTTGAAACTATAATGAAGAAGATTTTTCCAGACATTTAGAAACATCACAAGTTTCTTTAGCCAATGGAACAAAAACCACATTAATAGAAATGAGATTCTCCTTTTTTGCCTATTCATAAATGTATAGAAGAACAAAATGCTACAATTCACATCCATTACTTCTGTATGTATTTTGCCAAGCCAAATTTCTTCCCTAAACGTCCAGTAGCAAAATCTGCTCCCTTTCTTAGTGACAGGTGCTTGCTACTATTCCCAACATCAGTTAATTAATTTCTGAATCAGCCAACCAAGTCATCAGCTCAAATCACCTTGGCCTTGTGGAGGATTCAAAAGTTTCAGGTATTCTGTTGTTTGGTAGTTTTGTTTTGTCCCAAATCTGATTTTATATATGATACCATAGTTGATAGCTAATTATCATTGTTTATACTTGTACAGTTTTTCTTTCATGTAAACAAGAAACATGCTGAAAGAATGCATGCATATTTTATTATATTTTAATTTTCTTCTAATGCTTCTACTGCTCTTTCTTGTTCCCAATTCCCAATTGCAATATATTAGAGATAAACTACATAAATCCATTTCAGGGGTTAGGTACATTATACAGAATGCAGGAAATAGAACAAAAATAGTAAACCAATAGTGAGGCATGAGATAAGAAAGAAAAAAGATTGTATCAATAGAATTAATTATATATCTCTAAATGTTTCACTTCATCCTTGCTTCTACCACACATCATGTATTATCTTTTATTTTTTCAATGTCTGATCCCTCTCATTTTGTAAATCTCATTAACACTTTCTTAATCTTCTCCTTCCTCTGGATCCCTCCTTCATATATGTGTCTTGTAGTTATGTTCTCATTCATTTTCTTTATATGACCTACCCACTTGAATGTCCTTCATCTATATTGTTTTCTCACTTTTGTATTTAATCCACATTATTTGGAATCAATGTACCCACACTATCATCATCTTTGATATATTAATCTTCAGTTACATCATGCTAGCTAACTTTATTTACATTGTTAATGTTTTTAGCCAATAGCATGCATGACATCATTTGCATACAAAAATAATTCCATATTCATGCACCTAACAAACGCACATTGCTAATATCACTACAAGCGTTCTCTGTACATTTATTCATAAAGACAATCAGAGACATCCCACATTCTTCTCTTACTATCTTTTCATTACTGAGCTAGTCACAGAGCATTCCATTTGTTTTCATAGATAATTACTTCCATCATATATTGCTTTTGTAGCATTCAATAGCAAAACGTCAACTCTACCTTCACACAGAGCAATGCATAATTCAAACCTATTCACTTCATTATATCATTTATCCGTATCAACAATATAAAATTCACTTTCTTACATTTATATATTTCTTAATAATGAGATAGAGTGAAAGAATCAGGGATGTTATCCGGCCATGTATAAAGCCACACTGCACTTCCTATATTTTGCTCATTGTCACCTCTAATACGCTTTCCATCAGAAATCTGCCAAACACCTTGCCAGACACTCTTAATAAACTAACACCATTGAAGTTTCTGTATTCATTTTTGCTACCTTCCCTTTGCATAAGGAAGCAATAGTGACACTCCTCACATCATCAAACAAAAATGTAGCCTGTACATATGATAAACAAGTTACACTGCATTTATAACTTTCATTTCATGTTTTATAACTTTCATAGCATAAATTCTACTCTTCGACAGATTTCTACAATACTCCTTCTGTTTTCCTTCACTTCAGTGTCATCTTGTATCATATATTTTGATATGAAATCATATCATATTATAAATCTTATAAATCATATCACAGTGGTTAAGAGTATGATGGGATGCAAGTTTATTATTATGGTTGGTTGCACAGTCAGCCAGATGCTTATACTGGATTTGATATTTTTTTTAAATCCACCTATCAATTCCTTCCCAAGGACCTGGGATACAAAACAAAAATTTGGGCATACAAAACCTTTGCTAGACCAATTCTCGAATACAACTCATCTGCCTGCAACCCCCACTGAATATCGAACATTAATACAATTGAGCAAGTCCAGAGGTATTTCACGAGAAGAGTACTCCACTCCTCTGCTTACAGCAGAATACCATATGCCACCAGCTTTGAAATTTGGGGATTAGACAATTTAGAGCTGGGGAGGTTTATGCCCAGTTCCTTTGATCGTTTGATAGAGATCAACCTAGTGCATCATTATGAGTTACTTCCTAAACATAAAAGAAATATAGTCTGTGATACCATGTTTGCTGACCACATTTTTTAAAAAAGTATTTGATAATTTGCTTAAGCAGCAGATATTTATTCATTTAAACATATTTTTAGGAAAGAGATGAGGATGGCCAGCATCAAGGTGGATAGATTCAGGTACAGTGTCATTGAGTGGTCAATTGTTAGAAAACCTGAAGGACTTGGTTAGGGATAGATCATTGTGGAGAAAATCCAAGTGGTCACTAACAGATAACAATGGTGTGATGATATATAATAATAATCAAAGACATATTTATATCAATATTTTGGTAATACATCTGGTAAATAGAAATAGAAATATTTAGTAAAAATAGATTAACTTATTGTTCAGTGAACTTGACTTCCAACGAGCAATAGAAATACTAGAATTAGCATTAGAAATCCATCTTCCAATAGAAATCCCTTTACCAGAGGAATGATTAGACAATCATAGATTGATTCTCAATCTTTTTGCTCCATGTTGCTCTAACTGTTATTGATAAGGCAATTGCTTTAAAACATTAAAACACACTGCAAAGGTATGCAGCAACATTGGAGTTATGGAAGTTCAATCAGTGATTTATGAGTTAAGCTTGTGCCTTGTCTCACTCTTCTGGTTTCTTTAGATTGATTGTCCATGTTGTTATTTAGCATCTCACAAAGCATGGAGGAATATTAGGCATGAAACATTAATCAGGAAATTGTGCATTGCTTCTGCAATTAATGTGCAACTGGACTTTGCTTTGTAATATTGAATTGGCTCTTAATATGCAAATTATTGAGGGAAATTACCTCATTTTTCAGAGGCTACTTGATGGATTGAAGCTTCATGCAGAATGTTCCCTGTAATTTTAAATCTTGTGATGATTGGCTTTTCTTGCTCATAAAAATTCCAGTTTCTTTTGTCATGCATCAAGCACTTAGGTTGGAAGCATTATACAATTCAACATACAAGTTTATTATTTCCAGCCTTTTTAAGATTAAATAGAGTTGGCAATTTATTTCAGAATAAATGCCTCTTGCCCAGATATAAAATAAAACATAATATCGTTTGGAACTGAATTTCTTTTTGTGTCCTTGTATGAATAAAGCAGGAGGGGATCAGAATGTCTGTTAGTATTACCATTCCAACATTCAGTAACAGCCCCAAAATTCACTCTAAGAGGGAGAAAACACAACTACTTCCGGAGACTTAAAACAAAGTACTAGTGGCAAAATATTTTTGGACACTCCTGATTAAAGATTGAATAATGGGTTAGGGAACGTTCTCAAGGATAAGAGCTGTTCAATTCAAAGGAATATTTCCTTTTCAAAGTAGTGGAAAATCTGAAAACTGGCATTGCAACCCCCTGCATATTCTGACTTGCTTTGCTTCTGCCAACAAGTAGCAAAACGGCTATTTGTAATTTATAGCATACCCACCAATTGACTTTGTTTTATTTTATGATCACCATGGGATTTGGTATTGTAGTTTTATCAACTAAGATTTAGCTGTAGCTATATACTAACTGTGGGAATTTTCTTAGCTTTTTCCAGCACTGTTTTACAGGGACTTTTGGGGGGTGGGGTAGGGCAGGGCAAGTGCTTGTTTTAGATATCCTCTTTACCTTCTGTTTGTGATTTGTGTTGCATTTAGTGTTATATATACTTGTGCTGCTGCTTTTATTGTGCTCTGCTGATCTCTCTCTCTCTTTCTCTCCCTCCCTCCCTCCTCAAGATTACTGCAGAACCTCTATTGTTAGACATGCAAGTAAGAAGACAAAAAGAGAAAGGAGAAGACACTTGCCGAGTGCTGAATCAAGAAACTATTTACCTAACTGATCAGAGTTTGGTATGTCCCATAAATTTGATACAAGCTCACTTTAGTTAAGTAACACTTATCAAAATTGTGTAATGCATTGTAAATATCTACTATCCGATTGCTTATAATTGAGCAGATAAATTTAAATTTGTCCCTATGTATGTGGGTACATCTAGTTTTTTTTAATCCTCCCTCCCAATAAAAAATAAGCTTAGTCCAACAACACAGAAATAAGGGAAAGAAAGAAAGAAACTGTACACTTGTTCTTATAATTTTTCAGCTCAAAAGAAACTTCTCAAGATGGAGGGGAGGGGAGGGGAGAGGAGAGGAAAGGAAAGGGGAGGGGAGGGGAGAGGGGAGGGGATAGGGGAGGAGAGGAGGGGAGGGGAGGGGAGGGGAGAGGAGAGGAGAGGTCTTTATCTATATGCATGTTCTTTATGTTTAGAGCAGTGATGGCGAACCTTTTTTTCCTCGAGTGCCAAAAGCACACACGTGCATGCTATTGCACACGTGCGAGTGCCCACACCCATAATACAATGCCCCCCTGCCCCCCTGCGCATGCGCGTGTGATCCCCCGTGCTGCCCCGCCCCTGTGCATGCGTGCACGATCCCCCCGCTCCCCCGTTTCCCGAGTTTGGGTGGGCCCGGTAGGCCCATTTTTCACCCTCCCCAGGCTCCAGAGGTTTTCTTGTAGCGTGGGGAGGGTGAAAATGGCTCCCCTGCCCCCCAGAGGCCCTCTGGAGGCCGAAAACGCCCTCCCAGAGCCTCCGTAAAGGCCAAAAATCAGCTGGCCGGCACGCACATGAGCACTGGAGCAGAGTTAGGGCAACAGCTCGTATGCTGGCAGATATAGCTCCGCGTGCCACCTGTGGCACCCGTGCCATAGGTTTGCCATCACTGGTTTAGAGGAATGCATTTTGACTTTGAAAATCTTGAAGATCAAAGAGTTAAAGCAGGCTTTTTTCCAGCTAGCTTCCTCTAGTCCAACTCACACACTCTCCAGGGTGATTTTAGTTTTATAAGCTCCTAAACTCCATGTCATATTTCTAGTTAGAACCTCACTACAGACCTTTAAAGTAAATGTGAACAGCAAAGAGCACAATATATATTCTACAACTATGGTCACTTTTTCCCAATGTTGCATGTGGTTTAAGCTTTGTCATATGTCTGTTCTATACATAGTTATCACACTGTAAAGTAGCTTTCCTATAAATGTCAAGCAGTAACAAAAAAATGCTTATATTCAAACAGATTTTAACAGATAGTAAAACTCAGAAGACTAAAATAGTTTCATTCACAGAGACAAGCAATTCTGACACCAGTGTGCAATTTATGTGTCACATTATGTAAAACAGAGTTTCAAACACCGAGAAATGAATCATAAAAGTCAGATCAAAAACAGAGAAGTATATCTCAGAGTGAAGTTAGATAGGGTACTAGTCAGTCTTAGGTCAAGTAGAAAGTGAAAAATGTATAACAGAGTGCACAAATCCTGTTTTTACACATTGTGTTACAGGGATTTGGTTCTTTGCTCTTCTGTGTCACACAAATTTCAAGCACTGTAGTCAAATTTTCTCCCACTTCTAACATGGTTTTAAGAAAAAGCAAGAAAAAGTATTACAGTGTTTTGACACTCAATTATGCCAAGCAGAAGAGGAAATTGCTTTTCTGTTTTCACCTTATTGTGGCATATGCACACATTACAGATTTGAACTGGTTATCTTTTGAAAAGGTACATATCAGATTACCGTACTTCATATAACTACTCCTGACAACACCCACAATATAAAAAGAAATGTTATGCAAAAGTATAGGAATTGAGAAGAGAACTATGTCTTATCTATCCTTTGGATAACACTGGAACTTAAATTGCTGTAACTAATTGCAGAAAATCCAGAAAAGCAAGTTAACCTGAGACACAGACTGATTAATGTACAGACATTTCTCTATAATAAAATTAATGTCAGGATGACTAAACAGTAAAGTCTTGCTTGCTGCACAAATAATTCAAGATATTTCAAAAGGGGTAGGCAAGCCAGCCCTGGTATATCTTAACATAAATGATCCATAATCACACATGCATTTCATTTTCTATCACTTGAGTCCTTATCAAACTACAATGCTGTATTTTCCATTGTATATGAATTCAATCTTGGTTCTTTGTATATAGCACTTTGTGCATTCAGTGAATGTTAATGCTTCACAGTTTTAATCTCTCCCAAACTCAGGAAAGTTAAGAGTTTCCAGTAAGATTTATGTATCTTTCATATCTACCTTATGAAAACACATTTTGGCTTCCAGAATGTGGATACATTTCAATACCTACTGTTCCTTTGTGAGGATAGTCATGAATGTAGGGTCTAGGCTTCCATGTGTACCTACTAGTCCTGTAAATATCAAGCAAAAATTGGTCTAATTCTGTTCTATAGTCCAGTCAAGACTGATTCAGAATCACATTCTGATTTGATCTGAATGTCCAAATATAGCTGATTCATTTTAGAGCTCCTTATTTCAACTTGATAATTTGTTTCCACTTTCCAGTTTGATTTGATTTAAATATTTGATTGAATTTCCTTCTTCAAGTTGCCTTCAAAATTCAGAGCTAAATTTTTTACACAGGGTGCCACTTGCTATTTCCTTTCGCCTTGCACTGTTCATGTGATTGAAAGTCTTTCCAATTTTTTTTTACTTAATCTGTATTAATAATTGTCAGAGTATGAAGATTCGTGGACTGGAATAGATCAGCCAATGGGGACTGAATGGCAACATGGTAACAATGTCATCCAATGAATACGCATGTTAACCGGCTCAGCCAATGAGGCTTGTTTAGAAAGAGAAACTTAAGCTAGAAGTCTGGGCATGGCTTAAGCTTTGTGCTGAGCTCTGTTTCTGTGCTGAGCACGAAACTAGTCTTTTGCTCTGTGCTAAAGTGAAACAAGCCTGGGCTTGTCTGCTCTGAACTCTAAACTGGAAACTGATCTTTGTAACTACTACCATGTTGGAAGAATCTATTCTTTGATATTGTACATTTATTGTATCTGTTATGCATATAAAGAAGTTAATGAATCCAGCTGAATCAGTTATCTGTGTGTGCTTTCTGGAAATGATTTTTTCAACAAACTCTGATAATAATGAAATATGATTTTGAAGAGCCCTATATCTGAATGGGGTACTTTTTAAAAATGTCTGACTAAAATCATACAGTAGAATATGAATTGTTTTGTCATTAACACATTAAGGTTATCATATCATCTGATGTCATAGTTATTCAGTCTCAAGGATGTACATAAGAACATGGGTTGGCTGCTTTCCAAACTCTGTTCAATGCATAATGAAATATGAAGCAAATGGCTGCAAAATATTTAATTGATCAAATGCTGGATGCCGTTCAAACATTTTTGCAATATGAAAAAATATGTTGTCCTCACTTTCACACTAATAAAATTAATTATTACAGGACAAAGCATTAGAAACTTAACCATGGTATTGACCAAAAAAGTAAGAGAGTTGCTGTGACAATTTTCTTTAGCAGACACTCTTCACCATTTCTTTATGATTCAGCAGACTGAAGAGTGGGAGGAGAACTTGAATTCCTGTTCACAAACCTATTTTTTTAAAGTGGGGACTGTGGAGCACAAATGTCTCTGCTAATTGCAAATGCCATATATAAAGGTTGGGCAGTCTCTCATGACAGCAAGTCTCAGAGTCTTTAACTATGATGGTTTCAAAATGTTATATTTTTGTTCTATTAATACTTGTCTTACTATATTAATTTCTACCTACTTTCCCCAGACATACACAGCATGCATACACTCAGGCATTATCTCCCTCTCCCTCTCCCCCCCCCCTCTCACACACACAAACACAATATTACTCCTATTTTTCATGATCAGGTGGAGGTTTCAGGCTTCTGACATAGTTGTTTCACCTGGACAAATAAAAGATGGATATTTGATGGTAGAAAAAGGTAGAGTTGTTTTTGTTTAAGTGGAGATTGGTTAGCAAAAAAATACAGAGTTTCATCTTGATAAAATGTTGAAATTGTTCTGCTTATAATTTGCTAGGACATTTGTTTCCTAGTGCTATACTGGTGGCATTTTTTCCCCTGAACCTTTTTTTTTGTTGTTTTGTTTTGTTATAGAGCATTAGCACATGCTGGCTGTCACTTCCCATTTTGTGCTATTTCTCATAGGTTTTATACTTTTTTTCTTTCTGAGAATGCACAACAGTGTAAACAAAACCAGACATATTGTCTTTCTGCCGCTAAGTCACTGTGGCAGGAGTGGAAATAACACTTGTTACTAAAACTGACTATGAACTGGAAAGTACAGAAAAACAAACAACACTTATCTTCTGCAACACAGATTTATATACTAATAATATATATGGAGAAAGATACTGTCATAACTCTTCTAGATTTTATTTATTTTATTTATTTCGTCAAGCATGTATTAGATAACAGATATGAGTATAAACATGATTATGAATACATGAAATGGATACAAATAAAAGGGAATATTAGGACAGGGACGGTAGGCACATTGGTGCGCTTATGCACGCCCCTTAAAGTAAGGTGACCAGACGTCCCGATTTTGGCGGGACAGACCCGCTTTTTAATGATTTGTCCCGCGTCCCGCCTCGTTTCTAAAAAGTCCCGATTTTTGAAAAGAATGCACGACTAGGGCATTCTTTTCAAAAATCGGCCTGAAAGGGAGGCGTGGGAGCCAGCCAAGAGGAGGAGGGGGTGGGTGAGGAGGGGGAGGGGGCTGATAGCGCAGAACCGACGCGTACCACCCCATCCGAGCCGGCGGCGCTCACATGGACAGGGGACGGGCGCGGGAGGGAGGCGGGGAGGAGCCGAGACACACACACACACACACACACACACACACACACACACACACACACACACACACACGGGTATATGGTTCTGCTGTCTGTCCTTCATTTGCTGGAAAACGGGCCGGTTTGGAGGTCTCGGGAGCACACACACACACACACACACACACACACACACAGGTATATGGTTCTGCTGTCTGTCCTTCATTTGCTGGAAAACGGGCCGGTTTGCAGGTCTCGGGAGCACACACACACACACACACACACACACACACACACACACACAGAGAGAGAGACACACGGGTATATGGTTCTACTGTCTGTCCTTCATTTGCTGGAAAACGGTGCTGACAGGGGGGTGCTGACAGGGGGGCAGAGGTCGGTGCTGACAGGGGGGCAGAGGTCGAGCCCTAGGCCCCTACTATGTGGGGTGCCTCAGGGCTCGGTCCTCTCGCCCATCCTGTTTAACATCTACATGAAGCCACTGGGTGAGATCATCCGACGAGACGGGGTGAGGTATCAGCAATATGCTGATGATACCCAGTTGTACATCTCCACCCCGTCTCAATTCGGGGAAGCCGTAGACGTAATGGGCCGCTGCCTGGATGATGTTAGGGTCTGGATGGGGAAGAACCGGCTAAAACTTAACCCTGACAAGACTGAGTGGTTATGGATACTGCCTCCTAAGGACGTGACCAACTGTCCCTCCTTGGTTCTTGGGGGAGAGAAATTAGCTCCCTCAGAACGGGTCCGTAATTTGGGTGTCCTCCTAGATCCACAGCTTAAATTGGAACAACATCTTTCAGCTGTGGCTAGGGGGACCTTTGCACAAGTACGTCTTGTGCACCAATTGCGACCCTACTTGGAGAGGGAGGCACTTCTCACAGTCACTCATGCCCTCATCACCTCACGGCTGGATTACTGCAATGCGCTCTACATGGGGCTACCCTTGAAGAGTGTCCGGCGACTGCAACTGGTGCAAAATGCAGCTGCGCGAGCTGTGGTGGGTGCTCCTAGATGCACCCACGTAACACCAATTCTCCGCCAGCTGCATTGGTTGCCCATTAGTCTCCGGATCCAATTCAAGGTGTTGGTCGTTACCTTTAAAGCCCTACATGGCTCAGGGCCAGGTTACCTTCGGGACCGCATCCTGCCGCATACCTCCCTACGACCGGTCAGGGCCCACAGAGTCGGCCTCCTCCAGGTCCCGTCGACCAAACAATGTCGGTTGGCGGGGCCGAGGGGGAGGGCCTTCTCTGTGGGAGCTCCCTCCCTGTGGAACCAGCTCCCCCTGGAGATCAGGACTATCCCCACCCTGCTGGCCTTCCGGAAAGCAATAAAAACTTGGCTCTTCCGGCAGGCGGGGTGAAAGCGTGACGATACTCTTTTAATTTTTATATGTTATATGTTTTTTAACTATTGTATTTTATTGCACTGTATTGTCGAAATGGATCCGAATATGTTGTGAGCCGCCCAGAGTCCCTAGGGAGTTGGGCGGCATACAAATCCATTTAATTAAATTAATTAAATTAAAACGGGCCGGTTTGGAGGTCTCGGGAGCACACACACACACACACACATAAGAGAGACTCTCTCTCTCTCTCTCTCTCTCTCTCTCTCTCTCTCTCTCTCTCTCTCTCTCTCTCTCTCTCTCTCTCACACACACACACACACACACACACACACACACACACACACACACACGGGTATATGGTTCTGCTGTCTGTCCTTCATTTGCTGGAAAACGGGCCGGTTTGGAGGTCTCAGGAGCACACACACACACACACAGACACACGGGTATATGGTTCTGCTGTCTGTCCTTCATTTGCTGGAAAACGGGCCGGTTTGGAGGTCTCGGGAGCACACACACACACACACATGAGAGAGAGAGACTCTCTCTCTCTCTCTCTCTCTCTCTCTCTCTCTCTCTCTCTCTCTCTCTCTCACACACACACACACACACACACACACACACACACACACACACACACACACACATTCTGTTATGATCTAGTTTTCTCTAGTGAGGTGATGAGGGCACAGAATCCAGGGTGGAGCCACAGCGAACGGTCGGGTAAGCAGAGCTCTGCTCTCCCGAACCTCTAAATTCGTTTAAATTCCTAGTGATTCAGCCCAAAAGATTCCATCTAGAAGGGGGCTTGGGAGATAGGAAGACCCCAGGGAACAATCGAGGCAACTTAAGACCTGCCTGGTTTCGTAGTTGGGGGGCTTCTGGACTCGAAAGCTCCGAACGCTGAACGCTGAACGCTGAAATAGGAAGCGCCATTTTCAGCTGCGCAACAAACCCAGCTGTGAGGAAGCAATTTACGATCTTTGCTGAAAGATTTACGATCTTTGCTGAAGGGATAAAAGCAATTTACGATCTTTGCTGAAGGGACAAAGCAAGTTACGATCTTTGCTGAAAGATTTACGATCTTTGCTGAAGGGACAAAGCAAGTTACGATCTTTACTGAAGGGACAAATTGATATCAGCTTCTCTGGAGAATATCTGTTAATAAAGGAGCCGGGATATTGGGATAGCACGCTCAGGATGGACTGTTTAAACTGTGCCTGGTGGAAATTGGAAGAGCTACGTGGCAAGGTGGACTCCGGCTCTTTTAACAGCTCTTTTAAAGACAAGAGCTAGGGCTGGGACTTTCTGCAGATGAGTCTGACAAGATTGGCTCCTTGGACGGCCATATCGATGTCGCTGCGTGTCATCTTGGCGACGAGAGGCCCTTCGGAAAGAACTCCCCAGAGACTGGATCAGCCTGGTTTCCAGGCGGGCCGCCAGAACCTCAGACTAACAACAAACGGAGTTTGGATTTTAGATCTCCAACTCTCCCGTTATAACCTGCAGGATTGGCGGCGACCAATCCTGGGGCAACAGTCTTCTAGGCGAGGGAATGGGCCTGGCTTCCAAGCGATCCCCCTTAGTGCTAAACGGGACTCAGTCCCCCCACTATCATCACGGGGGCAGCTGTTGGACATTGTTATTGCTGCAGCAGAGGCAATAGATCTTGGATACACAGAAAGCAAAAAGACTGAGATTAAGGCAATATTAAGAACTAAGCTATATCGGGTTTGGAGGTTGCCTGCATCTGCCTCCTATTGTTTCTATTGATTTTAACCCCCGGAAGTATTGTGATTTTTATTAATGGTCTGGGTTATGAATGTGTTATGATTGGTTGATAGAGACTGGGTGGCTGTTAGTGGCTGAATGAGTGAGCTGGGGATTGGGTCTCTACCCCCCTCTGCTGAGTGTGTAAACAGAAGCGGAGGGGGGTTCCAGTCCTCCCCCAGGCTCAGTATGACTGGGATGCATGGCCTGCTGGGAGAGAGGGGGACCAGTGGGGGAGGGGAGGGGATCTCTGGTGTGAGGGGGGACGGGAGTATTAAGGTCATAACAGGGAGAGGTAGGTATGGCGGGAGCAGGGGGGTAGGCCGCTCTCGGGGAACGAGAATTCGCTATCTTCAAGCGATTCCTTGTTCTGGCCCCTCTGGTTTGGTTCCATCTAGCTCAGCCCGAGTACCTGGTAACCAGGGATGTCAGGGCCCTGGGCTCAAGCTGCTGCTGTTGAATGCCAGGTCGATTACTAACAAGGCCCCCCTTGTACGGGATTTAATCCTGGAAGAGGGGGCGGACCTGGCATGTATTACTGAGACCTGGCTAGGCCAGGAGGGGGGGGTTCCCCTCTCCGAGATGTGCCCGGACGGGTTCTCAGTTCAGCATCAGCCGCGACCCCAGGGAAGGGGTGGAGGAGTGGCAATTATAGCTCGCCAGAACCTAAATCCTCGAAGGAGCCCTGCCCCGGAGATTGTTGGGTGTGAGACGCTCCTTCTGAAGCTGGACTTAGGGGTTCAGGTGGGCCTTCTGCTAACGTACTTGCCTCCTAGCTGCGTTGCAAAGGCCCTGCCTGTTCTGCTCGAGGCGGTAGCAGGGCTGGCGATTGAGTTCCCCAGGTTGATGGTGCTGGGGGACTTCAACCTGCCATCGCCCGGTGAAACCTCAGAGGCAGTCCAGGAGTTCATGGCTTCCATGACAACCATGGACCTGACCCAAGTAGTTCAGGGTCCGACTCATGAGGGAGGTCACACGCTTGACCTTGTGTTTCTCTCGGGGCAGTGGAGAGATGATCTGAGGCTGAGGGGTTTAGTCACAGTACCCTTGTCGTGGTCAGATCATTTCCTTCTGAGGTTGGATTTCATGGCGCGACTCCTCCACCGCAAGGAGGCGGGACCGATTAAGTGGTTCCGCCCCAGGCGCCTAATGGAATCCGAAGGATTTCAGAGGGAACTTGGGGAAATACCGGACTCCCTGGTACACGATTCATCTGAGGCTCTAGTGACTGCCTGGAATCAGGCGGCAACAGGGGCTTTAGATCGGATTGCGCCTTTGCGGCCTCTCCGTGGCAGCGGATCCCGGAGGGCTCCTTGGTTTACTGAGGAGCTCCGGGAGATGAAGCGCCTAAAGAGACGCCTAGAGCGACGATGGAGAGCCAGTAAAGCTGAGTCTGACCGGACACTTTTAAGAACTTGCATTAAGTCTTACTTAGTGGCGATACGGGCGGCAAAATGTGCGCATTTTTCCGCCCTTATTGCGTCCGCCGACTCCCGCCCAGCCGCCCTGTTTAGGGTGACGCGCTCCCTCCTCGCAAAGGGGGGGGGGGCGAAGAACCCTTGCAGGGTAGAGCTGAGGAATTTTCCCAGTTCCTGGTGGATAAAATCACTCAGATTCGGACAGACCTGGACTCCATTTGGACAGGGCAGGCCGAGATGACAGGGGCGAGTCTTAGTCCTGTTATTTGGGAGGAGTTTGAGCCTATCACTCCTGAGGATGTGGACAAGGCCATAGGAGCGATGAGCGCCTCCACTTGTTTATTGGACCCGTGTCCCTCCTGGCTGGTTTCGGCCAGCAGGGAGGTGACACGCGGCTGGCTCCAGGCTGTTGTGATCGCATCTTTGAGAGAGGGGTCCGTCCCGCAGCCCTTAAAAGCTGCGGTGGTGAGGCCCCTCCTCAAGAAGCCTTCCCTGGACCCAGCGGATTTAAAGAACTTCCGTCCAGTCTCCAACTTACCCTTCTTGGGTAAAGTTGTAGAGAAAGTGGTGTCGCTCCAACTCCTGCGGCTATTGGAGGATACTGATTATCTGGATCCCTTTCAATCGGGTTTCAGGCGCGGCTACAGTACGGAGACTGCTTTGGTCGCACTGATGGATGATCTCTGGCGAGCACGGGATGGGGGTCATTCCTCCATCCTGGTGTTACTTGACCTCTCAGCGGCTTTCGATACCATCGACCATGGTATCCTTCTGCGTCGTCTTGGGGAGGTGGGAGTGGGAGGCACTGTTTTACGGTGGTTCTCCTCCTACCTCTCTGACAGGACGCAGTCGGTGTTGACAGGAGGGCAGAGGTCGGCCCCTAGGCCCCTGGTTTGCGGGGTGCCACAGGGTTCAGTCCTCTCGCCCATCCTGTTTAACATTTACATGAAACCGCTGGGTGAGATCATCCGACGACACGGGGTGAGGTATCAGCAGTATGCTGACGATACCCAGTTGTACATCTCCACCCCGTGTTAGTTCAGTGAAGCAGTTGATGTAATGTGCCGCTGCCTGGACGATGTGAGGGTCTGGATGGGAGTGAACAGACTCAGGCTCAACCCAGACAAGACTGAGTGGCTCTGGATTTTGCCTCCCAAGGATTATGTCGACTGTCCCTCCCTGGTTCTCGGGGGAGAAAAATTGACCCCCTCGGAACAGGTCCGCAATTTGGGTGTCCTCCTAGATCCACAGCTAAAATTGGAGCAACATCTTTCAGCTGTGGCTAGGGGGGACCTTTGCACAGATTCGTCTTGTGCACCAATTGCGACCTTACTTGGAGAGGGAGGCTTTGCTCACAGTCACTCATGCCCTTGTCACCTCACGGCTAGACTACTGTAACGCGCTCTACATGGGGCTACCCTCAAAGAGCATCCGGAGACTCCAACTGGTTCAGAATGCAGCTGCGCGAGCTGTAGTGGGTGTACCGAGATACACCCACGTAACACCTATTCTTCGCCAGCTGCATTGGCTGCCAATTAGTCTCCGGTCGCAATTTAAGGTGTTGGTCGTTACCTTTAAAGCCCTACATGGCTCAGGGCCAGGTTACCTTCGGGACCGCATCCTACCACATACCTCCCTACGACCGGTTAGGTCCCATAGAGAGGGCCTCCTCCGGGTCCCATCGGCCAAACAATGTCGGTTGGCAGGGCCACGGGGGAGGGCCTTCTCTGTGGGAGCCCCGTCCCTCTGGAACCAACTCCCACCAGAGATCCGGACTATCCCCACCCTGCTGGCCTTCCGTAAAGCCATAAAAACTTGGCTCTTCCGGCAGGCGGGGTGAATAGGAAGATCAGATTCCCCCCTTGAATGTTGTTTTTATAATTGTTTTAACTATGCCTTTTAATTTTAAATTATGATAATTGTTTTTATTGTACGCTTCTTATTCTGTTGTACGCCGCCCTGAGTCCCACGGGATTGGGCGGCCTATAAGAACGTCTATTAAATTAAATTAAATTAAATTAAATTATATGGTTCTACTGTCTGTCCTTCATTTGCTGTAAAACGGGCCGGTTTGGAGGTCTCGGGAGCACACACACACACACACACACACACACAGACACACGGGTATATGGTTCTACTGTCTATCCTTCATTTGCTGGAAAACGGGCCGGTTTGGAGGTCTCGGGAGCACACACACACACAGAGACACACGGGTATATGGTTCTACTGTCTGTCCTTCATTTGCTGGAAAACGGGCTGGTTTGGAGGTCTCGGGAGCACACACACACACACATGAGAGAGAGAGACTCTCTCTCTCTCTCTCTCTCTCTCTCTCTCTCTCTCTCACACACACACACACACACACACACACACACACACACACACACACACACACACACTGGTATATGGTTCTGCTGTCTGTCCTTCATTTGCTGGAAAACGGGCCGGTTTGGAGGTCTCGGGAGCACACACAGACACACGGGTATATGGTTCTGCTGTCTGTCCTTCATTTGCTGGAAAACGGGCCGGTTTGGAGGTCTCGGGAGCACACACACACACACACACACACACACACACACACACACACACACACACATGAGAGAGAGACTCTCTCTCTCTCTCTCTCTCTCTCTCTCTCTCTCTCTCTCACACACACACACACACACACACACACACACACACACACACACACACACACACACACACACATACACACGGGTATATGGTTCTGCTGTCTGTCCTTCATTTGCTGGAAAACGTGCCTGTCCTTTACATAATTTAAATTTAGGCGCTGCACGGCTAAGTCCTTTCGTTAAGGGGATGATAAGAAAGACTGGAGATTTGTGCTAGCTAGGCTAAGGCAAAGCCGGGAGAGTTTTTGTAAGACCGCGGTTCTGTCGCATTTCTGGGTTGTGGTGGCAGTGTTAATGGGTTCGTTGATGGCTGCAAAACCCTCCGTGGACTTCTAAGTTGCCTGCCGATACTTCGTGGAGGGAAGTGTAGCAATTGCGTTGCATAAACCGATCGACCGACAAATAGGTGGTTTTGCAACCGTCAAAAGACACCTTTGTAAAGAAAGGACAAAGTTGCAACTAATAAAAGCCTCACTTCTCAGCCTAAGTATATGGTGTTTGCGGGGGAGGTTGGGGGCGGATGGGGCTATCTCTTCTCCAACTGCTGTGTTAAGGATTCTGTTGTTTTTTTAACACCAGTGGATGGAACCCATCTTGTGAACTGACAATTTTGACTGAACGGAAAAGTGAAACATAGTTTGTCTATATTTGTGGCAGGTGAGGAATTTACCTGGATGGCTATAGAATAGTTTGAAATTACCCTGTTAAGATCAGTTTTTGTTTTAAAAGGGCGGGCATTCTTGGTTTTTAAAGTGCTTTAATTACTTATGTGTGTGGATTTGTGTGCACACACACACCCCTTTAGGTCAGTATTGACTCCTGATTACTGGTCTCTATAGTTTCTTGGCAAGATTTCAAAAGTTGCTTGCCTTTGCCTCCTTCCCAAGGCTTGGAAAGAGAGCGATTGGCCCAGTTACCTAGTTGACTATGTGCTTAAAGTGGGAATAGAACTGGTTTCCCTAGTGCCTTAACCAGTACCCCAAATTGAATCTTTGCAAGCACATGTCATCATTTTTTTTAAACAATGAGCATGGGTTTATAGTGAATGTTTCAATTCAATCCAGATCTTAATTCAAAGGAATCCATGTTGATTCACATGTGGATGTAATGACCGAGAAAAGAGAAAAACATATGTATGGTAGATGTGTAATCCTGGTGACTGTGGGTACTTGTGTATACCATTCAGCTTCCTCTGATGGTTCGCCCTGCCCCTTAATGGTATCTTAAATGGTGAGGTGCTGCTCAGGTGCTTGCTAAGGAGGACCTTACCTGTGGTGATCAGCAGACCAAGAAAGGATAGGATAGGATAGGATAGGATAGGATAGGATAGACGATAGACGATAGACCAGTGGTTCCCAACCTTTTTGTGATTGTGTACCACTTGGAGGTCCCATACAGTCGCCACGTACCACCTGGTTCCAGAGAAACTAAATTCGATCAGATATCACTTTATTTCCATAATTGTACCGTTCCTTTTTTGGCCCCACGCATCCAGCAACTGGATTCTCGGGCCGCTGGGACCAGGTGGGTGGCGTGTGGCAACAGTTGCAAATCGTTGCCAGATTATCTTGTGTTAGGCAGTAAACATTTTTGTGAAGTAAAAAATAACTAACTAAAAATTGTTCATGACCCCGAAAGTGTTCGCGTACCACCTGGAAGGCCCTTGTGTACCACTAGTGGTACATGTACCACAGGTTGGGAACCACTGCGATAGACGATAGACGATAGAAGATGGAATAGAATAGAGGATAGGATAGGATAGGATAGGATAGGATAGGATAGGATAGGATAGGATAGGATAGGATAGGATAGGATAGGATAGAATAGAATAGAATAGAATAGAATAGAATAGAATAGAATAGAATAGAATAGAATAGAATAGAATAGAATAGAATAGAATAGAATAGAATAGAATAGAAACAACAGCCCAGCTGCCTTTAAAATAGCCTCAATAACATTGCACCTGTTTGTATCCCTCAAGGGTTTAAAAAAAAGAAAAGAAACAAGGGAAAAGCAAATTTTGTAATTTGTATTTTTTTTTTTTTTGCGTTGAAACTCCCCAGAATCACTGAGAGTGAGTAGGCAGCCGTATAAATTCAAATAAATAAATACTGGGAGATATATAGAAACCTTTAAATTCAGATAGATAGATTGATAGATAGATAGATAGATAGATAGATAGATAGATAGATAGATAGATAGATAGATAGACAGACAGACAGACAGACAGACAGACAGACAGACAGACAGACAGACAGACAGACATAAATAAATAAATAAATAAATAAATAAATAAATAAATAAATAAATAAATAAATAAATAAATAAATAAATAAATAATTTTTAATCAGGAACCAACCCACCCCGGTCAATGGTGTCCCTCTTTACCAATGTTAAAATCTGGTCACCTTACCTTAAAGACCTCTTAGGAATTTATTTATTTATTTATTTATTTATTTATTTATTTATTTATTAAAATTTCTATGCCGCCCAATTCCCAGGGGACTCTGGGCAGCTAACAAAAGGTATAGAAACATATAATCAATAAAAGCAATTTAAAAAATGTTAAGATACTATCAATATTTTTAAAAGAACTTTCACTCATACCCCGCCTGCCGGAAGAGCCATGTTTTTATTGCTTTCCGGAATGCCAGTAGGGTGGGGATGGTCCTGACCTCCGGGGGAAGCTGGTTCCACAGGGAGGGAGCTCCCACAGAGAAGCCCTCCCCCTCGGCCCCGCCAACCGACATTGTTTGGTCGATGGGACCTGGAGGAGGCCGACTCTGTGGGCCCTGACCGGTCGTAGGGAGGTATGCGGCAGGATGCGGTCCCGAAGGTAACCTGGCCCTGAGAATGGGGTGAGGTTGACAATAGACAGTCTAAGGTTAAAGTTTTGGGGGTTTGGGGAAGAAACCACAGTGTCAAGTAGTGCATTCCAGGTATTGATAACTCTGTCACTGAAGTCGTATTTTCTGCAATCAAGTTTTGCACAGTTTATCATAAGTTTGTATCTATTATGTGCTCGTGTATTGTTGTGGTTGAAGCTGAAGTATTCATTGACAGGTAGGACATTGTAGCAGATTATTTTATGTATTACGCTTAGGTTGGATCGAAGACGGCAAAGTTCTAAGTTGTCTAAGCCCAAAATTGCAAGTTTGGTGGCATAAGGTATTCTGTTGCGAGTAGAGGAGTGGAGGACTCTTCTCATGAAATATCTCTGGACTCATTCAATTGTATTAATGTCTGATATGCAGGGCGGGTTCCAGACAGACCAATAATAGTCTGTGACTTGTTAAGCATGGTCTATTTCTGCACTTTGTTGGTATTTTGGTTGATTAGTTTATTTACAATTTACAAAGTGAAGTAAGAAGACACCAAGCAAAATAAGAAATTTAATGATGCATGAACAGTTTTTTATTTCTTGTAACTAGAGCTTGCCAATTTTCTATTAAATTGTAAATAAAATATAAGATTATACTTATAATTTTAAATATAAGATTAAATGCTTATGCTGCCTTTAATATATCTTGCAAGTATTCCACTATTGCAAGGAAAACAACCCTTGATATTGTGTAATAGAGATGTTGTTTTACAACTTTTCAAACTGAAGCTTTCTCATTGTAAAGCCCCCCCCCTTTTTAAAAAAAGTCAAAACTGTTAGATCTTAGAAAAGCATTTAATTATATGCAACATAAAATACTGAATGGAAATACAAGATGTTCCTTTTTATAAAAGAAGCAAGAACAACATAGGACTAAGTTGTGCACCCAAATTTTGACATTCACTTTGTTCTTTCTCTTTGTAAATCTGATGACCTTATTATTTTTTTTAACCCACTTTGTGAGAGAAGCTGAAAATAGAACAGAGGTAGAAAAAATGTGTCGTTGTTTTCCCCTTGCAACATTTAAAATACATGAAAGAATGTGTGTTAAATTCCATTGCTGGAATGGGCTCAAAATATAAGGGTTGATTTCTGATTTAAATAACATAATCAGACAAGAAAGAAGTTGCCCATGCCTTTCACCTTTGCATTATTTTTAAAATTGTATTTCTTACATGCATTAATCAGTTTACAATATGCACTTTTTATCAGCTAATATTCTATTGGAGAATGAAATACAGCTACATGTCCTTTTTTTTTTTGCCTTTAACCTTAAAGTGTTCTTCCAAATCAGGGAATTTCATTAGCATTTAAAATGTGGAATGTATGTGGAGGACTTTGTATGCAAATATTTTTTTTTCAATTTTTCCCTTGCAGCTTGCCCAGTGTACTATGGATTTTTCATTGACTCACCATTCTGTTTCTAAGGAATGCAATGGAAGAGGAAAATACTATGTATTTTAATTTATGATTTAAATAATAAGATAATTGTTCAGATTAGATATCAGGCTAGAAACCAGGGGAGTGTGAGTTCTAGTCCTGTCTTAAATATAAAGCCATCTGGGTGACTTTGCTCCCTATCAACCATAGGAAACATGAAATAGCAAGCCACTTAACATTTCTTGCCAAGAAAACTGCAGAGTTACCAGGAGTTACCATTGACTGAAAGTCACACACAAACAACGAAACATTGAAACACAAAAGCAGACCACCTGTTTGCATTTTGTAGCCCTCAAGACACACCCCAAAACCAATGGCTGAAATTTGAAGGCAAAATGGCCACTTTTCAGCAGAGGTCATTGATTGATTAATATTATGATTGTTAGCAAAAAAATTATTTGTTACATCTTTCATTTTATTACAAATAGGGATGGAAATGTATATTAAGCCTTAAAAAACCATTTTGCATTTGAATCTATGCAAAAAAAAAAAAGCCACTGAAAGTACTAAAAATTATGTTAAGTAACTGGTCAAATGTCTTGCATAGCATCTAATATGCTTATAGTTTTTCTACAGTGATACAAATATTAGCAAGCATTAGTACTAGTACAAGTAAGTTTTATTGTGTGCTTGGCTGTTTTCTTACTATTGTCTATCTGAATTAAGAAGAACTATAAGAATTTTATTATAAAATGTTGATAGTGGTAAAGGATTCTGTTTGTCTTCATGAAGCTTGTCATGGCCATACTTCCTTGGATGAATTTCAAAAATATTTCCATTTTCCTTGACAAACTATTGAATATTCACCCAAATATCTAAATATTACCAATTACCAATTTCTTAATGTGATCTCTAAAAGAAACATTAAAATTATTATTGCAGGATTTGCAAGTTTTGCTTCCAGTATCTACACTATTATTTTTAAAAACATTTCTTCCTCCCTAATCTTGCTAAATTGGAACAATATAAGATGCTGGTAGTTTTAGTTTAGCAACCTATAAAGAGACACAGATTTCCTGCCACTCCATTGCAAAATACATACTTATTTATTAAAAGAATGTTTATTATTTGACTGATTCAGAAAATATTATATTTACAGTGTTTTTCTCTGATCTTTCCTGGGATTTCTATGAGATAAAAACAAATAATGGTACCTATTGCAAATGAACGTTAGACATATTTGCAACATCTGATTGGTTTAGAAAAAGATATCTGCTAAAAGGCCACCACACATTCAGAATTTAAAATAGCTTATTTTCTTTTCTAAACTCCACATTTGTTTTATCTAATATGCAAACACGTAATAATTATGAATTGGTTGCTCTCAAAAGCAAAATAAGACCCAGCTGTTGCACAGTAAGGCCAAGTAGAAATTCCTTACTAGATGAGGTACACATGTAGTTCTTTGGCTTCCATCTGCCCTAATGAAACAGTATTGTTCTAACTCAGGAAAGTGGCAAAGTTAGTCCCAGCAGCCCAAAAATGTCTTTACTACATTTCAACCCTGATTCTGTGCAAAAAATGACTACTTGCAAATTCATTGGGAGATTGCTAGAAAAAAAGGTATATGCTCAGATATACATAGAATTATATTAAACAAGCAAGTCCTAAAAAGTGCTTGAGGCTAACACATATTTGCCAGATTATTATTATTGTCAGATGAGTTATTCAGCAGAGAACACAATCAAAAGATAAATGTATTTATATGTATTATAATATTGCTGGAATTCACTAGACAGGGGACAATCTTTAAAAACAAAATTGGTGCCAATTTTCTGTTGATTAAAAAGAAATGGACAAATGTTACTGGCGGTAAAAATCATATAGCAACAGCAATAGCACTTAGATTTATATACCCCTTCATAGTGCTTTACCGCCCTCTCTAAGTAGTTTACAGTGTCAGCATACTGCCCCCAAAAATCTGGGTCCTCATTTTACTGATTTATTTATTTATTTTATTACGGTTTTCTTATATGCCGCCCAACTCCCGAAGGACTCAGGGCGGCGTACAACAGAAAAAGATACAAGAATCATCAGTAATAAACGATTAGATTAAAAACAAATATAAAAATTAAAAATCCATATTAAAAAAAACCATCCAACAATCAGACATACCCGGGGGAGAGCACAGATGGATTAGGCTCCACCCCCAGCCTGCAGGAAGAGCCATGTCTTAATGGCTTTTCGGAAGGCCAGCAGGGTGGGGATATTTCGGGTCTCTGGAGGCAGTTGGTTCCAGAGCGCCGGGCCCGCCACAGAGAAGGCCCTCCCCCTAGGGCCCGCCAGCTGGCATTGCTTGGCCGATGGGACCCGGAGGAGGCCAACTCTGTGGGCCCTAACCGGTCAGAGGGAAGTATGAGGCAGAATGCGGTCCCGGAGATAACCTGGTCCTAAGCCATGAAGGGCTTTAAAGATGATGATCAACACCTTGAATTGGACCCGGAGACCGATGGGCAACCAATGCAGCTGGCGGAGTATAGGTGTCACGTGGGTGTACCTAGGCACACCCACCACAGCACGCGCAGCCGCATTTTGCACCAACTGAAGTCTCCGGATACTCTTCAAGGGGTAGCCCCATGTAGAGCGCGTTGCAGTAGTCCAGGCGGGAGGTGACAAGGGCATGAGTGACCATGAGTAGAGCTTCCTTCTCCAAGTATGGCCGCAACTGGTGCACCAGGCGAACCTGTGCAAAGTCCCCCCTAGCCACAGCCGTAAGATGATGGTCCAATTTCAGCTGTGGATCTAGGAGGACCCCCCAAGTTGCGGACCCGGTCTCAGGGAGTCAGTTTCGCTCCCTCGAGATCCAAGGAGGGACAGTTGACATAGTCCTTAGGAGGCAATATCCAAAGCCACTCAGTCTTGTCGGGGTTGAGTCTGAGTCTGCTCCTCCCCATCCAGATCCGAATGTCGTCCAGGCACCGGCACATTACATCAACTGCCACACTGAAATCAGACAGGGTGGTGATGTACAGCTGGGTGTCATCAGCGTACTGGTGGAAACACACCCCATGTCTGTGGATGATCTCCCCCAGCGGTTTCATGTAAATGTTAAACAGGATGGGCGAGAGAACCGACCCCTGAGGCACCCCGCATAAAAGGGGCCTAGGGGATGATCTCTGCCCTCCTGCCAACACCGACTGTATCCTATCGGCAAGATACGAGGAGAATCACTGTAAAACGGTGCCTCCCACTCCCAACTCGCCGAGACGATGCAGAAGGATACCATGGTCGATGGTATCGAAAGCCGCTGAGAGGTCAAGTAGCACCAGGATAGAGGAATTTCCCCTGTCCCGGGCCCGCCAGAGATCATCCATCAGAGCGACCAAGGCAGTTTCTGTACTGTAGCCACGCCTGAAACCCGACTGATAGGCATCTAGATGATTTGTTTCATCCAAAAGTCATAGAAGCTGAGTAGCCACCACCTTCTCCACAACTTTCCCTAAAAAAGGTAAGTTGGAGACAGGACGATAGTTCTTCAAATCAGCTGGATCCAGGGAAGGCTTCTTCAGGAGGGGTCTCACCACCGCAGCTTTTAATGACTGCGGTACGGATCCCTCCCCCAAAGAAGCGATGACCACCGCCCGGATCCAGCCACGTGTCACCTCCCTGCTGGCTGAAACCAGCCATGAGGGGCACGGGTCCAATAAACAGGTGGAGGCACCCATCACCCCCACGGCTCTGTCCACATCCTCGGGAGAAACAGGCCCAAACTCTTCCCACAACGATGGACTAAGACTTGCCCCTGGCAACTCCATGGACTCTGCCCAGCCAGAGTCCAGGTTCGACCAGATCTGAGCGACTTTATCCGACAGAAACTCTGCGAATTCCTCAGCTCTACCTTGCAAGTGTTCTTCGCTCCCCCCTTTAGCAAGGAGGGAGCGAGTCACCCTAAACAAGGCGGCTGGGCGAGAATCTGCGGACGCAATAAGAGCGGAAAAATGGGATCGTTTTGCCGCCCTTATCGCCACTAAATAAGATCTGATGTAAATTCTTAACAGTGTTCGGTCAGATTCGGTTTTGCTGGACCTCCAGCGGCGCTTCAGACGTCTCTTCTGGCGTTTCATCTCCCGGAGCTCCTCGGTGAACCAGGGAGCTTTCCAGGATCCACTGCCGCGGAGAGGTCGCTTAGGCGCAATTCGGTCTAAAGCTCCTGATGCTGCAGTGTTCCAGGCAGCCACCAGGGACTCAGCCGAATTGTGTACCAGGGTTTCAGGTATTTCCCCAAGTTCCCTCTCGAATCCTTCCGGCTCCATTAGGCGCCTGGGGCGGAACCACCTAGTCGGTCCCGCCTCCCTGCGGGGAGGAATGGGGCTGCAAAATCTAGCCTCAGTAGGAAATGATCTGACCATGACTGTGGGGTGATGACTATATCCCTTATCTTCAGATCATCTCTCCACTGCCCCGAGAGAAACACTAGGTCAAGCGTGTGACCACCCTCATGAGTCGGACCTTGGATTACTTGGGTCAGGTCCATGGTTGTCATGGAGTCCATGAACTCCTGAGCTGCCCCAGAGGTTTCGCCAGCAGAAGGCAAGTTGAAGTCCCCCAGGACCATAAGCCTCGGGAACTCAATTGCCAAGCCGGCTACTGCCTCAAGTAGCTCAGGCAGGGCCTTACTTACGCAGCTGGGAGGCAGGTACATTAAGAAAAGGCCCACCTGTACCCCTAAGTCCAACTTCAGAAGGAGCGCCTCACACCCAACAATCTCCGGGGCAGGGATCCTACGAGGATACAGACTTCTGCGCGTTATTATTGCCAGTCCTCCCCCCCTTTCCCTGGGATCGGGAATGATGTTGCACTGAGAACCCGTCTGGGCATATCTCGGAGAGAGCTACTCCCCCCCTCCTGGCCCAGCCTGGTCTCAGTTACACAAACCAGGTCTGCCCCCTCCTCTGTGATTAAATCATGTATCAGGGGGGCTTTGTTGATAATTGACCTGGCGTTAAGCAGCAGCATCCTGAGCCCAGGGCCCTGAGAATCCTGGTTGCCAGGTATCTGGGTTGAGCAAGATGGAACCAGATCGGAGGGGCCGGAACAAGGGATCGCTTGTAAACAGCGATCTGATCTCGGAAGGATGGAAGGCTGAGTCAACCTTGAGCCACTGGAGATTGAACTACTGGTAGTCAGCCTGCAATACTGCATTCTACTGCATTACCATGGTTCCTATAAAACTTCTATGTACTAAGAACAAATGTCCTACTGTCTTTATATTAAAGTAATGTTTAAAAGTAAAGTAAGTTAACTCTCAAAAAGTTTCCAATTATAACTCTGACTTGAGAGAAAAATGTGAAGGTCTGAGACAATTTTATATAAGAAGATCTTCCCCTGTATGTATGTTGCTGGATGTCTTTTTTAACTTTTTAAAACTGTTTTTAAATAAGTTTATTGTTTAGTGTTCTCTTAAAATGTTGTACGCCGCCCTGAGTCCTTAGGGAGTAGGGCGGCATAGAAGAACCTAATAAATAATAATAATAATAAATAAGTAGTGTGTGAGACTATCATTAAGAGTTTCTACAAATTAAAACCTTTTAAACTTTCTTTTATTTTTTTATCATGACTTTATTTTTAAGACATCTTTGACTTGCAGCCCAATTCTTTAACTAAAAGTGCCATCAAGACACTTATTTTATTTTGTATTAGATAGGACTTGGTTTCAGTGTATGCATCTTTACAATCTTAAGCCCTCTTTTTAGTCCCTTAAAGCCATGCTCCAGCTGGAACCAGTTTTCTTTTTCTCTACTCTTCTGGCTGTTGAACGTTTAGCTACCTTTTGGGTAAAACAACATTACTGCTGACTTTAAAGGGCTCTGCTTTGTGGGAAAACCAGCATGGGTCTGACAGAGGGCAGCTTGGCTTATCCGGAGAAATATGGGAATAAGGGAAAAGCCACTTAATAAACTTTTTCCCTGCCTGGACAAAAATATCAACCTTTTTCTTCCTATAACATTTGATGCTTAAACTTGGAGCTTCTAGACCTCAAAATATATATGGCTCTACTTTGCTACAGATCAACCTAGAAAACTGACAGCACAAGTGCAAAAGTTTGCTGATCACTTTCCAACCATTTTGAAGTGGAATAGCTATAAAAGCTGTAATGTAAGCTCCAAAATAGCCTTAACAGATTTTTAGAAACAAAGTTCACAACTCCCCTTTAAAAAAATAAAATCATTGTCCTTCCCATATTTTATTATGTCCTTGAGACTCAAAATTTCTTCCTATTCCTATTTAGGCAAATCTATGCCTTGGAATTGCAGTATCACTTTTTAGGACCTAAATAACCAACTGAAAATCTGCAAGGCATTGTCAATTATAGAGAATTTTTCCTTTGGACAGAAAAAGACAAATATGTACACAGCCACTGCAAGTAGGGAATAGAAAATGGAGCATTGTTATGTTATATTACTAGAATTAGGACAGCCACAAATATCCATAAATAAATGATTAAAATGCTTATGCTCCTAATGGAAACATTGAACTTGGAGAACAAGCTGCTTTATAAGTCCTACCAGACAAAGAAAATTATAAAATGTTGATATGAATTCTATGAGATACTAATTTTCTCCCCACTTTCTGTATTTTGAAATCATAAAGTACTTTCCCTTCACAAATGGCATGGACTCATAAGGGCAAGTCGAAGCATAATGCAAAAGCCAGAGGTTAGAGCTTTTAAACCTCCATTTAATCTAAAATGCACTATTGTTATTCTGCCCTTACAGTTGTCCATTTTTATGCAGAATATGTAATAGTATTTTCTCTTCCATTGGAACTATAGTGATAACTTCCCAAAGTTCAGTGCAAACTTCCATCTTCTAGGGGAGCTTTAAATACGAATTGTACTAGAAAAACATATCCTCATTGTTTCTCAATTATATTTTTAATATTTAAAAGCATTTGACCTAATGCATCCTTAATAATTATAAGTATTATTACCAACACATGGCACACAGATAGTCCATATTCACCTATGAAATTTCATTAATTATCATTTACAAAGCATGACACATACATACACATGGACACACAATTACTAATATTCGCCTGTTCTTCTATAACCTTTCAAAAAATTCATGGGAATTGCAGAAGGTAGGAGCACTGAAAAAATGATAGTTGTGTGCATAAATTGGGGCTGTTCTGACAGAAACCGGTACAGCTTGTCCTGTTATCCTTTGTCAACAGTATCCCTCACACTTTCCTTTCCAATGAATGGTCTTTCATGACTATATGGCACTTATCTTCAGATGCTGTCATTCTACATCTTGGCTGATCAAACAGGATAGCTACAACCAAGAAAATGAACAAGAAATGACACCATTCTATTGATTACAATGACTTCTTCTCCTAGTCTTTTATTGATGTATTTCCTGGCCACAGTGTCTTTTGGCAGCTTGCAGATGTTTGGATTTTGATTCATAGAATTTTTCAACCAGAATAGCTATTGCTTGAGATTTTAGAAACCGAAGCCCACACATCTGGTATTGACCAATTAAAGAATTACCCTATAACTGACATAACTCAGAGCAAACCCTCTGCAGATGCCTTCGCTTAATTTATACTCTGTATGTAAAAGCCAGGTTCCTAATTAGTGACCAGTCAGTCATCAACTAAAGTATACGGTGATGTTTATCCTATGAATTATTTCCAAACACACTTTTACAAATGTTTTGATTACTTTTAAAAGGTAATTACAAACTAACGATTTTTTCTAAATGAAACTGTCTAGCAACTAAAAAACACCAAAGTGTTCCTACCGTTTTGGAGTGTTTCTTCTCAGCATTGCACTTTTGCTTGTATGTAAAATGCCTCATAAATCTATTTGATAGTCACAGTAGCATATCTTGAAGGGAAATAGAAAGAGGGAGAGGAGGGAGAAAAAGTAATCTCTGTCAACTAACACACACACACAAAAAAAACCCAACTCTGATTTATATTCCAGTTCTGAGAATACTGATCAGAAAGAAAGTAAAATGAGATTGTTTGACCTATGTACTAGTCATATCATATGCCTCTCAAAACGCACACACAAACCCACAAAAACCCTTGATTCTATTGTAGCACTAATGACCTGCCCTTGCTTGGATATGTTCCAGAGAAGATGTATGAGATAAATAGGTCTAAATTTTCCTAGCAATGTTTGACAAATTAAACAATCATGGAGATGTGAGATCTCCAAGATCTTACTTGAAAATTCTTCATAAATGATGTATTGTTTTCATTAAGGTTGCAAAAACCATTTTGTCTAATGCACCAGGGAAAGTTTCTTTAAAAAACAATGAAGAAAGCAGACAAGGAAATATGTGCCCAACAGCAATATACAATCTTGGATAAGGTTGCAAGAAACATTCATTGGAGGTCAGACAATGTTAACAGGCTGTTATTCTACGATCATCCATTCTGATCCCATTTCCCCCCTCTTTAGATTGATTTGCAGATTCACTTTAAACAAAATAATAAACAATATTTTGATGTACGGTATTTTTGCTAGTAAGAATATTCCAAAAGGGGGGGGGGATTCTTTTTAGCACCCATCAACCTTTTCTCATAGAATATTGTTTTACTTTTCCTCCAGGCTTTGCAAGTCTCTCTTAAGAACAACACACTAACAGTAGTGGCAGCTTCTAGTCATTTCATCTGAACATGACTTTCTGTCATTCAGTTTTATTAATAATTCAGGAAATGTATTTAGTTATATTAAAAACATAGATTTTTGGGGTTTTTTTTTCATTCTGTGTATAAATTTGTGTTGATTCAGATTGAGTTCTTGTATACTATTGAATTAATTATATTTATTTATTTACCAGTTCTATTCATTAAATAATGGATTTCAAGTTCTTGTATGGATGGAAAACTATTAAATTTATGAATAGCAGAATCTATCTGGGATAGTGTGGTGAGGCAGATATGGTGCTGGATTGGCACGTAGAAGATCCAGGTTTTACCTCAGTCTCAGATGCTCCCTGAGTCTATTTGGGCCAGTCACTCTCTGCCCAACTTACCTCAAATAATTTTTATTGGTAAAAAAACCAAAATTAAATATTGGCATTAAATATTTTAATAGATATTAAATATAACTGGAGAGGATCAAACTATTTTCAAGAAATTGTGGCAACTTCTGTTTTCTTTGCAAGTATGCAATTTTCATGTTGAGGTAAAAATGATTTTGGCCTCTCCCATCTGTACAAGACACCTGTTTGAACTTCACTGTTTGAACATGTGAATATGCCTATCCAAAATGTTATACCGGCAAAGTTAAAATCTCTTTACAAGTTTTCCCCAACTTCTTTTGATATCCTTTATGCAATTCCTTTATCAACTGCCTAATTTAGGAGAAATTGAATAGGAAATTAACTGGTTAATTGGCTGAGTAGAAAATGGGTGAATAGGTGATCCTGGTTACTCTGATGACACCTCTTCTGTTTACTTTTATTTAGGGATAGCGATAGGCCACAGATAGACAGATAGAGAAATAAACATACTATATATGCATATGCATACTCTGAAACAAAGAAAGAAAGAGAGAGACAGAGAGAGACAGAGAGAGAGACAGAGACAGAGAGAGAGAGAGAGAGAGAGAGAGAGAGAGAGAGAGAGAGAGAGAGAGAGAGAGAGAGAGAGAGAGAGAGAGAGAGAGAGAGAGAGAGAGAGAGACTGGCAATGACAGGAGACAATCCAGCTACATAAAAGAACCTGCATCCTAAATCCAGGGTGAAATTACCCTTAACTAATATTGGTGGGTATCAGATATTCAAACGACATTGGATGGCTGTCCTCATTTCCTTTAATTCTGCTCATTTGAATCATTTAGTTAATAAAAACCATGAGTCACCACATTTTTGTTTATGCCATACTTCTGAGGTTGTTTTAGGATTCTCTGAAGTTATGGCAAGATTTCCGTACCTTCACAGAATAATAATTATGTTATCCAGGCAACTCAAAGAAACCATGTTTATACTGGTGCTGGAAGTGTCCCAGAGACAGAATTTTGTTCAATTTCAATATTTTTCTACTCATGCAGTAGTTCAACCTTCCCAGTTTCTGGCATCATTTGGTTACCTGGCTATCATTATTATCTGATAACTTCTTGACATCAAAAACAATTCTTTGTACTGCTAACTATGTATTGTGATATGAAGACTATGGATTGCTCTTTTCTTCTGCTTTTCATCCAATGATTCATCTATATTTTATTCTTAGGAGCAGGCTCTGAGGTAAATTAAGCTGTGATAGCTGCTGGTCCAAGGTCACAAATAAGTTTCATGACTGTGTACTGTTTAAATTAGATTTCTTCTGTCCTTGTCCAACATTTAACCATTACTGTTTTAAACATGTTTCTAAATGAAGCATGGACCATAAAAGTAATTATTTCTAGTGACAAGTAACACTGAAGTTGCATTCACATTTTACCTTCTTAAGAGGTTAGAGATTAATTGGGCTTTAACAGTTACTTTTGGAGTCCTAAATGTCTGGTTTTTCTTTGACTTTGTTAAATATTAACCTTGGATTTAGTCCTATTTTTAGACTCTATACAGACATTACATTGATGAAAAAGTCAACTGTACCTGCACTGTCTTCGTTTGTTAGAATACCGCAATGTCACAACGTTGTGGTTGGAGTTAGAAAGCACAGTGAGAAAAGTAATGTACAGAAAAAATGATCAAGGAGGAAATCAGAGTGGACATTCTCTGTATCTCTCTAGAGACTATAGCTAGGTAGTTCAAGCCTAGTGAATATGACCTGAGAGAAGAGAAAACTTGAAAAACCAGGAGCACAGCCAAGAGTTATTGTTCAAATATTAGAGTAAAATCAAGGACACATCACATTCTTCTTTAACCCAATTCTGTCTCCATTAAAACTGCACAGCAGTTTGCATATGGTCAGATTATAGACTGTATCTTGTGAATGAATTAGATGACTGCATAACACTACTGTATATGTTAAATAGTCAAACAAACAATGAAAGCTTCTATATACCGTAGTATGTTCATGATAGTACATGTGTCAAAGGTTGAAAAATGTTTAATAATTTTTTTAAAAAAAGAGTGTCTTGATCCAATACTGGAACTAAATATGGAAACATTCACAAACATTATGCATGAAAGAAAAATCTTAATAGATAGTATTGAGAACAATAGTCATATGCACTAAATATATTTGAACCAGTCATAAATAACAGTAAAACTATTTAGATCAGATCTCAGTTTCTGGTTTAATAAGTTTTATTCACTGTAAATCAGTTCATAATAATAACTGGGTAAATGAAAGGTTTATTGGATACCCAAAGGTGCTTTTTCAAGAGGCAACTGGACTTTCTTCTTTTTTCTTTCTTCTTTGAAGACTTTTCACTTCTCATTCAAGAAGCTTCTTCAGCTCTGATTGGATGGTGGGGAATGGAAACATTTATACTCCTTGCAGACAGTTGGTCATTTGCATTCCTTTAGAGAGTTGTTGAGGCCACTTGGAGGTTCATCTGTTCATCAATATCCTGCAGCCAAGAAGACTCCACAGCATTTGCATTACTCAGGTGACCCTGATGAACCTTCAAGTGGCCTCAATGACTCTTTAAAAGAATGAAAGTGACTAGCTGTCTACAAGGAGTATAAATGCTTCCATTCCCCACCATCCAGTCAGAGCTGAAGAAGCTTCTTGGCTGAGAATCAAAATGTCTTGAAAGAAGAAAGAAAAAACAAGAAAGTCCAGTTGCCTCCTGAAAAAGCACCTTTGGGACAACCATGACCTGGATGAATGAGAATCTCCATAGACATTTTTTGGATTCATGTTTGTAGAAGCAAAGAAGTTTTCTTAAAATGAGTGTTCTGCACAGCCAATTAACTCTTACACATTATGGATCCATGAGAGCAATAGACAACTATCATTTTCAATTATTGAGAAACATCATATAGCACAAGTATGCCTGCATATACTGACAGAAAGTATGAACTGGATAATTATTTAAAATGTATTTAAACTAAACAACTATTTTAATTAAAAGGTTAGGAAGGAATAAAGCAATCCATTTTAATTAATATTAAATTAAATTATGTTGTTGTTGTTTCTCTGATACTATCCACCTTTCAGAGAGCAAAGTCCAACCCATTTTCAAAGGCATTATGGCTCACCCTGAAAAAAGAACTTTTGGAACTAGAAACCAAATTTAATTCAGGATGTACTCCAGCCTAATTTCAAGTGGCTTCCAGTGTGGCATTCATTAACACAATAGATTTTGTCCATGGAACTGTATTCTTCCTTTCCACTGCTCCTTACTGATTGCATTTGCTTTGCAAAACAAGATGCTTGGGATGCACAGAGAGTCCAATCCATCTCGATAGGCAGACATTATGGATTGGTAGAGTAGTGTGTAATTTCAGGTAGCAGTGAATTATCATCTTCCTTTCTTTTCTCTCCAAAGTGTACAATACAAAGTGTAGGTATGTACAATGGTCCATTCCAAACATTTCCAAAGTCACCCTGACTGGAACCAATTCAAATTTCACAAGGTTAATAACTTGTGAATTCTCGAGAATATTAAGCAGATCTGATATTAGGAAAAAGCAGGACATAATGTACATGTCAGGCCTGGAAACCATCTTGGGCATTGGATCTTCAGGCCTGCCACATTTAGTGCTGTGGGAAACTGGGAGGGGGGATTGTGTGAGTGGGGAGATATAGTCAAAATTATATTCCTTTCTCCTAGAGCCAAGATCACTCTGCCCTGCACCTGGAGGGGTGTGCCTGGGAGGCATCTCCAGTTGGGACGGTGCATTGATTGGACAATGTGATGGACATGTGGGTGCAGGGGCAGGAACTTGAACTTTCTTTTGGGTGTGGAAAACCGGAAGCTTTCAGATTCGGGTTTTCCCAGATGTGCCAATATGACATCTCTAATAAAATGGAACTTTGAGGAAACTCAAGCCTCAGAGTTTTCTTTCATTGGGGTTGTTACTTGGAACCCTGACATTACATGACCTGATATTTGTGGTTATAAAGTTTTACAACCTCAAATATGATCTACATGTGTTAAATAAACTACCTTTCTTTTAACATTATAATCTATAAACATTTGAAATTGGAAACTGTAGTCCTGTCTCATTTTTACCATTTGTTTCACATACACTTCATACTTATCTCTTTCTAACAGAGATTTAATTTACCTACGTAAGGCTAAATACGTATTTCCCCTTCCTACTCTTTCACCAGCTTCTTCTTCACTTCTTGCAATGTAAAAAGAATTCCATGTGTATTAAACAGCATTGTTTTGGATGGCTAAATGTAAAAAGAAATGTATGGAAGGAATTAAAAATAAGAGAAGCTAAAACTGTTTTGCCTTCTTTACATATAGTTCAAGGAAAAATTAAAAGTTGGTGATAATATTTATTTTTATCTGTGTGATAGCAAATGAACCAGGAAGTCTAGCTGTTAATTCCATTTGTGGATAACTGGTGCGGAAGATGTAGATGTAGAGATTCTTCAAAATCCATATGCCTTTCATAATAATTTATTTTCAGATTCTGCCCAGAGTTATTGATGCAAGTAAAATAAAAATGAGATTAATCGTGGTGCATGAAATAAATCTTACTCGGAGAATATAGAATCTTCTTTAAAATGTATCTTAAAGCATTAAAGTATGGAAGAAATATAACTGTTTATGAATTCAAGATAGCATCTGCAAACAAAGTCAAGGTCTTACCGTGTCCATTGGGGATTTAACTAAATATTATGCAAATATGTCTTTTCAAATAAGGGCTTGGAATCTTACAAATTCATTTCCCAAACAGTATTAGTCTACTGGGGTTAGTCTGCATTATGATCAAGTGAAAACAGATAAGCATTTCAGAACAAAAATGTTAGCTTATTCTGCTCTGTATAAAATGTAATAATACAAAATAATCCCTAAAAACAGTTGGATGTAAAATTCAAAAGCAGGAATAAGGAGGAAGAAAGCCCATAGAAATTGAAACATTTATGAATTATCCTTTGGCAAGCTTGGCATGATTTGAATTGTAAAAACAACTTACAATAACTAAAAAAAAGTAGATTATCAATGTGCTTTCAGACCGAGAGGAGACAGTTTTACCTGTGATGACACGTATTTTTAATATCTGACAAACACATTTAAGGGAGGGCATCCCTCAATTTTTTATGTTACATAAAATTATTATATTTATCTGCAGCTGAATTTGAACAATAACATGAATTTGAATTTATTTCTAAACTAATGACTTTTATTGCATCCCAAATAAAATTAAATTAAAAAATTAGATTCCACAAAAGGCAAAAATCAGCATGGTTCTTTTAGATTTTTATACTGTATATATATATAAGCAAAGAAACACATACAAAAATGCATGTTTTAGACATATTCATGTTAAAATCATAAAATAATCTAAAATGAAAGACTTATCTCTCATTGTTTACTGTAGAAAGTCAGCACCCTAGAAGAATGAAATATTTTGAGGAATATTAAAAAAGGCAGAATTTTATATTTCCCTAAATTTTATATTTCCCGAGGTGGCGCAGCGGTTAGAGGCAGGTACTGCATGCCACTTTAGCTGACTGTGATCCACAGGTCAGCGGTTCAAATCTCACCGGCTCAAGGTTGACTCAGCCTTCCATCCTTCCGAGGTAGGTAAAATGAGGACCCAGATTGTTGGGGGCAATATAAATATACATTGCTTACTGGTGTAAACCGCTTAGAGAGTGCTTGCACTGTGAGGCGGTATATAAATCTCACAAATAAATAAATAAATAAATAAATAAATGAGAAATGGAGAAACATGTTTTTTTAGAGGCAGGAAGCAGGCTCAGTCTTAATATCCCCCAGCAGATATTTTGTGCCCATTAAGAAATACTGGGCCAGCCTATCTACAAAACAAAAGACCTTCAGCTCCAGGATGATGGGATTATCCTTCAGGACAAAGCCATTCAGCCACAATAGGAATTTCCCAACACCCTTTCAGAACACAAGCTCCTTCGTTGCATGTTCTCAGAACAGTCGAAACTTCAACCAAACTTAGCTCAGACAAACATCTAGGATTTGTACTTTGTCTATAGAGCCAGCTATGACACATACATAACCCCTCCATTGGCCCAATGGGAGTCTGACAACAGCCAACAGAATACATGTTCTTGCACAGGAACAGAAAGCTCAAGTGCAAAGCCCAATAGAAGGTATAAAAAAACGCCACTCTCAACTCCATGTGGTCAGCTGCACCAGAACCACAAACATGTGGTCCTGTTCATCAATAACTGGATCCTCTTTCCAATCAGCCTCCAGCCTCCATTTTGTCTCCAGTGCCTTTCTCCCAGATTGGAACTGAACCAGATGGATATTTCTTCCCACACTACAATAAACAGATGAAAGGATATAAAACAAAGGATACTAAAAATAATACAATTAATACAACATAATTAAAATATAAATAAATAACATAATGTCTAAAGAGAGGCCTTTAGTGCTTTTGGGAGGCTCCATTACTGCCTATTACTGAGGCAGTAATAGAGAAAGCTTCATCCCAAGTCACTGAAATGAACCTCCTGAGATGATGTCAGAGTGGAAGGCAAGAGGAAATGGAAGAAGAGATTTGCTCAGGCAACCTTGACCCCAAACAATATAAAAGTTTATAAGGAATGATCAGCATTTTGTTTCTGTTTTGGAAAATAAAGTGAGAGGAATTGACACAAAGACAGCACAGAACACAGGGAAACGCTCGAGCTTTGTTCAGAGCAAGCAGCAAAGGTTAAGGCCATTATTCAAACCATTCAACTCCACACAATACCTTCTGCTTGATTCTAATGCTATCACTTCCAGGTAGTTAAAAAAAAAAAAAACCCAAGATGACCACTAGTTGCTAAGCTTTCAGTGCCCCTGTGCTGCCATCAACTGGCCACCCAGATTTAGCAACCCAGATTTGGTAGCCCTAGCTGTTTTACAAAGTGGATTATAAAATAATTATTTCACAAACTAAAATTTAAGTGAATTATATCCTTCTCCCTTTGGGACTTTAGACAAGTTTATTATTTACTAAATTTAACAGAAATGAAAAACAAGCTAGCACGTCTCTCCCTTAGTATCTAACAGCATAGCAATGTATTGTAGATTCTGTGTACTGGTATCAATAGCAAATATCACTCCATGTGTTTTAAAGTATTTATATATCCCTTTATTTAGGAGTATAAGGCATATTCACTTAAATAGCAGCTTCCATACAGTGTAAACTGTGAATATTCTGTACTGGGATATTAGATGGGCAGGATTCAGGGAGGGAGGGAGGGAGGGAGGGAGGGAGGAAGGAAGGAAGGAAGGAAGGAAGGAAGGAAGGAAGGAAAGAAGGAAGGAAGGAAGGAAGGAAGGAAGGAAGGAAGGAAAAAAGTTATAAAAGTTATATTTTGTAGAAACTCCTACAAAAGTTTCTAAGGGAGGGCTTGCATTGTTTCTTTTTTTTTTATTCAAAAAAGTTTTATTAGTACAAACTTACATAAGTGGTAACAAAATATTAAATCTAAAATACAAACATTTTTGTTTCCCCCCCCCCCAAACCCACCCCCTTCCCTCCCCACCTCCCCCCCGGACTTCCCAGAGATAATACAGGGCATAATAATAAGTTTAAATTGTTAATAAAAAGAAAAAGAAAAAAGGAAAAAAAGAACACTATTTTTAAAAAAAACTTCAACTCCAAATTATACAGTACTAATATATCGCATTTGTATACAATAGTAAAGATACAAAAAAGAGAGAAGAAAAAAAAAAGAGAATAAAAAAAAAGAAAGAAAGAAAGAGAAAACTCTTTAACACTACAAACAAACAAACCTCCTACCTCCTCCCTTCAGTCCTCTATCTTATACAAGGTAAATGTTACATAAGTAATAACTAAATATAAAATACACAAATCTTAAACTAATATTATTGACATTAGAAATAACCTCTAAGATAAAACTTAACTAAATGTTACATAAGTGATCATCAAATATTAAATTTCGTCATGATATTAATAAGATAATATTATTCTAAATTAATTCGCTAACTTCAATAAACAAAAAAAGAAAATAAAAGAAGAATAAACAATAAACAAATCTTCAACAAACTATATATATCTAATATTATCAACATTAAAAATAACCTCAAAATTATATAAAACTTAACTAAATATTACATAAGTAATCATTAGATAGGGAAAAGATAAAATACAATCATATTAGTCTCTATCCATCCAATATATTTCAACATCACATCGTTTTGTATCTTGATAGTTCATCTTTTAATAGTTCAATAGATTCAAATTTGTCGAGTCGTCTCCCGTCTACTCCCAAACCTCCATCTCCTTTTCCCCAGCTATCTGATTCAGGCACTCCTTTTGGATTTTTGAGTCTATTTCTTTTTGATCCATCGAAGGTGGCTTCCCCTCCTCCTCCTCTTTTATTTTCATACATCCTTCCTCTGGGATCTTGGATATATCAGCCTTTAGAACATTGACATAAAATTCAGTAGCTTTTTTTATCGTGTTGAGCCGGTATCTTTTTCCAGAAAATTTCACTGCTACTCCAACTGGCGCTTCCCATTTATATTGTAAATTTAATCTCTTAAATTCATCAATCAAAAAAGTATAGCTTTTCCTGGCTTTAAGCATTTTAGAGGGGATTTCTTTCCAAATCTTTAGTTCCTGACCATTCACCATAAGATTATTGTTAAACGTTGCTTGTATAATTCTGTTCCGTAGAGCTCTTGTGGTAAAATATATGACAATATCCCTTGGTAGATGCTTTTGTTTGGCGTACCACGAGTTGATTCTGTATGTTTTGTCGATTTGTGTAGCCAATTCTGCTTTAGAAATTCCAGACACCTGATCCAATATGTCAACCATCCTGCCTTTTAAATTTTCATATAATCCTTCTTTCAAACCTCTAATCCTTATAGCAACTTCCATAGATCTGAACTGAGTCATTAAGACCTCTTTTTCAAAATTTGCAATGTCATTTTGGATTTTATCTATGTAATTCACCGAAGTTGCCAAAGCTTGTTTATTTGTTTCAATACGTTCTGCCAAAACTTCAATATTTGTTGCTAAGCCTTTGCAAACCTCTAACACATCAAATCTTAGTTGTTGATTCATATTCTTCAAAGCAGCCTGCATCTTATGGTCTATCTCACTTATTTTCTGGTTAAATTCCAAAGTAAGTTCATGTTTCATAATCTTTAAATTATTTAATAAATTTTCAGGTGTCAAAAGCTGTGGAGGTGTTAGCTCAGTGTTAAGTTGCATTTTAGAAATATATCCAGATGAATAGTCATTTCTTTTAGTCAAAACAATCTTTCCAAACTTTGAAGCCATTGGTGTTTCAAAAGAGTACAAAAAAGAAAGAAAGCCAGATGCCTGATTAAAGTTCTTTCCAGTTTAAAAATCAGATAGTCTTTTATTATTGAAAATATTTCTATTATAACTTTAATCCAGAGTTAGGAGACAGAGAAAGAAAAAACCATTTTTCCAAGTTAAAAGTTTCCATAAGAGAGAGAGAAAGAGAAAAAAAAAAAGCCTCTGGGGAAACGAAAGTCACTTTCACTTCTCAATCGCCATATTGTTACTCTGTTTCCTTTGTTCCCTTGCCGAAGTGAAAGCTTACCCAGGAGTTGAAAAAAAAAGAAAAAAAGAGGTTTCAGTACTTGCCCATCTCACGCCTGTTTCTCTCTGTCTGCTTCTATAGTTTAAATGTAGTTATAAATCCCATTTTTGAAGCAGCGGCTGGTCACTCCATCTAGCTCTGCAAAGGCAGAGGTTTCCTGATCTTCGGAGCTGGAGACAGGCTGCATGGGGAGCTCTCCCTTCGCGCCCTACCAGATGGCTCCTAAGGCGCTGGGGGGGCTCTACCCCTCCTGTCAGGCTCTCATCTCTCCCCTTTGCCCGGGGAAGAGATTTTAAAGCCGCCAGACAGCTGTTCTGGCAGCTTTTAACAAAGATCGGAAAGGCATCCAACGAGGGATGTCTGCGATGAAGCGCTCCAAAACCGGAAGTCGGCTTGCATTGTTTCTGATTCATATTCTCTCTGATAAAACTTGTATCCATATTTTTGAGTTGAGTTTCATTCAGAAGTCTTGGTCTTCCTCAAATCTGTAAGCAGCCATCTCCCATTGGCATTTACAGGGAGGGGGCAAGGGAGACCAAAGGATTAAATGAGCATCGTGACATCACAATAAAAGCTCTTATTACAATAAAAGGATATAACATGTATATAAGAAGGAGAACTTGCATTATGGCATTGTAGTGTTTGTGTCATCCTGATGAAACAATCATGTTTTGTGAAAGCTTTTGCAAGTAATTAAATATTTACTCATATAAATAATCCATTCAATATATTATAGTTATAATTGAAAAAATAGTAACATGTTTTATAAACAATGAAGAAATGAAGAATGGTATAGGAATTTCCTGCTAAAGAAAGTTTTGGCAGAAAAAGTAATAATCAGAGATTGGATATAGAAACTAAAGTAGTTCAGCCTGAGTAGTTAGCCTCCTACCCTTTGCTTCTCTTTTTCTTACCATGAAACGGCAAGACATTAGATCAAACTACATTGACAAACCCACTGTTTTTATTGTACACCAACTTTGTCAGCAGAATACTGTAAGATCCTGCATTGTGTCATTATTTCCAAGGTTGCACCAATTACTGTCTTGAAAATCCAGTGAACTGACTAGTGGAGCTGTAAAAAATATCAGGTTTTTTTTCCCAGGGTGTTAAAACTCCATTGCCAAATTGGTCAAGGGTGACAATGTCACCATTGCATTTGGTAGAAATTTCACAAAGAAAGGAACAATAGACACTGAATACAATATATATCTGAATATTTCCAATGTTCATTATAGACTTAACTCTTAAACATAGATTTTGTCAACTTCTTTTACTCAGTATTTAGAAACTGTTTTTTTATTTCTCATTTACAACCATTCCAAGTGTGCCCTACTTCATAAATATTGAACAGTGAAAATTTTGTGAAGTTTTATTAATTTAATATATTTACATGATGTTTTCCATTTTTAAACTCAAGTACCAACAATATACAATGGAGTGCATCAATAAAAACATAACATTAAATGAACTAGAAATTCTAGCAGGATCAGATACATTAATTTTATGTGGTGATTCCAGGACCTAAAGGTAATTTAGCATTAAGAGTAGCTCCATATCACCATACCACTGTTTTATTCTTCCAAAACTTCAGCAACTGTTTTAAGGTGAACCCATATTATATTCATCTTTGATTTCTTGGAATGTGTAAACCAGAAACAGATATTATCCTACCCTGAGTTTCTACAAAATCCTGCAGGACTTAACTGGAGGATGGATGGATGGATGGATGGGAGGGAGGGAGGGAGGGAGGGAGGGAGAGAGGGAGGAAGGGAGGAAGGAAGGAAGGAAGGAAGGAAAGTATCCTGAAACTGCTCAATTTTTCCTGTATTGAACAAAATGGAATCAATAGTCCTTCCAATTGGGAAGCTGGGTCACAAGCAGAGTTGGGTTGCTCCCAGTTCAGCCTGGTTTGGTGAACTGGTAGTGGCAGTGGGAGGCTCTGCCCATCCACCCGGGATGCTTCTGCGCATGAGCAGAAGCATTGCACACCCGCATGAACCAGTAGCAATGGGATCTAGAACCCACGACTGGTCACAATATCTCCCCCCCCCCCAAAAAAAAGTTGAAGCAGTTGTGTCTATACCTCATTGGAATAAGAAGTCTAGAATTGTTTTTAGCTGATATAAAAATCCTCTATGGAAATGGCCATAATATGATTCTTGAAATGAAAAATGAACTAAGAAAGAAGAAGAATGAAGAAAACATTGAGTAAGTGTTGACTCAATTCTTTTTCTCACATAGGCTTGGAAAAAAATGCATATTCTAGTCAAATAATATTTACAAAGCATTGTTGATGATCATCTTGAGGGCACTTTTAGTTAAAGAATTGGGCTGCAAGTCAAAGATGTCTTAAAAATAAAGTCATGATAAAAAAATAAAACTTTGCATTAAAAAATCTACCAATTTCTAAAGCTATAACCTGGAATAAGAACTGACAAAACAATTATCCATCTATATAGCTATCCATGGTGTGTGTGTGTGTGTGTGTGTGTGTGTGTGTGTGTGTGTGTGTGTGTGTGTGTGTGTGTATTTTGATTGATCTGTTAATTATAGTAGAAGTTGTATTAGATCAGGAGTGTCAAACTCATGTTGTCACGGCAGTGTCACATGATGTATCGGGATTCCCTCCCCGCTAAACAAGGCATGAGCTTGGCCAGCACATGACGCATCTGGCCCACAGGTCAGGAGTTTGACAGCCCTGTATTAGATCATCTTTTTAGTTAATACTACAGATTCCTTTTTATTTGCCTTGAAGTCAGTATTATACAATAATTTAAATAATTAATGGAGTAATATTAAGCATCCCTGTGAAGTTGGTCTAATTGCTAAAGGAATGGAGGACATGAGTTTTAGTCCTGCCTCAGTCATAAAGGTATGTTGGTGACCTTGGGCCAATCACTCTGTCAGCCAACCACAATTAAACAAGCTGCCAAGAAAAATACCTGGATTTGTCCAAGTGGTCATTAGAGTCAAGACTGACACTCTCCCTTCCTTTCTCTTACTCTGTCTCTCTCACACACATTTATCTATTATCTATCTATTATCTATTATCTATTATCCATTATCCATTATCCATTATCTATCTATCATCCATCCATCCATCCATCCATCCATCCATCCATCCATCCATCATCTCAGTATATTAAATTCCTAACAGTTTGCTATTTGGAGTATTCTAAAAATACTATAAATCAGTTTAGGGATTTTTCCTCTAAATTTACAAAGCAAACATAATCTATTTTTCTTTTAGTCCGGTGATGATAGATAGTTGGATGATAGCTGGATGATAGATTAAACTAATCCTGAATCATGATGTCTATGCAGACATATGTTGTGTGTGCATTTCAAAAAAGACAGAATGAATATTCAGTTAAGTGAATGATTAGTTGTACCCGGCATAGTTTTTAGATTTCTATAGTCACTACACAATAAAACCAACTTTTGAAAAATCATAATTTATATGCATACCACAAGAATACTTCACTCCCAACGTTTATAAAAACAAGCTTTAGTTAATTTCATGCTTAACAGAAATAAAAAGTAGTGCTTGCTATTCTTTGCTTTTACATTATAAGTTGATATGTTGATTAACCTAATTCAATTGAAAATTTCAAAACCGTTTTGATTAGTCCATTGTAATTGCAGATATTCCCATAAGGCATTTTTGTATGTTCTGCATGAGTTTCCACTTGTTCTTTCTACTGACACATCTTATTTATAAGTTAGGTATTCAGCGCAAAACAATGAGTCATTGAAAGGTTTTGTCAAATCTCTATCTTTATCAGTCTTGGCAGAAAAACTAATAAGTTTTATATTATTAATAATGCATTAAAATTTCATCATCTTGTAAAAATAAGTGGTATGCCTTTTTTTAAAGAAAAAAAAGAAAGATTTGATTTACTATCTTGCTTTTTTAGTGTATCAGGTAAATGTTATCTGAATAACTTCTCATTGCTAGGAGCAGTGAGTCCTGAATGCTTCCATTAGCTGAACCAGGACAAGATTCTTGAAGCTGATGCCTGCAAATGCTTATGGCAAGAAAGTCACTTTTTATAAAATTATGAGTAGTGTCTGGTTAGTCTTCCCTTAGCTAGTCTAGGTCATTACTTTTTTCTGACAGATAAGATGTCTTCCTGTGGTATTTCATATGCCCCTCGGGGCACTATTTGACTTGAAGTTATAAAAATTAGCACAATTCATAAGCCTCTACATGGTTCAATGTTTTCTGTAGGCTACAACTATGATCATCTTGTCAGGTATATGCATTTTTTCTCACTTTCTGAAAGCATAATCACTAAAACAAATGGCCCTTCTGTGTTTTGCTTATCTTACTGGAAACCATCTCTGCCTGTGTACGCTTAGCAGCCGAGTTCAAAATATGTGAACAATGAAGTTACTGAACTTCATGACTGGAAGCTTTTCTTTAAAACTTCCCAGTTATAATTTTTTAGTGACAGTATGAGAATAATGTACTGATATTAATTTTATAAAGCCAGTCACAGTACATAATTTTGTGCAGTTTATAACTCAGGGAAAACCTTTTAGTTGGGCTGAAGATCGACATCCCTGCTAATCAGTAGCAGTAGAGAAACAATAGCACTCAATCAATCAATGAGAGAGAGAGAGAGAAGAAAATAGAAAAAAAAGTATTGCACTAGAGAATCACTGTGTCCATAATTCAAACCTCTAATTTTTCTTTGTCATAATACACTTTAAAGATTTTAAAAGCACAAATGGACAGGATGTTGGCATAAAAATGATGGGGGGAAAATGTGCTACTGAAACAAAACTAGAAGCTTATGGTATTGCAGGATGGTTATTCTTTCATCCAATAGTCACACAAGTTTACCCATGGTTTAGTTTAGTTTAGTTTAGTTTAGTTTAATTAGATTTATATACCGCCCTTCTCCAGGGGACTCAGGGCGGTGAACAGCCAAGTAAAAACACAATATAAACATTAAAATATATATACAATTAAAATAAAATATTCGATGTGGCTGTGATTTAATACAATTAAAATTTGGTAAAATCTTCAAATTTTAAAACCCCAAAAAACTTTTTCACGCCAGCCCGGCTTGATAAAAATAATACGTCTTGAGGGCACAGCGGAATGTGGACAGGTCGTGAATGGTTCTTAAGTCTGGGGGGAGCTGATTCCAGAGGGTGGGTGCTCCCACAGAGAAGGCCCTCCCCCTGGGCATCACCAGCCTACACTGCTTGGCTGATGGCACCCCGAGGAGGCCCTCTCTGTGGGAGCGCACTGGTCAATGGGAGGTAGTTTGTGGCAGCAGGCGGTCTCGGAGATACCTAGGTCCAATGCCATGGAGCGCTTTAAAGGTGGTAACAAGCACCTTGAAGCGCACCCGGTAGACCACCGGAAGCCAGCTCGCGCAGAAGGGGTGTTATATGGGAGCGCCAATTAGCCCCCGAAACCACCCGCGTGGCTGCATTCTGGATCAGTTGGAGCCTCCGGGTGCTCTTCATGGGGAGCCCCATGTAGAGAGCGTTTTACAGTAGTCCAGACACGACGTGACTAGGGCATGGGTGACTGTGCACAGGGAATCCCGATCCAGAAAGGGCCGCAACTGGCGTATCAGGTGGACCTGATAAAAGGCCGCCTTGGTCACAGCTGTCAGATGGTCCTCTAAGGACAGCTGTGGATCCAGGAGGACACCCAGATTGCGAGCCCTTTCGGCGGGGGCTAGAGACTCGCCCCCGATAGTCAGAGATGGAATCATCTGACTATATCGAGACGCTGGGAACCACAGCCACTCCGTCTTGGAAGGGTTGAGCCTGAGTTGGTTCCTCCCCATCCAGATCCGCACAGCTTCCAGGCACCGGGAAATCACTTCAAGGGCATCATTGGGGTGGCCTGGGGTGGAAATGTACAGCTGTGTATCATCAGTGTACTGATGGTACTTCACCCCAAAGCCACGGATGATCTCACCCAGCGGCTTCACATAGATGTTGAACAGAAGGGGCGAGAGAATCAACCCCTGGGGCACTCCATATGTAAGAGGCCTCGAGGACAACCTCTGCCCCCCTGCCAATACAAATTGCGACCAGTTGGAGAGAAAGGAGGAGAACCAATGAAGAATGGTGCCCCCTATCCCTAACTCTTCCAGCCGGTGCAGCATGATACCATGGTCGATGGTATCAAAAGCTGCTGAGAGGTCTAATAGGACCAGGACAGAGGAACAACCCCTGTCCCAAGCCCTCCAGAGATCATCAGCCAATGCGACCAATGCTGTTTCTCTGCTGTGCCCGGCCCTGAAACCCAACTGGAATGGATCTAGGTATGATGATTCCTCCAAGTACTGGGGAAACTGTCGTGCGACCATACTCTCAACAACCTTCGCCATGAAGTGAAGGTTGGAGACAGGGCGATAGTTAGCTAAAATTGCTGGGTCCAGGGAGGGCTTCTTGAGGAGAGGCCTCACCACCGCTTCTTTCAAAGCCATGGGGAAGTAACCCTCCCCCAAAGAAGCGTTAATAATTCCCTGGAGCCAGCCTCGTGTAACCTCCCAGGTAGCCAGCACTAACCAGGAGGGACACGGGTCCAATAAACATGTGGCTGCACTGAGCCTCCCCAGAATCTTGTCCACATCCTCAGGGGTCACCGAATTAAACTCTTCCCAGATAACGTTCTCAAGACCATTCCCTGTCACCGCGTCCGTATCCACCCAGTTGGAGTCCAGTTCCCCCTGAATCTGAGCGATTTTGTCATGCAGATATCGTCCAAAGTCCTCAGCCGTGCCTTCCAGGGGATCCTCCCACACTTCTTGATGGAGTAAGGAATGGGTCACCCTGAACAGGGCCGTTGGACGATTCTCTGATGACGCAATAAGAGCGGAAAAATATTTTGATTTCTCCGCTTTTATCGCCACTAGGTAGGTCTTAATATGCGACCTTACCAGTGTTCAATCAGATTCAGAGGGACTGGCCCTCCAACTGCTCTCTAGGCGTCTTTTCCGGCGCTTCATCTCCCTCAGCTCCTCAGTAAACCAGGGAGCCGAGCGGGATTGGAGCCGAGTCAGAGGCCGCAAAGGCACAACTCAGTCCAAGGCCCCACCAGCCGCCCTATCCCAGGCGGCAACCAGGTCCTCGGCCGAGTTGAGGGCTAGATCATCAGGAAGTGGCCCAAGCTCCGTCTGGAACCTATCCGGGTCCATCAGGCACCTGGGGCGGACCAATCTAACTGGTTCTGCCTCCCTGCAGTGTGGAGAAGCGGTATGGAGGTCTAGCTGAAGGAGTGAGTGATCTGACCATGACAAGGGTTTAATGACTACATCCCCTATATCAAGACCACTCAACCACTGGCCAGAGACAAAAATCAAGTCTAGAGTGTGTCCTCCCTCATGTGTGGGGCCATGAACTAACTGCGTTAGGTCCATGGCCGTCATGGAAGCCAAGAACTCCCGAGCCAACTCAGATGTTTCGCCAACGGACGGCAGGTTGAAATCTTCCATGACCAAAAGCCTGGGTGTGTCAACCGCCACCATGGCTATCGTGTCGAGTAGCTCAGGCAGGGCAGCTGCTACGTGGCAGGGAGCCAGGTACGTAAGCAGCAAGCCCTTCTGAACCCCATGGCCTCATTTCACAAGGACCATTCTATATATGTATATGTTGTGTGTGTGTGTGTGTGTGTGTGTGAGTGTGTGTGAGTGTGTGTGTGTGTGTGTCTAACACAGATCTATAGTGAGAACATGGGATGTCTTTTGGACTAGAGAAAGGTGGCCAGTTGGTAGAAAAGAAAGAGGTGGAGTGGGACTACTAGCAGGCCATATAATAAACATACCTTGATATTCCACAGTGACTTAGGAATGAGGAGGCAAGGAAAATAACAACATCCAATTACCACCAAAGGATAACTCAGGAAATCAGATCCTGAACAGCTAGCTCAAAGAGAAGAACAAGATCTATAACATCAACATGTACACCCTGCCAGCCATCAGATTTATTTTATTTTTATTTATTTATTTGAAGTACTTCTATGCCGCCCTACTCCCTCAGGACTCAGGGCGGTGTACAACATTTTAGGGAACATCAAATAAGTTGTTAAAAACAATTTAAAATAATTTTAAAAAACATATAACATCATACATCCATGTGGGAGACGTCAGATGGAAAGTCATCTCAAAATCACCCCGCCTGCAGGAAGAGCCAGCAGGGTAGGGATGATACAGATCTCCGAGGGAAGTTGGAGAAGGCCCTCCCCCTAGGCCCTGCCAGTCGGCACTGTTTGGCTGACGGGACCTGGAGGAGACCCACTCTGTGGCACCTGACCGGTCGGAGGGAAATATGAGGTAGGATGTGGTCCTGAAGATAGCCTGGTCCTAAGCCATGTAGGGCTTTAAAGATGATGATCAACACCTTGAATTGTACCCAGAGACTAATGGGCAGCCAATGCAGCTGGCGGAGTATAGGCCACCCACCACAGCACGCGCAGCTGCATATCTCCGAATACTCTTCAAGGGTAGCCCCAAGTAGAGCGCATTACAGTAGTCCAGTCAAGAGGTGACAAGGGCATGAGTGACCGTGAGTAGAGCCTCCTTCTCCAGGTATGGTCAGTAGAGTGGTATCTCTAGATACCATGTCAGTAGAGTGTGCTGGCCAAGAAAGGATATAGAAGCTGCTGTTGTGAAGTCTCAGAAGTCCCTCAAAATGTACAGAGATTTCCATCCCAAGTTCAACACTCAGAGATTGTACACCAGTTGGAAAGAGGGTGGTCAGGGTCTGGTGAGTGTCAAAGTCACTATCCTGGTTGAAACCCAAAGCATGTAGTAATACATCAATAAGATGGCACCCAAAGATGTGCTGCTGAGCGAATACCTGAAACAGCAGCAGACAAAGGAAGAAGATCAAGCAGAGGAAGTGACATGACAAGACAAGGCCCTGCATAGAATGTACTATCAAAAAGCTGAGGTGGCGGACATTGGGAAATCCTACTAGTGGCTGAAAAGAGCTGAATCAAAAGACTGCACTGAGGTACTGATCATAGCAACACAAGAACATGTCCTAAGCAGCAGATCCCAATGGTGATGGGGGCTGTGACTCCTAAACTGGGAGAGTAGCTCCAACACATCCCATGAAAGGGACGTTGGTACTCACCTGTGAGACGTCCTTTCTCGTAGGGCGGAGATAGCCTCCAAGAGTGGGTTAAATCTGCCCCCTAGCCAATAGGACCGAGTCTTAAAAAAGGTATAAATAGTGCCCTCTCAGATTGGCACTCCCTCTTTTAATCGAGGGATCAAGACAGACTCGATGTGCTTTTTCCAAAACAAACAGACAATTTATTAACTATCTACAGACTCATCGCAGAGAAAAGGAATTATGTACATGAGACACAGCTCAGAATAAGTAACTATATACATGTGAATCATTGCATACAAGAGAAGAACTATATACACCAGATAGCCGTATAGCGCCCAGCCAGCCCCAATGGGAGGGACTTGGAGGCTAGCTCCGCCCTACGAGAAAGGACGTCTCACAGGTGAGTACCAACGTCCCTTCTCCATAGTGGGCGGAGCTAGCCTCCAAGAGTGGGACATACCAAAGCTGGTGTCCCTAGGGCGGGATCAATCGTCCTGGCTGGGAAGAGAACTCGATGTCACCCCTGTCTCCAGCACCCGCCTGCCAAAATCCGCCTCCTCCGAAGCATAAACGTCTAGTTTGTAATGGCGGATGAAGGGAGTAAGGGAGGACCAGGTGGCCGCCCTACAGACCTCGAGGATAGGGACCCTAGCATTCCACGCTGCAGAGGTCGCTGCGCTGCGGGTGGAGTGTGCCGTGAGACCCGAGGGCTTAGGTAGTGCCATGTGTTTATAGGCCAAGGAGATGGCCGCCCAGATCCATCGGCCAATTGTCGCTGAAGACGCCTTGCGACCCTGAGTAGAGGGGCGAAAAGTCACAAATAAAGTCTCTGTTCGCCGCAAAGGAAGCGTCCGGCAGAGGTAAATGTTAAGAGCTCGCTTAACGTCCAGCATGTGCCAAGTGCGCTCAGAGTCCGTGGATGGATTTTGAAAAAAGGCCGGTAAGATGACCTCCTGCGCCCTATGAAACGGCGTGTTCACCTTGGGCGTGAAGACCGGGTCCAATCGAAGAACGACCCTGTCGCTGTGGAAGGTACACAGGTCCGCGCGCACGGACAGGGCTGCGAGTTCAGATATCCTGCGCGCTGAGGTGATTGCGACGAGGAACGCCACCTTGAAGGAAAGGTGTGACAAGGGAACAGAGTCCAACGGTTCAAAGGGGGCAACCGTTAGGGCCGAGAGAACCTTGGAAAGGTCCCACGTGGGGAAACGATGCACCACTGGTGGGCACAGGTTAGTGACCCCCTTAAGGAACTGCTTCAAGAGAGGGTGAGCAGCCAGCGAGTCCAGGTGTGGGCAGGACAACACCGTCGAAAGCGCCGCAACCTGTCTGCGCAAGGTGTTGGGAGACAGACCCTTGGCGAGCCCCTGCCGCAGAAACTGGATGATATTAATGATTGAAAGATCAAGAGGAGAATAACCCACCTGCGCGCACCAGCCACAAAAGGTGCACCAGGTAACTGAATAAATCCGCTCCGTCGACGGCCGTCTGGAGGCCAACATGATTTCAGAGAGGTCGTCCGGAACTAGGCGGTGTTGCAGAGTGAGCCGCTCAAGCGCCAGGCGGTCAGTTGTAGCCAGTGCAGCTCTGGATGCTGCACTGACCCCTGGGCAAGCGACCACTCTGTCAGTGGGATCCGCCAGGGAGGTGATGCGGACAGGGACATAAGGTCCGCGAACCAGGTCCGCCGGGGCCAGTGTGGGGCCAGGAGGATGACTTCTGCTTTCAGCCTCAGGACCCTCCGGATGACCTGCGGGATCAGCGGGAGGGGGGGAAAAGCGTACAGCAATTCCTGTGGCCATTGACAACGAAGAGCGTCCGTGTCCTCCGCGCCCGGAGTTCGGAACCTGGTCACGAACCTGGGAAGCTTGGCGTTTTCCGGGGTGGCGAACAGATCCACGGCTGGCAGTCCAAAGCAGTCCACTATTTGATGGAAAATGTCCGGGTGCAGGGACCACTCTGCCGGGTCGATGACATTCCGGCTGAGCCAGTCCGCCGTGGTGTTGCTCACCCCGGAGATGTGCTCCGCAGTGATGGATCGGAGATGCCGCTCCGCCCAGAGCCCCAGGGTCATCGCTTCGGACATGAGGGCCCTGGAGAAGGTTCCCCCCTGTCGATTTATGTGGGCTTTCGTAGTTACGTTGTCCGTTAGGACCAAGATGTGACTGCCCACCAGGTGAGGTTGAAAATGCGCAAGGGCCAACCTGACCGCTCTGAGCTCTAGCAAATTGATCAGAAGGGAGCGCTCTGCCCTGGACCAGGTGCCCTGGGCGACGAGGGATTCGGTGTGGGCCCCCCAGCCCGTGGTGCTGGCGTCAGTCATCAACGTGATTCTCTGTGGCTCCATGAAGTCGGAGCCCTCGCTCAGGGCGGGCGAAGTCCACCACCGGAGTGATTTCCTCGCCGACACTGGCATCCTGACCCTCACGGGGGAGTGGCTGCGATTCGCCCGCTGAAAGGGGAGAAGAAACCATTGAAGGTCTCTGGAGTGCAGATGAGCCCACGGGACGATGTGTATAGCCGAAATCATTTTCCCCAGGAGGGAAGACAGCTGGTTCAGGGGAACCCTTGTTTGAGCCAGAACATGCTGGACTAATTCCAATATGCTGTCTCTCCGTTCCTGGGACAGGTAGACCCTGCACTCCAGAGAGTCAATGATGGCCCCCAGGTGGGTGACCCCGGTAGAGGGGGACAGTTGGCTCTTTCCCAAATTAACGAGAAACCCGTGGTGCTCAAGTGTATTGAGGGTAACCTGGACATCCTGCTGAGCCTGGGACAGGGAAGAGGACTGGATGAGAATGTCGTCCAGGTAACACTGAACACGCACGGGAAGAGCCCTAAGGTGGGCGGTCAAGGCGGCCAAAACCTTGGTGAATACCCTTGGCGCTGAAGACAGGCCGAAGGGTAGCGCCTGGTATTCATAATGCACCCCTGCATAGCAAAATCTGAGGAACTGGCGGTGAGAAGGATGAATAAGAATGTGGAGGTAGGCCTCCGTGAGGTCAATTGAGGTGAGAAAATCGCCACGCCTAATTCCTGTCAAAATTGATTGCAGGGTGTGCATTTTGAATTTTCTGTACCTCACATATCTGTTCAGGCGTTTCAGATCGAGAATCGCTCTCCACCCACCCGAGGATTTCGGAACCACAAACAAGATGGAATAAAAGCCTTGCCCCTGCTGGTCCTCAGGCACTCGCTGGATGGCTCTAATGTCCAGTAGGTGCTGGATGGCCTGATCTACAAGGACCCGTTTGGAAATGTTTGAAGACAAGGGGCAGCGTAAGAAAAACCTCGGAGGGGTGGAAATAAATTCCAGGTACAGTCCTGTCGACAGGGTTTGCAAAACCCATGCGTCATTGGTGATTTCCTCCCACCGACTGGCAAAGGATGCCAGTCGACCCCCAATGGGAGGGATCGAGTCAGGTCTACTTGTACCGGCGGTAAGGGCGACCACCGGCTCCTCTAAAGGGCCGTTTTGATTGCCCGCCCCGGTATGGCCTGTCAGCAGCCGAGCGCTGCAGCGGGGCATAGGACCCCTGGGAAGCCCCATATTGCCCTTGGGGTGCCCCGTACTGCCCTTGCCCAGAAGAGTAGGATCCCTGGTACCTATTGTATAGGGTCTCAGAAGGCCTGGAGCCTCGCCGGTAGGGAGGGGCCTTATTTTGGGACTTTTTATTGTAAGAGGGAAGGATTTTCCTCTTATCTTTGGTTTCCGTAGTGATCCGGTCTAGGGCCGGGCCAAACAGGGACTGACCAGAAATCGGGGCCGCAGCCAGTTTCCACTTATGCCGCAAATCGGCTGACCAGCCACGGAGCCAGTGCATGCGCCTGGCCACTACCACCGTTCCCATTGCCCTGGCCGCGAAACGACCAGCCTGGAGCGCGGAGTCAGAGGTAAATTGGGCCGCTGCAATTAATTTCTGAATATCCTGGTGAGCCCTTGTGTCGGCTTGCGGTATATGGTCCTGGAGACCATGTAACCACTTCAAAGAAGTGCGGCAAAAAAACGACGTTGTAGTCGAGGCTCTAACCGCCCAGGCCGCCGCCTGGTGGGTTTTCTGTAGAATGGATTCCGTCCGACGTTCCTCCGGACGAAGGAGGTCATCTGGCTCCCCGGGAACTGGAGCATTCGAATAGAGCGCCAACACGGGAGGGTCGACAGCCGGAACTGGAAGATGTTGCGCCAGGTGAGATGATATGTTGAAATACCTCTTGTCTTGAGCGTTAGGCGCAGGCCCCGAGGTGGGCGTAAGCCACTGCTTTGTTATGGCATCAACAAAGAGGTTTGGCATCGGGATTACCTCGGCGGAAGAGGTTGAGGCTTCACCAAATATGGGATCACCCTGAACCGCCGAAGTTTGAGGGTCAGCGGCCGATGATGGGATGTTGGCCGTGGCCCTGGCCTTATGGAGCAGGGAACGAAAAAGGCTGGGGTGGAAGAGGGAGGTAGATGTAGAAGGTTCGGGAGCCAGGTCCTCGTCCTCTGACAGCTGCGGATGGGGAGGATCGCATCCCCCTTGGCCCTCGTCAATTTCCCCTTCCTCCTTGTCCAGGTCTCCGGCCGGGATGGGGAAGCTGTGGACAGAATAGTCATCATCCTCCATGTCCTCGATGGTTGCAGGCTCAGGGACGGGCGGAGGTGAGACAGCTCTGGGGGGAGGACGGCTCTGGGAGGAGTGAGCCATGGCCTTGACAGCGGCCTCAATCCCCCGCTTAATGGCGTCATCCATTCTCTGTTGGACAGCCGGATCGTCCAGTGGGTCATTGTGAGTCGCTGATGTGACCCTACGGTGAGAGGAGCGACTCTGGGAACAGCGAGCGCCCCAAACGTCCCCTTCCTCGAGATGAACACCCGGGTTGTCCAGGGAGACATCTTCAGGTGAGCAAGGCTGCCCCGCCCCTTGTGGCAGGTAATGAGGTGTTGCATCCCCTGGGCCACGGGCTGATGTCCTGGGGGAGGGGGAACCCGCAAGTGTGCCCCCTGATGTGGATCTGGAGGAGTCTTTGTGCCCCTCCCCTTTTGAAGCCATTTTTGAAGGCTTCTTGGTTTTGGGGGGGGTGATGTGAGGGGGGATCTGTCCCTGTGCTCATTGGTGGCACGTGGCAGAGAAGAATCCTCCTTTGATCCTTCGGTAGGGCAAGGCCTGGATGACTTAGACTTGGCTTTGCCCTGCCTGTGAGCCCCCTCAGCCATGCCAGCGATTTCCGACCAGTTATTTTATTTATTTAGCTGCTCCTCGTACGATTTCCTCCCTCTCTGTAGCTTCGTAGCACTTGTCTCGAGAGCTAGAGCCCACTGCGCATGCGTGGGCTCTTTACTCGATCGTGGAATCTGCCCGGCAACTGATGACGATTAGAGCAGCCAATCAGGAGATCCGAATCTGCCCGGCAACTGATGACGAGTAGAGCAGCCAATCAGGAGAGCCGAATCTGCCCGGCAACTGATGACGAGTAGTGCAGCCAATCAGGAGAGCCGGTTTGGGGAATTCAAAATGGCTGCCGTGACGTCAGCAACGAATTCGCAAACGGCCGTTCCCGCCAAGACAGAGAGGCTCGGGCGACGGATTTAGGCCTGCCGGCTTGACGGCTGAGGCAACCGCAGCGAGAGAGAGGGAGAGAGAGAGAGGTAGGCCTGGCAGAGAAGGGCTCTGCTTGGGGCGGCCGGCAGCAGCACAGTTCGCAGAAAAGGCTGTGGGAGGATCGGCCTCCAGCCGGAGGGGTGGAAAAGGCCTTTATCGGCTTTGAGGATTTCTTCTGACTTTTCCCCCCAGACAAATAGCAAGGGTGGCCGGTGATGGTAAAGGGCCTCCCTTTAGTTCGCCCTGAAGCCCTAGCTGGCTGTCAGGGCCGTTTATGCAGCTGGGCAGCTGCCCACGCCGCGCTCAACCCTGGATGACAGCTGTCAGTCAGGGGAGACTTTGGAATTACGCAGAATGTCACTCACGAGGTAAACAGCAATCAGGAAGTTAAGATCAGCAACGGTGGAACTAGCCTCCAAGCACAGGAAAAAGCACAATGCCCTTTGGCTACGGACCGAGATTAAAAGAGGGAGTGCCAATCTGAGGGGGCACTATTTATACCTTTTTTAAGACTCGGTCCTATTGGCTAGGGGGCAGATTTAACCCACTCTTGGAGGCTAGCTCCGCCCACTATGGAGAAAGCATCAGAGTTCTCTGCTCAGAATTACAGTGCTAGAAACAGCTGTTATTGTGCAGAACTCTCACACTTGTAGAAGACCTGAGACTGAGGAAGACACAGCCAGCCATAGGGGTGAGAAGGGGATTTTTGTATACTCACAATACCAAAGCACATACATACTTTAAGACAAGGACTGTAAGACTGTAATACTGGTGAACGGAACATATAGAACCAGAGGTTCGGACCGGTTCTATAGAACCATTAGTAACTTGGCAGCCTGGGTCTCTGGAACCGGCAGCGACCCAGGCCTGCCACACCCCTGAGCCGGTTATTTCGGCGGTGCCTATGGCGCTGCCATCTTGTTTTTTGCTTCTGCGCATGCGCCCGCCCGCCCAGCTCAGTCCCTGAGCGAACCGGCAGTAACAGAATCCGGAACCCACCCCTGGATAGAACACCATGATTATAATCTCAAGTAGGCTCCCAAATTAATAATTAGGTAAATGCATTCCTGTTGGAACAATGGGCGTGTTTTTTTTTGTTTTTTGTTTTTACTTTTGAAAATAAATATTGCACACTAAATTCTGTGGTTATTGTCTCTCAGTTTCTGTAGCTATTGTCTCCCAGCCAAATACTAACTAGGCCTAACCTTGCTTAGATTCTGAGCTCAGGCAAGGTTGGCTAAGTGTACACTCAGACTATAAATAGAAAATAAACATAGAATATCAAAGGGGAGGGGTGATTAGTCAATGAGAAGAAAATAAATCACATGGTTGAAGTTTATTATGGTTACCATGTAACTTTCAAGGCTCCGTGTAATTACAGTGCCTAATTAAATGTTTGGGCATTATCAAGAGAGGAGAATGGCTTGAGAACAAGACAGCTGGAAATGTATTGCTGCCAGCCCTGATGAATAATTGAATGTACATTTGTATCCACATATTAGCTTGTTCCCATTTAAATAGTTCCCAAGATTTTTCAGATCGATTCTCTTAGATACATGGGTGCCCTACATTTTTTCTTCTTTATTATAAATTTAATAAAATATTATCTGATGATTAACATTTGGCATGTCTCCAACATTGTTAATCTTTTCTGTAATGGGAACCCATCAAGCCAGTACAGTGTGTGCTATTCTTTATAACTCAGTATAAAGCCATTCACATGAAAGACTTGATCATTTCACTGACAATATGAGGAAAGATTTTTCCACTGACTCTGAACAGATAGTATGGTTTGTATTGGGTTAGCATAGAAACCTCACTAAGTTAGATAAATGAGAACATATGATAGTCTTCTGGTGAATCAGAAGTCACTTCTAAGCCAAGCCTGATTTCATCAGCTATTCTAACAAGTTCCTTTTTCCTTGATTGCTAAGTACAGTATAATCAGAGGCAGCAATAAGAAGTACAACTAATCCAAACCCTTAGCTAATTCAGAGAAAATCTGAAATAGAACATGGGAGGTCTATGTTATTATTTCCACTATAGATGACACTAGTGGTGGGTTGCTGCCGTTCGGACCGGTTCTTTAGAACCGGTAGCGGAAATTTACCGCCGCTCGCCGAACCGGCAGCGATGACTGGTGGTCCACGCTCTGGTCCTCCGGTCGCCGCGGCTTGCAAAAAAAACCTCTGCGCATGCGCAGAGGGTCATTTCTGGGTGTTTTTCATGACATGTTTTGCGTACTTCCATTGTGATGCAAACCAGTAGGGAAGATAACTGGAACCCACCCCTGGATGACACTGATTCATGATTGTATGTATTAGTATAAGGTATTATCCTCCTCAAAGGTAAAAAAAAAAGAGAATTAATATGATACTTTTGTTTTTTTTAAAAAAAAATTTTTTTATTGAAATATAAACATTAAAAAAGACAAACAAACATTGAACAAAACACTATATGTACATATGTGTACATATATACATGCAAACCTCTACGGTAAACATCTTCACGTTATCTTTTTACTTATATATATCTGTACAACTATATATAACTATATATATCATATTTTTCTTATAATTTTTATCTAGGTATAAATTAATAGATAGATACATACATTTATAATAATTAAACTTATCTATTCCTCTATAGATTCATAAGTTATATATCAGTCTAAGCATTACTATTTTTTTTCTCCTTTCCAGCCAATTATAAAAAGAATTCCAAATTTCAAAAACTTCTGAATTTTCTTTCTGATTTAATTCCATTGTTAATTTGTCTAATTCTGCACATTCTAAAATTTTTCCGATTATTACGTTTTCAGTCGGTACATCGCCCTGCTTCCAATATTGTGCTAAACATATTCTCGCCGCTGTCAGTATATGAATTATAATGTACCAGTACTTCTTTTCTATAGTTTGTTCTAACATCCCTAATAAAAAATTTAATGTTTATTTTTTGGGTAGTTATTTCTTCAAGCCAATTATGAATTTTTTGCCAAAAAAATTTAACTTTGGGTAATATGATACTTTTGTATTCTCCCACATTATTATTTTTTTTAAATCCAACTGGATCAGAAGCATAATAGAAGACAAATTGGCTTATGGTCGCCAGTCTCCACAGTAATCCACACAGTACTTTTCTACATTTAACTTTGAGTACATGAAATGGACTAATGTAGCTTCATGTTAAATAGTAAAAGTTCAACTATAAGTGTTATTTATGGCAGAACTCAGGGCAAAAACATATTGTCAGCGCGTCAAAGTACACCAGACTAGAAAAACAAAGTTATGAATGCTAGTACTACTTTTATTATAAGATTAAAATAATTGAATCTTGCAAGTCTGATTATGCTTCTGCCCTCCCTCCACCTTCATGAGAATCAGGGAGGATCAAATCTAAGACACTTACTCAAATTATATTTCTGCTTCAGACTCAAATTTCTTTCATCTGACTGTTTTCTTGGATGTGGCTCTTCCTCCTGTTCCTCAACAGTACGTATATATGGAATGCTGGTTTACAAACTTTACATTACTCATTTGGTATAAGAAGTAAAGCTTTATTGAAGTTTTAAATTGCATCCATAGAAACTGGAATCATTGATTCCCCATAAAGTATGTTAAAAAAAATAACCCAGAATTGTTTTGATGCACTCTAGTTTAGCATTTTGAACCCGTGCACTGATATGTCTGTCCACTCATCCATCCTATCACTTTATTAACCTATGTAGTGGCCAGAATGAAATATGCAGACAGATGTTCAGCAATTAATCTGCATGGCTAATTTTAAAATCAGAATCATCTGACACTGCACTGCTTACGTTTAATATTTCTTGACCAAACTGCAACTTGGCTACAGGGATGAACATATTTTTCCCATGCAGAAAGGACAACCCATTCACCTTGATGTAACTTGCACTGAATTCTATGTCTTGTGACCATTAATGAAATGAGTTTCCCTCCAGGGAAAGCAGAGCAACTGGGACACCATTTATTTGTAGATATTGATGAACTAACTTTCATTCTACTTTATAGCCTTCATTTTTTATATCTGTTTCACTGATCACTGAAGGGCATTCTCCTACAAAGGTAGAACAGAGTAGCTATTGCAGTGACTCATCAGTGGATAAAAACATAATGCACTGGCAGCAGCAGGCAAACACATGGATGGACCTGAATCTATGCTTTTTGAAAACTGAAAGCAGCTTGAAGGATCATGACCTATTCTTTTCCAGGCCATCTTGAGAGTGATTCAGAAGAATTGGGGAATTCTTTAAAAGCTAAAAAATGTTCACTTCCACTAACCAAAAGAATTGAGTATGCTTAAGACTAATGAGGGGATGCAGTGGCTCAGTGGCTAAGACACTGAGCTTGTTGATCGAAAGGTCGGCAGTTCAGCGGTTCGAATCCCTAGTGCCGCGTAACGGGGTGAGCTCCCGTTATTTGTCCCAGCTTCTGTCAACCTAGCAGTTTGAAAGCACATTAAAAATGCAAGTAGAAAAATAGGAACCACCTTTAGTGGGAAGGTAACAACATTCCGTGCGCCTTTGGCATTTAGTCATGCTGGCCACATGACCCCGGAGATGTCTTCGAACAGCGCTGGCTCATCGGTTTTGAAACAGAGATGAGCACCGCCCCCTAGAGTCAGGAACGACTAGCACATATGTGCGAGGGAAACCTTTACATTTACCTTTAACACTAATGATCTCAATGAGCCTTAGTGTGGCCTGTCTTCTCTCAGACAGTGACTGCTTTATTCCCTTGAAAAGAACAGAGTAAGAAACTGAGTATCCAAAAGACTCGACCTAATGATATAGTGTTGTGCAATGAAAGAACAGAGTAAGAAACTGAGTATCCAAAAGACTCGACCTAATGATATAGTGTTGTGCAATGGAAGGAAAAGATGAGAGCTGTTCTATGGGATTACCAAGCTGCTATCCTATGGACCTGTGATGCTGCTTTAGGTCTTTCTTGTATTTCCAACATTTATCACAGTAAAATTCAAAACCTAGGAAGCCCACAAGGAGGACATTTGTGATTAGGCAATTTTCAAAATGGTAAGAAATTTAAAGTAGTTCTAAGAATAGGCAAAATTTGTTCCTTCTCATTTTTCAGAATGAACATAAGGAAACAAACACAGATGCATGTCTATGGAGGTTCTCAGTCACTGAGGTCATGGTGCTTTTTAAAAAGACAACTGGACTTTGTTTTTCCTTGAAGAGGTTTTGCTTCTCATCCAAGAAGCTTCTTTAGTTCTGATTGAACGAGTATGGGGAGGGATACAACACCACCTATCTCCTGTTTACAACCCAGTCCTTTCAGCAGTTCCAAGAAGTTTCCACACCCATTTACACTATTCAAGTGACCCTGAGGGCACAGATAATTCTCCAAGTGGCCTCAATGACTCTCAGAAAGAGTGCTAACAACCAGATGACTATAAATCCTTCCATTATCCACCCCTCCAGTTAGAGCTGAAATACCTTTTTGGATGAGAAACAAAACGTCTTCAAGGAACAGTGAAGTCCAGTTGCCTTTTGAAAAAGCACCCTTGAGGAAAACATAGATGCAGAGACTCCCCCCCACACACACAGAGTCTGTTTTCACTTTTTCTTTCTAGCCTACAATATTATTTTTTTCAAATAGTTAAAAAAGTCTAATATTACAAAAATATAGATTATGAAAAGGTCATAACAAGAAATATAGGTGCAATTTGTGTGTGTTTGTGTCTGTATACACAAACACCATACAAAGTTTATGTTTATTTCTCCAGGCTGAGGAAAAGGTATGGTAAATATTTATAGATGTGGCTTGTTGGCTTGTCTGAGTAGAATTAATTGCACAAATATTGATGCAGAAGGATCCACACTAGGTATTAAGATTTAGTGTCCTTTATCGGAAGCAAATAAACCCAAAGATGCAAAATCTCACACAACAGAGGATTGAGTGCATAAGCACGAATGTCACTCATGTCTCTATGTTATTGTTTGTTTATATACTTAGACATTGTTTAGCATTTCAAGGATGCAGGTGGGTTTCTTATTTGCTAAAGGTTTGACATTCTAAGAATACAGTTTTGGAATAAATCCCTATCAGAACAGAGGCATCAGGCTGATGGCCAGACACTCTCTAGGTAGCAACAACATTGATTGATTTCACTAGAACGCTGAATTATATAGTGTTTAGCCAGCTAAAACCACTGGTTTGAAATTGGTCTAATATTTTTTGTTTCTGATATTGAAAGGTAGACACTGTTGTACTGTAAGACTATGTTCTAGAATCTGTTAAGATATTCATGAACTGGGAGAGCCAATGGTAACAAGGTCAGCCAATGAATAGGCATAGCAACTAAGTCAGCCAATGGGAGCTAAACACTTCTGAGTCTGTGCAGAGAATCGAAACTGAAAACTTAAGCTTAAGGCTGGGCGTGGCTCAGTCCACTCTGCTCTCTGTCCACTCTGTTCTCTCTATCCACTCTGAAGTCTTAACTAGAAGCTGCTTGTGTTTTACTTGTAACTGTTGCTACATTGAAGAAGAACTCTGCTAATGGTATTGTAAATTCATCTGTTATTATGTTTATAAAGAAGTTAATGAATCCAGCTGAATCAGTCATCTGTGTGTGCTTCTGGAAATTGATTTTTCTTCAGCAAACTCTGATAGAATCATAGAATTAACTAGGATTACCTATACAAGCATTTGCAACAGTAGTGACTTCTCCCCTTCTAAGCATTGTGGGGAGTGTATTCATTTTTACTGTGATTTTCTTCTAAATAAAGTAAAATATAAATTTCTAATAACTAAAATATTTCTGTGGGTTTCTGATTAACTAATTGTTGTGACACTTTCAATAGCTTTGTAAAATACCAACGATATCACTTAATAAATGTTAGTTACATTCTACAAGTATAAAGCAATTCAAGTTGGTCTGCCATGTTCTCAAGCAATTACTACATATTACTTAAAATTACTTAAAATGTGTGTGTGTGTGTGTGTGTGTGTGTGTGTGTGTGAGAGAGAGAGAGAGAGAGAGAGAGAGAGAGAGAGAGAGAGAGAGAGAGAGAGAGAGAGAGAGAGAGAGAGAGAGCAAACACACCCAGTTTGAGTGATGGACCCAGGGAAACAATGAGAGTAGATTAAGAAGATTAGCCTTCAAAGTGTTCAGAAACCGTTTGTCCTGTGACTAGCTTTAATAGCAATGTGATATTTTACTTGTAAATTCAAGGATTGAATTTATGAAACAGAGGGGTTCTCTCCAGTGGTGGGATTTGAATAACTTAACAACCAGTTCTCTGGCTGGGTATGCATGGCCGGTTGATCATGTGACTGCGTGGGTGATGTCACTCATCACACTCAGCCCCACCTCCTGGCCACTCGCCTCAAAGGCAGAGGTAGGATTCAGCTGGTTGGGGCTAATTCCTCCCATTTTTGGCCTGTTTTTTGGCCTTTTTTTGCCATTTTCAGGCCATTTTTGGGTCGTTTTTCGGCTGTTTTTTGGGCCATTTTCCGGGCCATTTTCAGGCCACTTTTCAGGCCATTTGTGGCCCAAAAAAAGGCCTGGAAAACAGGCCAAAAAACAAGCGGTGGTGGGGCCAGCCGGTGGTGGGATTTGCCCATTCACTGAACTACGCAGAATCTTAACTACTGGTTCATGCGAACCGGTGCAAACTGGTAGCAGCCCACCTCTGGTTATCTATCTTTCCATCCCTTTGATCATATTATAATTAAGGCAAATCTACATCTCTGACTAGCTCACAATGTACATTATGGTATATGCAACAATTCATTCTGTGGCAGTATTATTACTTTAAATAATTATTATCTAAACAAAAGATAATGACATCATTTAACATTTCTATGTCACCAGTTTGATTAACTATATTGTACATGAGAAAACTATGGCAGAATATCTCAACAATTAAAACAGTGATAATAACAACAGCAGAAAATAGATGCAAATATTCCTTCCTTCCTTCCTTCCTTCCTTCCTTCCTTCCTTCCTTCCTTCCTTCCTTCCTTCCTTCCTTCCTTCCTTCCTTCCTTCCTTCCTATAATGTAATTAACAGCTGTTGCCTAAAAAAAAGACACTGATGCTTTTTCCTGGAAGGCTGAATATGATATCAAAAACATCAAACTGACAATAAGTATCTGGAATATTTGCAGATTTCCCATAGATTTATCAAATTGACTAGATCACATAGGGGCAATTATTTTATTCTTTAACATTCATATTTCCTATATTCCCAGATCAGAAAATAAGAGAAGATGCTTTTCGTCATACACCAAACTATTTCATATTCTATGAGCACTATTTCTGAATTCCTTGCTTTCCATCCCTGATAGAGCCTGTGGAATACTGACCCTTCTGTGCCCAGCTAGCTCTATCTTTAGCAAGAACGAGATACAATTTCTATGGGCTTCTCCTTCAGGGAAATTTTTCATGTTCATATTCTTTTTGCAATTGACTGACCAACTGCACCCAGTGTGTGGTCCTTAATGGAACTACATCTACAAGGAAGGAAGCATAAAATGGAGAACCTCAAGGTTCTGTCTTAAGCCCAACATCTTCATAAATGATCTAGATGTGAGGATAAAATGCATCAAATTTGCAGATAATACCAAGCCGATGACAATTGCTGACACTTTTGAGGATAGACTCAAGGTTCAGCTGGATTTTGACAGACTTAAGCATTGGACTCTATCCAGCAAGATTCAGTTCAGTGGTGAGAAAAGTAAGATCCTGCACTAAGGCAGGAAAACCCAAATAAATAGGTACAGAATAGGTGGTACCTGGCTCAACAGTATGTGAGCTGTAGGTGTCCTTGTGGATCACCATTTAAGTATGAGCCAGTGACATGCTGTAGCTCCAAAAAAAAGGCAGAGAAGTTCTGGACTGCATCAACCAAGGAATAACATCAAGATCACAAGAAGTGATAATTCTGCTTTACACTACAGTGAGGGCACATTTGGAATACTTTACAATTCTGATCATCATAATACAAAAAAAAAAAAGATGCGGAAACCCTAGAAAGTGTGCAAAGAGAAACAAAGATAAAGGGTCTGGAGGCTAAATCATATGATGAATGGTTGAGGGAGCTAGGTATGCCTAGCCTATTTAAGAAATGGATTAGAGGGGACATGATAAATACCTTCCAGTACTTGAGGGGCTACCAGAGAGAAGAGGAGATTATTCTCCAAAGCATCAGAGAGCATCAGAGAGCAGAGAGCATCAAGAAGTAATGGATGGAAGCTTGTTAAAGTAACATAGAGTCTAGAAGTAAGTAGAATTTCCTGATAGTGAGAATAATTAATGAATGGAATAGCTTGTCTTCTGGACTTGTGGGTGCTCCATCACAGGAGGTTTGCAAAAATAGACTGGACAATCATTTGACCAGGATGGTATTAGGTCTCCTGCCTTGAGCAGGCAGTTGGACTGCAAGACCTCTAAGGTCCCTTCCAGCCTTATGATTCTATGTTCCAACCTGGACTAGGTCATTTGCTCCTTATGCAAACCATATCTCTGACCCATTATACTCTTCTCATTCAATAGATAAAAAGGAGGAATCTGACAGGAAACATATTTCATCTTTTCCTACCATATAGCAGACTAAAATGTTTAATTCATTGGAAAAGCTAGCCTGAGAGTTCCTAGGAACCAGATGATAATTTCCATGCTTCATGCCATTTCTGACAGTTCCATTGGCACTACCTCCACAGACCCAAACATCCAAACTGACTCTCCATTCTAGGCTTGGTATCAGTGCACTAACTCTGAGGTGCAAAGAAGTTGAGAGAGGGGGAAGAGCAATTATTCAAATTCTGAATGAAAGAAAGTGTCCACCTATGAGAGTTGGGGAGAGTTTTGAACTGGAAGAAATTGCTGCTGAATAAGTTGTGGATGTAGAGTTTCCTTCCTTCCTCTCTATGATGGGCCAAGAGGAGATGAGAACAGAATTTCCTTCTACTGCAATCCAAGTAGAAATTGAATTCTTTCTAAATATATAACCCCTTCCGCTTTCTTCTTTGGTTGAATGGGAGAAAAAGAAAGAGGAACTTCTATTATTTTGCAAACTTTCTGAATGTAACAGAAGGACTGTAAATTGTTCTACCACCTGCGCCTTGGACACAAAGAAGGGTTGAAGAGATAAGCACACAAGGAGGTGCTTGTTAACCCCAGCTAATGATTAGATAGTTATGGCTGGAGGGAAAGAATTATTGATGCTTCAAGTTCATGAGAGTTTGGGAGACAAGGAATAGAAAGACGTGATATGAAAGTTAGAACTAACAAGGCAGAAATCAAAGAATTTGGGATCAGACAGTACATTATGTACAGCTGGTCAGCCTTTGTGAAATACCAGATAGACGTTGGACATCTGTGGAATTGAAGTATATGGTTTCTCCTGCAATCCAGGTCAAAATGGCCATGGAGAGTAATGTTCCATAAGTGGAAGGAAGGGGATGTCTCTATAGTATATTCAAGTGGACAACAGAATCTGTGCAGATCCCAGCATTATCTTATGAATGTTGATAAGCATCCTAGATTGTGTCCATGACAAAAATTACACCCCCCAAAAGGCAGGAAAAAAATACTGGGAAAGGTATGTAAAGGTAAGTAACTTAAATTGTATATTCGGTGAGTTGAGGATGAAACAAAGACTCCATCATGACAGAATTTCTAGTAATCTTTGTGTTATGTTGTGTTTAGTGCAGAGGTGGGATTCAGCAGGTTCTGACCAGTTCTAGAGAACCAGTAGCAGAAATTTTGAGTAGTTCAGAGAACCGGTAAATACCACCTCTGACTGGCCCCTCCCTCATCTATTCTCTGCCTCCGGAGTCCCAGCTGATTGGGAGGAAATGGGGATTTTGCAGTAACCTTCCCCTGGAGTGGGGAGGGAATCGAGATTTTACAGTATCCTTCCCCTGGAGTGGGGTGGGAATGGAGATTTTATAGTATCCTTCCCCTGCCACGCCCACCAAGCCAAGCCACGTCATGCCCACCAAGCCATGCCCACAGAACTGGTAGCAAAAATTGTTGAATCCCAGCACTGGTTAATGATACGTGAAGATGACCCATCTTACAATCCATCTTACAAATGGAAACAGATTGCAACAAATGTACACGCTCACTGACAATAGAAAATTATTCGAGAAAATAAACACTAAATATTGATGGAATTTGGCCAGTCATTGCAGGAGGCTAAGATGTCTGACTGCCTTCACAGTGTTTATATCGTTTTCCAAGCAGTAAAAGGTAACAAAGAGCAACAGCATTTTTATTGGTGAATTCTCCTCGCCAATCCTTAAGAACATCCTGTTGATACAACCTAGATGAGATCACTTACCAGCCAGGGATAGTGTCCTACATCATCCTGGCGATGAACTGGGTGAGATCATGTAGGTATGTGAGGCCTGCTTGAGGTAGGCAGTTTGCTGCACACAACCTCTACATGACCTCTATCTCTACAAAATATTTAACATGTTTATTTTGAAAAAGACAAACATCTTCCTGAGTCATTGTCATTTTAATTGTAATGATCTTAATTTAGACTAAAATATGACAATGGCTGAAAAAACCCTAGGTGTGAAAATGGAGGAAAATCAGGTTAAGGACCTCTGTTTTAGGAAAAAAAAATATTGATTTTAGACTACAGGCCAGAAAATAACAATAATAGCAAAATAACTTGCATTTTATAATAATTAAAAATATGGGGAAGTTTTTGAAATTGTTATTATTACCACCCTGCTACTCTGAAAAGAAGGCATCTTGAATTCTAGTGATAAATTTAACTGGGCTATGGTTTAATTAGGTTCATTCAGTGCAGAGATGGTTTAGGTTTCTAATCTTGTAGGAGCAGGACATTTTTCAGAAAATATAATCATAATTAGGTTAGGCACATTCTGTTTCTATTCATGTTTCACAGAACTCTTGGAAAGCAAAACAAAACCTATCATAGTAGCAAGATAGTAATTAAATTTCATATTTTGCCAAGTAGAAGATTAGCTCAATTTTGCTTTTAGAAAGTGGTGAAAAAGTTGTAAATTTCAGTTCCCTGAGCAGTCTGTTAGAAGTAGAATCATCTGTTTCCTCTCCATTATCACAGTATGTTGCAAGTATAGTTTTCATAGGTTTTTTTAAAATAAAAACACCTTCATTTTATAAGGGAAACACAAGAACAGCTTAGTAAAAAATTAGAGCTAGGAAGGTTGGGTCCAAATTGGGTCATGAAAAACAGACTTTAATAGAAAAGATTGTGAAAATAGGGGAATGATACAGAAATTTAAATAAGGTGGATTTTAATCAGCTAGCAGATATCTCGGTGGTTTACAATAGATCAGAAATTATTTCACTGGAACTATAATACAAACAAAATTAAATGTGGATAATAGAGCATCCATGTAGATTTCTGAACTTAGCTTCTGGACAGTTGAACACCCTGGATAATGAGATGGGTGGCATATAAATTAAATGATTACTTAAATAAATAAAGTGCATACATTCTCCTGAAAGCAGAACATCAATAGATTTAATTTTTCTCTTCTTAGATTATATCACTAAATCTGAAGTTTTAAGCAGCAACTTTTCATATCAAGTCTTACCTGGCCTTTTTTTACCTGGAGAGAATTGAGACTAGTCCTAGAATCTCTACTGCTGAGCAATGGTACTCCCCATGCAATTAAAGTCTTAAGGTTGTCTCTAATAATAAATGCAAAAGCTAGCTAATAAAGCAGAATAGATTGAAGATGTTCTCCTACTAAAACAATTTTGAAATGAAACTCAAAGATCATCTGTTGATCCCTGTGATATTTTAAATGAGCAAAATGTTGGATTTTTTTTGGTCACTGTGGCTTGGAGGATGAGTTGTCTTACAGAATAATACTTATTTATTTAGAAAATGACTAGCACTGATGATGTTACCTAGTTGGGTGGTGAAAGATCTACAAGAGAACAACCAAACTCAGAGAGGACCATGAATTCAACAATTCAAACTTGAGATACAAATATTCTCTTCTCTTGGTATTTAGAATATTTAGATGCCTGTCTATCCTAAGCAAAAACCTTTGATAATACAAACCAACAGGAAACAACAAAAGTACAATTAAAAAAACATAAATGCAAAAGGTGAAAGACATTTAAGTTTGCATCCCAAACATGCATATGCTTTAATATTTAAGGCAAATGTGTTGGCAGGCCTTTTTGAAATAGGCTATCCAATTCATGTCCCATTGATCTAAAGCATGGAGGTAAATGTACTTTCTTTCATTATAAGCAAGAATCAAAGTTCACTTTTTATCTGTATAAACATTATATAACTAATTCAGAATTAATTCTACAATATGTCCATAATTATACTTAATGATTCCATCAATTTGTCAGTAACGTTTGGATAGATCTGAAATCAGTCAAATGGAAGAAGTAGTTTACAAGCATCAAAGTTATGGCCAACTTAAAATTCTCTGTGAATTGTAGACAATTACTTTTTCTTTTACTATTCTCTAGAGGCTTATTTTTATATTCCTGAATTTATAATTCTGTTTGGTACAAGATAATAGAGTATAATTAGAAACTTGCCATATATTTTTAGAACTTGTAGATGAGTGTATCTAAGCATGGAGGTAAATGTACTTTCTTTCACTATAAGCAAGAATCAAAGTTCACTTTTTATCAGTATAAACATTATATAACTAATTCAGAATTAATTCTACAATATGTCCATAAGTATACTTAATGATTCCATCAATTTGTCAGTAACGTTTGGATAGATCTGAAATCAGTCAAATGGAAGAAGTAGTTTACAAGTATCAAAGTTATGGCCAACTTAAAATTCTCTGTGAATTGTAGACTACTTTTTCTTTTACTATTCTCTAAGGACTTATTTTTTATATTCCTGAATTTATAATTCTGTTTGGTACAAGATAATAGAGTAGGATTAGAAACTTGCCATATATTTTTAGAACTTGTAAATGAATGTATCTAATAAGATTAAACAGGAACAATGGAAATTCATGCCAAACAAACTGTCCAAGAGAAGCTTGTGTATTATAATATTTAATAAAGCTATAGAAAGGTATTCTTATATGTCCTTCATCTGTTCATGCCCGTAGATAATAAGAGATAAATCATGCATGATAAAAGGAAGATTTGAAATAGTTTAAGAATTGAGGTTCGGATATAAAAGACAACACATAGACATACACACACATGCAATTATGCCAATTGCATTGATATCGTACAGAAACATAATTTTTTCATACTCTGTACCAGGTCAGCTTCACTCTGCAGGTATAGGAAAATATAGGAATGCCTTCTGGTGGAGTCTAAAACTTTGGCTCTGCCAGTGACCCTAAGCCCCCAATAAAGGCATTCTAGGCTTGGGGTGACTGACAGGGTAGAGGTAGATGTGTCAACCATCCTCTTGGTTCTCTTTTTTTTCATTTAATGTTTCTAACTTTAAATATTTTGTATTATCTATTTTTATCATTTTTATCATTCAATAAGCACCCAGGACTGCTGTAACAGTGAGATGGACTGCACATAAATGTAATAAACAAACAAACAAACAACACATTCCATAAAGGAAGCATTATACTTTCCAGTAAAGAGAAGTTCCCTGAGGATGGGCTCCAGTACAAGCTCAAAAGCTCGGAAAAGTAAACCCCCAGTCCCGGTGATAAACCCAAATTGAATCCTGCAACATTATTCTGGGACACATATTTGTTTTTGTTTGTGAAAAATTGGTTTAATAAATAAAATAAATCTGATTATATTCTGTGCTAGTCCAATGGACATTACTAGGGAAATAATTCTGCAGTCCGTGATGGAGAAAATGAAGTGAAAATCCTACCACACTGGAAACTTATTCACATAAAGTTGAATGTAAAGCATATGGTTTATTTATTTATTCATTTGGCAAACTTCTGTTTTTAGAAATTAGCTTCATTATTCCAAATATCATAGTGGCAATGGGTTTAAATGACAAGATCCTAGCCTTATGGCAAGCTAAAACAAATTACATTCTGATGGGCATCATGTAGAATTTCAAAATGGAGAAAAATATGTCACATTCTGTACTAAAACTAAAGGTAACAATTTCCTTAAGTTAAGTTTGATTCCTGATCACTATATGGACACAATTACGTATGTGGGGTTTTTGGGGGGCTGATGGGGGTAACCAATGGTTAGATAATGCCTTCTGGGATGCTCTGTTGACTTCCAAGTGTAGCCTAGAGCTCTGTAAGATTTTCGTGGAATTTCCCATTTAAATACTAACCATATCTGATTCAGCTTTTGACTTGCCTCTTTTCCCCCACAATCTTCCAGTAAGAAGCATTTTGTTTAATATTACAATCTACTTGATTATAAAATTAATTCTAAGTAATCTTTGGGCTCAAAAAAGACCGCCAAAGGTACCTGCAATTGAAACTCACATGTATTTTGCATTATTTTTAAACTGTTTTGAAAATTAATTCTGCAGTACTACTTGGATAAATTGCTTTTAGTGTGAGTGAAAATAACATAAATACACAGATTGTAATGCTGAAGTCTAGAGTCCAAATCTTCTTTAGGTGGTTATTTTCGCCTTAAGCTAAATGTGTATGGAACTTTCACAGTAGTATTCTGTGCTGACACTTTAATAGTAGAGCGGATGAAAAGTTATTAGCAGATGACTCCTATTGAATCTTGCCTCTTGAACTGAAACTCAGTAATGTAGATAACTCTTTCTGGAACAGATGGATTACTCCAACTGAGATTCTTGAATTAAAAAGGAAACAAATAAACTACGAACCAGCAGATGCACATTATGTATCTGCCTTATCCATTCTTTTAAACACACCTTTTAAATACATTTTATTTTCCCCCCTGCAGGTTAAATAATTAATCTATGGTTAGTTGGTTTTATTTCCTCCACCGCTGAATGTGAAGCTGGGAAAGAAATATTTCTTTCTGGAGGGAATAGGAAAGTATAATATGTTGGGACACATTGTTTATATGTATTTAAAGGTTATCACATCCTATTCACTATATTGATAGCCCCAACTGACATTTTGCTGCTCTTCTCAAATGATGCATGTCTTGTTCATTGTGCTATGTAGAGTCAGCTGTCAGGCAGTGCATCAAGGGACCAAAACCCATTTTCTTTTGCTATCTGTTTGCACTTCCAGTACAGAGAGAGAGAGAGAGAGAGAGAGAGAGAGAGAGAGAGAGAGAGAGAGAGAGAGAGGGAGGGAGGGAGGGAGGGAGGGAGGGAGGGAGAGAGAGAGAGAGAGAGAGAGAGAGAGAGAGAGAGAGAGAGAGAGAGACTAATAATCTGAATTGCAAACTGCTTATCAGATTAACAAATCCAGAAGCAGATAGAATGTGTTCATTAAAGATGAATAGGAATATTACTTGTAGAGTTCTTATGAAGTAATTTCATTTTTGGAGAATGAGATTATCCCCCCTCTTTTTAAAAAATTGCTATGCCTTTGAAAGGAGGTACCTTTTAGTCATAGTAATTATACACAATCTTCATTATGACTTGATTTTCTATTGATTAGTGCACAATTGATCTCAGATTTTTAAAAAATCAGATTTGGATATTCTTACAAACATGAAACCCTTAGTTCATGAGTCCAATTGTGTTTCTAATTTTGTGATATACATTAATGTTCTGTCTCCATGAATAATAGGCAATGTGAATGTATCCCTTGGCTGAGACATATTGTCTAGAAAGAATTGCAAAGATCTACCCGGGGCAAAGAAATAGAAACCTTGTCATAAATTACTCAGAGTGTGGGGGCAAACCTGGGAGAATTGGCAGTGGAGGAAGAAAAAGAAGAAAAGCTAAAAAATAAGTGAGCATTTAGAACAATTTAAAAACAAGAGAATAAGCTTATCTGCATTGAATCTTGTTCTTGCCCCTCCCCCCAAAAACAGCACAAGTATTAAAAGATGCTAATACTGTAGTGTCAAATATAAGTTCAGTGCAAGAAACAAATCAACTAATGTTCAGCAAAAAATTAACTAAAATCAGCAAAATGGAAGATCAGACTGGAAAATAAGATCAATGTCCTATGATCAGATACAAGCAAGCTGGTACAGATGAAAGAAAAGAAACTGCAGAACAGGAAGATCAAAGAATATAGATCAAGAAATATCACCTAGAAACAATGAAAATGAAGCACTGGAAAGAACAAAAATTGACAAAGAAGAAACAGTGCAGACAACCCAAAGAAATATAATCAGAATGCAGCCTGGCAAAAGGAGGTACATCAGAATAAAAAAGAAATAAAAAATATACTAACAGCAGAAATGGAGAAAAGAATTGCTCAGCACCAAATAAAGATGAACTTCACTGTTTTTGGTTGAAAGTAGTAGGACAGCAGCCACCAGCTCTCCTCTGCCTGAAGGGTTTTGCTTTCCAGCAAGGAAGCTGCACCACGGAGTCCTGGCCTTTTTCCCAGAGCAGCCGCCAGGCTCCTTTCTGAACAAGGCGGCAGCCAAGGCTCTCACATATCTTCTTTTGGTGCCTTCTTCTTCTTCTTCTTGGGCTTTTCGTCTTCTTGTAGAATTGGTGGATATGTGGCCTCCCTCTTCAGATATCTGACAAAGTCACTCACCTTATGCCTCCCCTCGTATTTCTTTGGACTTTGCTTGCTACCTGCAGGAGCAAAGTAAATTGTGGGGAAGCCTTTGACTTCATATGGTAAAGGCACATCATTAGCTGTGGCATCCATCTTAGCTATAACAATGTGGGGGTCTTTGTTAAGCTTCACCCCCAGCTCCTTGTATTTGGGTTCAAGATTCTTGCAGTGGCCACACCACAGGGCATAGAACTCTATAAGCACATCCTTACTTTCTGTGTTTACGATTTCATCAAAATTTTCAGCCACAACTACCTTCACTTTATCAACAACTTATCAACAACTTTCAAATTGCTAACTGGTGAGGTAGCTGATGCAGTCCAACAGCATTAGTTGAAAACAGTATTTTACCATCTGAGCAGAAAGGAAAAAGCTGAAACAGCAGAGGCACTAAAGATCAGCTCCAAACTGACAAGATGATTCTGGAAACCTGTAAGAGAAGGAAGGCCAACCTGAATGTAGATCAGACTGATTACAAGAAGGCATTAAACTCTGCGCCACTTTGACTGGATAATCAAGCGATTAGAAATAATAGGAGTAGAAATATCAGAAGTTTTATGCAAAGGTCAATGGCACAATGGACACGTACTTTTCTTAGTGTTTTACTTGAAGTAAAACTCTGCCTCCTTTTCTGTGTGACAGATATAACCTATCAATATCACTACAGGCATGTAATGCATAGTAAAAAGTCATTAGCTTGCTTTGGTTTTCTTTTCTTTTTTCTTTTTGGTCCAAACTTCAGCTTTTTCCAGTATCACAGATAAGGGTCATGTATTGATGGTTTTGACAGTATTTTCGCCAATTTTGCCCTTAACACTTTTCTGAATCTTTGGATGCATTCTTTACTAATCACATTTTTAACCTGGCCATGCTTGTTGTTAACCAAATGTAAAAAGCACAGAGATTTGTAGGCTTCATTCTGATGGCTTCTGATGGTTTGATCATTGGACATTTAAGTTGAATTATTTTTCATGAGTTTACCCAGTTTTACTGCTACTATAGCACATTTCTCTAGGCCCAGTTTCATTGCTGTATCTGTGTTAAAAAGTCTTATTTGTTAATGAGTAGATTTAAATTTCTGATTTTCCAGAAAGCTTCAGTTTATTCATATAAAGCAAATGTGAGATTTTACTAGCTTTTTTTTCTGTTTGGTGACTAAGATTTCTTTTCTTCTAAATCACTGAAAGTGACATCATAGCGATGACAAATAATAAGAATGATAAGGAGTCACTTGAAAGATGTCTCTTGAAATGTTGACAAGTCCATATTTTTCAATTCCAGACACCTATTCTATACTCCACTACTTCCATTTCCTCATGACAAGGTGATATCCATGAAGTAAGTGGTTGTTAATTTGACCTGTATGCCACTCAACTCTCAACAATCAGCAAAGAAATTATAATACAGTCAATGAAACATGTAAGGCAAGAATAAAAAAATGGCAAGCAAAGGTTTCACTCTCCCTTGCTGAAGGCTTATGTGAATAATAGTTTTGATATGTTTTTCTCTGTTAAGTTTTGTACTTGAGACGTGAAAACAAATACACTAGAATAAAAATAATTTCACCCTCATGCCAACTCTAAGACTCTATTCTGCTTTGAAGATAGAAAGATTGTTTTGATAATTATAAGAAGGTCACTGCAGAGAAGTTTATAAAAGACCATCCAATACATGAATGCAAATGTTTTGGATACAAATTCTTTCTCCAACTGAACTGTACTGAATTCTTGTACATTTTACATGCATTACAACCCATGTATTCTAAAAATTCTATTGCTGTCTCTTCATCATGCATAAAAATGCATTACTGCACCTGTGTATGGTTTGCCAATTGCATAGTGGCAGATAGGGCAGCACTCCAGAGGGTTAATGTCATTGCCCAGAGGATCAATGGGTTGCCCTCTCCCCTCTTTGGAAGAGCTTTATAGCTCCCGCTGCCTTAAGAAAGTTCAAAACATTCTTAAAGATCCATCTCATCCTGGGCACCCTTTTTTTTTTGAACAATTACCATCTGGCAGACGGTACAGGATAATAAAAACTAGGACAAATAGGCTAAAAAGCAGCTTCCATCCCAGGGCAGTAACTAAACTGAATTCTACTATATAGTGCAATATTAATGCAATATTGGGTTTTCAGTTCAATTGTATAGAATGTGAAGGATGTGTGTTTGTGTTTTATTTTTATAGTTATAATGTACACTGAAGATGGCATTTAATTTCATTGTACGAGGTGCAATGGCAATAAAGTAAACTAAAAACAAAAAAAGCATGAAATATTTCAAATAAAATTAAAAATATAGTTTCTGAAAAAGGAGATAACTATCTAATAGTATAATAGGATGACTAATGAAAGGGTGGGAGGAGGAAAGGTAACCTTATAGGACAGTTAGGGAAAAAGCAGAATGCCATAAAAGCAGTGTCTCAGTTTAAGGGATAAATAACATGAAGTGATAATAAATAATGTGCAAAGACTTTTTCATTATAATAAGTGTTAATTTTCAGATGTTATACAATTCCTGCATTCCTTTTGTTACTTTATGCGAATAGATGCACAAAAAGAAAGAGACTTTATTAAAAAAAATCACAAAGATTCGCATTGAAGTTGTAGATATCATCAGGAATTGAATCCAGATTTAATGACACTTTCTTCAACCATTGCTTTATGTATGCCTTCTAGCCTTGGGAAAGAGCTCCATGCAAGTCAGAGACTTTTGTATTTGTGACCTTACTTACAATGAATCTTTTCCCGTGGATGACTAGCTCTGAATCCTAGTCATTGTTTTGATCTTCAAAATCTAACTGTCTGCCAATGAAAAATAAAAATAGCAAATCCCTACATCTTTCTGAAATTAATAGAAAACGTTGCCTAAAAGCTGGTCCTTTCTCTTCTATACATTTCCATTCAAAATGCTATTAAATTTCGAGTGCCGCCTCAATGAAGAACGTGAGTCTTTTTTCCTCAGAATATTTCAAGCAGATGTAAAAGTGCTAAATATTATTATTACTGTCAATTTTCAGAGCACAAAAGACTGCCATCAATGATTTAGTTTAGGCTTTGAAACACCTCTTACGTTTTTCCCAACCCAGTGATGTTGTTAGGCTGCTTCAATTACATTGCCTAATATATGTACGCACACATGCAAGCTAATAATAATAATTATTGCCTCAGAAAGGCATAACCTCTTATGCACTACTTATTTCTCAAGATATGCCGCCAACATTCATTTCTTGCTCTGAAATGCGGAAGGGAGAAATAATTGATGATCCTGGTTGGATGGCAGTTTGAATTATCTAGTGGAAGAATTGCATTTTTAAAGCTCAATGTTCACATAGTTTTGTTCCGACTTGACCTGTATAAAAGTGTGTGAATCGTTAAGACTCCTGTCCAAACTCAAGTGCCAACATAATATCAAGGCAGTAACAAAAGAAGAACCTAACCATAACTTTTCAGCCTTAGACTGACCTTATAAATAAGTAACCATGGAGATAGCACCAAATGAGCCAAAGACACAATACAAAAATTCAGCAAAGTTTGGACTTGTAACGGGAAAAAAACCCTGCTCGGAAGAGAGATTGTATTTCAAATACAGCACTTAAACCAGGTTCAGAGTAAGAGCTTTGAAATTGCTTTAAAAGGTGTGTGTGTGTGTGTGTGTGTGTGTAAAATAAAGGATAGTTTGTAAAAAATAAAGCTGCTCAATTTTCCAAACAAATATTTAATAAGGCAGTTCATACAAACTTATTCTCCTTTTCATGTTTTTAAGATCTGAAAAGGGATTGTTAAATATTCCATTCTGAAAACCAAGTACTGCAATATAAAGAGGAAATTCCACAGTTTTGTAATTTGAAGAAAACTTAAAATTCCACAGCCAGAAAGGTGAACAGGCAATCTGGGGACTTTGCAGAATTCTGGAAGGCCTGAGGCGCGTGTGCACGCACGCACGCGCACACACACACAGGGGGAGGTGGTGTTCTTTCTTCTCATGGGCCAATACATAAGAATTGTAGAAAAACCTAAAATACCAAATTAACTCTTAGGAATATGGAGCCATAAAATGAGAGAAAGTAAGGGTGGAATTTAACCTTAAAGATTAAGGTTAAAGCCTTCAGTCCAGTGCAGTAGACAGCATCCCTTAGAAATTGTCCTCCAGATTCTGTTTAAACAAATTCCCCAGCAATAGAGAAAGGAAAACTGTCTGTTCCTTTTCCGAACAGCAACTACCAATAGGGTATTTGTCCTGATGTCTAACTGAAATCTGCTTCCTGTTAATTTAAACTCATGGCTTTTTTTTCTTTGTTTGGGAACAGCTCTGAACAATTTAGCCTTGTGTTGTATATGAGAAACCTTCAGATACTTGAAGACTGCTATTATGCATCCTCACTGTTCTCCAAGATAAGCAGACCCATCTCTCCAACCATTATGCATAAGTTTTTGTTTCCAAGCCATTTGGCATCTTACTTTCTCTCCTCTGGACATACTGAGATTTATATATTTCCTTCCTACAATATGACATTAGGGTGCAGGAGGAGGTGTTCACTGTAGCAGCTCCCCTCCTCTGGAATTGAAAGATCCTGAAGCATGGATGTGTGTGTGTGTGTGTGTGTGTATAAATTATACATTTTTCTTTAATAAAGATAAAAACTCAATATCTACATGAACAGTGTGCTGTCTGAGTACAGTTAGTTTTGAAAAATAATAATAGTAATAATAACAATAATATTCATATCATTGATAGTAATCACATAATCATAATATTTGCTTATCCTTACTAATAAACCTTCATTGTATAGTTAATCATTCTCTTAAACTTTGGAGTTTCTAACTTCTGTTTCTGTTAACTAACCATTAGTAAAACAATGGCCCCTATTCTTATGGCCTTTTGAAAGCAATGAAAATACAGCCCTCCCGGAAGAAGTTTTATATAATGGTACCATTTTCTACAATTGTATGATTTGAGTTTTTTATTTTAGTTACTACTTTAATTCATTTTAATCTAACTTTATATCCTATTTTTATTATGTAAATTTGGTAAGCTGCTTAGAATCTAATTGGTTTCAGTGGTAAAGTAAATATAATACATAAGTAAATATCACAGTAAGGGATTTCAGATGTCTTCAAATTCTCAAATTTATTGGCCTTACTTTAAGAACTTACACTCATTCTTCATAGCCATAACTATCTCTTTACCTATCTGGGGTTTATAATTTAACTCATTACCTTTTTTTTTTTTGCTTGAATGAATGCACTAATCTAATTATTTCAAATACTGGACCTTATTTGAATGGGACCAAACTACCTATTAATACTTTGTGATGTAAACAATCTGAAACAGTTTTGAATCTATGTTGTTTGGCAGTTAAGTTAAGCTTTGAGCTCTCTCTTTATTTAATCAACCTACCACATCTGATTGGTTCATGATAATATTAATAATGAGAGTGAAGAAGATCTTAAAGTCAAACACATTAGAGGCAATACCATCAAGATAACTAATGCCTGGGCAATTAGGTACACAGCTGGAATAGTGGACTGGACTCAGGCAGAATGAAAAGAAATACCAGAAATATAATGAATTGAAGAAGAAAAAAAGGGCTTCAGAAGAATATCTGAAAGACAGTAATGAAGATGCACTAAAGCTGGTACAGCATGAAGGTTTACAGAATACCAGAGACTGGCTTACAAAAAGACCAAATGAAGAATAGAGAAGAGCGATGGCAAGACAAAGTATTATATGGCCAGTAAATAAAAAAGCATAGCAGCCAAAGCAGATAACAATAAGACCTGGCAATGGCTAAGAGCAAGAAAGTTGAAGAAAGAAACAGAGGGCTAAATCCAGCTCCACAAGACCAAGCCTTAAGCACAAATGCATAGAAAGTCGGAAATGAAAAGACAGACACAGGCAGCAAATGCCAATGTCTTCAAAGAAGCTGAAGAAACAGTGGACCACTCATTCAGCTGCCACAAGAAGAACTCACAAACTACCTACAAACAATGGCATTATCAACTATCAACAATGGTGAATTAGAAAATATGCAAGAAATAGCTCTTTGAGAGAGATAGGCAGTTCAGAAACGTGAAAAAATAAAATAAATACATACCACATGCAAAACACAATTTTACTTGCAACAGCTTGCATCATTCAACAATACCTTTAACACCATCAGACATCTGCTATCCCAGGTCCTTAGAAAGGATTCAACATGTGCATAAAAATGCCAAATCCAGGTTAAACATCTGGCTGATTGTGCAACCAATCATATTAACAATACAATCAGTTGGGACTCTGCAGATGAAACAAAACAAAAACAATGGAATTAACCAATACATATAATGTGCACACAAACACACAAAAACATATAAATAGATATACATACATACATAAATATATACACACTACTAGTTATACAAGAGATATAGAGAAATTTGTTTTACTCAGTTTTAATATATAATGTACATAACTCCCCAATTTATAGCTATACCAGAAAGTATATTCACACCAAAATCTACATACTCAGAATCTTACACTTACACTTACATTTGCAATTTATAAAAGTGGAACGTAGATGTGTATATTATAAAATTAATAAAGTTGAATTTCTATGCCCACCTCCTTCAGATTAGAAATTCCAGTTCTGAATGGGTTTTACATTAATATAGGACTTCAATCATTAAGAGCAAATGCTGAGAATCCTTGTAACCGCAACTCAAATTTAATTTGATGTCAGTTGGCAGTCTAGCACTACTTGTTGTAAGTGGATGCAGTCATTTATTTATAGATCTGAAATATACAACAGGTATGGGGATGGCAATTACACTGCTTCACAAGAGTAAGGTCATTTTTAAAGTGCATAACAAATGGGAGCACTGCTATAAAAATAACCTTTATTACATAGAATAAAAAAGAGGTCTTTGGATGTGAGTAAGTAAAAGTAAGTAATTTATTGTGACAAAGTGGAGATTTTGTGAAAGTTTTTTGGGAGATAGATATAGAAACTTTCTTTGTTACAGGATAATACTTTTTTCTTCTTCCGTAGATATGAAACACGTTCTCCCAGGCTGTATGGAAATATACTAATTTGTAACTTTCAAAACCAACACACTTATGCTTCAGAGATACATAATTTAGTAACAAACAGCTAGCCTGAATTTTGATCAGGTTTTAAAAATGGGTACAATAGCCTCCAGACATCAAATGAGCTGACAAAGCTCCCCTGCTAGTCCCCCATCCTTTCTTTCTGAAAGTTAAAGAATTCAATTACCACTTTCTCAAATCTTCAAAGAAAACATAGAAATCAGAGGAGGAAAAGGAGGAGTGCAATGCCCTAACCAATCTGGTAAGTGCAGGATCTGGGTTTACTGAACAACTGCAGGCTATTTAATCTAACTGAGGAGAATTTGGTGTTCGTACTGTATGCCCTGAATAAATAAGATTTAGCAAACTCTTCTGGTTAAATCTGGCATTTCACTGCCAACAGATGACAATACTGCAATGCCAATGTACATTTCACCAGGAATGGGTTCACTTACCTTCGCCACCGATTCGCATCGCAACATTTTATACTGTACCTTTCTCAACAAATGGAGCCAAGGATCATTTCTATTTAGAGGTTTAAATTGTGCCAGTTCTGACAATCAATTCCAGTGGGAATAGCAATAAAGTCGGGCATATGTACCAATTTCTTCTTTTGACTTGTTCTGCATTAAATCAGTAAGGGCAGCACCAATCACCAGTCTCAGTCTTTTGGCAGAATAGCAATTGGCAATTAGGGCAGCAGAATTTGCACTGTCTTGCTTTTCTGGCTGGCTGAAGGACTAAAGGAAAGCACTTTAATGTGGCCATCAAGTTTTGCCCTGAAGAGTATGTCTCTTTGGATAATCGATCATGTCTCTACATCATCTTTCCAGTGGATATAAATGGTGCATTCGCCTACTAACCATCCTTTACAAGGACCCAAACTGTTATTAAAATAATGTTAAATAGCTGCCACACATGGAAATAGAAGCTGTCTCTCGGATTTTCATGGATCAGAATATAAAATGATACTTTGCCTTCTCTGCTAGAAATAGATCAAGGAATTTCATAACTGGAAGAAAAGCTACATTTACAAAGCATTTCCTTTCCTTTTGTTCGTTCCCTTTTTCCTTTTTACATTATGTCTATTGGTTTGTCAGCCTGCAAGCAGGAACTATCTTCTTATCTTGTAATAATGTGTGATGGTACTTAGAGGAATATTTGATAATAATAACAACAACAATACTGCAAATCTTACTAATACTTAACAAATGTAATATCAGAAAATGCAATTATGTCACTTTGTCATATGTATGACAAAGTCATATTGTATCTATTTACAATTATCTCATATTAACATTTGAAAGATAGCTTTTATCTCAGATGAATCTAAAAGCAAGATAAGGATTTTTTAATCTAAATTACTTTTCTAAATAACCTTCAATTGTGCAAGCGTAAAAAAGATATGATTGGACAGCAGTTAAAAAAATTATAAAATGTTTTTTTCAGGTTGAGTCAATTTTCTTTTATATGAATAAAATATTTTCTAGTTTTGTTTTGCACACAGATGAAGAATGAAACCTACCAGTGGCCAATATTGGATAAAAGCATTATAAATAAACCAGGTTTATTAATAAATCCACAGATTATGTTCTAGAGCAGATAATGCTATCTTTTTTTGTCTATATTGTGATTGTCCATGTCTTTTTATATTTGTCCATAATCAGTAGAATTTTACATTCTAATCCATGAAAATCCAAGAGATAGCTTCTATTTCCATGTGTGGCAACCCTTTAACATTATTTTAATACCAGTTTGGGCCCTTGTAAAGGGTGATTAGTAGGTGAATGCTTCATTTATATATGCTCTCTATTTAATGCAATTGCCGATTTCTTCAAAGGCCTTCTTTTTTGCAAAGTCTACAAAGTAAACCTATCTTATTATAAAAGCCAGATAATAGCAACAAAAGCAGTTGGGAGACCTCCATGACATATTTTGATTTTACTTCCCTAGTGATACTGAAAGAGGAGAGGAGGGGAGGGGAGGGGAAGAAAAGAGAAGAAAAGAGAAGGTTTGCATTATACCATTTCTTTCTCATTCCTTTCTCTTTATGGGGAGATTAACAAACAATCTGAAGTGTTTGGGTCTCTAAATTTGGACCATCCTTAGGAAATATACACCATGATGATATGGATAAATAGCAAATAGATTCCTTCAAATGAGTTCAAAATATCAGCAGAATTATACTTCCTGCCAAATGGATGCAAAGCCATCATCCAAATATTCTGCAATGCAATACCAGACATGGATACCAGACTGTTGAACACTTAACCAAACAAGAAAATATTGTATCTATAACTAAAAGGGAAGTCTTTTCTACAGTGGCCCCTACTCTATGTGTTAGATTCGTGGGTAATTGAAAAACGAGTCACAGCAACAGTTCAGCACTTTATTTCGATCCAAGCTGTAGTGAACACTGAGTGCTGGCAGGCTCCAGGGAAGCTGCTTTTAAGGGCTTGCCTGAAGACGGCCAGTCACTGACAGCCATTTAAAACTCCCGCTGCTTGCTTAGCCAATCAGCGGCCAGTATGCAAATTTTCCTACGTACGTCCATACGTAACACTATGGAACATTCTCTCTTTGAAGATTAGAAGGACTCCAACTCCAACCCTTTTAGCCTTCCATAAAGCTCTTAAAAACATGGTGATGTTCCCGAGCCTGGGCCATCATGTGCACTAAGGACCCCACTTCCTGTCTATGTTGTTAACAGATAGCTTGTCCTTGTATGTACTTCAAATTAGATGTTTTAATGTTCTCTGCTGTTTTTAATGTTTTTTATTGTTTTTATTGTTTTACCATGTCTCTTAAATTTTTAATAGTAATATATGTTTTAAATTGTAAGCCACCCAAAGTCATTTACTGAGATAAGGAGCTATAGAAATAAAATAAAACAAATAACATTATATACCATTCAATTGGAGAAGTAATATGAGGGGGAAAATAAAATGTTCTTAAAAATAACATTTGAGGTACCGTATTTTTCGGAGTATAAGATGCACCTTAGTTTTTGGGGAGGAAAATAGGGGAAAACAATCTGCCTACCAGGTATTCATCTGGCTAGCATCCTTAGTCTGGTCAGCTTCAGCACATTATTTTATCCCCTGGTTAGGACTTAAAAAAACCTTCTTCTGAGAGAATAACAGTGAAAGAGCCTGCAAGCCAGTAAGAGCTGGGAAGATCATTAGCACCTGGTTAGGGCTAGAAAAAAACTTCTTTGGAGCAAGTAGAGCAATGAAAAAAACCCTGCAAAGACTTAGGGCTGGAAAAACATTCTTTGGAGAGAGTAACAATGAAAAAGCCTGCAAGGTAAGAGCTGGGAAGATCTGTTAGCACCTAGTCAGGGCTGGAAAAAAAAAAGCTACATTCGAAGTATAAGACGCACCCAAATTTTCAGCCACTTTTAGGGAGGAAAAAGGTGCGTCTTATACTCCAAAAAATACGGTAACTATCAAGCATTTATATAGAAAAGTATTTAAGAGAGAATTTTGGGTCTATTTTATGTTAAAAGCCAAGCTATAATAACTTGATAGAACATGAGGACTAGAGGACTTAAATAGATATTTGAAGGGGGAAAAAGATGCTTAAAGGAGTGTGAAGTAAAATCTGCTTGCAACTTCTTATGTAAAAAGGATCTTTTCCCCAGATGTTACCTCTGTGTCCTTTCTGTTTTTGGATACAGAATACTGCATAATCCTAGTATAACAATGATTGAGACATTTCAGAAGTGGTAGCAGCTTTGTTGTAGCATCATTGATTTTACTCAGATTATAGATATTTAACCCAAACCTAGAATTTTAGCTTGAATGTACGTCATGTCATTTAAAATAATAATAAAATGATGATAGTTCTGACTGAGGGTACACAGTAGAGGCTTTTATAGATTTGAAAACTAAACTTTACTGCTTTATCAAGCAAATAAAAACCAAAGTGCAAAAATGGCCCCAGAAGACTTTTTTTAAAATCATACTGTAATTGAGTAATGCCAATTGATTTCATAATTACAATAATTTTAAAAGAATATCTTTTCTCATATGAACTATATTTTCTTAACTTTATTGGAGGAAACATGAGGCATTGATGTATGGTATGTGCAAATCCATATATGACAATACATAACATCAGCATAACTAAGGAGCCATGGTGGCACAATGCTTAAAAAGCAGTGCTGCATGTTAATTCTACCCATTGCCATTGATCCCAACCAATCAAGGTTGACTCAGCCTTCCATCCTTTTGAAGTAAGTAAAATGAGAACCCAGATTGCTGGGGCAATATGTTGAGTCTGTAAAACACTTAAAGAGTGCTGTAAAGCATTATTTAAGTCTAAGTGCTATTGCTATTGCTTTTGCTAATAAACAGCATAATTCTGGAAATGAAAAGGCATTCTAAATACTTTTTGTTTCATGAAACTTCTCACTGGAGTTTTTAAAGTTTCCAGAGGAAAGAAGGAAGGAAGGAAGGAAGGAAGGAAGGAAGGAAGGAAGGAAGGAAGGAAGGAAGGAAGGAAGGAAGGAAGGAAGGAAGGAAGGAAGGAAAGAAGGAAGGAAGGAAGGAAGGAGGGTAATGTAATCACACTTCATGTTATTCCTTAAGCACAAGGAACAGTGGCCTTGAATGAGAGAAATATTAATTTTCATCTGTACTTCTGGAAAAAATTGTCTTAGACTTTTGAAAATAAGATAATTATTGAATTGAAGATACATTTATTTAATTGAAAAGGAGTAAAATTCTTTCCCAATATCTAATTTGGCTCTTATAATTCTGTGCCACTAACTATAAGATGAGCAAGATAATTTTTGCATTAGAAGTAACATTGCAGTAATGTTCTTAAGTGGCATATTAGAATTCATTGTTATTATCATTCGTGAAGAATCTTAAATTCAAACGTTACATTTTCCTTCTTATGATAAATGAGTTGACGTAAATTATTTATTTAATTTATGTCAGTTCAATTCTTCTCAAGTAGCAGTGTGTGATGGAATGTGTAGCTGAAGAAGGGGTGTAGGGGAAGATGGGTGGCATATAAGTTTAATAAATACCGGTAAATAAAACATTGGCAGTAGAAACATGGCTTCCCAGGAAGGAGGCAACACATTCCAGAAAAGAGGCCAATCCAAGAGACTGTACCACCCTGAATTGGATGGGACTGGGAGAAAATGGTTCAGGATAGCCACACTCTAGAATCTCCCAGAGTATATCTATTAGTTTAAAAGCTTGTAGTTTTAATCTGGCAAGATTCTGTCTATTATGTGTAAGCAAATAATGAGCTTGAGTTTATTAGATCTCACTAACATCTTTGGGCATAGACCTGACATAGAGCCAATAGCTTTTTGTTGTTGTTATTGTTGTTGTTGTTATAAAAATTGCCTAGATTGCGTAAATAGGTAGTTCTTACGACCATTAATTCAGTGATTATTCAAAATTATAATGGTGCTGAATGAAGGGACTTACAATCCATGCCTGAAGTTATGAATCAAAATCTGGGGGCTTGGGAGCCCACCCTCACTTATAATGTAGGACTGCTACAACTTCCTCTACAGATCTATCTCCCCAATCTATGCCCTTTTGGCCACCCTGCCAAGCAGACCTGACAGCAGTACCACATAGGGCTGGGCTTGAAATAAAGGACCTTAAAAGCAGCCAGTTGCTTTTGCCCCCAGACCTTAAAAGCAGCCTTAGCCAGTTGCCTTTGCCCCCAGGCCTCAACTTCAGCTCCAGTGCCCCACTGCCACTGAAAAATACCAAATTCTCTACACTGCAAACAGCTATGCCAGCACCATTCTACGCAGTCCAACTGCCAGGTGCTGCTCACCTTCAGCCATTTTTCTCTTTCAGCTGACAGGCCTATGCAGCTTATCTGAGGAAGCTCCTTGCTGTGCAGGCCTTCTTACCAAGGCTATCTCATGACATTCTCTTAGTTGGCAACTAATTGTCATGATAGTTTGGAAATCTCATTAGACAAATTGAGTATGCCATTCCTTCTCCAAATGATATGGGGAATGAAGCTTCTGAAATATTGTGAGAATAGGATGCTGACATGGATATTTGACAGGATACTTAAGGCTACCTGCTAAGTTTTTACACTAAATGCAGCAACCCTCCACCAACTCAATAGCAACCCATGCCTGAGGGACCTCCATGCTCCTTAACTGGGACTGTCTATAAGAAGACCCATAGGATTGCTTAGAAACTACAATCCCATAAGATTGCTTAGAAACTACAATCAGAAGTGTAGGAATAATAGTCATGGAGCAAAGCAAAGTGACTGAGATTATGGTCCCAGTTCTGGTCATAAGTCAAAGACCACCTCTAAAACTATCTGAGAATTTGACTGCAGAATGTCTCACAAAAGAGATTATGATTATAATTACAGATGTGACTGTAGACACTCAATTTTGTGTTGTCTCTGAGTTGATTTTGAGTTGATTTTTCCATTTGAGATGGTGGCTGCCCAGTCTCTTCTTGAAGACCTCCAGTGATGAAGCATACATGGCTTCTGGGGGCAGGCTGTTCCATTGGTTGATTGTTTTAGCTCTCGGTAGGTTTATCCTTGATTCCTTCTTGGCTGCTTCTTTCCTTGACTGATTTCCATTCATTGCTTCTTGTCTTGCTTCCCATAGCTTTGCTGAACTTCAACCATAGAAGCAGATGGTGGTGAAGAGAAGATACCAATCTTCTGTATAATAACCCATTACAGCCAAAAGCCTCAAAGAAGAGGGGGTCAACCTAATCTCCAAAGCATCTTAAAACATGACAAAGAAGCAATGGATGGAAACTAATCAAGGAAAGAACCAACCTAGAACTAAGGGGAAATTTCCTCACAGTGAGAGCACTTAACCAGTGGAACAGCTTGTCTTTAGGGCTTGTGGGTGCTCTGTCACTGGAGGATTTTGGGGAGATATTGGACAGCCATTTGTCCAGAATGGTGTAGGGTCTTCTGCTTCAGCAGGGTGACTGGAGGACCTCCAAGATCCCTTCCAACTCTGTTCTGTTAATTTTGGCAGAAAATGTATAACATATATAGCTGGGCGGAAACGATCTAAATCCATAAGTACATGGTAGCAGTGGTGAAATCTACATACCTTTCCTACTGGTTCAGAAGTGCACGCTTCACCATTTTGGAAGTGCACATGCCTGCTTTTTCACCCCTGCTCCGAGCGTGCACACACGTTTTCACCCTCTGTGCATCTGCAGAATGCTTTGCTCATGCACAGAATGCTTTACACATGCACAGAGGGTTAAAAAAGAAAATTGTCGTGTCTGAGTGGGTGGGCGGAGCCTCGCGCTGCCGCTGCTACTTGTTCTCCAAACCACCAGTGGCCGCCGCTACTGGTAGGCCCAAACTGGGCCAAACTGGTAGCATTTCACCCCTGCTTGGTAGTATACTGAAAGGTTTTTTTTAATGGATGCATAGTTTTTCATGGATACAGACAGCTGTCAAGATAAAGTGGAAGAAAACAAAAACTCCCTTTCAGTCATAGTTTTCATTTCTGAACCATATTTATAATTGGTGAAAGGCTTTACATTAAATGACAAAGGAGCAACAATAAAATCCAATACACAATATCACAATCCAAAACTCATGACATACAAACAGTTCAAAGCAGAATTTCAGCTATTTCCACAATAGTGATTGATACTGTCTTCCAACGTCATTCAGAAAAATCAACATGCTCCTTTACCAGTAACGAAGACAGACCTTACATCACTGCAGCAATGGCTTAATAGCACTCTAAAATGTTATAAATTGCTAGTGCAGAAATTTCCTATAATGCCGAGCAATACTAGATAACCAATCTGAATTTTAAACTCATAAAAACATACATTTATTGCAAGCATTCTATCCCTGTTCAGCTAATACAACCATAGATAATTATAAGGTATTATTAAAAAAATAGTGCAAGAAACAGATTTCTAAAAACAAAGCAGGTTATAATATTTAGTACTTTTGTGAGTCATGAAGAACTCCTTTGTAAATAACCATATTTTGTGTAAATTAATTTGTCTACCATTGCAATCACTATGTTGGCAACATAGAGTGGGCAGCTATATTAAATCTAAATAGTAATAATAATAGAAGGACTCAGTATGTGGATAAAAATGCCAAATCTAGCCTAAACATCTGGCCGACTATGCAACCAACCATAATTTTTATTATTATTATTATCATTACTGCAGTTTATCCACATCTGATACACACGATAAGAGCTTGGAAATCATTGGTTTGAAAAAATAAAAATGCAGAATTTGGAGATCCTTGAATATTGAAAAAAATAGATATTTCAATTTTGACAGACCAAGTTAGGGCACCTAGTAATGTACACTGTTGCAATTGAGCTATAAATCAAAAGACAACCCTGTTTATAAATTCTGATCTCAAAGTTTAATTTAATAGGCACACTCCAACCACTATTGCTTATTTCACACTTCAATAAGTAAAGATGCATTAATAATCAAAACTTTGTAGTGTAATTAATGCAAGCTTTAGGCTTCTGACAACAAAATGACTGCATGTTTATATATTTGTTGGGTGGGAGGGGACCAAAAAAAGCTTACATTTGCTTATTTTCTTTTTCTAGTTGTAAACAGCACACATATTATGCATGGCTAAAAACTACAAAGAAAACCACAAATCTCTTTTGTACATATGGTAATCAATAAGTATATATTATATAAAGTGGCAAATTATATAAAGCTCCAGATGAGCTGTCAGCTCATTCATGCCAGTTCCAATTTAATAATGTCTGTTTTCTTTATTCTTTTTAACTATTCAGTGGTTTACATTCTGCTATTGAAGACTAACCTCTTTAGCTTCTTTCAGACTCACACAGATTTTTTTTAAAATCCTGCCTTCATTATTTTTTATAAATAACTTATAAATAACTCAAGGTGGCAAATGTACTTAATACTTCCTTCTCTTCTTATTTTCCTCTTATTATTATTTTCCTTCCTCTCCTTCCTCTCTTCTTATTTTCCACACAACAGCACTGTGAAATAAGATGGGCTGAGAGAGAGAGAGTGACTGATCCAAGATTACCAAGCTGCCTTTCGTACCTAAAATAGGTCTAGAACTCACAGTCTCCTGGTTTCTAGCCTGGTCCCTAATCACTACACCAAATTGGCTCTTGAACCCAGCTTATTGAAGTGTGTGTGTGTGTGTGTGTGTGTGTGTGTGTGTGTGTGTGTGTGTGTGTGTGTGTGTGTGTGTGTGTGTGTTATGGTCAATCTAGATACTGAGAGCACAATGAAAAGTAATTTCAAAGTAATTTCAAAGAAAGAAAATAGGAGGCATCTAAAGAAATCAGAATAGCGGTGATAAAATGAGGAAAAAGCCACCTAGGTCTATGTGGAGGCTCAATCAAAGATTGAGTGTTCAAAACTTATATTTGTGGGAAATATTAAGAATATGGAAAAAGGTCAAGATGCCCAAGAAGAAATATAAGAGGCAAGGTGGCATAGTAGCAGAACAAGGAAATGGCTTCTCGTCAAGAGACCAAATTGCCTCTAGGGATATTTCATGACATCATTACTCAGATAGAAGCCCTTCCCTTTCCAAACTTATCTTCCCACAAAGAATAGCTAGTCAAAATGTTCAGAAATGGTAAATAAAATAATAAAATAATAAAATGCAGTAATCTTATAATAAAGAAAGAAGGGAAAACCTTATGGTTTCTTCTTTTATGCTCAAGCAACTCAATATCTATTTAGGGCAGCATCTTTCTCCAAACAAAATGGTCCAGTAAAAAGACAAAGGTTCTCCATTTATCTGGACTGATGCTGACTTCTCATGAAGGATAGGTGCAGAACATAGTTTCCAAACAGACCATTGGAGTTGTTTTCTACAGACACTCTCAATTCTTGGATAGAGATTGAGAAAGGACTGCTTTGAAAATAAATATGCTTCATTGTTTCAAAATTTAAATGTAAGTCATAAGTTCGGAGAAAGCATTTTAAAATTAATACTTAAAGATTATTTTTAAATTATCATTTAATGTCCATATACAGTTTACAGTATACCAAAGGCTAATAATGTTAGTTGGACCCGGAGAATTAAAAAGGTGATAGTTTATTTTATTCATGTTGTTTTTTGTTGTTATAGGAAATGTTATATTCTGGATCAATCAGGGCATACACATCCTATAATCAATACTTAATCTCTCTCTCTCTCTCTCTCTCTCTCTCTCTCTCTCTCTCTCTCTCTCTCTCTCTCTCTCTCTCTCTCTCTCTCTCTCTCTCTCTCTCCTCCCTCCCTCCCTCCCTCCCTCCCTTGCTTGAGCTACAAATGAAAGGCTTCACTTGGTCTGAGCATTGCCATAAAGAATTTCTTTCGATACCTCTCTTATTTTACAATGCTGATTACCAGCTCTGTGTGATTTTCTTTGATAAATTGTATGGATCTGTTCAGACTGGATGAACAATGAAGTAGATATGCAATTCTTTTACATTTATAGAAAACAAACACCAATTACTATTGGTGATTGCTATTAGTGGCTCAATGCTGCCTTCCTCACTGGCATATAATCAAAGAAATAAAGTTTCTTTTAAAGTTAATAGAATTATTGTGTTTTCTGGTGTGTGTGGGTTTTTTTTCAAATTGAAAAAGCAATATACTGGCTTAAATGTTTTCCTTAAACCCAACAGAGAAAGTAGGGTATGGTTTATAGACGTATATAGATTGGCCCTGATCCATTTTGAATACTGAATCCAATTCAGATCATTAATCTTACTCAATTTAAAAAATTGATTTCATTGATAAAGTTGATTTGAACCTTCAGTTGAAAGCATTAGTCTGCTCAGCTTGATTTTCTGAAACAATTTATAAAACCTTTTTTTTACAAAGCCTTTGTAAAACTCTCAGATCAATTTGTAGGCATCTGATTTGATTATTCAGTTTGATTTTCCAGCTCAATATTTTGATTTAACTAAAAATTTAACTTCAAATTAAATCTCTAAATTGAAACTCCAAAAAGCCGTTACATGCTATTATGCATGCTTCTGATATCTCAAATTGTTATTTAACAGAATGTAACATTTTCAGAATAATTCAACTGTTATTATAAAATATTCATTGTCTAGAATATATTGAACATTGCAGCTGTTGTCAAATACTGTCCAGATAATATAGATAGCAAAATATTTGAGCATATTGGCCGATTGTTTTACTTCTAGAACAATAAAAGACATATTTATATGCATATAAGCATGAACAGGAATAGCTGCTTCTTGTATCAATATCATTTTTTATTAGACAGCCTAATCAGAATTAATCATTTCTAATTTTATTTGAATAATGTGAGAAGGGTTTATGTGTATTCCACAGAAATCAACATTTTAACCTAGACAAGATTCCACTTAAATTTGTTTGCATTCTGACAGATTCAGTTTCAAAAGAATGTAAGAATTCTTCCTTCACCAGTAGAAATTACAGAAAGAAGGAAGAACAGCTTTGGTGTTGCATTTTTTTAAAAAAAATCATAGATTAATTTACAGATGAAAATGGGGCAGGTTATTCAGAATAACATGTTACTTAGCTGATAAATGTTGCAAGATGACCATAAATCTACCTTCATGAAAAATTGTTGCAAATGTGAAAAAGGCACCTTATTGTTATGCTTTCAGTCTAGATGATGAGCAGTTGATATCTGATTTGAATTCATAATGCTTTATTTAAATTACACTGCCACCTGTCAATAGGAAATAGACTGAGCTGTATTTCATCAAAGTTCCATAGGGAATGTTCAGTTATAATTAACCTACCTCCCCCCCTCTCCCTCCCCCCTCCCCTCCCCCCTCTCTCCTTCCCTCCCCCTTCCATGCCTCCCACTCCTTCTCTCTCACTTAGGGAAAAATTGTTAGTGCAATGGATTGTTTGTGCCATTTCCCATTTTTGTAACTATCTATCATGGGAAAGTATTTGAATTTTAATCTAATATGTTTCTCTGAAATATCACAGAAGATGCTTCCTCTAATCTGCTTGGCATTGTGATCAGCTGTCCGTCTTCTGCATGCTCAAACTAATCACAACAGTTGACTATGGAGCTGAATGGCTTTGCTGAACTCTTAGAAAAGGCCAAGTAATATCATGCATACATTTAAATGAGCAGAATACAGAGTGTAAAAAGAAAATAAAGAGGGGGTTCTTTACAACATCTCATTTCTTTTTCAAAGATTGCCAAAACAGATGAAATGGTAATAACAATGGACATCAATGTGGTCACATTCATTGGATTACAATTCTCAACTGTTCTTTCTCCCTCTCCCTCTCTGTGTGTCTGTGTGTCTGTGTACACATTTTGGATAAAGCATTACCATTAAACTGATATTCCCACATTTATGATGATCACTATTTCTATTATGAATCTTGCTTCTGGAAAAAGAGAGAAAAGTTGTATCTCTGAGGAATGATGGGCACCTTTTCTGCCCAGTTTATACTGACAATATTGTTTTAAGCATTATTTCTGAATAGAATAGAATAGAATAGAATAGAATAGAATAGAATAGAATAGAATAGAATAGAATAGAATAGAATAGAATAGAATAGAATTCTTCATTGGCCAAGTGTGATTGGACACACAAGAAATTTGTCTTTGGTGCATATGCTTATATGCTTATATTGCTTATAGTACTGTAGCTTATCGTTGGTTTTACATTGTATTTAGACATTCCAGAAAAGACATGTATCACTTTATTTAACATTCCAATACATTAAAAAAAAATGGAATGCCATTTCCAAAGAAATAGGGATAGGATGCAAGTTAGATGCAACTATTTTTAGAAGCTTCTTTTCCCTGTAATCCAAACTATCCCTGAAGGGAAGTTAATATAACATTATATTAGCCAAGTGAAGCTTTTGGTTTAGCTCGACTATTTGGCATTCTATTGATAAATTTGTCACTGTCCTTTGTCAAATGGATTGCAGTTTAATAATTCTGCCTGACAGGAAAATCATGGATTGAATTGGGAGCACATCTGTGACAATCTGAGTCTTGGGACAACTTTATTTTCTTAAGGTTCTCTTTACTGGGAAGCACAGGAAAATGTAAGGAGACTGTTAATGGAGACTGTCAGTTAAGGGCAAGTGACTCACAACGAAACTGTCTTGCAATCCTTTTATGAACCTGATTCAAATGACTTTTAATGTGGTTTGTGATTTAGATTTCTGGAAGCTTGCTTTCTTCCCCATGAGTTTTTGCCTTCCCACTTACAGTGACTTTCCATAGAAGCCTTTTGAATCCCAAGCAATAACCCCAAGCAATGTCTATTGGAAAATAAGAAACAACTATCACAGGGCTGCAGTCTGATTCTCCATAGTGGGTGGAGCTAGCCTCCAAGATTGGGAAGACACATTCCATCAGCCAATCAGGACTGAGTCTGACTTCATATAAAAGCTGTCCTGCTACCATACTCCCCCCCCTTTCGACTCAGTCCTAGGCATTGGACTTGTGTCTCCCCAGTCTTAGTTCTAGCTCTACCTACTATTTCTACTGCTTGTAGCTTCAACTTTCATCTCATCGTTTCACAGACTTGTACTACCTGTCATCATTATCTGTGAGTGCTGGTTCCCCTCTGCACGCCCTCAACTGTCATCTCGGGAGCAGGGGGGGTGCGGCCCAGGCCGCAGGCCATTGCCAACTAGCTGTATTCCTGTCATCGCGGAGCAATTCTACTGCTCACAGGCTGCCTGGCCAGCTTCCTTCCTTAGATGACAGCAAGTCACAGAAGCCCTGCGCTTGCGTGACCATCGGCCAGGGCGGCCTTTACCGCTTCCCGCCAGGAGGGAGAGGGACCTGAGTGACCTGACTGGCCTGGCCGCACAAGCATAGCGCTTACGCGGCCGTCCTCTCCCTCGTCGGAGCGATCGCGTGGCTCTGTGGCCTGGAGATCGCTCGTGCCTGCCGGGACCTACTGTGGCTGACCGAGAGAACTATGGCAAGGTAGGCTCCAACTGAGCCCAGGCCTTCACTTCGGGTGGTTCCTTGGCGCCAACGGCCTCCTGATTCTTCCCGGAGACAGCGGAGCGCTCCGCCCACCATCTGTTCGGCGGGGAGTGCCGCGCAGGCGCATCACGAGCCAGAAACGTCACTGACCTCTTCGGGGAAGTCCAGGGCTTCCCCGCCCTCTCGGCTGCCGACAAGTGCGCGCAGGCGCAGAAGAGGCTTCTGACGTCTCCCCCGAGCCGCCGAACTGCTGCCGCTTCGTCGGAGGGATTCCCTGCTTCCTGTTGCCCGGCAACTGAGCGGGCTCGCTCAGGGACGCTTCCCGGCCGCCGGAGGCTGCGCGCAGGCGCAGACGAGGCTCGTGACATCAGGTCCGAGCCAGAACACGCCGAGCCTCGGAGGGGATTCCCCGGCTTCTCTTGCGGCTCCGGACGAAGACCGACAGCATCGGAAGGCTGCGCACTGACTGAGGAGCACCTGCTCTCTTCCGCGCAGCCTAGGCTATTCCCGCCCCGCGGCAGCAAGCCTCTGCTTCCAGCTGCTGGCCCCATTGACTGACTGGCCTCTCTCTTCTCCGTACCTCCATGCCTCGCTCCCCGGAATGGCCGATAAGCCGTCCAAAATTAAAGCCAAGGCAACTAAGGACGTGCAGGCCTCTGAGGGGAGGGCGGGGTCCTCTTCTACCCCCCCGTCCACCCACAGGGACAGGTCCCCCATGAGACCTTCATCGGGGGGGAGAGCAGCAGGGCTGGATCAGGGGAGGCCTCACACCGTACCAAGGCCTCTGACAAGTCGGGGTCCAAACACACCAAGCATAAGACCCCAGCCCCTGCGGCCCCCACCACCCAAAGGGATGCCGGGGGTTCCCAGACACCACGGTCTCGACGCTCCTCAGGGGCGATGTCCTTGGACAATGTCGATTTATGCCTCGCGACTAGCAACATTTGGGAGGAGCCCCACGCTGACAGTGGCCCCCCCCAGGGCCTTGCCTACACTTCAGTCTCGGCCCAGTTCCAAAGCCCAGAGGTGCAGGCCATGATTCAGGCCGCCATTCGAGAGGGCATAGCAATAGGCATGCAGCACATGGCAGCGTCAACGCCCACAACATCGCACGCGGAACCTCGGCAAACCCTTGCGGTTCCTGACCCGCCCTCTCCAGCCATGGACCTGCCCCTGGACCGGGAAGTGGAGCGCCCAGCGGACTCGCCCCGCTCGACTCCTGAGCTGGAGGATCAGGATCCCGACCTAGACATGTCTGTGGATGAGGACATGGCACCGGAGCCTCCAGCGACCACAGGGCTGTTTAACCCCGCGCTGTTTAAGTCGCTCCTCCACAAGGCCAAAGCCGCAGCCAAGTTCGCCCCCGCTGAACCCACGCCCACCGGGGAGGAGCCTAGCGACCCTTTGTTTGAGGAAACAACGTCGCAGACGGAGGTGGTCCCGATTCCGAAACTGTTCGTAGAGTCGGTGCTAAAGCAGTGGCAAGCCCCAGCGGCTGGGGCCCAGCCCTCCACCTTGGACAAAAAAAATTTTAACGTCGCTCAAGGCTTGGCACAACACATGCCGGTGCCCCCAGTCGATCAACCGATCAAGGCGCTCTATTCCTCCACGCAGCTGCCTGGAGACAGCGATGAGCTGTTGCGACCAGAGGACCGGCGCACCGAGCAGGCCATTCTGCGCACTCACCAAGCCGCCGCCTGGGCTGTGAAGGCATCGACCACCGCCTCGTTCTTTTGCCGGACATCCATTCGCTGGCTGAAGGCGTTACAAGAACACCTGCCCTCGTCAGATGTCCGCGCCCGGCGAGACATCAACAAGCTCCTGGCGGCATCCCAATTTACCTCAGATGCCACCCTGCAGGCAGCCCGCTTTGCGGCACGGGCCATGGGGTCCTCTGTCGTGACCCGCCGCATGCACTGGTTGCACAACTGGCCGGCCGATGCACGCCACAAGTGGCGGCTAGCTATCGCCCCCGTTCAGGGTCAGTCCCTGTTTGGAACTGCCTTAGATCCTTATTTGGTGGAATCCAAAGACAAGCAGAAAGTGCTGCCCAATTGCACCCGGAAGGGGCCCAATCGACCAGCGGCGGCGGCTGCTCCCTCTACATCAACACCCGCAGCCCCCCGCCGCCCCTACCGGGCTCCCCGTTATAACCCGCCTCGGGCTCGGACCGGGGGGAGGCAGAACCAAGGGCAGGATAGGCAGAGGGGCGACCAGTCGAATAAGCGTCCTTTTCGGGGGGCAGGCAGTCGCTCCTTCCGCCGCTACAAATAGATGACCTGGGTCCTCCCATTGGGGGCCGCCTGCGCCTCTTTGCCAGGCGGTGGGAGGACATAACTACAGACGCATGGGTCCGCGAGACCTTGTCATCCGGTCTCGCCTTAGAATTCATCTCCACCCCTCCGGGATTTTTCATGAGGTGCCCCCGATCCTCCAATCCCCGGAAGCGGTCGCTGATGCGAGCCGCTATCCAGCACCTGCTGGAAATTCAGGCCATACAGCGGGTGCCGGAGGACCAGCGGGGGCAGGGATTCTATTCCATTTTGTTCCTCGTTGAAAAATCCTCGGGTGGGTGGAGAGCCGTCCTAGACCTGAAACGTCTCAACAAATTCTTAGTCTATAAGAAATTTAAAATGCACACGTTGCAGTCAATACTGGACGGTATTCGTAAAGGTGACCTTATGTTGTCTATTGATTTAACGGAGGCCTACCTTCATATTCCGATTCGGCCGGCCCACCAAAAGTTCCCCCGCTTCTGCTACCTGGATGAGCATTACCAATTCGCCGCGCTCCCGTTCGGCCTATCTTCGGCCCCTCGGGTTTTCACTAAAATTCTAGCGGCTCTAGCAGCTCACCTTCGGTTAGTCCCTATTCGCCTTCAGTGCTATCTGGATGACATACTCGTCCAGTCCACCTCGCCCTCCCGGGCAGCGTCGGACCTTAGCACTACCATAGAGACGCTGCAATATCTTGCTTTTTCCGTTAACTTTCCGAAAAGTCACCTCGACCCGACCACCAGAATTACTCATCTGGGGGCCATTGTGGACTCCCTGGAGTGCAGGGTGTACCTCTCCCAAGAGAGGCAGGACAGCTTGTCTGCCCTCTCCCAACAGGTCATGGGCCTTTCACAGGTACCATTGAAACTTTTGTCATCCCTGTTGGGAAAAATGATTTCGGCCATTCATATAACCCCTTGGGCACAACTGCACTCCAGGGACCTTCAATGGTTTCTCTTGCCTTTTCAGCGAGCGGGCAGGAGCAATTCTTCCAGCAAGGTCCAGCTTCCAGAGACCGTACGCCGTTCCATTCGGTGGTGGCGTTCGGGAGCGATGTCCCAGGGAACCAGTTTCCTCGAACCCCAGAGGGTAACCTTGACCACCGACGCCAGCCTCCTGGGCTGGGGCGCCCACACTCAATCGCAGGTGGCGCAGGGCACCTGGACACCAGCAGAAGCGTCCTCGAACATCAACCTCTTGGAACTGCGAGCGGCGTTCTTGGGTCTTCAACACTTCCAGCACGAGTTATCCAGGCAGCATGTCCTCCTGCTCACGGACAATATCACCACCAAGGCCCACGTCAATCGGCAAGGGGGCACGGTATCGCATCGGCTCCTTGCAGAGGCGAAGGCGCTGGGCCTATGGGCAGAGAGGCACCTGCTATCCATCCGGGCGGAACATATATCAGGGGTTTCCAACTGCATGGCAGATTGGCTCAGCCGGCATGAGGTGGACTCTGCGGAGTGGAGTCTCCACCAGGACATTTTTCAGGAGCTGGTGGAGCGCTTCGGCTGTCCGACCATCGACCTGTTTGCGACTCCGCAGAACGCCAAACTCCCCCGCTATTTTACCAGGTACCGGTCGTACGGGGCAGAAGGGACGGATGTGCTGCGTTGCCCCTGGCCGAGCGAGCTACTCTACGCCTTTCCTCCGCTGGCCCTTATACCTCGCGTCATCCGCAAGATCTTGACCGAGGAGGCGGAGGTGATCTTCCTCGCCCCCCACTGGCCTCGGAGAGCGTGGTTTGCGGACCTCAAGGCCCTGTCGGTCCAACCCCACTGGCGGATCCCAACGACCGAGTCGTCGCTCTCCCAGGGGTCAGTACGGCATCCGGACCCGCATTGGTTCCAACTGACCGCCTGGCGATTGAGCGGTGCTCCCTGAGTCAGCGAGGGGTCCCTGAAAACATTCTCCGCACCCTTCTCTCCTCCCGGAGAGATTCTACGGTACGGATCTACAATGCCACGTGGCGGGCCTTCTGCACCTGGTGCTCGACGAAATCACTCTGTCCAGTGGACCTGTCGATCATCAACATCCTGCAGTTCCTACAGGAGGGCCTCGACAAGGCACTAGCTCCCAACACCTTACGACGCCAGGTCGCTGCTCTCTCTACGGTGATTGCGTGTCCGTCATCAGGGTCCCTGTCGACACACCCGTTGGTGCAGCGTTTCCTCAGGGCTGCTTCACAGATCAGCCCTCCAGTGGTACATAGATACCCAACATGGGATTTACAGACGGTGCTTCGCACGCTGTCCAAGGCGCCGTATGAACCTTTGCACACTGCATCGTTACAACTGCTGACATATAAAGTGGCCTTCTTAGTAGCAATTACTTCTGCACGCCGCATTTCCGAACTTGCGGCCTTGTCAGTCAGGGCGGACCTCTGCGTGTTTTTTCCTGACAGGGTCGTTCTTCGTCTCGACCCCACCTTCATTCCGAAGGTAAATACATATTTCCACCGGGCTCAGGAGTTGGTACTGCCTGCCTTCGGTACAGGGACAGGCACGCCGTCTCAGCAGCAAGACCACACCCTCGACGTTCGCAGAGCACTCGAGATATATATCCAATGAACAGCTTCCTTCCGCCTCTCAGAGGCACTCTTCGTTGGTTTTCACCAGGTATCGCAGGGGCGGAAAGCTTCGTCGGTTCTCATTGGCAGATGGCTTCGCGCGGTTATCACGGATGCTTACGAGGGCCAACACCTGCCTCGCCTGCCTCGTCTGACGGCGCACTCCACTCGTAGTGCAGCGATGACAGCTGCTTGGTCTACGCGCGCCTCTATTGAGGAGGTGTGTCGGGCGGCCACTTGGTCCACTCCGCTGCCATTTATTTGACACTACAAAGTTGACGTTTTCGCCTCAGCGGATGCGGACTTTGGCCGGCGTGTCCTTCAGTCGGCACTTACTTCTGAGGACATTGACCTAGTGTCACGGATCCCTCCCTAGGGACGTTACTGCTTGGGCATGTCCCAATCTTGGAGGCTAGCTCCACCCACTATGGAGAAAGGGCGTTGTTACTTACCTGAACGCCCATTCTCGTAGGGTGGAGCTAGCCTCCAAGTCCCTCCCTATAATTGTGCTAATTTGTGGTAGACTTCACTGGGGAGTACACTATGGGTCTGACCTAGTCCTTCGTCTCCAGAGGGGGAGTATGGTAGCAGGACAGCTTTTATATGAAGTCAGACTCAGTCCTGATTGGCTGATGGAATGTGTCTTCCCAATCTTGGAGGCTAGCTCCACCCTACGAGAATGGGCGTTCAGGTAAGTAACAACGCCCTTTCTCTAGCTCTGAAATTCTCCCTAAGGGAGCATATCTCATTGTGAATGATTCTCCTTTCCTTTTAGATACAACATCAATGTTTTAAGCTATTTTAACTAAACTGAACTCAAACATTGTTTTCATTCTTTCCTTTCTTCCATTTGTTCCAGGTATCAATGGCTCCCACACGATTTGGCCTTCTTAAAGACTGTGAAGGCCTGATGACATAGAGGCCAGGGTGTTAATTTATTAGGGTACTGGAATGTGTTAAAATAATGTTTTATGTTCTCGGGTTGGATGGGCAGCCATGAAAATGTGATTAATAAAATAATTATAACTGTATCAAACAGTTTATTAAATAAGAAAATATCTGCCCCTTCCAGAGGCCATTTCAGAGCATTGGAAATTATGATCATTCATATGCACTCTCAGATGAAAGCCTCGTCTAATGAGATGGGTGGCAAATAAATTTAATAATAAGTAAAAATAAATAATATTTATTAAAACAATATATAACATTTAATATTATTAAATAATATTTGTAGTAAAATATTAATGAAGAAAAATATAACAAGAGACCATTAAAAAGAAAAAGTTGGCAAGGGTAACAACTCCAAAACAGGAAAGATCCACACAATCCAAAGAGACCTTCACTCACCCTCCCCAAAGTGAACTGGGTGAACAGTCAGATCTTCAAGATGAGGACTTATCAGAGAACGTCACATTCCAGAGGCCAATTGCATTTTAGCATCCCAATAGACAGCATTGTTTAGTACAAGAAACCTGATGCACATCAACCCTGCTAGATTTATTTGGTTGCACAGCTACTATAGGTGATCCCTTCGCCAATAGTTGGTTGTGATCACTTGTGGGTCTTGGCTGCCTGGATTGACTAATCTGTGACAGCAGAATGGAAACGTTCAGGCCTTCATTTCAGCGGCGGGTTGCCCTCTTACTGGTGCCAGTGCGCTGCGTGTGCATCTCCAAATTTGGGGGCGCGCTCGTTATGCGTGCATGCCCCCTGGTGCAATTTTGCTTCTGCGCATGCGCGGAAACAAAATCAACCCAAAATCTCACGCACGTGCATCCCCTCGCGAGATTTTGGCGCGATTTTGCTTCCGCACATGCACAGAAGCAAAAACAACCCAAAATCACCGGGAAAAATGGCGAAGCACGTGATGGACCGGCAGAGGGGGCTCCGGAGAGGTTGCGCAATCTGCCACTCCCTACTGGAGCTGCGCAGTGGGCAGCTCCGGCAGGAACCCACCTCTGCTTCATTTGTTCTATTCTGTTACTCTATCCTTTCTCCTATTTTGTTTATTTTCTGTTTGAAACCATTGGGCAAAATCATTTATTCATTTGGGATGAATTGTCATTAATATGAGCCGCGGTGGCGCAGTGGTTTGAGTGCAGTACTGCAGGCTACTTCTACTGACTGCCAGCTGCCTGAAATTTGGCAGTTCAAATCTCACCAGGCTCAAGGTTGACTCAGCTTTCCATCCTTCCAATGTTGGTAAAATGAGGACCCAGATTGTTGGGGGCAATATGCTGACGCTGTGAACCGCTTAGAGAGGGCTGTAAAGCATTGTGAAGCTGCATATAAGTCTAAGTGCTATTGCTATTAATATGCTAATAATATTCAGTTATACAACTCCATCCTGAGTTCAAAGAATAGTGCACTAGATGTATTATTCCTGATCCAGAACAGTTAGGACAGTTGCTCATGCTCTTTTCTCAATTCTTAAAGACAGTTGCAGTTGTGCTGTATCACACCACTGCTGTGGGAGCTACACTCTTTATCAGTAGGTTTCCAAGCACAATTCAAAATTCTGCTTGCCCATTTTAAAGCACCCTATAACCAGTTATCTAACAAATGACCTTTCCCAGATTAATTCCATCTATTTGATACATATAGCCAGAGAATATCTACCACAGGAGATGTCGGGAAGTGGAATTCTTTGTGATAGCTTGCTTCCTATGGAACAGCCCATTTGGTTAAGGTTCAATATCATTCTTGTGGCCTGTACTATAGGCTGATAAATACTGCCTTTTCTAGAAACCTTTGGGAACTATCAAGCCATTGGCATTGTTGTATTCTTTAGAAAGATCTTATTTATTATTGCTATTGTATGTATTTATATGCTACTAAAATTCTCAATTGATGTGACCTTTAACTGGGCAAAATGGTGCATAATAAGGCAACAAATTTTGAGGAAGATTTCTGATGCTCGCTGCCAGCAACTCAGTGGGGAAGACAAGAGGAATTTGGGAGTTGTTCTTGTTCCCTCTGTTTGTTTGTTTTTGTCACCTGTGGTCATTCTGTTTCTCTGTTTAGGTATGGAAATATATGTGAAAGAATGGTACAGGTTGTCTAGATATTAATATATCTAACCCTTAAACTGCTAAGATTGAGGCAATGGATAAATAGCAGGCAGGCTTCTGAAGGCAGTAATGATGGAGTGAGATTTGTGGGAAATATTTTGAATGGTAGGGGTATTTTTGCAAACCTGCTGTTGGTTTCTTATGAAAGCTATTTATTTGTTTACTTAACTTGAATTACTGTCAGATATTGCTGTAAACTACACAGATTTAGTTTTGACTTGTGTAGCATAGAAGCCTGAGTAATGCCTAAAAATTCTCCTCATGAAGTACATTTTTGTTATTAAAAGACAACAATAAGATTCTTGAATATCTTTTGCACATTCAAACAGAGCAGCAATGAAACTCCCCACAGGAAGCTTCACTGGTGACAGTTTACTTTGGATCACTAATTTGTAAATCATGCTAGAGCTATGCAAGCATAAACTCCCCCACCCACCCACCCGTCTCTCTGTCTGTATCTTTGTCTCTCTCTCTCATATGTATGTGTATATTTGTGTGTGTGTGTGTGTGTGTGTGTGTGTGTGTGAGAGAGAGAGAGAGAGAGAGAGAGAGAGAGAGGGAGGGAGGGAGGGAGGGAGGGAGGGAGGGAGAGGGAGAGGGAGAGGGAGAGGGAGAGGGAGAGGGAGAGGGAGTAGAGAGAGACAAGTAAAATACCATATTCAATGGAAACATTTAACTTTCAAATGTCCTTAGCGCCTAAAGACCTGAAAGGATTTATTGCAGAATTTCATAAGTAAATGAAGAAGATAAAAGTTTTCAGTGCACCTTAATTGTCCTTCAAGTATGTCCATCTGACAGCCTGTCTGTCTACCCACCTTGCTATCGTCTTTCATCTTTCTGTCTCACTCCTTCTCTCCACAGATTGCGATGATACATAGAGCATTATCCCACTTTATCTTCTCAGTGGAACAATTTACATTGAGAGATGCTGATTGGCCCAAGGTTACCAGCTTCCTGAGCAGGATGCCATGTGTTATTTTTAGAGATGCAGTTCCTGGAGGTTTGAAACATTAAAAAAAAAACTTTGTATGCTTATTGCGGTTTATAGTTTTAGAGCTTAAGAAATTTAAGACAGCTTCTTAATTGTTGGTGAAGATGCAATGTTGTGGGATCAGTGAATTTGCCTTTTTTTACCTGACAAATTGCTGTCATAGAAGGAGGACACTTTTTTGTTTGATCAGCTCAGTACATCGGTTAGCAACATACGCTGATTTCACTAGAGAGAATCATTTACTTGAAAGATTACCTTTTTATGATTGGATGTGAGGATGTTCCAGAAGATAGCACTATTGCAAATATCACTCCTAGACGTTAGACACCAGAATAAGGAATTTTTAAAGCAGGTAATAAAGTTAATGCATCATGTATAATTGCATAGGCAATCTTGTTTTATCACTTCCAGCTAATGTTCACATACAGGTAGCCCTTTACTTACAACCACAATTGACCCCAAAATTTCTGTTGCTAAATGAGAGATTTGTTAAGTGAATCACTACTGTTGTTAAGTTAGTAACACAGTTGTTAAATGAATCTATCTTCCAAATTGACTTTGCTTGTCAGAAGATTGCCAAAGGTGATCACATGACCCAGGGACACTGCAACAGTCATAAATATGAGTCAGTTGCCAAGTCTCTGAATTTTGATTACATGACCATAGGAATGCTGCAATGGTCATAACTGTGAAAAATGGTCATAAGTCACTTTTTCAGTGCCATTGTAACTTTGAACAGTCACTAAACAAACTGTGGTGAGTTGATACTTTGTATCATGCTAGTTATTTTAATTTGTGGCTGCTGTGAGAAAAATTTGGTTTCCATTGTGCTGGTCATGGAAGAAGTTCCTTCAAAATGGTTTCCTCTGAGTTGTAAATGAAATGGGGGAATGTAAGGGAGTTTCTGGTCATCAAAGGGAGAAATGTACAATGTAAGAGAGGAAGCATTTTAGTCATCTTTAAATAAAGTAAATAAGTCATGAACTCCATTTATTTGATTTCTGCAGAATGTTCTTTTCCTTTCCTATGTGTATCTATTTTTGTATATTATTTGTCATCAAACTGAAACATAAAAAATACAGAAAAATATTCAGTTTAACTCTAATGCACATGTAAGTGTGGTTGCTATGAAGAAAAAGCTTGGATAAATTATTACAAAATGACTATTTTTTTTTTAAAAAAAAGAAAGCAGTGAGGAACACATAGTAAACAAATATTCAAACATGGAATAATAATTTGAGGAAATGTTTTAAACCTCATTGTGCTTAATGATTCTGAAGTTTTTTTAAAAAAAAATAGTTATGGATCACTAGTGTTTTGCATTTTTGCTTATTTTTAAAAAATCAGTTTGTTAATTAAGCAAAAAGGATAGCCAGATTGATATGTTTAAAAAAATCCTAAATAATGATGACACAAGTAGCTTTATTGGGCAAGCTGAAGTTCACAAACTCAATCACAAGCAAGATTATAAATTTAACACTAACATTCAGGTAGGAAAAAATCCCAGAAAAACAAGGAATCTATAAAGCAGGCATTAGTAATAGTCTTAACTTGAAATGTTGGACTAGATTGCAAATATGGATATGAATCCAGCATTAATGGGTTTCACCTACCTTTGCTACCAGTCCAGAAATGTGTGTGTGTGCGTGCGCAGCTTCTGCGCAAGCACAGAGCATCCGTGATGATGTCCGGGCGGTGGGTGGAGCCTCCTGACACCGCCGCTATCGGTATGCCTTAACTGGGGCGAACTGGTAGAAACCCACCACTGGAATCCAGTGATATCAATATCACACACAATTCTCCTAAAAAATTCAGACAGCAAATAACTATTGAACCTTGAAATAAAAATACTATAATGACATAATGATCATGCCACGTGTCAGTGATTATTTTTACTACCTATAGAAGTCCTGCCTGAGAAACTTTTTTTTTAATTTCTCTGTGTGCCTTTCTAAATAAGTTTATAAAATATAAAGGTCTTCCCACATTCTAAATACTCTATTAAGTCATTTGTATGAACATAGAATTTTATGACCTTTTTATGTTTTGTATATGTTTATATTGTACTTGTCAATGTCGTAAATGTTTTTCTTTTGTATGTTTCTGTTTTTTAAATGTAAATAACCTAATAAAAACTATTAAAAAAAAAAAAGAATTTTATGACCTTAACCTTAGATTTTCATTACTTACAAATTACCGATACTTTAGTTTTAAGCAATTAAAACAAGTAATGATTGACTTATTGCCTCTATAATCATCTGCCATGCAATAATGGCCCTAAAAGTGAATCTATTTAACATAATAGAATAAAGAGCATTTTAAAGTGTTTTGTGCTGAGACAGCATTACTGTGACAGTAAGTTTTTATAGCAGCTGATTTCCTTATGCTATAGTAAAAGCAAATAGGCTTCCTGTTACTGCAAGTCACTCGTATAGTTCTTGTGGGATAAATTGCAATTTGAAATAGAAAACAACCGCATTGAAACAAATTCTGCATTTATGTTTGAAAAGCAAAACATCTGTGTTTTTAGAAATATTTTCCTGTTTAGAATTGTGCATACAATAGAATCTAGAGTCCAAAGAAAACCATATGCTGTATGTGAACAGCTATTCTTTATGCCACTAGACTGCTGCTCACTCAGTAGATTTTTTCCCCTTTTCATACATTACTCACAACCCAAATATAAAACTAAAAAAATAATACCCAGAATGGATTTAAGGCAGGCAGAGAGAGAAGCAATCAGATCTACCATAGGTTCTGTCCATTGGTGGAAGAGATTTTATGAGATTATAATTCCCTATTTTTTTTAATGGAGAGCCAAATCCAGTGTTCATTTCGAACAGTGTTCATTCTCTCGTGCAGAAAACAAGCTTAAAGACTGAGTGTCTGGTATGATATTTGGAAAAATGCAAGTAGCAGTTACACTTTAATAATACTGAAAAATAATTTGTAAGAAAGTTCATGAATCTGAAAGATAACACTGTCCAATGTATAGGGGGGGAAACAACTGAAAAAAGGGAAAGGTTGGAAAAGTGAACATGGAGAAGGGCGCAAGGCAAAGATTCGTGAGAAAAACTGAATATGTTGAAAGGTGCAAGACAAAGATTAATGAGAAAATCTTACTATGAATGTACAATACGCAGCACTTCCCCAAAATAAGGTAATACTGGTTAAATGGTTGGTTGGTTGGCTAGTTGGTTAATATATTTCATGTTTATATATACACTGTAAGGTGACCAGACGTCCCGCTTTTGGCGGGACAGTCCCACTTTTCAACAATTTGTCCCGCGTCCCGCTGCGTTTTTAAAAAGTCCCAATTTTTTGAAAGACTGCAATTCTCAGAAGAGTTTGCCATGCTTATTCAGAGGGAGCAGAGGACGCTACAGCTGATTTTAAAGGAATCAAAACAGCTGCTTAAAGAAAAAGCATTTAAGAGTTTCCCCCCAGCTCTCCCTTAAAAGCCGATTCACTTGCCTGCCTGGTTTTAAATACCGCGCTGCAGAAGGGGCTTGAAATGGCTGCGAAGCCTTTTTTTTTTCCTTTCCTTTCTGTAACACGAGGTCGGAGAGCAAGCAAGGCTCATTTGCATAGACATGCCTCTGACAGAATCTGAACTAAAAGTTACTGTTTTAATGACAGAAAAGAGACAGAAACAGGGCAAAAGTGAAAATATGTCTAAGATATCATGCCCTGAAGTGAGTAGAGGAAACTCTAGACCACTTTCTAGACCACCTCACCATGACTAAGAAGGAACTCAAAAAAGAGGTCAAACCTCCAATTCTGATGGCAATGCTAATAACCTCCAGACTGGGAAACAAAAGGAGGTGGTTTCAAATCCAACATGGGAGGGGTCTAAACTTTAGACCCCTCCCATGTTGGATTTGAAACCACCTCTAAAGATTATCAGGTCAGGAAGCAGGGGTCCCGGTCCCACTCTGCTTCATCTTCCAGCAGGAGTCAAAGTTTTTAATTAAGAACCTTCTCTCTCCCCCCCTGTCAGTGGTGTCCCGCTTTACTAATGTTAAAAGCTGGTCACTTTAAAATACAGTTTGTTACCAAAATGTATACACCATTTAAAATATCCATGGAACACTACTAATGAGCTAATAATTACTTGTGAAAGCTTCAGTTAATCCTTTCCAACCAACCAGCTAGCTTACTATCTTTACTTACTCACTTTAACATTTTCTTCACAGGGAACATAATTTCATAAGCTGCAAAGGCTCTTTAAAAACCTCAATTTCCACCTTTTTCAGTTTTCCTGAATGAAAAAAAGAATCCAATTTTTTTGGGTTGGGATGGAGAACAGACCCAGATCTGTCCTAAACTCATTGTTAAATTGTGTGCATGCATGTAAGAGCACCCACAATGTGCCTTAGGTTCATATTGATAGATTTATTGTTGGGAAATTATCTGTCCTACAACATCAGTAATTCTAAAATAATAAGGGCAAAGGTCTATAATTAAAATGTCATATTGCTCTAAACAATGTTCTCAGCTAACATTATTCTTGCTGTTTTATTCAATCTATTTGACAGAGTTCCATGTTAATCTTTTTTCTAAGTGAGATTTATTCCTTAGCAGATAAATAGCTTCCAGCTTATTTAAACTGTAACATTTAGGAATTCTTAGTCTGTGCAAATGTTATGCCTCTATTCAGCCCATGGAGTCCAATCAGGCCATTTTCCAGGTAAGTCTGTATAGGATTTAAGCAATTTGTTTTGTTTTATTTACAAATTGTATTTATTAGCAAGATTTTAATCCTGCCCTTTCTCTGTAATTCTATAGAGGCGACTTACAACCACAATTGAGCCCATACTTTCTGTTGCTAAGTGAGACAGTTGTTAAGTGAATTTTGCTCCATTTTACAACCTCTCTTGCCACATTTGTTAAATGGATCATTGCAGTTGTTAAATTAGTAACATGATTGTTAAGTAAATCTGGTTTCCCCGTTGACTTTGCTTGTCAGAAAGTTCAAAAATATGATCACATGACCCTGAGACACTGAAACAGTCATAAGTATGAATCAGTTGCCAATCATCCAAATTCTGATCAGATGACCATGGGGATGCTACAATGGTCGTAAGTGTGACAAAGGTCACTTTTGTCAGTGCCGTTGTAACATTGAGCGGTCACTAAACAAACTGTTGTAAGTCAAGGCCAACCTGTATTAGGCTTTCCAGCACTATCACTTTGCAGATGCAGCATTTAGCAGACCAGGCAACATTCAGCTACAGTCTTCTCACTAAAAGCTCATGCTTTGTTGTCATGAATGACCAAGCACTTTTGCTCTTCAGAAAATATATTTTATTTCTCATTATTTAAAAAGGGGACAGAAACCTACTTCCCCGAAAATGTTGCATTATAATAAATTGTGTTGGAAAATATTTTAAAAGCAAATTGTTGTCCAACCTTCTAGGTCACAATATATTTAATGGCTGAGATTATGTGACTTTGGAGAGGCTTGCATTTGCATTCCCTAATGTGAACAAATAGATTCTTTTTCGAGCCATAGCTGTAATGTATCCTAGATGACTTGCCTGCCTGTTATTTGAGTGCCTCGCCTAACAATGTAAAGCACATATTTAACTTCTTTATTAAAAGTGCATGCTGTACCCTCCAATTATATGGTTCATGTTTGAGCTGTGTATGTTTTCCACTTAGAAATGTTAAGGACATATTAAAAAGAGAGAAAAGGGTTTTGAATGCTGACCGAAGAGGTGCTGTGTTGAAATCTAGAGAGAATCTGTTATTGCACATATGCTCTTTATGCAAGTGCAGCCATGTGATTTCTTTTTAAGAAATACTGTCTATCTGTGCACTGCATCTGGAATTGCATTCTGACTCAGATCATTAAGCCAGAGGAAAATGAGATATTCGGCTGTATGAAAACAAAGTATGGATGTTTATAAAGCCTACAGTGCTATACACCAGGCCGTACTTTTTATCATCGCTTCTTGGTTTTATGCTTCTGCTGTACAAAGTCTAGCAAGGGTCCAATGATAACAAATGTTATGCAGATTAAGTCTGATAATACACTGTTACTAATTGAGCTGCGTGTGCCCAATTATGAAAGTAGAGTCCTAAAGAATTTAAATGCTCTTGTGGAAATGAGGCTCCTAGTTAGCGATACCACGGTATCTGCCAAGGTAGCCCAACTGTGTTTCTGTTTGAAAACAGTATAGCAAATGCACAGCTAATTATGAAGAAAGTTAGGAATTACCCAGCAATTTGGGGTTGGCAAATTGGCTACAAGAACCTTTGACAGTTTCTCCCTGCAAATGCAAGACACTATTCTACTTCTCAGCTCTATTCAAGAGAAATATACACTTCTGTTTTACTTCTTACTGCCTTTGAAGTATCTGCAATATTCATTGATCTTTTGAAGACTGTTGGATGGCTTTGTTGTAGGTATTTTAGTCCAAACCTATGCATAGGAAATAAGTCCCAGTAAATTAAGTTATGGTTTGACCTACTCCCCAATAGATGTAGGTAGGGTTACAGAATTATCTAACAGTTCCAAATGGGCTTGGACAATTTTATGCTTCCAAAGCCTGCTGGGGTTTTGGCAGATGAAAGTCAGACTTGATATCAGCATAATGATAAATCTCAGCTCTCCCGACACTTCATCCTGTATGGAGGATCTTGCTTATAGCAGAAGCTCATATGCCCAACAGAGCTACAAAAGTTTATCTTGTACTGCAGACAAGGTAAAATTTATGACCATAAAACTTGCTTATTCAGAATCTTTTGATTGGGAGCAGCATAGAGGTGATTATATAACCTACACAAATATTTTAAATGAATGAATAAAATAAATGAAGGAATCAAGATATAGATTATAGAACTTGAAATAGAGACAGAGATAGAAATGTCACAGGACTTCAATTCTTTGCTCCTTCCACACACTTTTTTGTGTCAATGGAAATTATTTCATTTGTTCCCAGTCTTCAGAGTGAGAGATGCCTGCTCAGTATTTACGTAACAGCATTGTCTAGCCTGAAAACTGCTGGTTGCCACCTCACTTGATTTAATCCTTAAAATGAGTCATCATTTCCAAAGTTTGACAGTTATATGGCAAGAGAATATTTCTGATGATATAAGATTTCTTTCTTTTTTAAAAGAAACTTCAGGAACTAAGAAGAAGCACTGCTAGGGGAGAATCATAAAATCATAGAGCTGGTAAAAGCCCTTTAGTGTACTAGGTCCTGCCCACTATTCAGGACAGAAATCCAAACCTAAGCATTCCCAGAGGCAGTGAAGGAGAGCACCTCACTGAATAATTATGGATCTCTAGATCAAACTGCCCTTTCTGTTAGAAAGCTTTGTCAGTCTTTCTGTTACAACATGAATCCATTACTTCATGTCATGTATTCTGCAACTATGGAAAACAGGTCTTGCCTTTCTTCTGTGTGACATCTTTTGAGGGTATTGGAAATTCTAATGAGACATAGAGTCTAATGGATAAATTCCCACAGTTGTTCATGTAAGTCTCTGTTATTAGCAGAAACACTAGTGATAATGTGACAGCTAGCTCACCCCTGTGGTACACTATCAATATTTTGGGATAGACCTATTGCTCCTCTAGAGAGGAATGCCTTCCCATCAGTAGAGAACATTTCTATCTCATGTTGTTTGCTCAAATGAAAAGGATTATTTTTATGTTGTTTCTTTCACCAACTTGCTCTGAACCTATTGCAGTATAAATGATAAAAGGCTACATATCTTGGGATCTGTGCCTGTATTTGACTTTTGATGTACCACTGAGTAGTTTTAAATAAAAATGGCTTTTATTAATCATTCTGATATGTGTGTGTGTGTGTGTGTGTGTGCATGTGCATGTATGTATCAGGGGCGGGTTCCTAAATTGTTTACTACCACTCTGTGGGCGTGGCTTAATTTTGTGGGTGTGGCTTGATGGTCATGTTGACCGGGTGGGAGTGGCTTGATGGTCATGTGAGGGTGGGCATGGCTTCATGGTCATGTGACTGGCCGAGCATGGCTTCATGGTCATGTGACTGGGCGGGTGTGGCTAAGTGGTCACGATCCTAGTTCCCCCTACAAGGATTCCTGCATCCGGACCTTTTACAATCCCCCAAAGGATTAAAAGAAACCAGATTCCATACAGCTCTGAACCCTTAAGGCAAACCAAATACAAGTGGTCCTTGCTTAATGGCTTAGCACTTGCTTAGCAAGTGTTCAAATTTATGACTGACCTCCTCAGAGCTACTTGACCTGTTTTTTGAGTTTTGACAGCCTTATGCATGCACACATGTACGCACGCGCGCACACATACACATTTATGACCAGTTACAACATCCCACACAGTCATGTGACTGAGGTTTTCTATGTTTTTTGCCAGTTCCCAACAATTTCTTCTGGTTTCTGGTTAAAAATGCCCATAGGGGAAAATGGTCTCATTTAACAACCAGTGTTTGCTTAATGACCACAAGGTTCACTTAACGACCATGGTGTTTGCCTAACCCAGGGGTCTGCAGCCTTAAACACTCAAAGAGCCATTTTTCTATTTTCTTTTAAACAGGTATCTCTCTCTGTGTCTTTCTCTTTCTTTCTCCCCCCCCTCTCTCTCATCTTTCTCTCTCTCATCTCCTGTCACTCATCTCTTTCATCTCTTTTTCTTTCTCCCCTCTCTTTCTTTCTCATCTCTCCCTCTCTCATCTCTTTCTCCCTTTCTCTCCCTCATGTTTCTCTCTTTCCTGTCTCTCATTCTCTTCCTCCATCATTTTCTCATTTCTTTCTCTTTTCCTCCTCTTTCCTCTCTCTCATCTCTTTCACACGTGAGTCCAGTCCCCTAATCATCTTTGTTGCTCTTCTCTGCACGCTTTCCAGTCTCTCAACATCCTTTTTACATAGACTAACAGTGTTTTCAAGCTTCATACTTTTATGGCATTTGGCTCCTAAAATTCTCCAGCCAGTATGCTGGCTGGGAAATTCTGGGAGTTGAAGTCCATACATCTTAAAATTGCCAAGGTTGAACAACACTGGATAACAATTAAATCTATTTTAAGGACATTTATATTAAATTAACTTAGGCATAGTTGAAGGTTTGCTGCAGGAATTTAAAATGTACAATTTGCTGCAATGGTTCACCCCTTTAAAAAAAGTGCATTTGGCACAAAATGCTGCTCCAATAGCTGCATGCTTTGCAGTCAACTATATCTCTTATTCTAGACTAGAGAATGAAACCATAAAAATATCTGAATTCATATTACTATCTCTTACTTGTATGTCTGGTATTAAATAATGACCTTTCCATTCTAATGACTTCTGCCATCAGACATTCCAATAGGGATTTCATCCATGTAAGCCCCACTGTGGGGGGGGAGTGGGGAAAATGGACATAGAATTCAAATGATATTTTTACAGGGGAATCTTTCCCCCACCAACATTTTCTGCTTTGTTTCTTTTGGATAACCAAAATGCAGACTGTTAACATTTTCTGACACTGCCAAGGGAAGCCCCTCCTTAGTCCTAATAATTCTGCAACATGTGTTCAAATCCTTGATTGTTTAATTAAAAGAATTGTGTTTTGACCACAAGAGGATTTGGGTTAATATGTTTTAGCCTCCAGTCCAGTCCCCTAATCACCTTAAACATTCAAAGAGCCATTTGGACCCATTTTCCACAGAAGTTGAACCCCCTTCACATCCTTACTCCTTACTCCCTCCCTCCTGATTTTACCTTCCTTCCTTCCTTCCTTCCTTCCTTCCTTCCTTCCTTCCTTCCTTCCTTCCTTCCTTCCTTCCTTCCTTCCTTCCTTCCTTCCTCCCCCCCCTTTCTCACGCACACAGTCTGATTGCAGGCAAGCACCTAGCTCCATTGTTTAAAAGGCTCTGAGCTATCCTTCCCCCCTCCCCCCTTGCTTCCTTTTGTTTTCAGGAAAACCAAATATCTCCGTTTCCCTTGCCTCCGTTTACCTAGCTGTAAATAGGAAAAAGGCATTTTCTGGGGCTGAAAAGTTGAGGGGACCCAAGCAGAGTGGGTTCTAACTTACCTCCCTGCTGGCTGGCTTCCTCAAGATGGCGACCACATGCACAGGGCTAGAAGCTCGGCTTCTGTGCATACTCAGAAGAAAAATAAAATAAACAATAAATAAAATAAAAAATAAATAAAAAAAGAAAGAAAGCCAAAAACAAAATAGCGACTGCATGCACAGGGCCGGAAGCTCGGCTTCTGCACATGCTCAGAAGAAAAGAAAAAAATTCAAAAAAAATTAAAAAAACAATTAAAAAAAAAAGATGGCGGCGCCCAGGGACCTGTAACCGACTGTGACATCACCAGCCGGTCGCTACCGGTGCGATAGAGTGGGCCACACCGGTAGGAGCCCACCACTGGTATGTATATATGAATGTATATACATGTGTATGTATGTGTGTGGTTACTCCTTTATACATCAGTGGAAGAATCTCAGAGTGGCTTGCAATAAAAGCAAAGACAATGAAAATACCATGAAAACGAATAAGTAGTTTGGAGAATATATGACTAATACTTATTCTTAGCCTTCTCCTCCATAAATTTATCTCAACCAGTTTTCCAAAATGGTGACCATCCCAATCAATTAGTCTTTCTTTATGATGGTTGAAGACCAGTACAAAATCAGTTAAAGCAACCTAAATACAATCCCAAAATATATAATTATATCTTAATAGTTTAATACATGGTGTTCTTTTATTAACAAATGTGGCTATGATGTAGCTTTCTGGCTATATCATTATATCTGCTATGTACTATAAAGGAGAGAGTATTAAACTCTTCTCTGGAAAAAAGACTTAGTGGTTATAGGTATAAGATAATTTATACAAGGCTATGGTTCCCTTGATTCATTGAAGAGACGATATAATCTTGGAACTGCTGCTATAGTTCAATATTTTCTTATATTGTTTAGTAAGTTTCATGGCTTTGTTGTAACCCATATATGGAAGGATATGCCAAGGTGAAACAATCCATTAGTTATCACTATATACCAGCTAAATATAAATTTATCACACACTATAGAATGGGCAGAAGCCCTGTGGGAGATATATTGTTTCTAAGTCAATAAGATATGATTAGTTGTCAAGCTCTTGTTTCAGTGCAAGTCATCCCAGTCTCTGGTTTAAATATGTACAGCCTTGGAAAAACGTCCGGGGGTAGAGATTACAGCTCTCAGAAAATATGAATGTACTATTTTCTATGGTTGTAATTACGCCAGGATACATAAAAGAAAATTAACAACGAGTTAGAATGAATCTAGAAAATGAAAGGACTCTGGATAAACTGCAGTGATTCTACACTTTTGTAATCAGAATATTGTCAGAGCAATTCCCACTTTACCATGGTAAGAAGAAACAGCTTATGAAATTCTGGAAGTTAAATATGCTAGTGAGTTAAGAGCTTTTATTTAGGGACTGGGTGAATTATTTTACATAAAAAAAAATCCATTACATGATAATTACAATGCTGAAATAAAAATGAAAACATTTTCAAAAAGTACACTATCACCAGCTTAATCTGATAATGGATATGGGTTCCTTCCTGTTTTTATAAATAGCATACTTCTAATACTTATCCTCCAGACACAACAAGCATAATAATTGCATGTTTAGGACAGCTCGAGCATGAGGCAAATACAATCTAAGCAAGCAGGATTTTTTTTTTTAGAATAATTGTACACTCTGTCAGATGTGATTGCTTAAGTGGTGTGCAGTGGAGAGCATGAAAACTAAATAAACAATGCAAACCTTTTTTTAATTAAATAAGAGCACTATTATGCTCAGATGCTTTGATTTCAATTGTTCATAAACTTCAAAGGGGGAGCTAAGCTTTTTCATGTTTGTAATATTTGGTGTACTTTGTTCTCCTTGGATTATACCACATGAAGCAAAAGCTTAGGAGAAACAGTAATTTATGGATTACTGCATTCTTTTTGCTACAAAGAATGAAAAGTAAGGCACGGCTATCACACCACCATCTGCTTATAAACTTGCTATTACCATCTTTTACTTGACTAACTACAACATTGCATATATGAGTAAAATATCAAGGGTTCTCGCTTAAAAAAAAAACTATATATAAATGTACCTATTTACTTCTCCTTACACAGCTTATTGACCACTCCAATCAACCAAGCCTGAGTGTCATACAATTCCTCCAATTTGTAATTTGGGATTGAAAACAAACAGTCAAATTTATCCTTAAAACCATACTCTGTTAATAACCTTCTAAACCCATTCCTGTGTTTATTATGTATTTGATTGCCAACATGTGCCTACCACCTGCTACTGCAATTCCAGGTGGCTCACAATATATGGAGCTAAAAGCCCTATAAAAATTAACGAACATTAAAACAGAAACTGCTGCTGCAGCAGTTAAAATCTTCCTATCTTCATCAGTTTTCTAAAGGTCAAAATAATAAAGGTCAACCTGACCTTAGGAATCTGATACTGAGAATGTCTTTCTAAGGGTCCCAGATGGCCTCTTCCCCAAAGATATCACAGAGGGCAGCCATTTAGAGCAGGGGTGTCAAACTCTCGGACTGTGAGCCAAATGTGTCATGTGCTGGCCATGCCCACCCCCAGTTTAGTGAAGGGGGGAAAGTCGTGATATGTCACATGATGACAACATAACATCATGAGTTTGACACCCCTGATTTGAAGCATCTTCTCCCTTCTAGGTCTTGCAGAGTGGGTGGATTCTACTTGGAGAAATCAGCTCTGAAGTTAACACAAACCCAGTTAAATAAAGCTTGATAGATAACTATCAAAATCTTCTCCTGGGTCTAAATCAGAGGTGGGTTCCTGCCGGAGCTGTCACACAGCTGTCACACAGCTCCGGTAGGGAGTGGCGGATTTCGCAACCACTCCGGAACCCTCTCTCCCGGTCAACCCAGCCCGTCGCCATTTTTTCCCCATGATTTTTGGGCGATTTTGCTTTTGTGCATGCGTGGAAGCAAAATCCCGCTGAAATCTCGCGCACACGCGTGCCCCCTCGCAAGCAAAATCATGCGAGGGGCGCATGTGCATAGCGAGTGCACACACGCCCGAAGCATGGAGATGCGCGTGCATGGCTCCGGCAGCAAGGTAAGTGAGCAACCTGCCCCTGGTCTAAATGCTTATCGGCAACTGCTGAAGATCCTGCAAAACAGGTCTTATTCAGCTGAACTAGCTACTATCAGACAACAATGATCTTTTGTGTTTTGGTCCAGTTGTACTTTCTGAATGAACTGCTTCAAGGAAAGCTCTATATAAAATGAATTACAACAGTCTAGTGAAGCCATGACATCGACAACATCCCAGATTAAATATTCTTCTAAATAAAGTGGTAATTGTGTGGATTATTTCATGTGGTCAAGAAGCGCAGCAGGAAAACTCTCTCCCTCTTATCTTTTCCAACTGTCAGGTTTTGTAATATAACCAAAAACCTAAACCTTCCCAAAAAATTTAACTGAACATTTTAGGAAAACCTGTAAGATTTAGGTAAAAGTTCCAGGCCAGAAAAACAAAATAAAACAAAATTTGGGACATTTTCTATGGCTGTTTTATGATTACTTCGAAACATTATCTTTTTTGATTAGGAACTTCTTGGAGTTGGTTATAAGAAAGGCAGCTATATACATGTTCTAAATAAAATAAATTTCTAAAACTTTGTAGGGAGAAGAAATAAAGTGGTGTTTCCTGTGGAGTGTTCATTAGTTGTGAGTTTAGATATGGATCTAAGTTATTGCTTTGGATTATATGTATTAAATGAGTCCTGGTTGCTATTGGCTATCACAGGGGTCTGCAACCTTAATCACTCAGAGAGCCATTTGGACCCATTTCCTACAGAAAAGAAAACACCTCGTTCCGCTTCTTCACTGGCGGGAAGCAGCACCGTGGACTGAGTTGCCAGAGTGGGGCCGGCGATTGGCCGGGTTGATCCGCAAAGAGAGCAGGCAGGTGGCTGGGTGGGTGGGAAGCCAGTGGGCTCCTTCAGAGCCCCAAGCTCTGCAGAGATGGCATGGGAGGCACGCGGGCCTGGGTGGAAGGTGGCCTTTTCTGCAGCATTCCCCTCCCCTCTTTGGATCGCCCTGCAGGGGGGGGCTCTTCCTTTGAAGAAATGGGGTGGGCGCATGTGCAGCAGCCCCAGGACATCCGCTTGGCCTTCCGGACCACCACTGCTGCCGCCCCTCTCAGCGTCTGCGTTTTTACCAAGGGCCGCCACCCACCCACTGGATGCCAACCTCGGAAGGCAAGCAGGTGCAGGGGCCCATCAGGAAGGCCACGTGGAAGGCTGCCAAGCATGGCAGGGCTGCGGGGAAAGAAGTAGGCTGCTACCTCCCTTCCCTGCTGCCCCGACATGCTTGCCTGCCTTCCACGTGGCCTTCCGCTTGCCTGCCTTCGCAAGCTGGCCACGGGGACACCGGAAATCCGCTTGGAAGGCAGGAAAGCATGTTGGGGCTGCGGGCTGCAGGGAATGGAGGAGGGAAGGCAGGCTGGGACAGGGGGCAGGGGCAGCTAGGTAGGCTTGAACTTCACAGGCTTACCTGGCAGGCAGATCAGGGATGCAGCGCTTCAGGCAGGCAAGCTGCAGAGCAGAGACTTGGCGGGGCAGGGAGAGCAACCGAGTGGTGACTGGGGGACTGGTTCGGGGGCGTGGCCAGCCAGCCATCTCTACCAGTTCAGTGAACCACCGGTGCCCACCAGTACTCACGAACTGGTCCAAACCGGTAGCATTTCAACCCTGCTTCTGAATTACTGAAATAAGGTGACCGGCTATATATACACATACTGTATTTCTTCCTCCAATCTGTAGCATAGCTTTTCATAAAGGAAAGAGGCCATCGTGAGAATTTCTCTTTCTTTCAAAGTGATGTGGATAATGGTTGCTGTATTTTCATTGATAGCCATTTACTCAGGAAAAAACAGAAACAGAGTGACTGCATTTTTGCTGCCATTTACCCTTTCTCTGGGAGGAAAGGACAACGCAGGAGATCTACTCTTTCCTTCTAGTGAAAGGACTTAATTTCACTGTCTCTACTTTCAATAGCAATGAAACTGCAGCAATTTTGTTCCCTTGCTAAGTGGTAGGACCATTGGATGTTCAAATTAGAGAATGCCCCCTCTCCAAACCTGCACTGAACATTAATGGCATTGAACATCTTTCCTTTGCTTAAAAGCCTTCAACTTCCTGTCTTTCTTCTTTTTGGTCCCTTATGCATTTTATAGATTTTTTTTTAATTGAGAAAAGTGCCTTTATGAAGGGAAGTAAAATATAAACACCAAATTAGATACAGTAAAATGAAAAATGTGACACACACCCTTCCCCACATACACACATGTTTAAGAATATATTGCTTTGTGTCTTTATTGAATACATGCTTTTGAAAAATAATTTATTTAGGAAACACTATTGATAATATACTGGAAACCACCTCTTGTACAGATGGTTCTAAATTTAATGAGGTATGTTGAAGATATATATCCACCTGTTACTTCTAGCAAATGGATCTTGATATTGCCATTGTTTCAGCAATGTAATTTGTTGCTAAATGAAATTAAGCAAGGCTCTACTATGTCTCCCTAAGTATTTTTCATAATTAATGAAGCTTTCTTTCTTAACAATCTCATACACAGCTGCTAAACTTTTCATTAAAAAGTTTTCAGTACCATAAAAGTATTCAAAATTAAAAGAATCTTAAGATCAGTATAAACAACAACAACAACAGAATAACAGAGTTGGATGGAACCTTGGAAGGCTAGTCCAACCCCCTGCTTAGGTAGGAAACCCTAAATCATTTCAGACAAATGATTGTCCAATCTCTTCTTAAAAACTTCCAGTGTTGGAGCAACCACAACTTCTGGAGACAAGTCATTCCACTGATTAATTGTTCTGTCACAAAATTTCTCCTTAAGTTGTTTCTCTCCTTGATTAGTTCCCATCCATTGTTTCTTGTCCTGCTTTCAGATGCTTTGGAAAATCACCTCTTCTTTATGGCAACCCCTTAGATATTGGAACACTGCTATCATGTCACCCCATTCCTTCTTTTCATTAAATTCGTCATGTCCAATTCCAGCCACCATTCCTTATATCAGTGGTTCCCAACCTGGGGGTCGGGACCCCTTTGGGGGTCGAACGAACATTTCCCAGGGGTCACCCTGGCATCCACAGCTCCCCCCACTGCCACAAGCCTGGCCATATCGGTTCAACTTGCCCGAGCCCTTCGATTGGTCGGGAGAGGTGCCATTCGGTGAGAGGCATTTGTGATGCCTGGCGGCCGAGCTAAGGGGCGGGGCGTCGCAAGATTGCATGCTGGAGAGTACAAGGCGGTGCTTAAGACATCTGTGGCCGCCCCTGTCTCCTGCTCACAGCGGCAGTTTCTTCCCGCTGGTGTCGAAGCGCACGATGGCAGGAAGGAGGACAGCTGGGTCGGATCCAGTGGAAGATGATATTCCTTGTGCTCTTGCAAAGACTGGCCCGAGAATTTCTGATCTGGCATAATTACATATTGTTTTTGTGATTAATCACTATGCTTTAATTATGTTCAATTTGTAACAATGAAAATACATCCTGCATATTATTTACATTACGATTCATAACAGTAGCAAAATTACAGTTATGAAGTAGCAATGAAAATAATTTTATGGTTGGGGGTCACGACAACATGAGGAACTATATTAATGGGTCGCAGCATTAGAAAGGTTGGGAACCACTGCCTTATATGTTTTAGTTTTCAGTCCCCTAATAATCTTTGTTGCTCTTCTCTTCACTCTTTCTTTAGTCTCAACATCTTTTTTTTACACCATGACAACTAAAACTGGATGCAGTATTCCAAGTGTTGTCTTACCAGGGCATTATAAAGTGGTATTAACACTTCACATGATCTCAATTCTATCTGTCTGTTAATGCAGCCTACAACTGTGTTGGCTTTTTTGGCATCTGCAAGACACTGTTGGTTCATATTTAAATGATTGTCCACTAGGACTCCAAGATCCCTCTCATAATTACTACTGTTGAGTCAGGTACCACCTATATTATACCTGTACGTTTGATTTTTCTTGCCTAAATGTAGAACCTTACCTTTTTCACCATTGAATTTCATTTTGTTAGATAGTGCCCAATGTTCAAGTCTGTCAAGATCCTTCTGTATCTTAAGCCTATCTTCTGGAGTGTTAGCTACTATATTCGAGCCAGCTTGGTGTCATCTGCAAATTTGATGAGTTCCTAATCTATTGTCTCATCTAAAGGGAAAAAAAGAAAAATGAAAAAGTAAGAAAACAAAACATAGAATTTGACTTCAATACTTCTTTCTATCATGTAATCAGCATCTCATTATTTCCTCTTCCTCTTTGACTCTGTTTAATCCCCAAAAACCATAAATCATCAATTTAGTCTTTTCTTCTTTCAACAGAAGCAGTCCATATAAGGTTTCCAGTCTTTTTTTAAAAAAGTATTTATTGCTTTTCCCCCTGATCAAACTGATTAGCTTTGCCATTTCCCCAAGCTCTCTCAAGTTCCTTCTGAATTCAATGGCAACAATTTAGAACTTCAGCCTAAATTAAATTAAATTCCCACTCTATGCCCATTTTTCACGTATTTAATCATACGTTTATTCTATCCAATTGATGTCTCAATCTGTGAATAAAAGGAAAAAGAAAATAAGAAAATAAATGGGAAAGTTCACATTTATTTCTACAGTCTTCATTCTAACATACACAGTCTTGGCACAACTTCCGTAAATATGAACATTCTTATACAGGTTCTCTTAATATACCGTATATGCTCTAATGCAGTTTTTGAGCCAGGAAAGGTGCTGTTAAAACTTGGAGAAATGTACAATTGGTTATATGTTTTTAAGTTCAATGCATTCTATTTATTTTATAAAGCAAGAGTCTCTGGCACTATTACCTATTGGGTCTCCTAAAACCACTCAGAGTATAATAGCATTTTTAAGTGTGTGTGTGTGTGCATGTGTGGTTTGCATGAATAAATACATTCTTGCTTTCCAAGAGAATACAATGGCTACATTACAAGTATATCATTTCACTGAAAATCTTGATTTTAAAATTTGTTTTTTAAAAAAGCCCCAAATTTATTGTATGAAAACTACACGTTCTGTCACATCTAAAGCTATTCTTGTTCATAAAGCTCAGTAAAACAGTTTAGAATATATTGCTTTGAACCTGCACCAGATGTTAAAAGTATTAACAATAAAATGGCTTTTTAACATTAACTGCTACTTAAGGCAAAATGCTAAACTGCTTTGTATGACTGTATGGGAAAAAAGCATAACTATTTATGCATTAAACAAATTATATTGTCATCATATTTTTTTTCAAAGCCCATCCTGGAGCCTTTTCTTTATTAAATTTCAATTAAAATTTGGTTGGAGGATAGTAGTTAGAAATGAAAACCTTACTTTAAAAGTAAAGTCTACCATTAGCTGTTAGGAACGTACAGAATTTTCTGTATTTGGCATCTATTAATATTTTGAATACTATTGTGCTTTTTAAGCTGAGTGTGAGAAAATTCTCATGTGGGATTATTAAATGAGTTGATTTGCATTCTAATGAGAACAAATGTTTGGGATTGCATTGTTAAAATGCTAAAATGGTGCTTGTATAATTATTTTGCAGCTTACATTTACAGAACACCTCTCCCCAAACCTTTAAAAAAAATAACTAAAGAGACAGCACATACAGTATCAACGGCTGGAGGGGAGGTGATTAGGGTAATTTAAACTGTTCACAAATGACTTCACAACAGAATCAAATGCATTTCTTTGCTTTTGCTGGGCTTCTTTATCTTTAAACAGCCTGCTGCAATGCATGGTCCCTCAAGAAGACTCACCAAACTCTTTTTCAGTGGACAATTTCCCTTTGTATTGATTCATCGTTTTGCCATTCTAGACTGACTCCTTCCATTGCTTTGCCTGAGTTTGTCTATTTTGTAACAGCCCTGTTGTGTCCTCTAATACCTTAGCTTTATCACATCAAGTCAAGCTTTCAAACATTAATCCCTTCATGCTTTAATTTCATATTCTATTACCAGACTGAATGCAAAGATTGTTTCTTTATCTCTCTCTTTTTATTTTTCCCCAATAGGGAATAATGCCTGTGGCTACTCTTTGGCCATTCTGTCTTCATTTCTACAAGCTTTATGTTAACCAACAGACCCAAAATCTTCAAATGAATAGTGTTAATTTATATTCTCTTGTTTAAAGGAATGTCGGCATTTTCACCATTTCCCCCCTAAAACAATACGTGTATAGCACACACACACAAAAGAGTTTATTTTGTAGAGCTTATAGGCCCTTCCAAACAAAGCCTGCTTGGGCTACATAGCCGAAAGTAGCTGCTGTCAATTTCTTTCCTACCACCTCGTGAATTGTTTAGTTTGAAAAAAAAAAGACAAATAAATGCTGACACTACTGCCATATGTTCCGGTGTATAAGACGACTGGGCGTATAAGACGACCCCCAACTTTTCCAGTTAAAATATAGCGTTTGGAATATACTCGCCATATAAGACTACCCCTCCTACCATCTTTCTTTTGCTTTCTGTCTTTCTTCCTTCCTAACATATTTCTTTCTTTCTTTCTTTCCTTTTCTTTCTTTCTTTCTTTCTCTTTCTGTCTGTCTGTCTGTCTGTCTGTCTTCCTAACTTCTTTCTTTCTTTCTTTCTTTCTTTCTTTCTTTCTTTCTTTCTTTCTTTCTTTCTTTCTTTCTTTCTTTCTTTCTTTCTTTTTTTCTTTCTTTCTTTCTGTCTTCCTCCTTCCTTCCTTCTTTCTTTCTTTCTTTCTTTCTGTCTGTCTGTCTTCCTACCTTCCTTCTTCCTTCTTTCTCTCTTCCTTCCTTCCTTCCTTCCTTCCTTCCTTCCTTCCTTCCTTCCTTCCTTCCTTTCTCTTTCTTTCTTTCTTTTTTTCTTTTTCTTTCTTTCTGTCTGTCTGTCTGTCTGTCTTCCTTCCTAACTTCTTTCTTTCTTTCTTTCTTTCTTTCTTTCTTTCTTTCTTTCTTTCTTTCTTTCTTTCTTTCTTTCTTTCTTTCTTTCTTTCTTTCTTTCTTTCTTTCTTTCTTTCTTTCTTTCTTTCTTTCTTTCTTTCTTTCTCCCTGCAAACCAATCCCCACCGTGGCTCCTTTCTCCCTCGCCCAGCCCTCTTCCAAGACGCCAAGTGGAAGCGAGGTAGGTGGGTGGGTTGCTCCCCTCCCTTCCCCTTGGAGGAAGAAGGAGCCTCTGTCGCTGTTTCCCACAGGGCTCCAGCCATCCGACTGAGTCCCCGACCATGGCGCCGGCAGGGTTAACGTGCATGGGAGGGAAGGACAGCGCGCACTACCGCCACCGCTGCTGCTATCGCCGCTCCGATATTTCCAAGTGGTCGAAGGAGCCCCGGAGCCCCGACCCTGCCCTGCATCTCGGTCTTCTGCTGGGAGACCGAGAGGCACAGAGATGCCAGAAGTGGCGGCGGTGGTGGCAGCCTCCTGCCCGGGTCTCCCGCCTGCCTCTTGCCTTAAGCCACCGGGCACCTCTGCTCCGTGGTCCCTCCCACATGTGCCCACCTGCTGGGAAGGCAGGGATGCGGCCGCGGCCGTTTTTGAGCTCCCCTGGCTCAGACGTTTCAGTACCTGGCGTATAAGACGACCCCTGACTTTTGAGAAGATTTTCAAGGGGTAAAAAGTCATCTTATACGCGGGAACATATGGTACTATTACTCTATAGTAGAGGAAACCTGGTTGTGAAAATTCCTAAAGAGTGTTATCTAAGCAAAAGAGTATTTATTAAAGTATCCTTAAAATAATCCCAGCTGAATAGAAGAAGGTGAATCTGTGGGTTCTACCACGGAGAGGAAAGAGATACTATCTCCTAAAGATCAAATGGAATCCAAAGGACAAGATATTCACTCTATCTTAATGGACTAAGAAAAACAACAACACTAATATAGAAAGAGAGTTTGGAGGCTTTAAAAAAGCTGAGATCAGGCTTGTACTTCTCAATTTATTTAGAAAATTTTTTTGTTAGCTTCTTCCTAAAAAAAACCTGCTGCTGCTGCCTGAAAACTCAAGATTGGGCTTTTCCTTACTTTGATTTGATCCTCCCACACAGCTGACTATTAGGAAAACCCTTTGTAACTATGCTTTTGAAATATTGATTTATATTCTGGCTTTCCCTTAGGAAGCAGAAACAAAGTTCAAATGGAGAGTATTTCCATCTAGAAATTTCATTGAAATTCAAACACCATTCTCTGCTATGTTGCCACAGCATACTTAAGTGGTTCATATGTGGAGATAGTTTATATCATGTGAGCATTGTATCCCCAAAAATGTTTGAGTTATTTAGGCTTAAACTATTGTCTCCTAGTCGGTTATGTTATGTGAACAGAGAGCAAAATGTTTTACTTTCTACTATCAACAGAGAAAGGAAGTTCTTTGGCAAGTCTATAAAAAGGGACTACTCTAGGAATCCCATCTCTTTCTTTCTCTTTCTCTTTCTTTATCCCCCCCCCCCAAAAAAAAACAATTACAGAGGAAGTTAAAGCTCCCACCAACTCTGATTGGATTTGCAATCAATATTTACAACCCTAATTCCCACGGATCAGCAAATTTGCCAGGGTAGAAGTCAGCTAAGTCAGTCAAATCATTTCAACACAGTATTTGTCATGGATGCACCCAAAGCAGTCTCAAATGACAAAGAAGAGCCAGCTTCAGGAACTTGGGAAGCGGGCATGGCAGATCATCTGGAAGACATGGGGGACTCTGAACCAGAAGGGGATGAGCAAGAAGAAAGGAGAGGAGAGAAAGGAGAGACCAATACTTTCAGAAGGACCAGTGGAGTGATTGGGCAAGCAGTTGGCTGACAATGGGAAGGAAGAAATGCAGCTGCAGCCAAGAGACTTGGAAGGCCGGTCAGAAACAGAGAGTAGAAAAGGGGCACAACTACAACTGATGAACAGGGATGAGGAAGAGCTGCCTGCTCTGCAGGGTGCTAGGGTGTGCAGAGCTGAGAGGAGAGAGATACAATGGAGGTTGGTGAAGCTACTTGCAAGGAGGCAGCCTCATCCCTTCTAATTGCCCAGGTGGGCAGCTATTTATCTATGCAAGTGGAGCACAGAGACGCTGACAATAACTTCCTTTTTTGGATTGTGTGTTTGTTCAGCCAGGGCCTACCTTATCTTGGAACATCACCTTTGACTGTTTCTGGACTTTGGACTTTGCCTTAGGGATCTTGGAATTGGATTTTGAATTGTGGGATTTGTGTTTTGGGCCATGGGTTTGTCTTTGCTGGACTTGCTGTGTGTTTTCCCTGACTTGGAAAAGTGGACTCATTGGGTCTTGTTCTAGTTCCTGTGTAGGAAATCCTAAGGAATATTATGTGAGGCTGATGAAGTCTCAAGAACAACTTCAAACCTTGGGGTGTCTGTGGGTGTGAGTGGGACAGGACAGTATTTGAATGTGATGCTTCATTAGCCTATCAGTGTATCATATGTATTCAATTAGATTATTTCCTTAAGATCAGTCTGTGTTAAACCCATACCATACTTTCCTATGTTTCCACATTATCTTGAACCATAAACTATCAAACATGATCTCCCTCCCTCCCTCTATTTAATATTGATTGGAAAGATTTTCAGGAAAACCTGCCCACACCAACCTACATGATCAGTTTAGGATCTGCATAATATTTAACTCCCTTCTTGCCCTGCAGAAGAATTGCAGCTTGAAAACAACTAGTGGGCCTTGCATTACTTTATCAAACTGATTACTGTTTCTTCCCACTGAAACTACTTATTCTATAGCTGTATGAGACATCTTTAATCAGTCTTCCCTGATTAATGCTTTACTACAGAGCTGTATATACCTTCACTTGATGCATTTTATTGATTGATTGATTGATTTTCTTTCATTTTTAATCTATTGCAATCTTGTAACTCTAGATGGGATTCCAGAAATAAGAAATGTGCAATATACAACAGAATATATAAAAAAACCAGAGGAAACATTCTTTAAAATGTATCATTCATTTAGAGCAAAGCAGTGTCCCAAAAACATTTAACATTTTGATGGTGTTAATTAAGTGATTCAAAGCCCTCCAGAAGAGTTCTACCTTAACTGACTTCTAGAAAAATAGCAAGACTGGGGCAAGTTGAACTTCCTATGAAGGCCGTTCTAGAAAAAGGGATCTGTGATGATGAAGCATCTCCTCTTAACCTTACTTCCTCCGGGTTTGCAGAAATTAGCAAATGTCTCTATAATTCATAGCAGATACATTGATTTTTCTCAGAAAAGGTAGTCCTGCAGGTATCTTAGGGTTTTGTAGCTGAAGAACAGTGCTTTGATCTGCACCCAGAAATTTACTTGAAACCAATATGAGACTGGAAGTGTTGATGCACATGGTGTTAAGTACCACTTAGTAAATGCACTGCTGCATTTTGTACCAACTTTACTTTCTAAATAGCCTTTCAAAGCAGCCCCATGTTGAGCATATCATTACTATGTAGTAATCCAGCCAGGTATAATGAGAATGTGAGTTATTGTTTCCGGTTCTTCCTTCTTTGTCATTTGGGCTATGCATTATATAAAAAACAGGTGGGAAAAAGAGTCAGAAAAACATACACAGAGATGTTTTGGGACAACGGTAAAAAAACAAGGGTTATTTGTTCATCCACTGTACTCTCCATTCACAGTTTCAGTGCTAAATGGTTATGTTGCACTATCTATCAAAGTGAGAGTGATCAGCCCATTGGTTCAGAGGTAGTCAACATCCTTCTAAATTACCTATTCTCTGGACAAAAAGTCAGGTTGTTATTTAACTTAATAACAACAATGTCAACAGCAAAGCTCTTTCATATTACAATATTTTGTTACTCTGTTTCAGCTTAAGAATAGTAAAGCTGATCTGAAAGTTTCAGGGGAAAAAGTATATTTTCTACCTGGGTATGCTCCTTTATATATTTAAAATAATGTAATTAAAGAAGGCAAATGTGTCTCATGTGTAGCAGAAGCACTTTACTTCTGCCAAGACTAACTAAATAGAAGGCAAAGTACCTATGTTTTCTGTACAATTGTGGTTGGACAATAGATGACATATTTAATAGCATGATTTAAAATTGAAAAAAAAGTGCTACCACTTTGCACATAACTTACCTGCAAAATCCATCTCAGCTTTTGTGCAGCTGCAAAGCAATATATAAAAGGCTTATACAAATATTATGTCAATTCATAATATTAATAGCTGGATGAGCATTTATGTATAGCACTGAACAGACAGGATATGTTCTTAACAATTGTTATTAGAAAAGATGTTAAGATTACTTTTTCTCCAATAAAAGATTTCCCATACAAATTGCATTGTAACAATATCCCTTTTCTAATAATCCATCCTTACAAACCTTACATTCAGGAAAGTTCTTTGTTTTATATATTAAAAATGCATAGTTATCATATTATCAGAATTTGTCTGTTCTGGTAGCATATTAAACATGGAGGAAAGTGAAAAGTTGGAAATCAAGAAAAGAAAACAATGAAATATTATGTTCATGATACAGAGAGGTGAGCAATGTCAAGTCTACAATCCAGTTGTCAGACTGCATACAAACCTTGTGAGATTTTCTTTTAATGCTAGCGATTAACTCATGAGCTCTGTGATCTAAGTTATATTTAACCATTAATTCTTATCAGAAGACTGGTGGCTTTGAACATTTATAGACTGGTCCTATAAAACCAGCTGGGTTTATTTCAGTCATGTCTCTGTGCCAAAGCTATGTGACCAACAAACTGAAGTAAGTTGATTTCTTTATAGTCATGTTTATCATTATTTAAAAAAAAGATATGACAGTATATTCCCAAAAGAGGAGTAAAAAGATTAGCTTAAGGTGCTTTATTGCCTCCAGCATTCAACATTTGCTTGGATGTCTAAATAGTAAAACCTCAGGAATCCAATGTACCTTTTTCTTATTGTTGATGAGCTCAGGCAGAGATCTAAAATGCATAACTTGATTATACCAAAAGTACTTTTTGTATTTGATTGTTTAATTTTGATTTTATCTCCTTATACCATTTGGATCTAGCACTGCATGGTTATGTAGTTCTTTTGCTACCAAAGAATTGCAAATATTTATATATTTGCAAATATAAATATTCCTATGAAGTCTAAAGATTTCTGGCATATATAGTATAACTGGTGAACTGTTGCCATTACTGCCCACGGACCAAATTTGGTACCCTTTTGTCACTATGTACCACCACATGAAATATCGTAATTCACGCATATCTTGAAGGAGTGTGAAGTTTTAATAACATCCTCAGAAGATGCTTGAAACAGATTTTTTTTAAAAAAACATTCCTGGTTTATTGGTTTGTGTAAGATGTATTCATTGTTCTGTCAACCAGAACACAAAATTTGCTAGAAAAAAATAAAAGAAGTAGGTTGGACTGCAGTCCATACTGTCTAGTTTGGTTCTAATATGATTGATCCCAAATCTGCTTCAGTAAGGGTGACATTGTTGCTAAAATTTGGTTTTGGTTATGAAAAAGTCATTATTTCATCATTTAGATAAGATGAAACCGGCTATATTTATTGGTAACTGCAATACTGTAATTGCAGAGATAATGCTGTCTATGATTTTGCTCTTGCTCTCTACGGATAATCCCTAAACTATCTATTATAGATTGTTTGGGGAGGAACAAAAGGCAGTCTTCAGCTCATTGACCAAACATGAGATTATATTCATTTTTGGTTGTTTATTTTCCCCCAAAGGCTCATGAGCATATTTACTTCTCTACTTGATTAAATCTTTCTGAACGAATGCCAGGAGTCTACTGAGATAGATCTTCACTGCTGGAAGTAAATGAGGGTGTGCCACTCACTGTTGCATTTAACTAGTTATGTGCAGCTACCACCAGTACAGGCATAAGCTTTTTTGCCCTCTGGAGAGGATTACAGTGATTATTCATAGCAAAATTGAGAACTTTGTTCTGTAAAACAACTCTTCCTTTAAACTTTTTAGTGACAGGAATATTTTCATGCCTGCAGTCCTTCGGTATCTTTGGCTGTGGCGACCTTTCACTCTCTTTATGTCTTTATGTCTTTAGAAACAGCTTTGTAAATGTCAGAAGCTTTGGATTCTCTTTGAGGCTTTGGGGATTTTGACACAGAGCCCCCAGGTAATGAAATCCTAGTTTGGAATAGTAATGGTATTTATTGACCATTAAGGTGGCTGCAGGTCTCGAATGTCATGGGAGAGATCACTGAATGGCTTAGCATAGCAAAAGTCAAGCGCCACAGAAAGTTATTAGATCATGTTGATTTTAAGGAATTTAAAGCTTAATTAGCTTTTTGTGTGTGTGTGATGGCGGGGTAGCTATTATCTTATCTCTCCCTCCGAGTAATGCTTAACAAGTAAATCAAATAAAGAAAGCTGACAGTTTGTAGACTTCCCTAAATTCATCAAAGAGGCCACTGACAAATGTTCCCCGAACAGTAATGTTAATGAGCTCAATTTAATGCATATTCATTAAAGCAAGCCTCATTTGCAGAGTCATCTAATATGGACTGCCCTGCCCTGACACAGAAGAGGCAGAAACAGAAGAGATCAAAGAAGAAAATGGTAGGCAAAGAAATGCCTACTTCAATTCAGGGAGGATTTTTTCCTAATGTTGCGGAGAACCAGCTCCTGATTTGAGGTCAGTTTCTTCTGGAGTCCTTTTTTTATTAGAAGGTATTGTTTTGGGGGTTTTCCTTAATTGGTTAAAAATGCAGTGAAACAATTTGAGTATTATAATAAAAAAAACAGAATATAAGACTACTCATTCATTCATTCAAATAATCAATGCATATATCCACTCACTCAGCATGACTGAAGGTGGCATATATCTCTAAATAACAATAATACACCAAAAAGGACAGAGAGTTTTTAAAAAGGCATAAAATCATAAACTGAAAGAAAGATATATAAATACAGAAAGTCCTATGAAAAACCTCTTCCAATTGATTATAATGCTCTGAAACCCAATTCCTGGGGGGAAAAAACAGTATGGAACCCTAAAAACCATCAAGCTATTTTAAAAATTAGTAGCATTATGATAAACTATTTAATCATTGGCAATAACATGGATGTTCAAATCAGTAGCACAGGCACACATAATTTATCAATATGCCAACATCTTAATTGCTGACCTAGAATAAGTCTTTGTCAATTATTCCACAAAGATTGAGACTCACATTTTCATTAACTGGACCCATGGAAATAAATATCTCATCAAATGATATCATGCCTTCAACAACTTGTGCCCTACCATCAATCTCAACCTAGACCTGTCTACACATTCTTGACATCACCATAAAGCTACACAATATCAAATAAATACTACATTAGAGAAGAAACTTACAAATTGTCAAGTCTACCAATATTCTTCCAGCTTCCTTCCCCAGATGTGCCACTCAATGCATCTTTATAGTACAACCCTACTTGATATGATTCACTTGTCAGAGATGCTTAACTAATGGAATTAAACTAGGAATTCAGGATACTGAACTGCCCACCCAACAAAATCAACAGAAAATCAATACAGCCAGATCAATTCCCCTGGAGGACCAAATTTAAACTGAATCACAGAAACAGAATAGGAGAAACCTTCTAGTTGTTATCTACAAGTCACAGCTCAAACCACTCAAGCATATTAATAATGTATAGCTCATACTGGACTATGACACTTTCTGAGACAGTGGGTGGCGGGCCCATTCTTGAATACAAACTGTCACCCAACCTGAACCAAAGAGAAAAAGAAGGAAGAAGATAATTTCAATCTCCCAAGACAAGGTGACTTTGGAAAAATGGGACATTAACTCTACCATTGAGCAGAATTAAATCAAAGGATCTTAAACAATCCCAGAAGGTCTCAATACAATGGATTTTTTACACATTATAAACTGATAAATTACTGGTAATTTGTAGCCTGCATTTGCATAGCCTGTCTTTCTCTCTTCTCTTTTCCTCTCCTCTCCTCCCCTCACCCCAACTTGGCTGTTAGATCAGTCTAGCCATTCTAGGAATCTGATGAAGTGAACTGCAGCTCCTGAAAGTTTATGCCTTTTTAAAAATGTGTTAACCAGAAAAGGTGCTTCTACAAGATTCTGTTTTTCTACACTCATATTCCTGTCTGTCTGGAACACTTCTGAATCATTCTTCCCCATCTACGCCTCTACAGCCTCCTTCATGTTGCCACCCCAATGCACCATTGAAAACAGAAAAATAAAAATTGAGTCTCACAACTAAATTTTCAAACTCCTACTTTGACAATGGGCGGTGGAAATATATGGTTTATAAAATATTCCCTCATCGCTGTTTATAAAATATTCTTCCATGTAGAAATTTTAGAAAGCTTTAGCTATATTTTCAGTTCTTGGAACTGTTGCACAAGAATTAAGATGAACTCATCAATTTTCCAGAAAAATGGTTTATTGTTTAGTTTAATCTAGATTTCAGCATAATGTACAAACTGCTGGTAGTAAATATTAAAATTAAGAAACAGTTCTTTTAAAAATATCATGAGGAATAGTTATGAAATGATTTGTAGAACAAGATTTTCATATTCATATGGCTTTGAATAACAATGTTATTTCTAAACAAAGGAATAGCATTTCAATCTTTTTCTATCGACAATAGAAAGAGAAATATGAATGCATAAAATACACTAAGCTGTGATTCATCTTCACACTTGTCTCAGTTATTTTATCAATTGACAGAGATAATACGTATATTGCTGTACATAAAAAAATATAGTGTTCCTAGTAAGTTGCCTTTAGCCTTAAACACAGGGCTGCCAGTGCTTTTCAGTATGTGGTAACAAGAAGTATATTACAACTAAAGGTCAATTTTTAATGCCAGCTCCTATGCATTATGAGAAACACTGCAGTAATAGTGCAACTGAAGTCATATATAACAGTAAGAAAAAAGGTTTATAATTGGATTTATTCATGGCAACTTAATCACATGGAAGAATAATCATATAGACTGATTTTCTGCTAAGTATTTTTTTTTTGTGATACAGCATTGTAATACTGTGGAAAAAAATACTGTACATGAATGTCCATTGAGGTGTTATGTTATACTTTAATCTCCTTCAATTAGAACGTGATAGAATTGGGTCTTAGTTATATACTCCACACTGAAATTAAATAAAAATGATAAAAAGTATATATTAACTTCTGTAGGAAAACCATCAGTGTCCTGAAGCTCATCAATGAATAAAGTTTACGGCTGGCTCAGCCTGGAGGATCACCAATTTTAGTACCTGCATAGGCCTCTTTTCTTTAAAAAGAAGTGATGGTCGATTTCCATTTCCTCTTCTTCCTCCCTTGAGGAATGTTTATCTCAGTGGGATGACAAAATGGAATGATTTCCATGAATGTTCCATTTTTGTAGGATAAGTAATCCTTACTTATTTCTTATACTGGGAAAGGTAGACAGGTCATTGTCTTCTTAGCGATCTCTGGTTACTTTCTGATAAGTTATCACATGCTGGAATTGTTGCAAAGGCTATTAAATTAGGTAAACTCTGATGCAATACAGGAAACGATTTATTACATTCCAAAGGAAAGGTGGATTCTCAGGCTCATAAAATATAAATCAAATCTGTCCTTCTAAGACATTCCCGCTAAGCATTTTCATTTTATGAATCTAAAATGTTTTCATGGATCATAGATATTGTAATAAATAAAAAGTAAACCATATGGAACCGAACCAAACCAAACTATTTCGGAAATGGCCTGCCCACTAGTGGCATTTACAATAGCATTTAAAAAAAATGCTTCTGCTCAATCTTGCCTCCCCCCTCAAAATATAATTTCCCCCCCCCCTGCAATCCTTGGAATTTCCCTAAATCAGGTGTACACAACTTGTCCAGGCTTCACTTGGTTTTTAAGTGATGTAGAATCATAGAGTTGGAAGGAATCGGGGCGTTGTTACTTACCTGAACGCCCCTTCTCGTAGGGCGGAGCTAACCTCCAAGAATGGGATGATCCAATCCATCAGCCAATGAGGACTGAGTCAGACTCTATAAAAGCTGTAACCCCGAAGGGCACCCCCTCTTGAGACGAAGGACGGAGTCAGACCCATAGTGTAACATCCTAACCAAACTTTATTCAACAGCAGGAAATCAAATAATAACTGTCATGCAATGATAAAACAGCATGAATTCAAAGAATAACTGTTATGTAAATAGAAACCCAACAGGGAGGGACTTGGAGGTTAGCTCCGCCCTACGAGAAGGGGCATTCAGGTAAGTAACAACGCCCCGTTCTCCATAGTGGGCGGAGCTAACCTCCAAGAATGGGACATGCCAAAGCAGTTCAGTCCCTAGGGTGGGTTCGAACCCTGTTCATGGTGTTCCTCTGGTATAATGGCATTACGTAGTACCTGTTGCCCAAATTCGGCGTCAGCCGATGCGAATTGGTCTACCTTATAGTGTCGGATAAAAGTCACTGGAGAGGACCATGTTGCCGCTCTGCAAACCTCCTCCAGTGAAGTACTGACCGACCACGCTGCCGTGGTAGCTGCACTACGTGTGGAATGTGCAGTTATACCCTCAGGCGGGGGAAGATTTTGATCAGAGTAAATGTCTGCTATCAAGGCTCTGATCCAGCTGCCAATGAGCGCTGGTGATGCCTTCTTACCCATAGATTTTGGTTGAAAACAAACAAATAATGCTTCGGAGCGTCGGAATGACGCCGTGCGTACGTTATATATCTTAACTGCCCTCCGAACATCTATGTTGTGCCACTGCCTTTCCGAGTCAGTTGAAGGCTGAGCATAAAACGCTGGTAACACTAACTCCTGCGTCCTATGAAAAGGTGTGTTAACCTTTGGAATGAAGGTTGGATCCAATCGGAGCACAACCTTATCTGGATGAAAAATACATAAACCCTCTCGCACTGATAAAGCCGCGAGTTCGGATATCCGGCGAGCCGAAGTTATGGCTACCAGAAATGCCACCTTGAGAGTTAGTTGTCTCAGTGACACTGTATGCAACGGCTCGTATGGTTCTGCGGTCAATGCCAGTAATACCCGTGATAGGTCCCATGTTGGATAGCGGTGTATAATCAGAGGAGAAATGTTAACAGCCGCCTTCAGAAATCGGCGAATCAGCGGATGCGCTGATAATGAAACCACGCTATCACAGGTAAGTACTGTAGACAAAGCCGCAATTTGGCGTCTTAGTGTATTGGGAGCCAACCCTTTATCTAGACCAGCCTGCAAAAACCATAACAAGCCCACTATAGTTAGTTCTACTGGACATAGTTGTACTGTTAAACACCAGGCACAAAACCTTTTCCATGTTGCAGAGTAAATGCGATTGGTTGAAGATCGGCGTGACAACATTAATGTGTCTATGATTGTTTCTGGTACCCCCCGCTTACTTAGGCTACACCAGTCAAGTGCCAAGCGGTCAGTTTGAACCAATGCGGATCCGGGTGATTCAAGGATCCCTGAGAAAGCGAATACTCTGTCGGAGGAATCCTCCAAGGCGAGCTGATCGAAAGCGCTTGGAGGTCCGCAAACCACGTTCTCCTGGGCCAATATGGTGCCAGTAGAATTACCTCCGCCTCCTCGGCTATGATTCGACGAATGACTTGTGGAATCACTGCCAGAGGAGGAAAGGCGTATAACAAGCCCTTCGGCCATGGGCAGCGGAGCGCATCTATGTCCTCGGCACCCTGCGACCGGTAACGTGAGAGAAACCTCGGTAGTTTGGTGTTGAGTGGAGTTGCAAAAAGGTCGATCACCGGAAGACCGAATCGCTGTACCAATTCTTGAAAAATGTCCTGGTGCAGACTCCACTCCGCCGAGTCCACTGCATTGCGACTGAGCCAGTCCGCTGTTATATTTTTGACTCCCGATATGTGTTCCGCTCGAATCGAGAGCAAGTTGCGCTCCGCCCAAAGCCCTAGAGCCTTGGCTTCTGACATGAGACCTTTGGAAACCGTCCCACCCTGGCGGTTGACATGCGCTTTGGTGGTGACGTTGTCGGTCATTAGTAGAACATGCCGGTTGTGAAGGACATTGTGAAATTGCTGCAGAGCAAGAAATGCTGCTCTGAGTTCCAGAATGTTGATATTTAACAGTGTCTCCGAATGAGACCACGTTCCTTGGGCTACTTGAGATTGTACATGAGCACCCCATCCCTGCAGACTGGCGTCTGTTGTCACCATCACCCGGTTGGGTTCGAAGAAGCTGGAGCCTTCGGATATCGCCTTGGAGCGCCACCACTGGAGGGATCGACGGACAGAGGATGGAATGCTGATTTTTGCTGATGAATTACTCTTACCTGCCCTTTGGTATGGTAACAATAGCCATTGAAGATCCCTGGAGTGCAGTTGTGCCCAGGGAGTAATATGGATGGCCGAAATCATCTTTCCTAATAGAGATGAGAGCTGCTTCAATGGCGCTCTTCTGAGACAGAGAACCTGCTGGACCATAGTGATCAGATTGTCCTGTCTTTCCTGGGAAAGAAACACCCTGCACTCCAGGGTATCCACGATAGCCCCAAGATGAGTAATTCGGGTAGTGGGATTGAGCTGGCTCTTTTCTATATTTAAGGAGAAGCCATGCTCTTCTAAGCACTGCATAGTTAACTGAAGGTCATTCTCCGCTTGTGAGACTGTGGACGATAAAATCAAAATGTCATCTAAATAACAGTGTAGGCGAATTGGAATAGACCGCACGCTTGCCGCTAGGGCAGCTAGGATTTTCGTGAAAACCCGCGGGGCAGAGGACAGACCGAATGGCAGTGCCGAATACTGATAATGATCAGACATGTAACAGAATCGAAGATACTTTTGGTGGGAAGGCCGAATTGGTACGTGTAGATAGGCTTCTGTCAAATCAATGGAAGTCATGAAATCGCCCTTCCTTACACACGCCAATATGGAATGTAGCGTGTGCATCTTGAACCTCTTATAGGCAACGTATTTGTTCAGTCGCTTGAGGTCCAAGACTGCTCTCCATCCCCCCGAGGATTTCTTGACAAGGAACAAATTGGAATAGAATCCTTGTCCCAGCTGGTCCTCCGGAACCCGTTGGATAGCATGGATATCCAACAGATGCTGGATAGCGGCTAGCATTAGAGCTCGCTTTTGGGAATCCGAGGACTGGGGGCACCTCATAAAAAAATCCCGGTGGGGTGGAAAGAAGGTCGAGTGCGAGTCCTGATGAAATGGTCTCTAGCACCCAACTATCGGAAGTAGTCTCTTCCCATCGCCCAGCAAAAAACTGCAGGCGACCCCCAATGGGAAGGACCTCAGGATCTATTTGTTGCGGCGGTAGGAGCGTCCGCCTGCACCCCGAAAAGGGCGCTTGGCCGGAGGTTCCGCCCTAGGTCTATCCTGTACTGGAGTTTGTCGTCCACCCACCTGATATCTGCCCCTATACCTAGGAGCCCTATATGGATGTCTGGGTGGAGGAGGCGGAGGAGGAGTAGGTGTTTTGGAAGGACCTCTGCGTGTGCAATTTGGAAGTACCTTACGTTTATCCTTGGACTCGATCAAGTACGAGTCCAAGGCCCCCCCAAAAAGGGACTGACCCTGAACTGGGGAAGTGGCCAGCCTCCATTTATGTCGAGCGTCGGACTGCCAGCCACGGAGCCAGTGCATGCGGCGTGCTACAATGGATGCTCCCATGGATCTTGCCGCGAAGCGTGCACTTTGTAGTGTGGCATCGGATGTAAACTGTGCCACAGCCAATAGTTTGTTTATGTCCTGGCGCATACGCACTTCAGACGATTGTTCTTGAAGGGCTTTTAGCCAGCGAATAGATGTCCGACAAAAAAATGATGCTGTGGCCGAAGCTCTTACCGCCCAGGCAGCTGATTGATGAGCCCGTAAGATCGCCTGCTCCGCTCGGCGTTCCTCCGGACGAAGTAGTTCCTCGCCATCTCCTGGTAAAGGATTGGCTGAGTAGAGAGCCTTGATGGGCTCATCCACTGGTGGAACAGGCAGATGTTGTGCCAGGCCCTGAGCCACGTTATAGTATTTTTTGTCTAAAGAAGATGGAGCGGCTCCTGTAATAGGAGTCAGCCATTGTTTGGTGACTGCTTCGATGAACAGTTTTGGAGTTGGTATAACCTCCTCTTGAGAGGTTGTTTCCTCAAAAAGAGGATCAGCTGGTTCCTCTCCAGATGATTTGGACTCCACCCGAGGCATCTTTGCTGCTGCTCTTGCTTTATGGAGAAGCGACTTAAATAAGGCCGGATTGAAGAGGCCAGTAGTCGTGACAGGTTCAGGGGCAAGGTCTTCATCGGATGATAAGTCCAAATCTTGTCCCTGGTCATCTGCGTCACGCAAGGATTTAGGAGAATCCTGGAGCGTGGTGGCGTCGGTTTTGGGGAGCTGGTCCCATTCAGTGACCATCGTGGTTCGACGCAATGGTGTTTGTGGTAAAGGCTGTTCTGTAGTTGAATGCCTAGTGGCCGAAGTTTGTTGAAGGCCTGCAGCGATGCCTTCCTTAATGGCAGCCTGGATGAGAGCCTGAACCTCAGGGTTCTGAAAAATGGCAGATGGTGTGACTTGTTGGGTAACAGGTGAAGGAATTTGCGAAATGCGAGGTTCCTCCCAGATGTCATTGTCACCCAGACAAAGGTTGGGGTTATCCAAAGATAGAGCCCCTGATGATTGTCTGGAACGTGAAGATAAATTATCGCTCCCTTCTTTTGGACCGGAGGAGGTTGAAGGTGGCTTCTTGACCTTCTCAGGGACTTTATCCCGATGTCCCCTGTCCTTCTGTTGAGAATGACGAAGGGGAGAGCGATCCCTGTGAGAAGCAGAGTTGAGCCTGGTCTCTGTATCAGGTTGCTTCTCCTTGGTTGCCTTGGGCTTCTGCTTGGCCCCTTTATCAGCCATTTGAAATTTGGTGTTGTTTGTAGCTGGTGGGCTCACGCAGAGGGCGGTGCCAACAGCCAGCTAATTTTAAAAGAAAAGGAAGCTTAAGTTAGAACACTTTTGCAGAAATCCCCTCGTTGCTGAGTGCTTCTGAGGCTCAGTATGAAGCTCCGTCAGCTGTGGAGCTGTCCAATATTTCAGCAGCTCTCAAACGCCGAAAGCAGCCAGGAGGAGCGAAACGGCTCCTAACGGCTGTGGGTAATCCCTGATGACGTCAGGGGATTCCCTCTCTTCGCCCCGAGCAGCAGCTGAGAAGCGCGAGGGTGAGAAAGCCGTTAATTGCCGGTTTGACTGTAAAGCTCCTAGATGAGCTCTGCGGCTGCGCACTTGCTTCCTGGTCTCAGAAACGGCAAAGTAAAGCTGTAGGATGAGTTCTGGGCATGCGCAGAAGGCTTTTTCTCTCTCAGCTGTTTGTCGGGCCGCTGTCAACTTCCAATTTGAAAAACAGGCGTTAATGGTAATTTCTGAAGGAGCGGCTTACCAATCCACACAGGCTATGTCAGCACAATGAAGAGAGAGGCAGTTTGAGGAAGTTAATAGCTCTTTTTGGGCGCAGAAGCGCAGGAGCTGATTTAAAGGGGCAATTACAGTCGGATTCAGGTTGTTTGAAGAATCAGCTTACCCCTTGTAGCGGTCAGCGGCAAAGCCGCCCTGGCCGATGGTCACTCAAGCGGACAGCTTCTGTGACTTATATCCTGAAGTTGGATGGCCAGGCCGCTTTAACTGTCCTCAGGTAGTTGGTGGTGGATTTCACCAGAGGTGAACAGAAGCCACCAGCCGCAGTTGTCAGTTGGTGATGAATCTTACTGGTTGAAGATGAAGATAGTAGAATAGAAGTATAATAGGTGATTTAACCTGCTAGGTTAGGAACACTAGTCCTCGACTAAGGACTGAGTCGAAAGAGGGGTGCCCTTCGGGGTTACAGCTTTTATAGAGTCTGACTCAGTCCTCATTGGCTGATGGATTGGATCATCCCATTCTTGGAGGTTAGCTCCGCCCACTATGGAGAACTCCATAGTCATCTACTCCAATTCAGTGCAGAATTTGCTAAAACATTTTATACAGTGGCCTTCTTAACTATTTTTCTACAACTTGAACCTATTGGTTCTGGTCTTGTCTCCTGGGGTGACATAATACAAATCAATTTCCTCCTCTATATGCCAAGTTTTAGAAATCTGAAGAATTCTATTATATCTCCCCACAGTCTCACTGTCTGCAGGCTAAACATAGCCAGTGCCTTTAATAGTTTCACACAGAACTTAATTTCCAGTTCCTTAACCTTCCTCTGAATTTGCTGCAACTTATCAATTTTCTTTTTAGATGTGGGGCCTAGAAATTGACACAATATTCCAAGTGAGGCATAACCAGAATTGTAGAGAATAAGGAATATCTATTTGACACGCAAGAACCATTGTTAGGGTGATGCAAGTGAAAAATATTTTAGGCCCACTACAGATATGTAATTTTCGAAAGTGACTTTTTAAGTGGTTATCATGCTAAACTCAAATAAAAGTAGTTTTAGCTTTCCCATGGAGTTGACTTCTTGGTCTGAGCAATGTGGTCAGGCTAATGCCAGTCTTACAAATCTGACTGTGCTTTACCTCCTCTCCCTCCTTACACTTCAATGAATTAGGATGCTGTTTAAGTCACTTCTTAAGAACTCAAAATATTTTTGTGGACTCAAAATATTTTTCATCCTTTGTCACCTTAGCAATTGGCTTTGTACATCTCCATCAAGGATACCTTCTTTACTCTACAGAATAGAGTGAGGCAGTCACTTTCTGGGAGCTTGTCTCTAGTCTCATGGACATATCACAAGATATATTTCAAGAAATGAAAAAAGCCAGGATAAAAATTAAAATTCAATTATTTTAAATTCATGCATGCTATAGTAAAATTAAAATATTTTAATTAAAATTCAATCTACTTGTGTTTTCCCCAAAATAAGACCGTGTGTGTGTGTGTGTGTGTGTGTGTGTGTGTGTGTGTGTGTGTGTGTGTGTGTGTGTGTGTATATGTTTATTCTGTCGAGTCATCCTGGTGTATGGAAGGAAACATCACAGCTTCCTTTTGCCTTTCAGCCCCTCCTGGGACCATCCAGGCAGTTTTCTATAGTCGACAAACTATATTGTCTATATGTGTAACATTTTTTGCTGATAAATGAAAATAAAGGGAGACTATTATAGATCTATTTCGAGCTATTTTGCTCTCGTCAGATAGCCATACCCGTAGTGGGAATTGAACCTGGGCAGTCTGCTTGAAAGCAGACTGCCCAGGTTCAATTCCCACTACGGGTATGGCTATCTGACGAGAGCAAAATAGCTCGAAATAGATCTATAATAGTCTCCCTTTCTTTTCATTTATCAGCAAAAAATGTTACACACACACACACACACACACACACACACACACACACACACACACACACACACACACACACACACACATATATATATATATATATATATATATATATATATATATATATATATATATATATATATATATATATATATATATATATATATATATATATATATACACACACACACACACACACACACACACACACACACACACACACACGGTCTTATTTTGGGGAAAACACGAGTAGATTGAATCACCTCACTTGCACACATCACCCTGGGCCTCTTTTTCGCTGTCAGAGGCCTTCAGGAATTTCTTCGGCTGGCAGGGCCAGCAAGGCTTTCCTAAAGGCCTCTGCAGCCAATAACAGAGCTCCAGATCAATCCAGAGCTCTGTTATTGGCTAGAGAGGCCTTCAAGAAAAGCCTTTAGGAAAGGCTTCTGCAGCCAATAACAGAGCTCCGGATCAATCTTCAGGAAAGCCTTGCCAGCTGCAGAAAAAAATGGCTGAGGTGTACGAGGCCTGGCTGCAACTGTCCAAAGGTAAGTAGTAGGGCAGCTCCACCCCCCACCCCCACCCTAGCTTAAATTTTACCTATGCACCCTGGAGTGGGCAGGGTCTTAATTTGGGCTTATTTGGGTGGTAGGGCTTATATTGGGCACATGTGTAAAAATCAAGCTAGGACTTACTTTCTGAGTAGGTCGTATTTTGAGGGAAACACAGTAGTTAATGTTAATATCTTGGAAGGGTATTTTGGATCTAGCAAAACCAAAGGCTAGCTGAACCAGAGATAACCCATGTTCAAACAAAATATAACAAGTTTGCAGATTGCCTAACAAATTATCTTTTATGATGATCATGATGGGTAATGAGCTAACTTTGATGTTACTCACTAACAAAGTATATCCATCTGTCCATCTGAACCCACAGATTCATGGAATTGTGACAGCATGCTAAAGTGGAATAATTACGTACCAGAGACCAGGAGAAAATGAAAATATACCTGATAGATTTTAAAAAACAGAAATGACTATTCATAATCACTGAAAAAAGAACAGCCTGATGCATTCCCAAATCATCTTCTAAAATATTAAGAATATTCCTTGTCAAGATTGATGAAAAGATCTGCTCAGAGTCTATACTTTGAGATCATAAAACAGGAAATGAAGAGGAGCTCCATGTGTAAGCTGTGTGAAACACATAAAGTGTGTTATATATGTGTGTAGTTTGTCAGAGTTTCCCCAATAAATATTTTGCTTCTGCTCTTTGCTTATTTCACTTACTTTTCCACATTGGGAAATAGTTCTGTATTCAAAGAGCTATCACTATGTGTTGAACTCTCTCTGCAGCCTCTTTGCAGAGCCTGCACCTGTCTAGTGTGGTAGACACCTGGTTTTATGGCACGTAGTGCCTGTTGTACTATTATGATTCGTGCTTCTGTGCTGTCTTTTAGTTTAGCCCTTTCCAGCCACTGGTATGATTCAGTGGTGGGATTCAAATTTTTTTACTATCAGTTCTCTGGGCGTGGCTTGGTGGGCGTGGTGTGGCTTGGTGGGCGTGGCTTGGTGGGCGTAGCAGGGGAAGGATACTGTAAGATCTCCATTCCATCCCAATCAGCTGGGATTTGGGAGGCAGAGAATAGATGGGGGCAGGGCCAGTCAGAGGTGTTATTTACTGATTCTCCGAATTACTCAAAATTTCTGCTACTGGTTCTCCAGAACTGGTCAGAACCTGCTGAAACCCACCTCTGGTACGATTTCTGAACATGATTCACCTCACCTGTCAATGGTTCATTCCATGCAGAGAAATGCTGCCTCAGATATTGTGTCAGCAGCTCATATTTTGGGTGCCATCTTACTGATGTAGCTTAAATATCTCTCCCTCCCTCCCTCCCTCCCCCCTCTCTCTCATTCTTCCCTATGTTGGGAAGTTTCATTTTTAAAAAGAAAGATACTTTTTAAAAATGGATTGCAACTTTTAGAAAATTTTCTCTATATCTAGTTAGGTGAATGGGACAGAAGCTAAAAACAAACCTCAAAGTATCAATTACCTTTTTATTCTTTCCAATCCAACAGAATTCTGGAAGAAAATTGTATGAAGAGATGGTGCTCCCTCTATCTATCCATCAGCATGATAACTGTATGTCATTCTAAGTCTCCCTCCTGGTCATATGACATTGAGCAAAGCATATACAGTACAACCCACTCATGGTTCCCAAGGCATATGTAGACACAACCCTTTTCTTTGTTGCATAGATAAAATTGTCTCTTATGGCTGTTGCTGAAGAAAAAATTACAAAGAATTCTAGAAGCAATGCTCTGCTTTTCTCTACCTTGCTTATTTTTGCTTTTATTTAAACACAGTAAGTTCATTTGCTACTTCCAAGTTCCTATTTTTTACTGAATATGAATCACATTCATATTGGATTATTTAATTTAACTTCATTTTTAGATGAACTGGCTTTATTAAATGTGTGGTATGAATAGGCAAACAAAGTTTGTGTAGACTACAAGTATCTTATGATTAGATCGATGGCTAGATTACACTGTACAAATTGTGTCTAACAGTCTAAATTAAACTTGGTAAATTAGTAGGGAATCAAAGAAAGAAAGAAACTTACAAACTGAAAAGTAATTTGTGAAAATACTTTGTGGCCATAGTAGTAAGAAGGAAGAGAAAATGGATCTACAAATAATAGCTCCAACTTCCTTGACTATATTACCAAGTCATTTGATATACAATTTCATGGACATAGTGGTGTCCTGCCCTGTATGACTTTTGTAACACATTCCACAATATGTCCCAGAATGACCTATGTATATTTATTTTATTTTTATTTTTTATTTTGTCAAGTGTATATATGATTACAGACAAAGTATAAACATGATTGTGAATACATAAGATGTATAAGCATGGTTATGAGTACATGAGATGCTTACGAATACATGGGGACATTAGGACAGGGACGGTAGGCACACTTGTGCGCTTATGCACGCCCCTTACAGACCTCTTAGGAATGGGGTGAGGTCAACGGTAGACAGTCTAAGGTTAAAGTTTTGGAGGTTTGGGGAAGAAACTACAGAATCAGGTAAAGTATTCCAGACATTGACCACTCTGTTGCTGAAGTTGTATTTTCTGCAGTTGAGTTTGGAGCGGTTTAAGTTAAGTTTGTATCTAATCTTATGTATATAAACAATGTTACATCTATGTATATTACTAACATGTACTTGACAAAATAAATAAATAAAAATAAATAAATAAAAATAAATTGTGTGCTCATATATATAGTTGGGGAAAGATAGTTAGGGGATAGTTGGGGCCTCTGATAATCACAGCAGAGCCCTAACATGATCACAAATGACTGTTTTTAGGTGCACCAGAAAATCCTATTGGTTCAGCTGTGCAAAGAGATATGCCCCAGAAATTGGATCTCTTTCTTCTGCCAATATAGCAGTAAAAGAGGTTGTGTAGCAGAGGAAATCACAAATCTTAAATATTGTATAACTTTTGTCAGTCTGAAATTATTCATACTAGAGATGCAAATCACAAAGATATTATGAACCACAATGACTCCACCATCAAGTCGAGCCTATGAGGTATTCATTGGTTTGCCCTGCCATCTCAGATTTCTTATTCTTTTCTTTCCTGAACTGCTTCAGAAGGCATTATTAAATTGACCCTAATCACCATTTCAAACTCTCACAAACGTAACAGGTAAATTTAACGCTCCCTTGGTCTCAGAGACCATTCTCTTCCAGCTGTATTATTATGACAAAGAGAAGTGCTGATACCCTGAGACTGGGAGCAGTCGGATCACCTCGTACCTCTTTTGTTAGGACAGAGTAAAGTAACATAAAACCCTTCCACCTTTTTATGCAGATTGCTTTTGTATGTATAATTTCTATGCATTAGTAGAAGTAAAGATAATGCTCAAGACTGGTGCTTCGTTTTGTAGAATGCCTACTTCTCGTTTTGAATTTATTTTTAAATGTAAATAAATAAATCAGCAAGCAAGCAAGCAGCAAAAGCACTAGTGGACTCCATTTTCTAAAGAAGAATAACAAGATAAATTCTGACCCTGGGATTTTAAAAATTATTTGGTAAGTGAAGATTGTATACACAATTTTTTCCCTGGCCAAATTCTAACATAGCATGGTTCCTTGACTGGCTTGAATCTTATTCACAATGCCTGGACACAAGATAAGCCATAGTAATAGCACTTAGACTTATATACAGCTTCACAGTGCCCTCTCTATGCGGTTAGTCAGCATATTGCCCCCAACAATTTGGGTCCACCTAGGTAAGATGGAAGGTTGAGTCAACCTTGGGCCAGTCAGGGTTGAACTGCTGGCAGTCAGAAGAATTAGCCTGTAATACTGCATTCTAACCATTGTGCCATCACAGCTCTGATACCTGATACCAACAACTTTGCTGTTGACTAAATTACTTCTGATTTTTTAAGTTTGATGCAGAGGCAATATTTATTTGAGAGATACCACAAGATTTCAGTCTGTAACTTTGGTGATATATTTTGGATTTCAATAGTCTGAATCAGCCCGGTTCTGCGAACTGGTAGCGGTGGCGGCGGGGGGCTCCGCCCACCCGCCTGGGACTCTTCTGCGCATGCGCAGAAGTTTCTGCGCATGTGCAGAAGCGTCACATGCGCAAACACGTGCACGAACCAGTAGCAATGACTTTTAGAACCCACTACTGGCCTGAATCCTAACAAAAACAGTCATCCCTGAACATAGGTATGGAGATTCTTGACAAACAGATCTCATTAGTGGACAAGACTACATGTTTTTAAATAAGGAAATAGGAACTAATTATGAAAAAAATAAAAGAAGTAGAACCCAATAAAAGGGGGAAAATAAATGTGAAATTATTGAGGTCCTAAGAGTAAAGCATTTAGCCATAGCAAAACAGTGAAGAAAGTATTGTGAGCTGCTTTATTTCCATCAGAGACAAGAGAGTAAAGAATATGTGATTTTTTTAAAGTAAGAATTTCAACATCTCCTTCTACTTTATTTGTCAGAATCCCTACCATTGCAGTAGCATTTCTAACTCTGTGGACTAAATTAAACCTATAAAATAAAAACGATAAGTAACAGTACTGAGACTGTTCTCAATAATCAAATATACCAAACCTGGAATGCCATAGTCATTAACAGAAAATGTGTCTGATTATCCATTTTATTGTTTCCCAAAAACATTAGTTTTCTCTTCAGTTTTCTAACTTTGCCTTTCTTGACTACTTAATTTGTTTTAATGTTTTTCATTATGTTCAAGTAGTTTTAAGAGTATAATAATCTCAGGATACCAAACATATTTCAGTTTGAAATAGCTAGATGGCTACTTTAGTGAATGAGGCCATAGATCACAATGAGATTATCATTTGGAACATCTATAGCAGTGGTGGCCCAACCATGGCGCATGTGCCAAACGTGGCGCATTGGATGATTACAAGTGGCGCATTGCATCCTTGCGCCTACTTATTTTTTAAAAAATAGGTATCATAACTGAATCCATCTTAATATTTTCAACACCAAAGTGATCTCAGTTCAATTTGTACAGCCTTTGGTAATGTTCAACTTCTCGGTGTCTGAAACTTAGAATGGAACTTGTGAGATGTTACTTTAGGCGGGTTTACAAACATACAGATATTTTTATCGGTGTTGCCATTGCGCGTTCCTGCTCAAACGATCGCAAACACCACGCACTAGCAACACATCATGTGTTTGAAGTCACGTGCGAATGAGCGGCGAGCGTTTGATATGGTCAGTCAGTTCTGAGTGAGCATCGTGGCGTGGAGTTTGAAGCAGTGTTTTATTGAGTGTCGTAGCGTGGTTTTTGTATTGAGAGTGATTGAAAGACAGATTCAAGATTAAATATATATTACGAAGTTCCAAGCTGATCTCGCTCTCAGTGCTTCATCTCGCTCAGAGCTTTCTCTCTCTCTCTCTCTCTCTCTCTCTCTCTCTCTCTCTCTCTCTCTCTCTCTCTCTCTCTCTCTCTCTCTCTCTCTCTCGTCAACTGTGGTCCAGAGTTATCTTCACCAAACGAGACTCTCCGGCAGCTGTAGCACTACCAGTGGGGTCCATGACAGTGATCACCCTCTCATCCAAGAGACTATTTCTAACTATTGTAGATTGGTGCTCCAATAAACATGTGTCTTTTTAAATGGCATAAATTAATTAATTGAATTGTGTGATTGTATTATTCCTTTTCCTCCCTTAAGCAAAGCAGATCCTACCCCTATCCCTATTTTACAACCCCAAACGTGAAAGTAAGAAGGTAAAAAACATGCTCGAGTTGTATGGCGCATCTGAACTCGTCTGTGAAAAAATTGGCGCATGGTATGCTTAAGGTTGGCCACCACTGATCTATAGGGTTTTAGACTGAGTCATTACATTCCTTAATGTGTCATAATTTTTCCTCCACATAAATTTAGAGTTAAACCAGATATGGCTATGCCCACCCAGCAACTAGGCAGAGAACTCCTTGTGAAACATTTTGAAGTCTACCCCTGAACTATACAGTATAAGGGACCATAAAGTATCCTTTTCTCAGCATTAGATTCTTGTCCATTGTTTTAGCTTTCAAACTATTCCACAGTTTTCACAATTGTTTCACTTCCAGTATCAAGAATGGATTCAAAGGGGAAAATAAATCAACTGTTAAAGCAAATAAGGTGGGAAACTTGTGGATTGATTTCTTCAATCTGCATGTTCTGCAGTACGCTATACAATCTTCAATCTCTGGAGGAACCAACTTCCTCCAGAGACCAGAACCATCCCCACCCTGCTGGCCTTCCGAAAAGCCGTTAAGACTTGGCTTTTCCTGCAGGCAGGGGGTAGAGCTTAATTCCAGCTGAACTCTCCCCCTGGTATGTCTGGTTGTTGAATGGTTTTTTATGCTGTAATTTTTAACTTTTATATCTTGATTTTAATTTAACTGTTTATTGGTTTTTCTTGTATTTTTCCTATGTTTTACGCCGCCCTGAGTCCCTCGGGAGTTGGGCGGCATATAAGAAAACCAAATAAATAAATAAATAAATAAATAAAATCTTTCCTTCATTTAATAATGCATGAATTAACCAGCAATGGGGCCAGACGCAACAAATGATCATACATCGAATCTTGAGTATTAGGCAGGAATGGGCTGACATGTGTCAAAATAGCACCACACACATTCTGCTATTCTATCCCTTTTGTTCTTGCATCATGATGTCACAAGAAAAGAAAAAAGGAAGGAAGGAAGGAAGGAAGGAAGGAAGGAAGGAAGGAAGGAAGGAAGGAAGGAAGGAAGGAAGGAAGGAAGGAAGGAAGTTTATGTTGTGATATCATGATGTATGCTCTGTTGGTTTGATAAAACCTCTATTTACTGCTGATACCCATGGATAACATCACCATGTATTGTTTCTGAAACAGGTGGATGGCAGCAATAGATATGGCTAAGTGAATATAGGTCAGTAAGGTCGGGGCCAACCAAACTATTTAGAAACTCCGTAGGGAAATAAACTACTATAAACCTGATGGCAGAACCAGCAGATTACTTCTGTATTCACATCTCTCTCCTTCCCCTATTCTTCCCCTGCATTATTTCATTTATTAATTCTTCAGTAAAGGTATCCCTGCCTCAATTGTACAGATAAGTAAAGGGTGACATGCACATGGAGGGAAGAGGATTGTTTAGCTAGTTACTCAATGCCTTTGATTATTGTCTTCCTTTTTGTGACACCTTTGGAGATGAACTGGAGATCATTTGATCAGAATCAGAAGTCGTTCTTCACGCAATGCATTCCTTGCCATCACAGTTCCATCATTATAGTGCTGCCTCTATTTTCTCATTCTTTTTTGCAACTGTTAACTTTGTGCTTGGTATCTTCATTTCAAGGATAGGGAGAGGCACGATGAGAGGGCAGGATCATTTTCTTAATTCTTCTTAGGCTTTCAATTTGCTTTGGTTATGATTATATGAAATTCTACTCCTGTTTGAATCAAAGCAGTGGAATCTTATTATGTATTATTCCTCTTTGATACTGTTCCATCTAAGCTCTCTGAATGAACTCTCTGACTGTAGTCATTAATGCATAGTCATTGATTGGCTTCTTTAAATGTTCAGTTTCTATTTAAGTAATTCTTACAAGTGTTTGTAATACAAATTATCACTGGCTATTCAGTGAGCTGGAGTGTGCATTCAGAAAATGTAATATTTCTGGTGGCCCATGTAAAATAAATGTAGTACCATGTCCCCTGTGTAATAGTAGGTCTGACACTGCTGATTCTTCAGATGTAGAGATCTAAGAATATTTATAATTTATTTGCTGCCTGGTGCTCCCTTTATTCCATTCATTATTGTTAGTTTTTTTTTTTAAAAAAAGATATAAAATATTTTAAAACATTTCACAAAAAATTATGAGACTCAGGAATTAATTGAATATTTTAAGTTCCACTTATTTTAGAAGGAGTTTGACATAACTTTCATTGGAGTTCATTCATTCTGTTTAAATGTTATGTCGGTATACAAACCAGAGCAGGGGTGGGTTTCACTTACCTTCGGCGCTGGTTCACGTTGTGATGTTTCGCGCGTGCGCGCGTCCCCTCACGTGATTTCATTTCCGCACATGCTCAGAAGGTGGATTCAGCCCGAAACGCAGCTGAGGAGCTTATCAGCTGTGCTTTGGGCGAAGAAATAAAGGTCAGTATTAACTCGGGGATGGGCGGGAGGGCTTTTTTCAAAGCACAGAACACTGTCAAGCCATCCAAATACAGAAAAATCGAAAATTCAGAAAAAAAGATGGCAGCAAACATGGACTGGCACAGACAGAACCGGATCCATGATGCCAAAATTACATCACCAGCGGGTCGCTAACGGTTCGGGTGATCTGGTCCGAACCGGGAGGAAACCACCCCTGAACCAGAGCGAGTTTGGTCTAGTAGTTAAGACATCAATCTAAAAACTGGGAATCTATGACTTTAAGTCTGGCCTTAGTCATGAAACCTAGTTGATGATCTTGGACTAATCACTTTCTCTCAGTCCAACCCATTTCACACGATTGTTGTTGTGGGGAAAATAGGAGGAAAGAGCATCCAATATATTTGTCATCTTGAGTTGTTTATAAAAATAATAAAGGCGGGATATAAATTAAATACATTAAATAATTACTACAGACCCAGAGACTTCATCCTCGATACAAAGCAGCAAATTAATTTGAAATTCCTTCTCCAAGGCAAAGAAGAAAACCTCTTTCTCACTCCCAAATTACAAGACCAGTTTTTGTCCAAAATTTCACAATTAGGAATAGAGAAAAAGGTATATGGCAGAGATTGTGAAAAGAGCACAGTACCTTTTGCCCAGATAACATAGGAATATCAGGATAGGTACGAAGAAAAATTTAGGTATGCTTGTCAGTTGGTCACCAGCCCATGTGGTAAGAACACACATACACTATGTATTTGGAATAACATTATACTGTTTTGTAGTATTAAGCAGTAGAATAGAAAAATCTAAAGTTGCTGCCAGGGTGACTAATTGTTTTAATTAATGTGTATTGGATTTTTTAAAAAAAGTAAATTACAGCGATAAATAGATTTTTATAATTGGTCCTCCATATACAATAGCAATTTCTGGGAGATTTTATTTGAATCACAACATTAGGTACAAGAGCAATCTTCCCCATTATTTACCTGGTCTTTATACAGTTGGATCATTGTATTAATAGAAATGTACCTTTCGCTCATTATCTGGTCTATTCCAATTTTTCATTTACTTAATCATCCATACATTCTGTCAAATAGCAACACCTTTTTGTGACTTAAAAAAAAATAAGGTCTTTTAAATTAATTTTTATTTGTATTTATTTTACAAATACATACACTTTGTATACACTTTATTCTTTAATAAATACATTTTGTATTTCATTTCTTGCATACAATTTTCCCTGATTGACATATTGTTTAGATACAATTAATGCTCATGTTGCCATTACGTGACATTTCGTGATGTTTTTCCCCTTCATGGAGCTGGGGTGGGCATGGCCTGCATGTGACGCATCTGGCCTGTGAGCCACCAGTTTGACACCCCTGATCTATACAATCTAGCGTGCAAGATTTTACAATGGATCAAACAGGATCCCCTGATATTCTTGTATTATCAAAAGAAAAAAAATTCTAATAGCACATCCTATTAGAAAAAAATGTGCTTCTGATGAAACACTTTAATAAAATACCTATAGACCTATAGACACTTATAGAATAGAAGACACCTAAAGAGAGAAAGATTTAACATTACCTAAGTGTTTCTCCCATCTTCTTTACTTTGTAAAGGTGTTTATTGAGTCCTGCCTTTCCATAACCCATTTGATTTCCAAACCATAGAATATTTCCAAACAAAGTTTATTTCCTGATTTTGTTAACTCTCAGAGGTAACTTCAGTGTGAGAGAATAGTTTAAATAATTTATTTTCCTACCATTTGGCTAGCCGCTAGTCTCTCTTGCTTCAGTTAGAAACATTCAAAGAAGTAGATCTTAAATAAGTCATAACTAACTTTTGTCTATTAATGTGAATGGATCCTTCTGAGTATGCCTACAATATATAATTAATCAATGTATCATGAATAATTAAGCCATTATTTTCTTAAAATTGTTCACTCCAGCCCAAAAATATTTGAATAAAATGTAAAGCTTATGAAAGGAAAGACATTGGCTGGGGTGTGGAGAAGATTTAGTTAAGGTGTCCATGAGGTCTACTGTCTTTTGATTAGATGGATGAATGGATGGATGGATGGATGGATGGATGGATAGATGGATAGATAGATAGATAGATAGATAGATAGATAGATAGATAGATAGATAGATAGATAGATAGATAGATAGATAGATAGATAGATAGATAGATACAGATTAACAGAGTTGGAAGGGACCGTGCAGGTCATCTAGTCCAACCCCCTGCCCAAGCAGGAGACCCTACATCTGCCTCTACCTAGGATATAGATAGATAGACAGACTGTCAGGCAGTGATTTTATATTGCCTGTTACATGTATATGCAGGGAGAAGCATCCCTATCTAATATTCCTTTATTCCCGAGCACGTGATTGATATGTTCTTGTATGCATGTGTGCATTCCATTCTTTCCTTCTGTTCCTCGCTTCTATCGAAGCAAGACGTGCCTTTTTATATCAGAGATGTAGAATAATGAGGATTTATTGTTTTTGTACCAAATAAATATTTTTACTTAGAACTTTAAACTGCGGTTTCATTTCTAATGTCAGAATTCCGGGCAAAGATCCATTTTCGCCTCTAGTGAGAGTTATTCTCATCTTGACACAGACAGACAGACAGACTGACAGAGATGAGAGATGAGAGATAGATGATAGATAGATAGATAGATAGATAGATATAGAGCGATATAAAGATATAGAGATAGAGATAGAGATAGAGATAGAGATAGAGATAGAGATAGAGATAGAGATAGAGATAGAGATAGAGATAGAGATAGAGATACAGATACAGATACAGATACAGATATAGATATAGATATAGATATAGATATAGATATAGATATAGATATAGATATAGATATAGATATAGATATAGATACAATAGTCCTACTGCATCAGGCCACACCAGCAGCAGCATTAAAGACCCTGGGAGAAGAGTAAATATTAAACTCTCATTGATCCTCTGATGTTCCTGGATATCACTTCTCTAGCCCATATGTATTGTTGGAAAGTTTATTACTACAGTAGCACTGTAGGAGTAAAGTCTTCTTGTATCCAATAGGACCCCGGCATAAACATTTGGTTCATCTACATGTTTGCATTTAAGGCAGCAAAGTCATGTTACATTGTTTGGTAGGCTTTCTTCAGTGAGCAACAAGCATACAAAGATGAAAAAACAAAACAAAACCAGGCACTGATATGTTTTGACATTTTCTTACAAAGTGATTACTCCAGTTGAAATAACCTTCTATTCCAACTTGAAGGTTTTCAGTCATGGTAAAGCTAATTACTTGGGAGTTTTATATCACTGTACTAAGAGAAAAATGCACAAAGAATACTGTAATAATCAACAAGAAACATACTGGAAAATGAACAGATATCATAGCAGTTGGGGGCTTTTTGTCTTTTTTTTTTACTGTGGCTGATAGATTGAAGACATTTCAGTGTGTAGGAAAATACCAGAGATCAGAAGTTGTTGCTTTTTTTCAAACTTCTGTAAATGTAGCTCTCATTTGCATCATTTAGTTAGTTAAATGTCACTTTTTAAATATGAATATATTAAATGTCAGCAGAGCTGATAATTTGAATAGTTATTTTCTCTCCCTCTTATTTTCTTAGCATCTTCCAATTATTAAGGGCATTTTGACTGTTGATTGCTTGTTTTCTTGATTGGGACCTTTGTCTGTTTAATTACATTTAAGAAAAAAAAATGAATATCAGAAGTTACCCTTAATGATATCTGAATCCTTCCCCACTCCTGTTCTTGGCTTCAATGAGAGAGACAATATACACAGTGGAATATTATTGCAAAAACACTGGGTAGGCACCCATGGAGAGGCAATTTATCTTGTGCTGTAGATGCTCCTTTCTTAGGTCCAGAATATGCTGGGTCTCAATGTGCTTTTGCTGTTGCATGCCTCATCAGGAGCCTAGTACAAGGGAGCCAATTAATTGCAACTACAATTGTTGCTATCAAATTATCAATCTTGTGAGAAATCTGATTTTCTAATTAATGTGGGAGCATATGTGCATTAATCTGTCTGCTATTTCTGTTCTCTAATGAGACAGATACTTATAATGCTTTCTTAAGAAATAATAATAAACTGACTGGCTGTGCATAACACTGTAGGCTAATTAATAAAATAGTGGCAGCTCTTCAATTTCCCTGGGCTAAATATCTTACATCTTTAACATATTATTTACCATTTGTAGCTTCAACTCTGGATAGCAGAGATGCAGCTGATAGTGTAAATTTGGCAATTAGCACTCTTGAAATGAGAAGAGAATGTGCAATGGGTGTTACTTGGGAATATATTCTCATGTTCCTTGTTGCAAATGTGGTACAAGAGAGGAAAGAACAGACTGCCAATGGCAATACCTACTGGTGTGTCTATCTTCTCTCTATAATGAAGGATCCCAAAAAGATGTACAAGGATAAATCAAGGTGGGGTTTTCAACATTGTACACATTTCCTTTGAAGACAAATATCTTCCGAAGCACAAAAAAATGCCAGGAAAGTAAACATAGAATATAGAATTAAAGAGTTGGAAGGGACCTAATCCATCTAGTCCAACTCCCTGCTCAGCAGGATATCCTATACCATTTCAGACAAATGGCTGTCCAGTCTCTTTTTGAAAGCCTCCAGTGATGAGACACCCACAGCATCTGAAGGCAAACCATTCCACTGGTTGATTCTTCTCACCATTAGGAAATTTCTTCTTAGTTCTAAGTTGCTTCTCTCCTTGATTATTTTTTATCCATTGTTTCTTATCTTGTCTTTTCATGCTCTGGAAAATAGTTTGATCCCCTCATTTTTGTGGCAGCCCCTCAAATATTGGAACATTGCAATATGTCACCCCTAGTCCTTTTTTGCTCCATTAAACTGGACATACCCAATTCCTGCAACCATTCTTCATATGTTTTAGTCTCCAGCCCGCTGATCATTTTTGTTGCTCTTCTCTGCATTCTTTCCAGAGTCTCAACATCTTTTTAATATTGTGGTGACATATTGCTATACATACATACATACATACATACATACATACATACATACATACACACACACACACACACACACACACACACACACGTATATGTATATGTATATGTATATGTATATGTATATGTATATGTATATGTATATGTATATGTATATGTATATGTATATGTATATGTATAGGTATAGCATATGATAGAGGTACAGCCTAAAGCAAATGACTGAAGGATACTAAAAAAGGGTCATCTGGTTTTTGTGTTTTTTCCCATCATCACACGATTACAACCTCATCTTTGTTAAGTCTTACTTACTATATACCTAGAATGACAATTTGGAGATATTTTCAATGCATGCAGTATGATTTCTTCTTAGTATTTACATATCCTAAAACTAGCCAAAGATCTGTAGAAAAAAATGTATTGGACTTTAAGTGCTAAAGTCTTTTTAAAAATCTTTTCACAACTGATAATACAGCAATTTTCCTTCAAAGCATTGGGCAGGAGATTGGAAGGGTTGGGGATGATGAATCTTTCTTAATGAAGGACATGTTGCAAAAGAGACAGGAAATTGCTGGATGTGAGTGTATGTAAACAAATGACCATGCAGTTGGTACCACTATAAATAATTGGATTTTTTTTAAATTTATCACAGGACATATTTCCAAGGTAAAGCATTCCTGGCAAATGAAAGATTACGCCTCATGAGAACTAGGAACAATGTTTTCCAAAACTGTCCCCTGAAAACCTGATCAGGAGGGCTTTAAAATGAGTCTGGTATCAAAGTAGAGGAGATTCCAGAACACAGCATAATGCAAAATACTGGGACTGATTGGGATATACAGAAGTATAGGCACCAGGGTCATGCAAAGTCAAGATGGCAACTTCAATTGCATAACTGCGCCCTGATTTTTAACTTTCCCTCTTCTGGATTCCCCTAGAGGGCATTCAGTAACAAGCATGTACATTCAAGAAAGAAACCAAGAATCCTAAGGTCTCATACAAATGAACAAAGCATTTCAAATAAACAGAAATAACTAGAAGTTTTACTGCAGGAAGACATTCAATCATCATTTAGTAGGCATTACTGAAATCTGGTGAATAAAAATCATGAATGGAATGCAAGGACTAAAAGGATATAACCTATCATTTCTGAATAGGCCAAAGAAAAGGCAAAATACCACTGCAGGTGAAGGAAGGTGAAAAATGCACAAACACACAAATACACACAGTGTGTCATAGACAACCAAACTAGACATCCAAATTCTGAGCAATGTCCTCATGAACAAGATAACAAAACTTAAAAGACTTCAATTACTTGGACATCAATTGGAAAACCTCCAAAATTCAAATCTCGAAAATTTCTCAGTGGTCAAGAAGAAGAACAAACAAAGGCATTCCAATTTTTGTTCATCTTTCTAAAATATACCTGAAATTTGGCCCAAAGATTGTGCAAAAGTAAGACTGTAATCAAACCAGAAAACCAAAAATATTGATTGCAAGGACCATTATTCTTTTTTAGTTAAAAATGGAATCTTTGTGGCACTAGAATGAATCTGGTAGCATGTCTACTTGGGAAAAAAGGGCTGCAAATTGAAGAAAAGTGGAAAAATAGTCCTTTCCATGATATCCTATGTACAAACTCAAGGCTAAGACTGTGTGGTCATCCCTCCTAATTTTCCCATTTGAATACTGATTGATATGTCTTTGCCAAGCAGTAACAGATATTGCAAAAGGATAGCTCCATAAGGCAATCTTATCAGAACTCTGAATTCTTCCTGAGCTATTCCTTTGGTTAATCAGAGAAATATGCTACATTTGTCAATTATTCAGCGGCTCTTCCTTGAAATATCTTTGTTAACCAAAAGCAAGTTTGAGCTCTGGTTGGCTTGTTTTCTGTTTTTGCAAGTGGGGTTAACTGCCTTGGTAATGTTTCTGCTTCAGGGCAGGATGTAAAAGAAAATTCCACCTTGCTAGCTATAGCTGATTCTAGATCTGCTTCATTGCGCTCTTCTGCTTTGTCCATTTCCATCCATTGAGGTTGTTAGTTTAGAGCAGGGATGTCAAATGTGTGGCATCACGTTGTCATCACATGACATTTATTTATTTATTTATTTTATTTGGGAATTCTTCTATGCCGCCCTACTCCCTAAGGACTCAGGGCGGCGTACAGCATTTTAAAGAACACCAAACAATAAAATCATTAAAAACAATTTTTAAAAAGTTTTTAAAAAGACATACAACACCATGCATACATCGGGGAGACGTCAGATGTAAAATTGTCTCAGAATATTGCATATTGCATATTGCAACTTTTTTCCCCTTCGCTAAAGCGGAAGTGGGCCTAGGCAGCGTGTGACGCATCTGGCCCACGGACCGCGAGTTTGACATTCCTGGTTTAGAGGTAGACAGAAAAGGATATTATCTGAGCTGTTCCTTCACACTTACCAGCCTTTTTGGTAATCCCAGAAAGAAACATATCTGGACTCTCTGAATCAGTGATAGCTGCTTAGCAATGGATTGCTGAATGTGGCTGTAGGCGAACCATACTATCTGATTTAATTCGTTCATCCCTTCAAGTTTTTTATTCTATAATATAGTTATGTTCAATTCCATTTCATTTTTACATTAATTAAAAAAAATCTTAAAAAGTATTTAAGAACTTCATATATGTTAAACAAGCAGCAGGGTGAAACCCCGCGAATAATGAAGTTTCAAGGATTTGTATATTTTAGATTTCCAGAGTATTCGCTACCTAAAGAACCATTTACTCAATTTTCTTTGAGGTGATCAGATACCTGTGTATTCAGCTCAATAGCTAAATAAAATTTTCCACTCCAGTATAAATAATATATACACAATATTTTGTTAATTTTACATGTATTGCAATTTGTACACCATTTGATAATTTTGATTGCTGGTTTCAAAAATAACCTTATGAACAATAAAAATCTAGTAATGGTATTCTGTTTTTCTTCATGTATATGATCATATTACAAAACATCTATCCTTATTTACTGATGTAATTAATTAATTCAGATGTAATTATACTTACAGTAGGCCTACAGGACAGCTTTACAAATGCTAAATCTTAAATGAGCAATTATTAGGATTAATTTGGCAAGTTCTAGCTTATTTCACTTATAAAACAATTATGCACATGTGTATTTAAAAGTAAATTTTAATGAAAGCAATAGCCTTATTCCATATTAGATGTGTATAGTATTGCAGAACTACCACTGAGACTTAGAATAATTTCTGTCATGATGTTGTGTACATTATTAACATTAATTGGTATTAATCTGCACATAAAGGATATTAGCTTCAGTTAAACTATTATTTGTGAAAGCCCTTATTAGATACATGAATAGCCTATCAAAAGCAGATGGCATTTGGAACAGATATGCATCCAGTTGGGGGAAAATAAGTTTGCCATCAAACCAAATTAATATAGCTTCCTAGTTTGCCAACTTAAGTTATTACTAAGGCAAGTTGACTTTTTCCTGTCTATCTGTACATTTGATAATGAGCAAAATGACATTCATAACAGGCGAACACCTCCTGAAATAATTGTGTGAAATACTCCAGGAAATCCTGGAATGTGATTTCTGTAAATTTGATAAGTAGCAGCGATACAAATGATGGTTTTAAAGGTCACAATAAAATAAAATTAACTTAATACATAGTACTACCTTGTGCTATAGAAACAACTTCCCTCGGTAACTAGAACAGGGAAGTAATCCATATGCATCTGTGAATTCCAAGCACCAAATCAAGACTTAACCTTGAATTACTCAATAAGTAAGGGAACACAGCATTTCTAAATGACTGGATTCCAATAAAATCCAAGCAATCTTTTGGTTGGAACAACAGAATGTTACCAGTTATATTTAATTAAGATTAGTCTGTGAAGATTCAGCCCTTCATATCTATTTTTTAAAAAAATCTAAGAGTACGTTTTGCATTGTAGTGAATCTCCAGCTTGGGCAGGGGGTTGGACTGGATGATCTGCAAGGTCCCTTCCAACTCTGTTAATCTGTTAAATCTGTCATTGCCCAAATCTTTTGTCGTAAACTTATGTTGGGCAGCTGAGGAGGCAATGGACAAAACATGCATCATACTATCATAACAAATTCTGTTCTTCATTGTCTTGCTTGTGACATTATGATGCATGCAAAAATGGCTGAATCTTGTAGTATGTTGACTTTATACATGTTTCATCACTCTTGAGTTATTGTAATTGAAAATGGATGCTTATGGCCTTAGTTTTTATACCATCTGCTTGAGTGAAAATCAAGGGCCCTCTTTGTCTAAAGAACATAAAAACCTGTTCTATCATTCTAATGATTCAACAATGTGCCATAGAACTCTGAGAAGAGGGAAATACAGAGAAAGACATAATGTTCTATTTGAAAGAAGATGCTATTTCTGGAAGAAGAAGAAGAAAAGCCTTGATATTGTCAATTAAAATACAAGTAGAATTAGCCCTAACAAGTCATTTAAGTAGAGGTACAATTAAATAACAAGTACAAGCAGTGGGTAGGAGATAATGTATGTAATGAAGCAGAAAAGAAGACTCAGCTGAATGAAATGATTGAGAGGGTGGATTTCAAACATCCTTAGTCCACATTATTTTTAGGAACAGAATATTCACCACTTTAGGTTTCACAGGTTTGCAAATGTTTGCCTTTACTTTAAAGTGTTAGCTGCCTTGAGAACCCTTTCGACAGAAAGGTGAAGTAACCATTGCATAAGTAAATTAAGACAAACAGCAGAACATTTCATGCATTTAGATCTTCCTACAAACATTAATAATCAGATAGTTTATTAATGTTTGTAGAATAGAATGTTCTTTCTGTGCCAACTCAGAAAGCTCAAACTTCCCAAGGACCTGCTGATACAGTTCTGCAGAGGAATTATTGAGTCTGTCATCTGCACCTCTGTAACTGTCTGGTTCAGTTCTGCAACCCAACAAGACAGTCACAGACTTCAGAGGATAATTAGAACTGCAGAAAAAACAATTACTGCCAACCTGCCTTCCATTGAGGACCTGTATACGGCAGGAGTCAAAAAGAGGGCTGTGAAAATATTTACTGACCCGTCACATCCTGGACATAAACTGTTTCAACTCCTACCCTCAAAACGATGCTATAGAGCACTGCACACTGGAACAACTAGACACAAGAACAGTTTTTTTTCCCAAACAACTAGACACAAGAACAGTTTTTCCCCAAATGCTAAACAAATAATTCCCTCAACACTGTCAAACTATTTACTACTATTAATCTTCTTATCGTTCCCATCACCCATCTCATCCCACTAATGACTGCATGACTGTAACTTTGTTGCTTGTATCCTTACAATTTATATTGACTGGTTCCTAATATGATTTGATTGCTTATTTGTACCCGGACTATCCTTAAGTGTTGTACCTTATGATTCTTGACGAACGTATCTTTTCTTTTATGTATACTGAGAGCATATACACCAAGACAAATTCCTTGTGTGTCCAATCACACTTGGGCAATAAAAAATTCTATTCTATTCTATTCTATTCTATTCTATTCTATTCTATTCTATTCTATTCTATTCTATTCTATTCTAAACAGAGTTTTAGCATTTGGTAACCTCAGTGTTCAGCAAAAACCTTGTTTGCAACGCACATGCACAGCGTTCACTTTTGCATTCAACAACCTGCTTGAAAAAAGGCACACAGAGAATACATATGTACAACTATGCTCTACTGAGCCCATGAAATCGAATTCCTTGATGACAAATAATATTAAAACACCAGTCATCTTACCTATCAGACAGTCTTTTTTCCTAATTTCCAAAATGGTCTTCAGGTCCTGAACATACTTTTTTTTTTACTTCCTCACTAGGAATCCTGTTTACAGCTAAAGCAGCAGGCATGGAAGCTGTGCGAGTTGTTTTATTGCTTAATACAATTATCCTGACTTGGAGAATACACAGAACAGAGCAAAAAAATATTTAAGTTAATTACAATTTGTCTTGAAAATGGGGGGGGGGGCTCCTCCAAAATATACTGTATCTTGTATTACTACAAAATCCTACAATTCTTTTCAAGCTGGTGACATTTCAAGCTCCTGGTATTCTGCACACTTCTAGAATCTGCAGTATTACATAAAATAAAATATGAATAAATGTACAAGTAGCTCCATTCCTTATTTTTTTTATAACAATGATGTTCTCTCGATATATAGCTACCACATTATAGCTATCCTGGAATCCAGCAGTTATGATGGATAATTGCATTTGAAGCCTTGATCAGCTATGGAGGGTGAGGGATATGATTTTTAAGAAATCTCATCAGAAAATTGACTGACTGTGAGAAAATGTTCTGCATGTAAAAGCTTGTTCGGATTTCTAGCAAATAGCTTGTAATGAAAAACAATAATTGCAGCCAGCTTTTTCCTTAGTCCTATTTATTCTAAAAGGGCTAAATATTTGCATAATTGAGAAGGTAAATTTGATAGCAGAATAAACATTTCAACCACACTTTTAAGCCATTAAATAGATTAAGCTGAAAATATATATAACGTGTACTAGTAGGATTGATGAGTGTTGTTATGCCAGTTTTAGCCAGCAAACGTTGAAAAGTTGTGTGACTTAATGAGAAATCAAGCAACAACTGAGAATGTGTTTCTGAAATCTTATTTTCTTTCTTGTTATAGGCAGTGCTCCTGATAGGTGGAGAACGGGAGCTTGATCAAAGTTGTTTTTCCATGATGCAATTCATCTCCTCCCTTGTTCTTTGCACCATTACAAAAATATTTTTTTCTACTCAATTGTGCTAACAATTGTTTTTATGATTCCAGTTGTTCTGCCTTCTTACTTTTTATACTTCATGTGTTCTATTTACTTTACAGAGTCCCATATGTGAGATATATAAATAGAATTCATACATACTGTACGTATATGCTAGGATGAGGCTATTATAAAAGTTGATTGTCTTCTGTTAATATAGTATGTATACTGTATATTCATATGCATAGCTTATAATTGCAATATGTTATAACTAAAATGAGATTTAAATATTGGTTATGGAAGTCTTGAGAGTCTAACCTGGTATTTCAAAAGCCTTACAGCTTGTTTCGAATAGTGATAAAAGAAATAATGCAGTGAACTTCAGATCAATGATTTCTGGGGCAGTCACAGAATAGACTTTGCTTTTAACACAAACAATTTAGATGATATGCACTGTTGCAATTCAAAACGTACCTAGATTGAAATATAGTATGGAGGTAGATAGGCTATTTATTGCTAAAAACTAAACATATGCACCTATATAGCTCAGTTCCTAAGGTGCCTAAGGTTTAGGCAGAGGTGGGCTGGACATACTTTAACATTCAGTTCACCAAAAATGTGAGTGTGCGCGCCTTCCGCACTTGCTCCCAACAAGGCTTTTTCGATGGGGGTGGCTTCCTGCATACCTGCTAGGTCAGCCATGGCTAGTAGAATGGGAGATGCACGCAAATCAGCTTGGCTGCGGGACGAACAAGCCAGAAAGTGAGATATCTAGGACCGGACAGCATTGGGGTGGGGGGGCGGGTCAACCAGTGCTCACAACTACTGGTTCGGACGAACCGGTCTGAAACGGCAGCAGCCCACCACTGGGTTTAGGCAAGAAAAACCAAATGCACAGGTATAGTATAGATGATACTTGGCTCAATATAGTAATTGTGAGAGAGATTTTGGAGTCCTAATTGACAATCACTTAAATAGGAGTCAGCAGTGTGCTGCAGCTGCCAAAAAAGCCAACAGTCCTGGGCTGCATTAACAGAAGGATAGAATTAAGATCACAATGAAAGGGTCTGGATGGGAGTCAACAGGCTCAAATTAAACCCAGACAAGACCGAGTGGATGTGGATGTTGCCTCCTAAGGACTATATCGATTGTCCTATCCTGGTTTTGGGAGGTGAAAATTTAACCCCCTCAGAACAGGTTCACAATTTGGGTGTCCTCCTAGACTCACAGCTGAAATTAGACCACCATCTGACAGCTGTAGCTAGGGGGGACCTTTGCACAGGTTCGCCTAGTGCACCAATTGCGACCCTATCTGGATCGAGAGGTTCTTCTCATGGTCACTCATGCCCTCATCACCTCATGGCTTGATTATTGCAATGCGCTCTACATGGGGCTACCCTTAAAAAGTGTTTGGAGACTACAACTGGTCCAGAATGCAGCTGCGCACACTGTTGTGGGCGCCCCTAGGTATACCCACACGACGCCCATCTTATGCGAGCTGCACGGCTTACTGATCGGTCTCCGGAATCAATTCAAGGTGTTGGTCATCACCTTTAAAGCCCTACATGGCTCAGGACCAGTTTATCTACGTGACCACCTTCTACAGCATTCCTCCCAACGACCAGTGAGATCGCACAGGAAGGGCCTTCTCCGGGTCCCGTCAGCCAGACAATGTTGGCTGGTGGGTATGAGGGTGAGGTCCTTCTCTGTTGCGGCTCCGACCCTATGGAACGAACTACCTACCGAGATCCGTAATACCCCCACCTTGCTGGCCTTCCGGAAGGTCCTTAAGACCTGGCTTTTTCGGCAGGTCTGGGGCTAATTGAGATCACCCCATGTATGTATGTGTTGCAATGTACTAGTTTTGAAAGGTATGCTTGAATTGTTGTGTTAATTGTCTTTTTAACTTGTTATTGTACTTTTATAGTTGTAACCCGCCCAGAGTCCCTTTGGGAGTTGGGCGGCATATAAACCTTATTAAAATAAAAATAAAAATAAAATCACGTGAAGTCTTAATACCACTTTATAATGCCTTCATAAGGCCTCACTTGGAATATTGCATCCAGTTTTGGTTGCCACGATGTAAAAAAGATGTTGAGACTCTAGAAAGAGTGGAAAGAAGAGCAACAAAGACTAATGACTGGAGGCTAAAACATATAAAGAACAGTTGCTGGAATTGGGTGTGTCCAGTTTAATGAAAAGAAGGACTGAGGTGATATGATAGGGGTTAGGGTTAGGGTTAGGGTTAGGGTTAGGGTTAGGGTTAGGGTTAGGGTTAGGGTTAGGGTTAGGGTTAGGGTTAGGGTTAGGGTTAGGGTTAGGGTTAGGGTTAGGGTTAGGGTCCAAAGCACCAGAAGGCAGGACGAGAAGCAATGGATGGAAACTAATCAAGGAGAGAAGCAATCTAGAACTAAGGAGAATTTTCCTGACAGTGAGAACAATTAATCAGTGGAACAACTTGCCTCTAGAACTTGTGAATGCTCCAACATTGGAAGTTTTTAAGAAGAGATTGGACAACCATTTCTCTGAAATGGTATAGGACAGTGATGGCAAACCTTTTTTGGTTCGCGTGCCAAAAGGGGGGGAATGCGGGGGATCATGTGTGTGCGTGCCCACACTCATAATTCCATGCACCCCCGCACATGCACGCATGACCCCCCCTGCTCCCAGCATGCAATGGCATGCCCATTTTTCGCTCTCCCCAGGCTCCAGAGCCTTTCTAGGAGCCTGGGGAGGGCGAAAACGGCCTTCCCCACCCCCTCTGGAGGCTGGAAACAGCCTGTTTCCCGACTCCCAGTGGGCCCAGAAGGCCCGAAAATCAGCCGGCTGGTGCACACATGCATGCCGGACCTGAGCTCGCGTGCCCACCGATATGGCTCCGCGTGCCACTTGTGGCACCCGTGCCATAGGTTCGCCATCACAGGTATAGGATATCCTGCTGAATGGGGCTTTACAAGATGGATTATATCCCTTCCAACTTTGTTATTCTGTTATTCCTTAATCAATAGAACCATACAGCTAAAATTATGGAATGTGGAATGACCATTTTTTTTAAAAAAATCTTATAGTTTCCTTTTTTTGTCTCGATTAGTGAATAGAGTTCTTAGTATTTATATCATTGTTCCCATATACATAATAATAGTCTCAAATATTTAAGGCAGAAACATTACCACACTTCATTCTGGAACATCTTCTCTTCTGGAATTCCACCATGATATTGCATTTAATTATCATTAATTCCATCCTAAACACATTGGTACATTATATATAGTTAAATTATATACAGTACCTTAGCAGAAATTGTGGATAGAATTAAAAAAGTCAATGTTTAGTAAAGGGAACGTTTGATTAAAAATGGGTATCTATTGGAAGCATAGATGCTAACACACTCATGTTTGTGTGAACTACAGACGGTTTCATTCTATACCTCAATTGCTGGTGTTTTCCATATCTACCTGATCCACTATTATTAATAAAAACTTTCCTATCATCAGGGATTTATACATCTGTTCATCTTCCAAGATGATATATGCTAGATTTAACAAAGAATGCCTTCTTGCATTCTAGATATATAGGAAGGAAAACAGGAGGTTCAAATCTGACATCATTACAACACTAAAAGCAACAGGGCAATATTTCTATGTTTTGAAATATCCAGTCATTGACTATTCTTGAACAAGAGGGAATTATATCTATATTTCAGCATCCAACAGCTGAACTTTATCAAGAGATTCAGATCTATCTTTTCTGACCTGTACGGAAACAAAGTTTAAAGAAAATAAAATGACAGCACGTTGCCTGCATTAATCAACTCAGCAGTGAAAAATTTCTGTTGTCACCCAAAAAGTGTATTGTTAATGACCACCATTAATTAGATAATTATTATTTTTTCTGAATTTTCTTTCCCACTGATTTTACTTTTGGCACTTCCAACTTCCAACTGTGAAGGTATGTTCATTAAGTATTGGGGGAAGTCACCTACATCAAATTTCGCCAGAGTGAATCTATTAGGTTTTCAGGTGCCAAAATATTCTAAATTGGTTTTTTTTTCAACAAGGTAGGAATTGTTCAATTTAACATATACATAAATCTGGGAATCCCATTCCAATTTTTTAATAGTTGTGGGGTTATTGAGTTGGCTTTAGACAAGGTTATTTAATTCGTGATGCATGAACTGGTAATGGCTATGCGCTTCTATGAGAAATTTGAAGGCTCCAAAACAAAAACACACCAAATATGAAACAGATGAATGTGTTATGTGGTTCTCCTCATTAGCTAGAATTTACCCAACTTCAATGTTACTTAACAGTTACATGACAGCATATTAATAATTGCTAACTGTTGCAGTACACTGTAATATCTAAATAGTAACTTATTTCCTAGGAATTGCAAAATTCTTCAGAGCCATAAGAAAATTTCTGAAGGCCCAGGATGATTTTAAACATCAGGAAAATAACAACAGAAGTTTAGACAAAGAAAGGCGGTTCTGTTGCACTACTTTCTATCTATTCTGAAGTCATCTTCACATTTTTGCCAGTACTCATTCTTTGATTTTTGGCTTATTGCTTTCTTATCTAGTCATGAAGGATGAAACTGTGAAAGTATATGCCACAGATAATCTATTTAAGTGCTCTTTTTCTATATTTAATTGAGCAAACAAATACACAGTTTAGTAGCAAATCAGTGGCCAGGTGTTGGAGTGACTAGTAACATGTTTTTAAAATAAGAACGAGTTAAGAATGAGCATATTTTCAATGCAAAATTTTTGGGTTGATGCACTTACAAGATTCAGAGTCATAAATCCTTTCCAAATGTACAGCAGGGCAACAGTTGCATCCTTTTACTAAGCTAAGTATCTGCCATTTAGTTTGAAGCTCAAACATTTTCTAAGATACTCCACTATAAATTAGATCATCTCCAGATATTTTGGCACTGTGAAGAGAGAAGCTCAAATTCACTTTTAATGAACCCTATTTTAATGTCAGCTTTTCCTCTCTCCATAAGTGACAAAGAGCTCATCTGACTTTGTAATGAATCCCACAACCGCATCATTTTCAGCCTAGTCATTTATTGAGTCTCCTGTCTGTATCTGTACTAGACTGTGGTAGCAGAAGGGTGACAGCCTGAGTAAAGTACACTAAAAATTGGTTAGGCAAGCTTGGAGCACTTAAAGAAATCACTGGAAACTGTCACTGGAAACAGTATGAAGTGTTGCAATGCAGACCGATAAACAGAAGATAGGTTAACAAGGGCTGGAAAAATAAAGGAATAAAAGAATAATCATACAAATGGCCAATATTCCTTTATTTGGAAGGGACATACGTTTGAAGATTAGAAGAAAAATCATATAAGATATGTAAGAGAGTCTAAAGCACACTTACCTAAGAGGCTAACAGTACAAAACTATCCACCTTTCTTAATAATATGTTCTCTGGAATTTAGCCCATTCCGGGGGGATAGCCAAAGCAAACAAGATTTAAATCTTCTTAAATGCAAGTATGCACTTCACAGGAGGCAGGTATGCCATCCATATTCAGCTATGAACCAAATAGTTTTGTCCTCAGCTAACCATGATGACACCGAACGATGAGATGCATGGAGTGATCCAAATATTCTATTAAATGGCACAGAGTAAGAAAAGTGATTCATTGCTTGTGGGCTGGCATTGGGATTACTCTTAGAGCTCCAAGTTCACAAAGCCTTGGCTAAAGGGGCAAGTCAACAAATTTTACTCACTGGCTGAAATTTCAGGATTTCGAAAAGTTTAAAGCACAAAATTAGCCCTTTTAAAGTTCACTGAGAACCACTGAAAAAGTTTTTTATTTTTTTTAAATCAAACATCATGTCAAAAAACTGTCTCTGAAAAGACTGATCAGAAATAGTGTCTATTAATAGGGCTTTATCAGCAATGATGCAGAAGCATTTGCACCTTGCATGAACATAGCTACTGTCTGCTACTTTTTAAATCAAATGCTCTTTCTCCAGATTTGTGAGCAGGTTTGGGGTTTGTGGGTGGGGGAGAGAAATGCAGCTGTTTAAAAAGTCATAAATGCTATTGACTACGTATAATCAGCCACAGGAAAGTCTCCATGAGGATATGCATGAGGATACGCATGAGGATATGCACCACTGTGCCTGTCCTACTGTCCTATTGTCCTCTTTTATTGGTACTTTTTACTTACGTTATGTTTATACAAACAACTGCTATCCTGTACATGTTTGACAATAAAATAAATAAATAAATAAATAAATAAATAAATAAATAAATAAATAAATAAATAAATAAATAAATAAATAAATAAATAAATAGGATAAGACATTTTAGTAATATACTACTAAACTAAATGAAGAAAAGTTATAAAATATTCTGAGCATGTGATAGAAAGCCAAGATAATTCAATATGTATAATGAAGAATTTTGTGACATCAGTAACAAGAAAGAAAGATACAGTGTATCATCACATACATTTTGTCCATCCACAATCTGTGTGGCACATAATCAATCAATCGAAGGAACCACAAAGTTATTTGTTCATTTTTGCTTTAGCAGACAAAGTTTCTGTCTAGAAAATTATGTCAAAGTAAATCTAGGGCCAAGAATTATCAAAAGTCATTAGAGTCATTTAATACAACTAGTGCAGTCTTACAATGATATTTTCTCTGATGTTTTTACCATGGCTCCTGATATATAAACATCAGCACAGTACAGTTTCAAGGATCCCAGTAATTAATTGGCAAAAGGTCCAGTTATTAAAGTGGTTCATTTTCTAACAATTCACCCTCAAAGCACAGTATGAAGTACTGGAGTGCAGCTTGACTATTTTGATCATATGTCACAGCAGTATCCTTAACTATGTAGACAGATGTGTTCAAGGAGAACAAAGCTACTCTATGGTCATTTTGCTTCTGAGCTGAGAGAAATCTTGACCTTGACACTGGGTGAAATGAAAACCATTTCTAAAAGGTGAATAATCGGCATGGAACACCTGCTTATTCAGGACTCTGCCAGTGCTCATAAAATAATCATTGCTGCCCTCTGCCCTTCATCTCCCTAGGAGATAGCAGCAATTCAGTGCCAACTGAGCTGGTTGCTGAAATAACAACATGCCTTTATTTTTGTCTGCACTGATCACATTCTGAGAAATGCATCAGGATTTTGGAAACATGTCTGCATCACTTAAAAAAAAAAAGACTGCTTTCCGGGAAAATATAAAATCTGGGAAACTCCTGACAATGAGGTCATCTTCAAGTGTTCATCTAAATGCATGAAGACTTGAAAATGGATAAGAAATAGACCTTGATTAGAATTTCACCAACTACTGTATTTGTTCTCTACCTACTCAACTTAGAGTGTGGAAAAGTGAGCTTGTGTTTACCTAGATGCGAAAACAGCTCTCTGGTCTGTTGGAAGATCCTGGATTGGACAGAGTACCATATTCAGTTCAATATATAACCTTATATTACTCTTCAGTGCCTCTCACTAAACGCTATTTAGTTTGAAATTCTGATAAATTCAGATGGATGCTTTCTGTGTAGGGAATATTGAACTAGGCAGATCTGTTCTATTTTGGTGTAAGACAACTTCTCATCATTTAGGCTATATTTCTGTATTCCACATCCAGAACAAATCATTGCACTTTGCTTTTATACTACTTTTAATGGAAAGTTGACTAAAAGTTGACTATGCACAAAAACAGACCTGTAGATATATGATGATACATAAGCTTTGGAGAATTGAGAATTATCAATTTCAGCTATACATGGTTACAAAGTTACATGTGATCAGAAACGTCATTTTACCATGACTTCCAATCAGGGGTGGGTTCTACTTACCTTCCCCACCGGTTCGCATTGCAATGGAAATGCACGTTTTGCATACATGCAATTGCTTCACTCGTGCTTGTGCACCTCTTCCCAGAAATGATCTCTGCGCATGCACAGTACTTAAAAAAAGCTTCTGCCTATGCGCAGAATCAAAAAACAAGATGGCACCGTGTATGGCGCCGCCGAGAGAACCAACTCGGGGGCATGGCAGGCCTGGGTCGCTGCCGGTTCCAGCGACCCAGGCCACCAAATTACTAATGGTTCTATAGAACCGATCCGAACCGGCAGGAACCCACCTCTGCTTCTAATGATGTACACTATAGAGGTATGTACTTATGTTCAGTGATGAAAGCTGCTAAAACTGATAATAACATCTCTTTCCCCATTCCATAATGTTCACATGAATACCTTTTTATGATATGAGAATCAATACACATTTCTTTTTTTTAAACCCAGAAGCCTGAGGGATTATTCTAAGTTCAATTAGAAAACATTGCAGAATTTGTCAGGATCCAATGTAATGTTTGTTAAGTTTACCTATTAATATATGTCTTAATGTAACTCCATTTGTACTCCATGGACTTTTTTAAAAAAAAATAATAATTTCTCAGCTCTTCTTTTTCAACTATATAACCTAATGAAGAATTCTGGATAATATGGAAGCTTACACCTCACCTCACCTTTTTCTTTCTGGTGCACTTACAGCGAATAACTGGTAATTCACATTTTGTATGAAGCACTTAGAGCAGAATATATGTCATGATTATTAAGTTTTATTGATAACTACCATCAATTTGTTAAATTTGGAAAATCTGCTCTTTAAGTTAAAAGAACTTCAGAATGATTATTGTTCTCTGGCCTGCCATAGTTATTAGCTGTATTGTGTCTGTTTTATTAAATTTGGTATCTGAGATTCAATTGTCTCTTCAATGGCATCTAGCATTAGTCAGATAACAGGCTGACATTAATATTGATTTACTCTGACTGATAATAGAATCAATCTCTCCTAGGTACATGGAAATATTCTCTATTAGAAGTATATTTAATAAGCATCTCTGTGTGATATACATAATGTATGTGAACATGATAGAAGTATGCAAGTATGATCAAGATATATAAATCATGTGAAGCACAAATAATATGCAGTTTGTTTTCACTCACACACACCACTGGAATTCAAGGTCATCTATAATCCAAATCCAGAGAGATTCATGACCAAAATAAAGAAATAATTTCTCACGCGACATATAGTTTACAATAGTATAGTATACTGTAGCAGCTGTACTAATACTTGTCAATTTGGATGATTTAAAAGGGGCTAGAGAGGTTCATGAGTATGCAACTATCAATGAATGCACATATTTATAGCTGACTAGTATCTACTGATGCATGAGCAGCATGCCTTAAATGTTGGTTGCAGGGATAAATGTTGGAAAACAGCTTTTTCCTCTGGTCCAGACTTGTGAACTTTCTGAGCCTGGCCATCCCCCCTCCTTCCCCCTCCCTCCCTCCCTCCTTTCATCCATCCATCCATCCTTACTTTTAACAGATTAACAGATTAACAGAGTTGGAAGGGACCTTATAGGTCATCTAGTCCAACCCCCCCTCAAGCAGGAGACCCTACACCATTTCTGACAAATGGCAGTCCAATCTCTTCTTGAAAGTCTCAAGTGATGAAACTCCCACAACTTCCGAAGGCAAGCTGTTCCATTGGTTGATTGTTCTCACTGTCAGAAAGTTCCTCCTTATTTCTAGGTTGAATCTCTCCTTGATCAGTTTCCATCCATTATTCCTTGTCTGTCCTTCAGGTGCTTTTGAGAATAGCTTGACCCCCTCCTCTCTGTGGCAGCCCCTCAAATATTGGAACACTGCTATCATGTCTCCCCTGGTCCTTCTCTTCACTAGACTAGCCATGCCCTGTTCCTGTAACCGCTCTTCATATGTTTTAGTCTCCAGTCCCCTAATCATCCTGGTTGCTCTGCACTTTTTCTAGAGTCTCAACATCTTTTTTATAGTGTGGTGACCAAAACTGGATGCAGTACTCTAGATATGGTCTAACTAAGGCTTTATAGAGTGGTATTAGTACCTCACTTGATCTTGATTGTATCCCTCTGTTGATGCAATTTAGGGTTGCATTGGCTTTTTTGGCTGCCGCTGCACACTGCTGGCTCATGTTTAGCTGGTTGTCCACTAGAACTCCAAGATCCCTCTCTCAGTCACTGCTATTAAGCCTGGTTTCACCCAGTTTATATATATACTTATCTTGAACAAGGGAGACACACCTGTGCATGAATGAGTATAATGGTCAGATATTTGCTCTCACAAGAGCATTCACTACTCCTCTTTGGTCACAGTCTAAAATATTTGATGATTCTTCTGAAATTAGTGAAGTATCATTTCTCACCTGCACCATCAGTCATCACACAAGGATTAAGCGTTCATAAATGAGTTCAGCAGTGGGATAAATTATTCTTGCTCATATGACAGAGCTGCATAATTTACCTTAACATTCTACTGCATCTTAGAGTTGATACTGGGGGATTCCTTGTCTTTGGAGTCATGATGAGAGATGTTGATTAAGGAAATGGATGACTTTGAGGCATCTATGTTCATATCCTTTCCCTCATGAACCTTCTTCTGAAAATTACTTAGGTGATATGGGCAGTGTATAGATTTAATAAACAAATAAATAGTTAATTTATATTAACTATATTAATTAAAAGTTATATTAATAAATATTACATATCCATCTAGGCAGAAGATTGAGTTTAACAGCCCCAAGGAAGAATATTGGGAAAGATATGCCTACTAGGACTGATGGCCATTGATGGTGGCACAAAATCTCAGCTTTCCCCCAGGTGATAGGCCCAGGGGTTGCTCATCAGTCTGTATAGAATGCAGGGGTGAAATCCTCCCGGTTCGCCCTGGCCCGTCCTTCGGCGTATAGCCGATGGAACTGGTGGCGGTTGCGGCGCGGAGCTTCTCCCGCCCGCTTTCCCGGCCCGGCTGAACACCATCATTCGGGTTATTTTTCCCTCTGTGCATGCGCGCGCATGCACAGAGGGAAAAATAACCCGAATGATTGTGGTCAGCTGGGCCGGGAAAGCGGTGATTGTGTTCAGCCGGGCCGGGAAAGCGGGCAGGAGAAGCTCCGCGCCGCTACCGCCGCCAGTTCCATCGGCTATATGCCGAAGGACTGGCCCGGGCAAACCGGGAGGATTTCACCCCTGATAGAATGTTTTGTACTATTTCAGAGAAATCTGCAACCTGGGGGTTCTTCTGGATTCACAACTCCTGCTCAAAGATCAGGTGGTAGTTGTGACTAGGAGGGCCTTTGTGCAACTTTATGTTATGCTTCAGTTGCATCCTTATTAGGAGCATGAGGCCCTGCATACAGTCACTAATGCCCAAGATATCTAGGTTAGATTAATGCAATGTGCTCTACATGGGGCTACTCTTGAAGAGTACTCAAAAGCTACAGTTTGTGCAGAATGTGCACTGTTCTTGGAGCTCCTAAGGTGGCACATGTAACATTGTTGTTACACAAGCTGCTTTGATTACCAGTTTGCTTCCTTCCAATACAAGCTGTTATAAAGTACCATAAAACCCCATGTAGCATGAATTCTATCAGAGTTTGTTGCATAAAAATCAAAACCAGAAGCACACACAGATGACTGATTCAGCTGGATTCATTAACTTCTTTATAAACATAGTAATATATATTAAGGCAGGCAGCCCAGGTTCAAATCCCAGTAAGGGTATGGCTATCTGACGAGAGCTAAATAGCTCGAAATAGATCTATAATAGTCTCCCTTTATTTTTATTTATCAGCAAAAAATGCCACACACACACACACACACACACACACAATACCACAAGTAAATTATTTCTTCAAGTAAATCATTTCAGCAGAGCAGACAAGCACAGAGTGGGCTGAGACCACAGAGAATAGACCAGAAAACAGAGAATGGACTGAGCCACACCCAGCCTTAAGCTTAAGTTTTCAGCTCCCATTGGCTGACTTAGTTGCTATACCTATTCATTGGCTAACCTTGTTAATATGGCTCTCCCAGTTCATGAATATCTTAACAGATTCAGGGTATTTTAAGCAATGGGACTAGCCAGCCCCACTCATGTCAGGTAAAGAGGCTTATTTCTTACTCTCCACCCCTTTTCCCCAACCATTGGTAAAATATATTCCATGTTTGATAATATTCTGTTTTCAATGTAAGTCTATCCATTCCTGCACAATCTAATATCCTCTTAATTATCTCTTCATCTTGCGGTATTTCTTCATTTTTCCAATATTGTGCAAAAATCCTCGCTGCTGTTAAGACATGTAATATTAAATACATACTTTTCTTATCAATTTTTAATGATATCACCCCTAATAAAAGCAATTCAGGTTTAAAATCTACATGTTTCCCTATTATCTTTTCTATCCATCTGTGGATTTTTGCCCACATTTTTTTTAGCTTTAACACAAGTCCAACAGATATGATAAAATGTGCCCGTTTTTTGATTACATTTCCAACCTTTCCTAGTAAAGAGGCTTATTATGGACTTGTTCTGCTAAGGAATTTTGGTGGGCAGGATGAAGAAGAAAACCTTTTTCTCTGTGACCCTGAGTGACCCTGTGGAGCACTCTATGATCAGAGGTGAGAAATGTTTCTATTCTTTTTCCCTCCGGAAGGATATTAAAACTTGGTTTTGCTTGTTGGCTTGGGGCCACGAGAGGGATGCTCAATCCTGCTTATCCTGGGTAAGAAGATCTCATCCCCATGCTGTCAGTCCCTTTTGTTCTGTCTTTTGCATAGTTTTAATAATATAATGTCCATAGTTTAGAAAAAAAATAATTGCTGTTCTATTTAGCTTAAATAGTCTGAACTCTTTAAATACAGAATCCTTAAGATTGTGTGTGTTACATTATGTATTTGATGCATATATTACCCAACATCTCACATTTTGTGCATTTCAAACAAGACTTTATAAGCCACCCACAGTTCCCCTATTGGAGAGATAAATGACATATAAATTAAATAAATAAATAGTAACTATATTGTATTGCTATGTGACTCTTATTTCTGGCATAGTTTTAAGCATATTTTTCTGTTCTTTTTAGGAGTGAGATTAAGGAGGAGTTGAGATTAAAAGGAAAGCACTGTGCTTCATCATAAAACAAATATTAAAATAGTTGTATCTTCATCCTAGAATTTTAAGCAAGGTTGTAGTGGAACAATACTAAAAGAATTAGTTGTAATAACTATGAAAATGTGTTACATTATATGTGTGTGTGTGTGTGTGTGTGTGTGTGTGTGTGTGTGCGCGCGCACACATTTAATTTCTATATGAGTGTGATATTTATGTTGGTTCTCTTCTTCTTCTTTTTTTAACAGCTGTGCAGTTCCAGCAAGTGAACAGTTTTCTTAGTATGCTTTTGAGATTTTTCAGCAATTCACTAGGATCTTAGTATGTTCTCTAAGGAATTTTCCACATAATACAGCCTCAAAGGAAGTTTCTAAAACAAAAATGCAGGTGTCAGGTTTCCAAATAGTATCCAAAACTAAATCAGAGTCCGAGGCAAAGTATTCCTCAAAGTTCTAATTCATTAACAGAGCCATGTTGGCACATCTGTGAGAAACCCGAGTCTAAGCTACCAGGGTTTCTTCACCCAGTTTAAAGTTCATTCCCTTGTTCCCACAACCACAGGTTCATCACATTGACCATTCGTCTTCTGCCAACGTGTCCGTTACTCCCATCAACTTCCGGCCAGGTGCTGAACGAAGGATGACCTTGAAAACCTAAAAGGAATTTGTTATGGCTACATGTCTACATTGCTCATGCAACAGCCCCTCCCAAATTCCCACAGCAAGAATATATTCTAAAGCATCAAGTGTGACAGGCCAAAGTCTCAACTAAAATATGGCTTCGGCCTGACAGCAGCATTTTTTCTACTTTACGCCATCACACAAATATAGCACTATATTTTGAATTCTTAAGCAGCCATCCAGCCAGTGGAAGTGGGAGGGGGAAATGTTTCATATATCTTTGCACTACACACACACACACACACACACACACACACACACACACACACACACACACACACACACACACACACACACACACACCAAGATAGTGTTAGTTTGCATCTCTTTCTCATGTTCCCTACCCTGACTAATCCTTTCTGCAATCCTTCACCTTAATCCATGCTCTCAGAATATGCTAGAGATTCCTTCGCAGGAGGAAGGAATGTTTAGCTAGAAAAAGAGAAGACTGTGAAGAACCTGTCTTCAAGTATCTAAAGGGATAAATATTGTACCAGAACATAAAATTAAAAAAGAAACAATGAATTTAATTATAAGGAAACAAATATGAGGAAGAATTTTCTAATACTATGTTTTTTAACATCAAAACAGATTACCATATTTTTTGGAGTATAAGATGCACCGAAGTATAAGATGCACCTTAGTTTTGGGGGAAGAAAACAAGGAAAAAAGGCCTCTGCCTCCAAGCAATTTGCCAAACAGCAAACAGCACAGATGATATACTAAAGTGACCAGATTTTTTTTTTTAAGCGGGACATTGACGGGGGGCGGGGCCGCCTGGACGCCGCCATTTGAGTTTTGCCCTCTGCGCATGCGCAGAACGCTGCGCATGCGCAGAGGGCAAAAGGACGCAAATGTCGGCGTCCAGGTGGGTGGGGGAGGCGGGAGGCCTTTTCTCGCCTCCTGCCTCCCCGCTTCGGGAGCCGGCAGTGGCTTGGGCTGGCTCCAGATCTCCTTTCTCCCCCTGTCACTCCAGCAGCCCAGCGCTGGCGAAGGGGGAGCAGGAGAGCCCGGTGAGCAGGAGAGTGAACAAAAGTGATTCCGACCGCGGAGCAGAGACGCCCGGTGAGCCGGGCGAGAGGCACGGGGATGGCAGTGCCGCCACTGTACGTCCTACCTGGGACTTTTCCCGGTAGCTCCAGTCGCGTTCCTTGCTAATTAGCGCCCAGAGCAGAGCAGCCTCTTCCAAAAGATAACGTCTCACGATCTTTTGGGAGGGGCTGCTCTGCTCTGGACGGTATTAGCAAGGAACGCGACTGGAGCTACTGGGAAAAGTCCCAGATAGGACGCGCGCCCCGTCCCGCCCGCCAGTCCTGCCCCGCCCACCCAACCTTCAGCGCGAGATGCGCGTCCTACCTGGGACTTTTCCCGGTAGCTCCAGTCACGTTCCTTGCTAATTAGCGCCCAGAGCAGAGCAGCCTCTTCCAAAAGATAACGTCTCGCGATCTTTTGGGAGGGGCTGCTCTGCTCTGGACGCTATTAGCAAGGAACGCGACTGGAGCTACCAGGAAAAGTCCCAGGTAGGACGCGCGCCCTGCCCTGCCCCACCCGCCCTGCCCCTTTTGCCGCGGCACACTTGGCATGGCCTCACGGCACACCAGTGTGCCGCGGCACCAGACGTCCCGCTTTTTTGGCATTCTTTCCAAAAAAGCGTGACTTTTTGGAAAGAATGCGGGACGCGGGACACACGCTTGAAAAGCGTGTCTGTCCCGCCAAAAGCGGGACGTCTGGTCACCTTATGATATACACTGTTTGCTGTGTATTTCTGTGCATGTGTGCCTGACCCATAGAAATAGCAAAGAATTGGAGAAATGTACATTATGTCAGAAAGTTTTCTTAAATGTAGTCACACTAACTCCTCCCAATTATTTAAATAGATCTACTCCAAGGTAACTAAACTCTAATACTAAACAGGACACTGTTACATTTCAGACTATACTTGTACAGAGCTGTTAAAATTAATTAAAATTTCTGGAAGTATACATTATTCTCTATTATTTAAAAGAAGATACAATAGCATTGGGCCTCTTCAGAGCAAGCATTTATTTTAAAAAGTTTCTTTATTTTGTTAAGTTGTCTAGATTTACAGGGATCTCCAACCTTGGCAACTTTAAGACTTGTGGACTTCAACTCCCAGAATTCCACAGCCAGCAAAGCTAACAAAGCTGGCTGTTGAATTCTGGGAGTTGAAGTCCACAAGTCTTAAAGTTGCCAAGGTTGGAGACCCCTGGCTCTAGAACAATAATAAAGCAGTCTTTAAAAAATAAGTCTAATAATTTGAACATTCTACAGACATTTATAGTTATTCACTTACCCCTTTGCAGCCAAGTTATTGCACTTAACCCTTTGCAGCCAAGTTATTGCACTTACCCCTTTCAGAAAAATAAAAACATGCGTGTCTAATCTCTCCCAGCTATTTGCCTCTTTGCAGTTAGTTTCACTTTCATTTTTCCACGTGGCAAACCTAATCAGCTGTTTGTCGGGAAACTGCTACTGACTTGCTTGGCTTTAAAGGCTCTTCTCTCTTTCCTGCAAGCAGGTAAATTGCTGGAAGACAGAGGCCAAAGGGTGGGGGTGGCTGGGTGGGTGGGACTACATTCGGTGTATAAGACGCACCCAAGTTTTCACCCTCTTTTGGGGGGTAAAAAGGTGAGTCTTATACTCCGAAAAATACGGTACCTTGGGAGGTTGGTGAACTATCTTTTCCTAGAATAATATATATATATATATATATATATATATATATATATATATATATATATATATATATATATATATATATATATATATATATATATATATATATATATACATACATACATACATACATACATACATACATACATACATACATACATATATATATATGGGAACAGAGCCTATGGCCTAATGGATAAGTTGCTGCACTGCAAGGCAGCCGGCCCGGGTTCAAATCCCAGTAAGGGGTATGGCTATCTGACGAGAGCAAAATAAGCTCGAAATAGATCTATAATAGTCTCCCTTTATTTTCATTTATCAGCAAAAAATCCTACACATATAGATTAGTGTGTCGGCTATGTAAAAAACTGCCTGGACGGTCCCAGTGAGGGGCTGAAAGGCAAAAATGGAAGCTGTGATGCTTTCTCTCCCATATTTGGGTACACCAGGATAACACGACAGAAAAACACATATAACCCTTTCCTGGTGAAAGAGCTGATTGGGAACAGAGCCTATGGCCTAATGGATAAGTTGCTGCACTGCAAGGCAGCCGGCCTGGGTTCAAATCCCAGTAAGGGGTATGGCTATCTGACGAGAGCAAAATAAGCTCGAAATAGATCTATAATAGTCTCCCTTTATTTTCATTTATCAGCAAAAAATCCTACAAATATATATATATATATATATATATATATATATATATATATATATATATATATATATATATATATATATATATATATATATATATATATATATATATATATATATATATATATATATATATATATATATATATATATATATATATATATATATATATAATATGCTATATTATATGCTATAATGTCATCTCAGGGGAGTGCTCTAGTACTAAATTCCAGCACCAGCAAAGTTGGACTAGATAATCTCCAAAGTATTTTTCAGTCCCTACATTCTATGATTATCCCATATTTAAGCCAAGCAGATGTCAGAATGTCAAAGTTGCTTTATTTTGTTCAACAAGCATGAAGAATGTGACAGCACTATCATTAGTGTGATGTCACATAAACTCAAATCAAGCATAAGGTTTATTGTAATTTTTCTATATGACTACAAAGACACTGTCATCACCTTGTGCAATTTAGCACAATGCTTGATGCATACTATTTATGCTCAGACCAGGCCATGTAAAGGCCTGGCATGTAGCAAATGGATTTATAACAAATATTACACAAAGCACTACCTGATTGCATGTTATTAAATACATTTAGTTTTTCACGGTTGACAGACTACTGTCATTTATTTCTTGACTATGTTTCTTAAGCTTTTCCTTTCTTAATATTGGTCAACAAGATTTTTCTTATAAATCATTACTTGTATTATTTATTTTTATTTATTTATTAAATTTATTTGCTACCTATCTCATTTTGAAGCAACCATGGGTGGTTTACAGCACTATTACACATAACGTATTCTTTTGTTATACATTTCCTTTTAAAGTTTATTTGCTAGATTCAATCACATGTAATTGGATAATATTTGCATGTTGCTATATCAAAAATACATTAATTCATTTCAAAAAGCTGCCCATTTTATAAATAAATAAAGTATTATTATTCATTAGATATTTTTTTCTAAGTTATACTGAAATCACAAGTTTGATTTGGCATCTGTGTATCATATCAACATATTCTGAGATTAATTACATGTTAGAAAGCAGGTAAGAATTATTTCTCAAATTATTCCATTCGTTCCAAACTTTTAATGACAAGTTGAGGGCAATGCTCCAAACGTGAGTAGGGCTAGGATGCAATGTAGATCTGAGTTGGTGGAGTCATGTAGTGAAACTGATTCCATGAGATTTTGGAAGTTTTAATGCAAGCAATTTCTCCTTCAATGTTCTTCAAATCCTCCAACATGCAAGTAATATTCTGGGAGTGATAAAACGATTTTGATGGGCTGTTAATGATACCTTTTGACTCACCAGCCTATATATAACAGGTTCTTCCCTGCTAAATTAACTGTACAAAGACAATTGAGTAGATCTATCAGGAAGCTTATCTGGCATTTCTGGGGGTGAGTGTTGGGAGACAGAGATAGAGAAAAAATCACAGAAAGAGAGATTCTTGAAGATGATCCTTGATTGGGTTATGGTTTTGAAGAATGCAGATACTGTATGCAGTTCATGTCATTGTCTGCATTAGAAGATCAACGTAGCATTCACTTTGAATTTTTCAAAATTGTTTTTAAGATTCATAAAATATTAATTAATTCCATTTATGACAAATGGATTTTTATGTAAATTCCCAATATGCATAGTGGTTACAAACGTTCCCTGATTAAGGGGTTTAATAATAAATTCCATTTATGTAAACATTTCACCCCATTAATAAACTTGTTCTGTAAACTACATCACCACATTACAAAAAAAAATTTGAGACTTTGGAAAAAGTGCAGAGAAGAGCAACTAAGACGATTAAAGGCCTGGAGACTAAAACATATGAAGAACAGTTGCAGGATTTGGGTTTGGCTAGTCTAGAGAAAAGAAGGACTAGGAGGGACATGATAGCAGTATTCCAGTATTTGAAGGGCTGCCACAAAGAGAAGGGGGTCAACTTATTTTCCAAAGCATCAGAGGGCAGGACAAAAAAAAATAGATGGAAAGTAATCAAGGAGAGAAGCAACCTGGAATTCAGGAGAAACTTTCTAACAGTGAGAACAATTGCCAGTGGAACAGCTTGCCTTCAGAAGTTGTGAATCCTTCATCACTAGAGATTTTTTAAGAAGAGACTGGACAACCACTTTTCTCAAATTGTATAGGGCCTCCTCAGGGGCGGGTTCCTAATTTTTTTTACTACCACTCTGTAGGTGTGGCTTATTTTGTGGGTGTGGCTTGCCAACCATGTGACTGGGTGGGCGTGGCTTCTCGGACTGCTGAAGTGAGGGGAACTGAGATAGGTCCTGCCGCCCATTCCCCCTCCCCTCAGCAGCTCGAGAAGCCTCGAACGTGCGAAAATGCCTAAGATCATCACTACGCGTTCATGGCTTCTCGGACTGCTGAAGGGAGGGGAATGGAGATATCTCCTGCCGCCCATTCTTTCAGCATCTCACATGCTCCCTCAGCCATCCTCCCATGCTTGGACTCACTGTGGGGTAGGAAGGCAGCGCATGCGCAGTGCCGGAAGCTCGGCTTCTGGGCATGCGCAGAAGAAATTTTTTAAAAAAATTTAAAACTTTTTTTTAAAATGGCGGTGCCCAGGCACTGGCAACTGACCACACCGGTACTGTGATGTCACCAGTGGGCCGCTACCGGTGCTATAGAGTGGACCGCACCTGTAGGAACCCACCACTGGGCCTCCTGCTTGAGCAGGATGTTGGATTAGAAGAGCTCCAAGGTCCCTTCCAGCTCTCTTGCCCAAAGATTGGAGGATATCTGTTCTAAATGGAAACATGTGTATGATTTTCTATCTGAGAAAAGATTAACTTATTGAATATATATATATAAATACATATATTGAATATACATACATATACATATACATATACATATACATATACATATACATATACATATACATATACATATACATATACATATACATACACATACATACATACATATATACATATATATATTCAGTACAAAGAGGAGTTTTCTGTACATTTTAACAGCATTGGATCAATTTTTGAAAACAGGTCATTTAATTACATTAAACTTAGAACATTACTCATGTTAGAAAATGAAAACAATATTCCACTACAGGGGAAACAAATGAATCATTGCATGTTGAGAAGTAACGCACACTGAGAAGTCACTTATGAAATGAAGTGTTTCTTTCTTTCTTTTTTTAAAGGGGGCTTTGCAAGCAAAAGGCATACAGTAGTTTTTATTACATGGGGTTCATGTTCAGTGATGGGGATTAAATTGAATATTGATTTTTGAAAAGGTGTGACTGTGCTGTTAAAATAATAATAAAAATGAAGCAAAGGTAAACAATGGGAGAATTGAAACATCATATGTTTATGCTTTTACAAAAGACAACACAGTCTGTCTTGGCTATGATCAACATCAGATAAAATTTGGCTCATGTTTCCACAACACTTTCTTCAATTCCTTTTCAGTTCTACATATTTAAGATATATCAGAAAGGTTTGTGCCAGTCTTCAAAATAGCTATTACCAAATGGAACCTAAGGCTAATCATGGACTGTGATGTCTGTATTACCCCTGCAATTTTGTGACAACTCCAATGATATAATATGAGCCACTTGTACATGTGCATGCAGGTATAGACAGTGCTATAAAAAGTGAGTAGTTTATATCGTAGTTTCATTTGTGCCACCTAGAATCATTGTATGAAATGGCAGTCCTATAAGTTATGCATATTAAATAAATAAATAAATAAATAAATAAATAAATAAATAAATAAATAAATAAATAAATAAATAAATAAATAAATAAATAAATCCTTTCTTTCTTTCTTTTCTGGTATGGTTATTCAGAAGAGATTGGGAGCATTGCCTCTGTACTTATTGCAGACAATTAAATCTCATGTAATCTGAACCAAGAATAGCAGTTATGTCTTTTTTTACTATAATTCACCTGCACAAGTTACTCTTGTCCAAGTAATACTTTATTTTGAATTGTCTCATTTAATAGAATAATAGAATAACAGAGTTGAAAAGGACCTTGGAGGTCTTCTAGTCCAACCCCCTACTTAGGCAGGAAACCCTACACCACTTCAGACAAATGGTTATCCAACATCTTCTTAAAAACTTCCAGTGTTGGAGCATTCACAACTTCTGGAGGCAAGTTGTTCCACTGATTAATTGTTCTAACTGTCAGGAAATTTCTCCTTAGTGCTAAGTTGCTTCTCTCCTTGATTAGTTTCCACCCATTGCTTCTTGTCCTACCCTCAGATGCTTTGGAGAATAGCTTCATTCCCTCTTGTTTGTGGCAACCCCTGAGATATTGGAAGACTGCTATCATGTCTCCTCTAGTCCTTCTTTTCATTAAACTAGACATGCCCAGTTGCTGCAACCGTTCTTCATGTGTTTTAGCCTCCAGTCCCTGAATCATCTTTTTTGCTCTTCTCTGCACTCTTTCTAGAGTCTCCACATCTTTTTTACATCGTGGCGACCAAAACTGAATGCAGTATTCCAAATGTGGCCTTATCAAGGCAATATAAAGTGGTATTAACACTTCACGTGATCTTGATTCTATCCCTCTGTTTATGCAGCCTAGAACTGTGTTGGCTTTTTTGGCAGCTGCTGCATACTGCTGGCTCATATTTAAATGGTTGTCCACTAGGACTCCAAGATCCCTCTCACAGTTACTACTATGGAGCAAGGTATCACATATACTGTATCTGTGCATTTTGTTTTTCTTGCCTAAATGTAGAACCTTACTTTTTTCACCATTGAATTACATTTTGTTAGATAGCGCCCAATGTTCAAGTCTGTCAAGGTCCTTCTGTATCTTAAGCCTATCTTCTGGAGTGTTGGCTATTCCTGCCAGCTTGGTGTCATCTGCAAATTTGATGAGTTCCCCATCTATCCCCTCATCCAAGTCATTGATTTGGATAACCTACAGTTGGTATACAATAACTTCTCTCCCTTGTCTCCTCTTAACTGAAAGAAATGGAATCAGCCTTACCTGATATTATTGTTCACCCATCATTGCAATTAGTAAGCCCATATGAACCATAGATTTTTCAAGATAAATGTTTTTAACAACAATACAACATTTTGCTCCTATGGGCTTTTCCCCATTGCCCTTAACTACATGAATGTTTTATTCTACCTCTTCCCTATGATCCCATAATAATGCCTTCATTTGTTTTCAGCCATAGATAAACTTAAGTCTTTCTTAATTATTCTAGGAAAAATTCCCCATATTAAGTCAAAGATTGCTATAAGTGGGACCATAGAGACACTTATTGGTCTTTATGGAATACCCTGTCTTCTGTAGTCACTGGTCACCTTCTCCTTTGCTACAATAATAAAGAGCTCAGCATAGTAGTAGTGTTCCAGCTATCACAATTTAAGATTGGTATTAGCCTTCCATATTTAACTCAAAGGTGCTTTTTTCAAGAGGCAACTGGACTTTCTGGTTTTTCTTTGAAGACGTTTCACTTCTCATTCAAGAAGCTTTTTCAGCTCTGACTGGATGGCGGAGAATGGAAGGATTTCCTACCATCCAGTCAAAGCTGAAGAAGCTTCTTGGATTAGAAGCAAAACATCTTCAAAGAAAAACCAGAAAGTCCAGTTGCCTCTTGAAAAAAGCACCTTTGGGACAACCATGACCTGGATGACTGAGAATCTCCAGAGACTTCCATATTTAAGTTCTGTCCACTCTAATCCTAACCCTTATTTTAGTGTAAGCCAGAAATAGTATAACAATAAAATGATAACATGCACTCCTGAACAGAACCTAGAGGGCATAGAAAAGAATTTAGAGAAAATAAATGGAAACTTCCAGCCAGACCACTCCCATTTATGCTATATAGTCATATTTTTCCTAAAAGCTACTCATGAAAAGGAAGGATAGCAAAGTCATTTAAATTGCTAAATATAAATTGCTAAGTGCTTTGCTTATCATAAGCTATATACATGTAATCAGGATAGCACCATTTGATGGTAACCTGGAATAGATATAATAAAGCAGAATGGCAACAATAATAGTAAATTTCATGTACTATTGTAGTTTTCTGCTGCCTCAAAGATGGATGGATAGAAATTTAACGCAGTGGTGGGACAAGCCCCATTGTCTTATGCCATTGATTAAAATAGATAATTTCCCAATCTTTTAAAAGTTTATTTGTGTTTGTGTGTGTTTATTGTCTTTTAAGATCACACTCAGAGAATTTATAAAGATAAGATTGTTCAGTTAGCACAAGGGAAGAAACTCTTAGTAAATATATTTTCTTTTCTATAAGATTAAAATTATAATGTCAAAGGAACTTGCCTGAGAGCATAAAACTTGGCATAACTAGATAAGCATTTCACTTATGGTGCTTTGTGTGAGTTATACTCTAAAGATCAGACCAGTACGTGGAAGAGTGAATTTGTTTTTGCCCAGCATTAGCTGCATTTATTGGTCACAATTATCTACAAATTCAGGCAAGATTTGATAGCCGGCTTATTCCACAGCCCCCGAAGAATCAATAATGTATCCGTGAGGGACTGAATGAGTTTAGAAAGCGTGTTTCAGAAATTTCCAAGAGAAGCTTGTGTAGCCATGGATAAGATTATGTAAACTGCTGAAAATCTCCAAAAAATAATCTACAAAAAACTCCTGTCCCATAAGAGAGTACTTTTATTTCTTAATACATAACTAAAAAGTTTTTTTTTCTGGTTTGGAAACTACAATAAATGTTTTTTCCCCCCGGCTTGTTACTTTTTGGGAATATGCAACAGGAAATATTTTTAAAAAGTAACAAATGGAAAAAGAGATTCTAAAGGAATAAATAGTTCTTCATTTTAAAGATTATATGTTCATGTAAATGTTACATGTTATCCTTTCATCAGATATTTCTCATACCTTGTGTGTGCTGAAAAAAAAGGCAACTGGACTTTGTTTTTTCTTGAAGACGTTTCACTTCTTATCTAAGAAGCTTCTTCGATTCTAACTGAAGAACTGAAGAAGCTTCTTGGTTGAGAAGCGAAACGTCCTCAAAGAAAAACAAAGTCCAGTTGCATTTTGAAAAAGCACTTTTGTTACTGAGAATCTCCATAAACATTGGGGAGGGGAGAATAATTAGTCTCAGGAAGTATTGGAATATTTGTAAGTTGTTTGAAATATGTTGGATTCTTTCTAATACATTCCTGAAATACATTACAATTTTCTCTATCTACAAAACATCCCACAAGCAGAACAGGAAGGCAAAAATCCTTTGTTTTACCCACTGCTATTCTTCAGGACTGGGGTTTAGTAGTAAATGGATCTGGTTGTAAAGATGCCCAGTGCAACCCTAAGAAGTAGCCTGAAATTACTTAATTTTTTAAAATCCATCCAAGGTCTTCACATCCTAACTGTAGGAAGTAATAGTATAAGTATTAGTGATATCAAGAAAGGTTTTATATTATCCAGTAGTGTGATTCTGCTTTCTATTTTGACAAAGCAAGAAAATTACCTAAAAGCTAGAAACTGACACATTTTTAGCATTGAAATGCAGTCTAGCAGTTTTTTTTAAAAAAAAATTTTTTAAGGAAGCAAAAGAATGAGCAAAACTGCCCACTTACTTCTGCTTCCTCAGCTCCACCAGTCAAGAGATAGGAGGCATTGAAAGGTGAGTCTAATTCTGATCTCAGAAATAACAGAACAATAGGAGAAAAAGGATATTACTGAGTGCTGAGATTTATTAAAAGATGCCATTAGGGAAACACTTGTCCTTTTCAGTTTCTGATGAAATGGAGTCGGTGGAGACAGGCATCTATTTCTAAAATGATATTCAGGTGTTATATTAACTAGACAATCATAGCATGCAAGTTCAGGGGGAAAGTACCTATCTCCCAGGATGTTCATTTCAGAACAAGTATCAGAAGGTAGAACAGCAATATCTGTATTGAGAAAGTATATTAGCTTCCGTGTGATCCTGCACTCAGATAGCTTATGGTAGAACTCAGGTACAGGCATAGAAAGCTATAAATGAGGTAACTTTCTCATAGCTGTCCCCTAGATGCCTATCCTCAAATGATAACATTGATGTGGCATCCTTCGGTCAAGGAATCTCAGCACAACTTGCAAGGTAAGCTATTCTAATTAATATAATGAGGGTTTGATGCAGATTTATACCTATTTATAACTATGCATACCAATGTTCAATCAGACAAACCTGCTCGCTTTTCCAATAGAAAGGACTTCTGATTTAAAATTTCTTTTCAATTCTGAAAGGCCATGCCAATTTGAATGTTTGTATTCATTACTATATTTTTCTTCATTTTCAGGAATATATCTTTGTCCTTCAGGGAATTACCCTTTCCAGGACTGAGTGTGTGTGTGTGTGTGTGTGTGTGTGTGTGTGTGTGTGTGTGTGTGTGTGTGTGTGTGAGAGAGAGAGAGAGAGAGAGAGAGAGAGAGAGAGAGAGAGAGAGAGAGAGAGAGAGAGAGAGAGAGATGGACCAAGGTCACCCTGCTGGCTTTAAACCTAAAATGGGAGAATAAATAATAGTCACTTAGTTTCTAGTTTGATATCTTAACCACTACATCTGTGCACCTTCAAGTAACTCTTATCTAAAGGCTGTCTTGATTCCTGATGACTATCTGAACTAGTCCCTGCAGTTTTCTGGGCAAAATTTTGGAAGTGGTTCACCATTTCCCTCCTTCCCAGGGCTGAGAAAGTCACCAATCTGGCTTTGTGCCTAAGATGGAAGTAGAACTCACAGTCTTATTGTTCTTAGCCTTAACCACCTCACCAAACTGACTCAAGGGAACTATATTAGCACTAAAACTACTTATTTTTTAAAAAATCATTCAACTTATAAGAAAAATTCAATCTTCATATTGTATTTTTGCCCTTTTGATTTTAGGCAGCTTTTCTTGATTCTAGTAAACTTGTTACTTTAAAACCACAATAAAATTTAAATTTAACTATGTCTTTAATATAAAACATCCTTTTGTGTGTATATAGCTATATTCTGAAGAGTAGCAGAATTTAATTCCAGTTGCTAAATTTCACTTCTCTTTGTACTGAACACTCATTTAGCATGACTAATACATTGCTCAGTGTTCATAAAGAGTTTGATGAAGCTGCCAAAATTCACATTTTCAGAAGAAGCAAAAACCAACCTAAACCAAGCATCATTTCACTCTGGGTTGCTTTCAAAGCATTCTCAACCGTCTGCTGGACACTTCTGAAAAGTTGTCACTTCCAAGTGCAAATGATACAGGTTGTAGCTTTTAAGAAAGAAGACTTTTAACAATTCTTTTGTGAAAAGGAGCTTCAAGAAAGAAAATTTCATAGCATTCTCCCACTTTTTATTATGTTGTTATGAACCTTGATAAAGTATATTATTTTGATACAATAATATTTATATAACATAACTAAAATTCTTGACATTTTATTATTTAGATGACTTAAAGTATTCTAAATAAAAAAAATGATATTCTATTAGTATTAGCAAGTATTAGTGACTTGCATCAAGGCATTTGTTATATAAACACAAACATTATCTATCTATCTATCTATCTATCTATCTATCTATCTATCTATCTATCTATCTATCTATCTATCTATCCATCCATCCATCCATCCATCCATCCATCTATCTATCATCTATCTATCTATCATCTATCATCTATCATCTATCTCTATTTATCTGTTATGGATATGTGTATGTTTGTATGTAAATGTAATATATCATTTTAATAAAAGAAAAAATGAAGAAAGCAAATTTAAGAAAAATTAAAATACCAAAATATTAAGAAAGGAATAGAAAAAAGAGAATTAAAAAAATAACTATTGTGTTTCTCACTTTCCTCTTTATATACATTTGATATTTTGCAATATTTGTACAAATTTAGGCCATCTTAGAAACTAAGTCATTTGCAGTGCTAAGTTCTAGTGTGTATAAAACTTTAACTCAATTTAATCAAGAACATATACATATATATTGCAATTGTTGTATTTTCTCTGATAAGTTCCTGATCAAATATTGTTGGAAACATTGTGTATTCATTTAATGTTGCTATGAATCTACAGCTTCATTTTGGGTCCTTAGAATTCAGATATTACATCATTTTTTAAAATTAAAGGTAGTTGAAAATGAATATTTTACATGGAAGAGAGATCACAGATGAAATTATTTCCCAATGTAAAACAACAGGTAATCAGACTGGTCTTTGATCATATTCTAGGTGAAAAGCTTAAAACATTTTAATATAAAAATGTTTTGTTCATTTTTATGATAAAGATGGAAGAAATAATTTCTTCCTTCAATGTTTTGTTCATGAACATATATAATTAACCTCATAATGCAGCTGTTGAAGCAGATGTCAAGAAGTGCAAATGTACTGTAAATTATGCTAATTTCTTAATTAATTTAATGGTATATTTTTCCTATTATTATTACACTTATTCATTTCTGTTCTGATAATTATTATTCAATATTTTTCTTTATTTTGCTTGGAATTTTTAATTTAGGAATTGTTAGTAAACCACAATATAGTAATGGAACTATAGACAAAATATTCCATTACATCAAAATATATACTTATTAATTGTTTTGTCTTTTGAAATATTAATTGCTAAATAAATAAATAGATCCCATCATTTCTGCTCAATTGTGGATATTCTTCCTTACTATTGATTCCACAATTTTCAGTAAGCCCTTTACTATTTCCAGAAGCATTCCAATACTGAAGAGAAAAGTAAGTAGCACTAATACCTAGAGCTATATTAATTATAGAAACAGTAGTATTATTCAAAATAACAATAGGATAACATTGCTGACTCTGTAAACTGCTTAGAGAGGGTTGTGTAGCACTGTGAAGTGGTATATATGTAAGTGCTATTGCTGTTTACTTGATCTAAAAAAAGTATTGGAATTATTTCATTAAATAAATTGTCTATTACTGTTATCTAAAATATAACTCTTCATAAAGATCCATGTAAGAATAAATCCAAGAATTCAAAATATTATTGGTCTAGTGAAAATTATTTTCCATCCTAAATAGTTATCAAAAATACCTTTGTCCTTTTGCACATCTTTTTAGAAATTTAGTTTGTCTGCTTCAAAGTTGTAATAACTGTTGTTTGAATATCTGTTGCTTCAAACCACACTACAAAAAAGACATTGAAACCCTAGAGAAAGTGCAGAAGAGAGCAACCAGGATGATAAAGGGTCTGGAAAATAAAACATACAAAGAGCAGTTGCAGGAACTGAGCTTGGCCAGTCTGGTGAAGAGAAGGACCAGGGGTGACATGATAGCAGTGTTCCAATACTTGAGGGGATGCCACAGAGAGGAGGGGGTCAGGCTGTTCTCTATGGCACCAGAAAGCCAAACAAGGAATAACAGATGGAAGCTGACCAAGGAGAGATTCAACCTGGAAGTGAGGAGAAACTTTCTGACGGTGAGAGAGATCAACCAGTGGAACAGCTTGCCAGCGGAGGTTGTGAGAGCCCCAACACTTGTGACCTTCAAGGAGAGACTGGACTGCCATCTGTCTCAAATGGTGTAGGAACTCCTGCTTGAGCAGGGGGTTGGACTAGATGACCTAAAATGTCCCTTCCAACTCTACTAATAAATAAATAAATAAATAAATAAATAAATAAATAAATAAATAAATAAATAAATAAATAAATAAATAAATAAATAAATAAATAAATAAATAAATAAATAAATAAATAAATAAACAAACCTACTGTTTTGGGAAAAGGTATACAGACAACATATAGTACATACTAGCTACTTAAAATACAAGCACTTTTCTTGTGATCATTACACTTGCAGGGAACATGTGTATAGAGGTACCAATTTTGACAGCAATTTTTAGCCTAGCTTCAAAACATTTTACTACATTTCACCATCCGTCAAATAAATACCAATTCTGTGTTATGAACAAATGTAGATTTATGTTCAGTGACTGCAAACTGGATGGGAAGTAATCACATATGTCCATCAGTAATTCCTTTCCTACCCCTATTGTGAAAAATGTTTGAGAATATAATGGCTAAGTGTTTTCTGCACACACAAAATTTAAGCGGATTTGATTTTACAGACCAAAATATTGTGTTTTGTTTCAACTGAATCATGATCCCAATTTCTGGGTTAAATATGTGAAACAATCATAGTTATTTAGACTGTTTGTTTATAGGAAATGTTTGCCTGAATACATATGATAAATTATATATTTCATTTTCTGCAAATAAGAAATTACTTGTATTCTCATAATTTTAATTTTACTTCTGAATATGTTTTGTTCAAAAAATCTTACATGCATTACTTAACAAAATATGCAAACATATTCTATCTATCTATCTATCTATCTATCTATCTATCTATCTATCTATCTATCTATCTATCTATCTATCTTCTATCTATCCACATATATATTAACATTTTGACACGCTGAATGAAAGATGAATATGCCCTGCAAATCAATCAAAACCATGATACAGTATAACATTCATATCTAGAAAAATATTTTTTTTAAAAGAGTTGAGACTTTGAGCACTAGCAGTTTACAATGTCCTCCAGCCATTGCTGCAATGAGAACTCAATAATAACAACAAGCTTTATATCTCTCTCTAAGAATGGTTGGCTAAAAGCTATAAATCTCTTGTGCAGAAATACTCTTTAAGTGAAGTTAAACCAACATTGCAAATGAAACCCACTGGCATTGAAATAAGATGGATTTCCTGAAAAGAACAAAGATTACTATTCAGGACCATTTGCAACGTCTGTGCATGGCAACTTAGCAGGAAAGAAAAGTCATTCCACACTGCAGTGCTTCCTGTCCACATTCATTTATATGTACTTATCCAATCAATTGGTTTCTCTTATGTCAATGCAGGTGGGTGTTTCACAGCAAATCAACCTTTACGACCACGTGTTAAATATGTGCGGGTTTTTTCATCCACTGTCAGCAAACCCAGTTGCTGTCCATATCACCTTAGCATAAAACTGTTGGGTATATAAGCATTTGTACCCCTTAAAGAAACAAACCCGAAGGGGGATTAAGGTATGTTCTATTATCTTGGAGAAACTAGATATCTAGTCTCTGGGCCAGCAGCCAATCTTGATGTTTTCCTGCCAAAATGCATTCTAGTGACTGGCATGAGTTTTCCTATCAGGCTCAGCACTGATTCTGCAATTAAATTAGGCAGTCAATGTACTCTATTGGAAAGGAGCTTTGTACTGTGATGTGGAAATGCTTCTCTGATCCATTATTTTTCTCTCTGATTTGTTATGTTATAAAACCTAATACTTTCTATTACCTTTTGAGCATGCAACAGGTTCTTCGGCTTAACTTTTTATAACCAATGTAAAATGTATTTTAAAATGTTACTTTGTATTTTCACCCATAAAAATGAATTGAATTTTTTTTTTAAATGACAAGAATAATTAAAGAGATGATGTGGTGTTGCAAATAGCAGACTAAATTCTCTAGGTATCTTTATTTAATGACAATATCTATCATCACAGATTGTTGGGAATTTCATAACTTTACATTTACAAGAAAGCTGACTTAATTCATTTTTCTTAGACTAAAAGGCAGACTACAATATAATTATCCATTCAACAATTTGAGTCTTGAAATCTTTGATATAATATTAGTTATGTCCAAAGACATATTAATTTTAATGACATGACATAAGTCTTTATTGATTAGCTATATCAAAGTGCAAAGTTCCAGAAACAAATTATTACTAAACTTTGATAAAAGCAATTTAAAATGGAATTGGAATAAAACACGATTTAAAATGACATTGGAATAAAATATTGTCTAAAATGAAATTGAATAAAATACAATAATTTAAGATATTGATAAAATATGATAAAATTATATTTCGGTGTCACCCCTGCAATCTACCCCAATCAGTCCCACGTATGCAGATCTCAACCGAACCATTTTGTTTAAATACTGTGCTGTGTTAAATGTTAATTTCAGGTTCTGGCCGCACGTAAGGTAAGTTGTTTTGATATGGGGATCCCAATGGGTCATTCGTTTGATATATAGACCAAGGTACCTGTCTCTCACCCCTTATATAAGCAACAATCAAATAGGATGTGAGCCAGGTCTTCTACCTCTGCCGCTCCGGAAATGCAGAGATGCTCATTGAAGGGTATAGAATGGAATCTCCCATATCTGACCATTGTGTCAAGCTGTTCGAATCTTGCTTGCGTAACTATCTCCCTAAGATGTTTTGGCAGTTGTAACTTCAAATAGCTATCTACTTGAAAAGTACATTTGTATTTACTCAGCCATTTCAAGTTACCCACCTTAGTAAGGATAGCTATATTATTTTATGCTTCTATATCCTTAATTCTTTGGCCAGCATTTTTTTTAGTTGTTCTCCTGTTACGCAAGAGACAGGAAGGCCACAGCTTCTTACAAAATTTGTTAGTTTGGTGATCCAGGAGATTTGTGATTGTAATTTTATTTGTTCTAGTAGACATAACTTGGGGAGTCTATCAGTCTCCATTTCATTGACTTTGCACCAGCAGTTATATGCTCTAATTTTGGATAGTGTTTGAATTGTATAAATTCCCAATTCAGGTCTAACTGCTGTAGCAGGTGTTCTTGTATCTACATTCAAAATACATCTCAAATGGTGGGACTGTGTTTGTTCTGGGACTGTGGTTGAGTATAGAGCCCAAATTCTGCTCCATACAAAAGCATAGGTGTAAACTTAGTTTTATAAACTTTAATTAATGGAGCTTGGGACCCTGGGTAACTATGGTTCTTTAGTTCAAGCAGTAAATTCAAATGGGCTTTTGCTCTAAATGAACTCCGTTGATGATGGCAAATCCAAGATCCAGTCTTGGAAAAAGTTACGCCTAAATATACAAAGGTGTTAACCTGTTCAATTGGTTCACCATCTAATTGCCATCTATGTCTCGGTGTTTTCCAAACACCATTATTTTTTATTTAGATTTACTAATGATTAGGGAGTTATCCTGACAATAAGAGCTAAATCTTCTTAATAGCCTATGTAATCCTACTTGTGAATATTATAATAAAACCATATCAATAGCATAAAGCAAGCTGTTACAATAAGTATTTAGGATCATCAGCATGTATACTATGGGATCCTTCATTAACCCTGACAGGTCATTGATATATAAACTAAATAATAATGGGGCCAGAATACACCGTTGCCTTACCCCTTTATTTGTGTGAATCCTGTTAGTCAGAGCCCCATTAACCCAATACCGCACCCTCAAACAGGTACTTGTGTAAAGGGCTTTAATCAAAGCCAGGAGTCTAGGTTCTATTTTAAGAGATGTTAGTTTACTCCATAGTTCTTCTCTGTTTACCATATCAAATGCTGCTGTAAGGTCTATAAAAGCAGCAAACGGGGTCTCCTCTTATATGCATATTTGGCAATTAGATGGTTCAAGACAAAGCAGTTATCAATAGTAGATCAACTTTGTCTAAAACCTGTTTGTTCTTCTGTGAGGATATTGTTTTCCTCTACCCAGATTTCAATTCTGTTCAAAAGGTACCTAGCATATATTTTTGCTGCAATGTCAATCAGGATAATGGGCTTATAATTACTTGGATCCTTTTTATTTCCTTTTTCATATATGGGGACAACTATTGCCATCTCCCACCCATCTGTTATATGACAGGTATTATGACAGTGTAAAAAGACCTGCCAATACTGGACCCCACCAATTGGGAAATTTCTTGAATAATTCTGCTGGTAAAAAATCCTCACCTTGGGCTTTATTGTTCTTTAAGCTTTTAATGATGGATTGTATCTCCTTTTCTGAGACTGGTGGCCAAGGGGGGGGGGGTTTCTAGGGTTTACTAGATTACTGCTTAAAGACAGTTTCTCTACAGGTTCCGTGGAAGCAAAGAAACACTAATAATAATTCTCCCAGTCCTCAGCAGAGATTGGTATATCAAACACAAATCTCCGTTCCTTCAGGACACCTGCTACAGAGTGCCAAAATATTACTGAGTTATAATTTCTGGCAGCCAACTTGAGTTCTGACCAGATTGAAATGGCAAAACTTTTTTTCTTTAATGTTATAATTTTTTAATATTCCCTTCTTGTGTGCAACATCTCAGCTTGTATATGAGTAGTAGGATTCCGTTGGGCAAGCCTCATGGCTGCCTTCAATTTCTTTTTCAGTCGCTGGAATTCAGGATCAAACCAACAGGCTCTACCCACTTGGGCTCTTTTTGTAGCAGGTTTAGTTGTAAGATGTTTCTTCAGGATGTTACAGAGATTAGAGAATGTGTTGAAGGCTGACAGCCAGTCAGTAGTAGATGACTATTAGATTGTTCTAGCCCATTTAATAGCATTCTCTGTTTTAAAGCAATCTAATGTTGCCTTAGTATCAACTTTGGCCCAAATTAACCTTTTATTTTGGGCCACCTCTACCTTTTTGATGAGCCATCTGTCAGCCATGTTATATGGTCTTAAATCTGAGCAGCCTCGCTATGTCACGCTTACAGGCTGATGATCACTATTGTCGCTAAGCTGTACTGTGACCTCTGAAAAGAGGTCAACTTTATTTCTAGACACACAAAAGAGATCCAGCACACTGCTAGAATTGGCCAAGTGGTATTTAACTGATTTGGCCATCCCTGCTGCCTTTGAAAGTCAATGATCAATTTACTCTGTGTTAAAATGAATAAATGTCCATCCATAAGAATATCTATGCAGATTCTCAGTCATCCAGGTCATGGTTGTCCCAAATGTTCTTTTTCAAGAGGCAAATGGATTTGTTGTTTTTTTGAAGATGTTTTGCTTCTCATCAGAACTGAAAAAGCTTCTTGGATAAGAACTGAAACATCTTCAAAGGAAAAAAAAAGAAAGTCTAGTTGCCTCTTGAAAAAGCACCTTTGGGACATCCATAAGAAATAAAACTTTAAACTGGAGACAATAGTGGAATAGAATTCTCTTACTATTCCTGATAATAAGTGATCTAGCTTTCACCAAGATACACTGTGGGAAATAAAATGTATTTATGATTACAAAACAAAAAAACAAAAAAACCAGCATTGTTTGTATTACACAAGTCCTCTTTGCACATTTTCATAATAAAGGATGCTCAGCTGATAATGCTATGATCATTCTTTTCTATTCAAATCCACTTGATAATCCAGTTGGATATTTCTCCTCCTTGAATTACTTTCAAGTTTCATTTTATTTTTAATAGATAATTTCATAGCTGGGACTTCTGGGTAAGAAATGGCAGTCTAAAATATGACTTTGCTTTTTGCAGAGCTGACTATTGCAGCAGAACTAGCAGCCAGCAAAAGGATCAGCATCTCAAAATTCCTCCCTGGATAAAAGAGATGACCTGGGATCACTCATAAATGTTCCATACAGATACTCTATGTCAGGGGTCAGCAACCTTAAACACTCAAAGAGCCATTTGGACCCATTTCCCACATAAAAGAAAACACCGGGAGCCACAAAAACCCTTTGACATCTAAAATGAAGATAACACTGCATATATCATTTTTTACCTTTATGCTATGTATAAAAAACCATAGTGTGTTGCATTTATGTAATCAATGAACTGCTACAGAGAAAACAAATTTTTATTTCTGCATGCAGCAAAAACATTTTGAAGTCCGAAAAAAAAAAGATGGGTCGAAAAGCTCAATAAATCGCATGCCGGTGGGTGTCGCACATTGGCGGTTGTGACACATGTTTTGAGCAACAGGGAGCCGCAGCAGAGGGATGAAAGAGTCACATGCAGCTCCAGAGCCACAGGTTGCAAACCCCTGCTCTATATATTGAGACCAAAATACAGCAGTCTCCTATGGGATTTAGAGCTCTTGAAGTCAAGGAAAAGTTAGCTTTGTCCAAGCTAAACTTTTAGCCAGAGTTTGGAGGTTTCAAAGAGACATTGAGTCCTCTACTTCCTTTATTAATTATTTCTGGAAATTATTTGTTAAGTGTTTTTTGGAAATTAAGAACCTTCAATCAGAACCACAAATTTCATCCATCTTCAATCTTTAGTGAAGCAAGTTTTCTCTGTCTCTCTCTGTGCATGTAATATTTCTATGAATAAAAGATTTTTATGAAAAACTTTAATTTGTAAATTTTTATGATTTTTTTAATGAGATAAAACAACAAAATGGTGATTATAACATTGATTTTGGAAAGTTTTTAAATAGATGGTCAGATGGATTGGAAATAAGATTTTCAAACTAATGTGGATTGTTTAAAATCCAATTAAAATATATACAGAGATTTTGAATTTAAGAATAAGAAATCTTTCCATGGGAAAACACAGTGGGTTCAGAAAAAAAAAACCATGATAAGAAACTTTGAAGGCTGGGTACTAAAGGCAGCCCGAAAGAACTATTTAAAATTAAAGGAAAATGCACAGAGAAAAGGATTTTAACTTTGGAAGAATTCAAGGACATTTAGCAACAATGCACTAAGATATTTTTGTTTTTTAAAAAGATTATTACCATAAAAGGATTTAAAAGAAGAGATAGAAGAGGATAAAAATGAGAATCAGGATGTTTTGGAAAAATGACGAAATACAAGTATGGTAAAAAGATGTTACATAGAATTTACAGATGGATGATGTCTTAATTAAAGGGATACACAAATGATAAATCAGAAGAGTAATTTGGATTATTTACTTATCTTGGAGTTACAAAAGAGACAAGTTATAGTTATGAAAGAGTTCCTGAGAAAATGAAAAGACGAAATGAAAAGAAATCAGCATTTGGGACACTATTTAAAGGGTATAAACATCAAGATTTTTAAAAGTAAAAAAGAAGAAATATAGTGGCTTATTTGATCAAGCTTAAATATGTATTATATTCTTTCTAGTAGCTGTTAATGGGTTTTTCTCAACTAGGATTGAATGAGAAGGCTTTAAAATTTTTGTTTATAAATAAGATATGGGAAGAAGACTTTTTGTTGTAATTTCAAAGATAATGATAAACTAAGATTTTAAAAATGAAAGGAATTCAAACAGCTTATTTGATTAAGGTTAAATATATACAATTGTTATTTCTGAAAACATTTAGTGGACTTCGTTAAGATTGAATGATGAAGCTTTATAATTTACTTATTGATAAAAAGTGAGATATGGGAAGAAAAGATCTTTGGATGAAATGTTACACAAGGTGATAAGTCACTGAAATTATTTGTATTTGTCTTGACAAAGAGAGAAGTCATTTTTATACTTTTTTTCTTACATTTTTTTCTTTCTCCCTTTTATCTGATTTTTTTTAAAATAACACTTTAATATTTTCCAAGTTTATGTTAGTTTTTTATCTTTGTATTTTTAAATTTTAACAACTATTTTTTTAAAGGAGACAATTTCATAGCTGTTTCTTTTCAAACATGAGCCGAGGTGGCACAGCGGTTAGAGGCAGGTACTGCAGGCCACATTAGCTGACACTGATCTGCAGGTCAGCAGTTCAAATCTCACCGGCTCAAAGTTGACTCAGCCTTCCATCCTTCCGAGGTAGGTAAAATGAGGATCCAGATTGTTGGGGGCAATGTAAATATATACATTGCTTACTGGTGTAAACCGCTTAGAGAGTGCTTGCACTGTGAGGCAGTATATAAATGTCACTAATAAATAATAAATAAATAAATAAACATGACTTTCTTCAACTTGCCATTTGTCAGGTAGTACTATTGCTTAGAAACCTCAATGGCTTAGAAACCTCAATGTTATAATAACAATTTCAGAAGTTTGACAATACAAGGAAGTTTTACGGGCTTGGTCATTGTCTGGTCCAGAGAACAAAAACAAAGACCACCCAGTATTTTGGAATACTGATTTTAATCCAGAAGAGCAGAATTGAAGCAAGATGAAGCGGGGAAGGGGTGACTGGGGGATAATCACTTTGTGGATGTCCAAATTTCATTGCTGTTAAACTCAATTGCTGTTCAAAACCATCTGCTGGAATGGTAGATTTGTAAATAAATAGAGATTAGGATAATTCATTAATCCTTTGTCTCCTGCCCACTCATTATTTCTCTAAGAAAGTAGGCTATTTTCTTAGCAGCCAAGTGTGCATTAACCTCCAAGGACAAAGCCAATATTTTAATTGGCTTCCTTGGAACAAAGGGTTTATAGGCTTACATAGAGAAGGCATGTTTCCAAATCTATTTCATTATTTCAAATGTAGTGGCCCACAGAATTAGAATTAAATGCATGGTGTTCATATTTGTCAGAGCAACTGTTTAAAGGAAAGTATAAATTGGCATACTTGGTACTCAGAATGTGAATTTAGTCAATCATAAATATTAAGTCATTGTTTCCATATAGAGGTTTGCAAATTTCCTAGATTCTGCTTCACATTCATCCCTTGTTGGCTTAAAATTAACTGTTACATTGAATCCCACACATGGTCTATCTGTATTTTGTCTACTGGTCCTTATCCTTATTAATCTTTGCCAGCATCCAGAAGGGGGGGGAGTCATTACATAAGGCCTTGATATATGTAAATATGCTTGATTTTCTGGCTATATTAAGCTTGTGTTCCTAACTAGATTTCCATTATGATTTCATCAGGCCTTTTCCAACATATAATTCCTGGACTGATAGGCTATTTTCTTAACTGTGGGATGCTTGAGCTATATATAATTACATGGAAAAGGATGGGATTCACCACATTTATCAAAAAGAGAATTTATTTTTGAGTTTGCATCAAAGAAAGAGGAACATCAAACTGATTCTCCATGCTGAATTAGCTACGTTTTCTTTCTATGTTGGTTTATCTGATTATAGAACCTAAACAGGGTTGTCCCACTAAGGTAGCATCCCTTGAGCATTTCAATGCAGGACGGTGACAGTTAATCACAGCAGTTTTCTCAGTCTTTTCACAAATCACTTGAGTAATTTTATCACCTGCTCAACAACATAAAACATGTTTTGATAGATTGTATAAAATCACTTTAATTTCTCCCTGGTAGTCAACATTAAACACTCTCTCCCCACCCACAATAGTGTCGATCTTTTAAGACCCAAACAAGACTGAACAACTATCCTCAGGCAGAGTCTTCTGTAACTTGCCACGATGATGCCAAAATGTGGGCACATAGAATAATTTCTGCCTCTTATATTTTTATGACATTGCAACAAAATTACAAGAAGGTAGAGTTTGCATTATAACACCTGTAGTTATGTTTTGTCACTTGTTTCCCTTTTCTGATTTCCTGTGCTTTCCGAGACAGATATGTCTCTTCTGGCCGCTGGTGCTCGCTGAGCTTGGTTGTTTTCTTGCAGATGTCCCAAAGGTGCTTTATCAAGAGACAACTGGACTTTCTGGGGTTTTTTTGAAGATGTTTTGCTTGTCATCCAAGGAGCTTCTTCAACTCAAACCTGAAGAAGCTTCTTGGTTGAGAAGTGAAACGTCTTCAAAGAAGGGTTTAATAAAAGCATGATAAAATGATAAAGCATGATAAAAATCCCATGCAAAATGTCTAATAGAATTGTTAAATGTTTTATCAGTTAAACATTTCTTAGGCACCTTTATTTCAGTCCACAATTCACTACTTATGAACAAGGTCCCCATAAAAGGAACGGAATTTCCCTCCAAAAGAGAATAAACAGTTTTAAACATGGACGGTACCTCCCATTAGCTTTAATATGGCCTGTGGTAAATGGGGTTTGAGCTGGTGTTGATTAGTGTGTGAGAAGGGCTCAAAGGAAGGGCTTGTCAGGCCCCTTCTTCTAATTACTTTATGAAAATCTGCTGACAAGCGGAATAATAGTGAGGCAGTGCCTACCTTTAGATGCAGCATAGAGTTAATGAGGCTTTAACAGGATTAAATGCCTTAGATCTCTGACTTTAAATTTTATTATTACTAGGAGAAATTATATGTGAAATGAAGACAAAATAGTGTAGATAAATGGCATAAATAAAAGGAACTATACAGTATTGAATTTTATTCTTTAATATACCCAAAATAATATCATCACTTAATGACTAATAGAAAATAGGAACTTTCTCTGTAAACAGTATTGTCTCTTTTTCCTTCCCCTTATTCTAATATAATTCAATTTCAATAATAATTTCCTTTGTAATATGGGATATTATGTAAATACTTGGTAGAGAAGAGTGAACTGGTAACTCTAACATGGAAGTATGGGAACTGTATCAATGTATTTACAATATAAAAGCTTACATTTCTCTCTCTCTCTCTCTCTCTCTCTCTCTCTCTCTCTCTCTCTCTCTCTCTCTCTCCCTCTCTCTCTCTCTCTCCCTCTCTCTCTCTCTCTCTCATTGTGTGTGTGTGTGTGTGTGTGTGTGTGTGTGTGTGTACACTTCCTTCTTTCCATCTCTTATGCACCAGTGAATCAAAGAAATGTCTGTCTGAACTGCCTCTGAATATTATTATTTTTTATTGTTGTTTCGGCTCCCCTTATCTAGGTAATGATTCTTGCATATTTTGATCAAGGTCATCTTCCTTAATCTCGACACAAAAATATTATTCCTGCTTATTTGGAAGTAAATTTAGTTGAGATTTTTCCAAATCAGAATTAATCATATAAGAGTTAGCTTTCACATTTATCTTCTTTTGTCAGAAAAATAATGGCAAGAAGAGTGACAGCATTTGTAATGCCAGAGTCTCTCTGCATGTTGAGTACATACACCGTTGTGCACTCTCTCTCTCTCTCTTTCTCTCCCCCCTCCCTCCCCCCTTCCCTCTCCATATACTGTACATATACACATACATACAGTATATATATATATATATATATATATATATATATATATATATATATATATATATATATATACACATACATACAGTATATATATATATATATATATATATATATATATATATATATATATATATATATATATATATATATATATATATATATATATATATATATATATATATATATATATATATATATATATATATACATATCCATTTCCTTTTTTGGGATCGTGGTAGTGGTGGTGTCAACCCTGAAGATGACATATGTGTAGCCATATTATATTATCTATTCTTTTCTTAGCTTTTAGGTTTGCTAGTAAAGGAATTTAGTATTAATTCAGGCTCGCCACTGTCTAACTGTTGAGAGGGGGGTTATAGAGATAAAGGGGGAATGTCTAGGTGGCATTCCTTCCCGTGGAAACAGAAAATATGCCTGCATCTTTTGCCTGGAGGAAGGTGGAGTTTGGAGTCACCCGACTGATAGCCTGAGAATTGATTGGAGATTGTGGGATGTTTCTTTTTTCTTTTTTCTTTTTTTGCTTTTTATTGGGTGTAATTTCAGATCCAGGTCAGAGTCGGAATTGCACCGAGTCCTTCCCAATTTGATATGTTCCTAATAAATAGACTTTAATGGAAAATGGATTTTATTTCATGGGACATGTTAGTTGGAAGCTTGACAGGTGGTTGTTTATATTTCATAACTGTTCCTCTAATTTATATAACAAAGTTGATAAAAGTAAAATAAAAGAATGATAACAATAATAACAGATTGTTAAAATAAAATCTAATTCACATCTATTATTTTACATGTTGAAAAAACATTTTCTTTCCACCTTTATAATAGTGCTATATTTATTAGTTACAGCAATTGGCAGTACTCAGCCATCTTTGGACTGCCTGAAAATGGTTAAATTTTTCACCTTAAAGTTAATTTATAAAAATTTAAACTTTTAAGCAAAATTTAAAGAGCAACCCTAAAAGAAAATAATGACAAAGCTCAGGAAGCTCAAACTGCCCAAGGAGCTGCTGATACAGTTCTACAGAGGAATTATTGAGTCTGTCATCTGCACCTCTATAACTGTCTGGTTCGGTTCTGCAACCCAACAAGACAGACACAGACTTCACAGGATAATCAGAACTGCAGAAAAAACAATTACTGCCAACCTGCCTTCCATTGAGGATCTGTACACTGCACTAGTCAAAAAGAGGGCCGTGAAAATATTTACTGACCCCTTGCATCCTGGACATAAATTGTTTCAACTCCTACCCTCAAAACGATGCTATAGAGTACTGCACACCAAGACAACTAGACACAAGAACAGTTTTTCCCCAAATGCCATCACTCTGCTAAACAAATAATTCCCTCACCACTGTCAAACTATTCACTAAGGCTGCATTGCTATTACTATTAGTCTTCTCATTGTTCCTATCACCCATCTCCTCCCACTTATAACTTGTTGCTTGTATCCTTACGATTTATATCAATATTGATTGTTTCCTGATTGCTTATTTGTACCCTATGACAATCATTAAGTGTTGTACCTCATGATTCTTGACAAATGTATCTTTTATTTTATGTACACTGAGAGCATATGCACCAAAGACAAATTTCTTGTGTGTCCAATCATACTTGGCCAATAAAGAATTCTATTCTATTCTATTCTATATTCTATTTATACATGCCCCCAAAATGGCATGCATTTATCCATGTAGTGACTAGCAATCAAATTTGACTCAATAAAATCTTAAGTTTTTTACTTCATAATAGCCACATCAGCCACTCCCACTTTCCTGTAATTTAAGACTAGCCACTCAGTACTTAATTAGTACAGGCAATCCTATCTCAATTGTTTAAAATTTTAATCTAGTGATAATCTCACATATGACTTTTAGAAGGAAAGAAGGTGAATGCTGCAGTTTAGAATTTGTTTTTATTCCTTTTTCTGGTTCCAGGCCAAAGTTTAATGGCTGCTGTAAAATTACATTCTGTGCAATGCACAGAAATACTGCTCATTTTTCTATTTTAATTTAACTTTTTAAAAATTTTCTTGCACTTTTTGCTTTCTCTTTGCTTTCTTCTTCTGTTTTCTTAGTGATTTTATATTAGCTTGTATTAGGCTTTTATCTTCTTTGTGGAAGTTTTAATAAAAATATATTTAAATTTTATTTATTTATACGTTTCAGTGCATGAGATGTTTAAAATACTGAAATGTTAGGAAACATGTCTGGTAAACATTTTTCTCCTTCAACAAGCCATAAAACACTGAAAATTATAGTGCATACACACCAAGCTATTTTTTTTATAATATATAATATTGTGTGTGTGTGTGTGCGTGTGCGCACACACACAGGCACATGCACACATACACACATCTCATAAGCTTAGGTGTAGCTCTGGCTATCATGTTATGATTATTAAAATGTTATTGAATTTCTGATTTTTTTTTTGCTCTTTAAATGACAGATTCAGCATATGGCATTGGGATGTGATTAATTTCATTTGATTTATCATCTAAACTGACTACCTAGGATGTAGCATGGGTTATAGTAATTCTTAGCTGCATTTTATATAACAATAGTCTCTCAAAGCTCTCTCTGATCTTCAACTCATTTTCATACAGATATAAATTCAGCTAAGCCTGTGACTGAGAATACTGCCTTCCATAAGAATGGAATGAAAACCAAAGATACCTGAAGGTATCTCTAGTGAAATATGTTAAGCTTCAGTAACATTACTGTCAGAGATAAATCCACCCAGTTGTCCATCCCACTTCTCCTGGGGTTTTTCAATATGAATATGAATTCATAGTTAAGATCCAACAAACTAGATTTTTTTTCCATTCTACATCACTTTCAGTTTTCAAAGTATTTATGTGTTAATCTATTCACCTCATATATAGCTATGGTCATTTAAAATAAGTGTTTTATATGTGTTATCCTTTTTTGTCATAAGAATGTCATAAAAAAGACGATTTCTGCATTCTAACAAGATATTCATGAAATTGGTTGTTCCCAGACCAAATCCTTGATCTCTCATTAAAACGTATTTCTGTCTTGATCTCAATAGCTTCACTATTAGGGGTGCTTCTTAAATAAAGTTATGGCCTGTTTATTTAATGTTTTCTTTATTTCACTTGTCTTCCAATTTACCACATTCTTGGTAGACAATACATCAAATATTGCCCTCTAGTTCGTATTGCAGTATCAGTAATTGTTGCCTCACGTTAACATTTATTTAAAGCTACTGATTTAACATTTAAAAATTCTGAGGTTAATGGATTTATATTCACAGATCCATTAACCTCAATAAAAACAAATGGGACCCCTTGTGAACTAAAATAAGCACAGATCAAGGATACACTTCCACTAATACTTACTGATAGCATTTAGACTGTGCTGCTAAAATGTCAGATCACTAAAAAGAGTGGTAATGCATATTCAAGGTGAATTTCATTGTTTTCTCACAACTGTGACCTCCATTTCAACAGTTTAAGATAAAGTAAGTTCATACAGCATTGGGCTGTAAACATTTGCTGCTTAAATAACATACCTCAAATGTTCTTGCATCTTGAATATCACAAACAAATTGATTTTCCTAATCAAGTTCAACATTTTTTACTTGTAGAATGTATGTCCAGTAGTACAAGATTAAAAGCTGAACTATCCAGTCTGACAACCTTTCAACCACTTATTGTTTCCGTAATGTTTCGTGTTGTTGTTATTCAAATGGAAACGCTACTGCCAGTATCAAATTTTTTATAATAAATCAAGAGATTCCAACAAAAACTAAGAATAATAATTTCAAATAAAAATCAAGATGATTTCCCTACTATGAGTGCCTGCATTTCTCTAACTCAAGGACATTTTATACTCGTATTTCATCTCAGTTCTTTGTCTCAATCATGCTTCTTCAGTATTATGCAATCTCTCTTTATGATTAGGATACATTATACTTATAATCACATTATCTATCTATCTATCTATCTATCTATCTATCTATCTATCTATCTATCTATCTATCTATCTATCTATCATCTATCTATCTATCTATCTATCTATCTATCTATCTATCTATCTATCTATCTATCTATCTATCTATCTATCATCTATCTTCTATCTATCATCTATCCATCCATCCATCTATCCATCCAGGTACCTCACTCACTATTTTTCATGTCTCCTTCTCTAAATTTATTTCTGTCATGTATTCTTTACACTGGAAACCTATTCTGTTATTAAGTCACCTAACCCCCCCCCTCTCTCTCTTGGATTCATAAAAAATAAATTATACAAAAAACATCACAGTGTGCTTTTTAATAGTGTGACCAATTTAGTTAACAACAGGAACAGGGTAGATATTGATTATCCTGATTTCAGAAAATATTCATCATGAGATCTTAGAAGAAAAGATAGCAGAATGTGAGCTGCAGTATGATAAATTAGATGTCTAAAGAAATGATTGAACAATTGTTCTCAATAGAGGACATCAGTGACTTAATGTCAAGAAGAAGAAAGGGCTGAGTTGTGTACCACACAGTTCTATTCCTATAGATTCAGAAATATCTTTAAAAGTTAGTGCAGTGTGAAAACCAGAAAACTAGAATCCAGAAAAGCCATACAGTTACAGCAGAGACAAATGAAAACTGTGCATTTGGTTAGGCAAAATCAAAGACAGAAATATAAGATGAAATAGGGAGACCCATTTTGGGTAGAAATACAGCAAATTAATTATAATTAATTTGCTATATTTCTATCCAAAATGGGTAGAAATTATTCATTATAGTTACATTGTGTAAAGTTATCACAAACATTGAGGTAGCAAATACTGTACCATTTTTTCTAGGAGAAATAGTGTTGCTTTCCTATCAGCCTATGGTCACAATATTTTCATCAACCGATCAATACATGATCTTCTTCTATGAGCAATTCTGTTTTTTAAAAAAGCCTTAATTAATAAAAATATTTCTTAGAAATAAAGGTAGTCCTGATTTTTTTAAAAAAAAAGATTAAGCACGTAAAGTTTTATAAAACCATTAAAATCTTACTTTTGATGGAGTTGCAGAATGTCTGGTGAGGTAATTAAACCTCTCAACTGTGACTTGCTCCAAGAAAATCTAGAGAAAAGTTGGTGGAACTTATTCTTCAGAACAGGAAGTTGTTGATGAGGGCGGTATATCAACACCTGCCAGTTCTATCTCAGGAGGGTGGCTCTTGATGGATTTGGACATTTTCCCTTCCAAATTAGCTTGAAAAATTATGTCTCTTTGGCTTTTTGCCTAAATCTTTAAGTGACTTGGTAGAAGGGGGAAATGTAGCAGAGGCTACATTCTAGGGTCACTTTCTTTCATGTCATTGAAAAGGTTTTACAGGACAGAATTTTATTCCAATATTTTGGCCACTGTGAGACTGACACTCATGCCTTGGCATACCATCTCATTCAGGTCTCTATTGGTGGGTTTTAATGCCTTCTCTGCCAAACTTTCCTGTCATTCATTCATTCATTCATTCATTCATTCATTCATTTATTTATTTATTTATTTATTTATTTATTTATGTATTTATTTATTTATTCCTTCTTATAAGCCGCCCAACTCCCGAGGGACTCACTGTAGCCTTCCTCACTTATTTGCCGTGTAACACACATTATGTTTTGACACTGTGTTTTATATTTACGTTCAAAATAGCTGACATTTTTCATCCAGTCTAGCCAAACATTTATAAGCAGTTATTGATTGATACTGTCCCAGGCTGTAGAAACATTATCAATAATATTGTATACTGACTGACTTCCAGTTGTCCATCATGATGGTGTCCTTGCTGGCATTGAGAGCTTCACAACCTTTGCTATAAAGTTCCTTCATGTAGTATGCCTTGGGGGCACAAAAAGAAATTCCCTGATAGGGCAGGCACTAGCTGAGAAAAGTTTAACATTTCCTGAGCCTGGGTAACATGATTGTAAAGTGGAATTTCAGCCTCACAACAATGCTGGCTACTATGCTTTTCTTATCAGTCATCACCTCACAAATCCTAAAATGTAACTGCTTTTCCATCTTTTCCATGGTTTCATCACCTGCTATAGATTTTACTTTAGCACTTTCTAGAGTGATCTCATATGTAGTTCGGTAAATATGTTCCCCTTCCTGTTTTGGGATGTACTGTATTGTTGATTCACTAACATTGAATTAATGACCCACAATACTATAACTCATGACTGAATGAAGCTTTTCTACAATGTGTATTTTTTCCGTAAGGTATATCATATCATTCTTGCCTGTAGGAACACTAGTCTTCAAGGCTATTTTAATCAGTGAGATCATTAGAAGGCAGAATGTCTCCTTCTTTGACCTCAGCTGGGGGAATGTGTGTACATGCGCATGTCTGCAAATGATACAAAAACATTGCAAATATAGATTTGGGGATTACAAATGCTATGGGGTAGGCAAATTCATAATTGTAGAAAGCACAATGAATATTGACTACAAACAAAAAGGAACGGTGCATCTTGATGAATCATAATTTCAAAATCCATTAGGCTTATCTTCAAAAGCTAGACTGAAAGTTGACACTAATACTGTAGATGTTTAAGGACACAAATGCACTGATTTTTTTTAAATAGAAAAGCCGATGAAGCCATTGCAAGTGAATTCTAATGGCCATTGTACATGAAATGCAAGCCCTATTTGAAGTGATACCAAGATTTACATTATTGCAAGAGATAACCTTCGTGATCTCTTCTATGATTTATTACAAGCTTTGTTATAGATTACTCTTGTTGAACTACTGTAGCAACTCTGATCACCTCAAGAGAGTCCTGACAAGGACTATTGATATTTGTTGTTTCCCTATAACTCACACCTAAAAAAGACAGTTATAAAATCCTCTTGGAGGATTTTTCCAATTGTGGAATGATCCTGCTAGAAAGTGGGATATGACTTTTCCTACTCAGTTTGCCATGGTGCCACTGAATGTTTATTGCTGTTCATGCCCACCCTCAGCAACTATTTTCGAATAGTAGGCAGAACCTTTAAAATATGTGCATTATGAGTAGCAACAGAACAAAAAGCAAATATTTTCTATCTTAGCTATTTAGCAAGAGATTTTTTACCTTTTCTGGTCTAGCTAATACATATAAAAATAAGCAAAGAGATAATAGGTTTTATTATATACAATTTAAATGAAAATATACAGTTGAAACATGCAAAAAACCAAAGCTAGGGCTTCTATAAGCTGCCTTAGAAATAATGTAGCTTCTTAGTTATGGTTTTCTTTTCAGGTCAAAAGTGAATGAGTGTTTACCAGTGTTTGTTTAGTGGAGCCTGGTTAAATGAAAAGATTTGAATTAGGTGACCTCTGAGACCCTTTTCAGTTCTCAAATGGGGGGATTATCGATATGTTTGTTTCACAAAACATTCTCATTTGAACAGAAAGTTTTTTTTAAAAAAGCTCTCGGATCCTGTAACATCTCACAGGATAAAGCTGGGTTTTCTGTGGCTTTATTATAACCCTTCCTTAATCTAAAGATAAACAAGTGAGCTTTTCATACCTTTACATCCCTTCTTATATATTACATCTGTGTCTGTCATATTGCATTACAATACCCTCCCCTGCATAATTGTAACATATTCTTGTATACTGCACATTGTTGCTGTTTTTTATGTTCAACACTGAATATTTATTTTTAAAACTCTTTGATTAGTCAATTACTTTATTTTATTTTGACTGGAGAGTTCTAACTTCTTAAAAAATTACAAAAATAGCCCTCCTCAAAAGCCTACAACTACAACTTTGCTTTTTAGCAATACTATCTTTAGTAAAGCTGTCTACTAGCTTTACTAAAAGCTAGTAAAGATGGAATTGTTCTAATCTAGAGAGTTATTAGTGAATGAGGGAAACAGTACTGTTGACTGTGGCATTATTTTTTATGTATTTATGCTATTTATTCTTGTGGTAGATTGTGTGTGTATATACTGTATATATATATACACACATGCATGGCTAGCTCAGGAATTCTGGGAGTTGAAGTCCACAGGTCCTCAAAGAACCATAGTTTGGCCACCCCTGCATTAATGTATACACTACTTAGTTAAAACATATCTGATTATATTAGTACTGATGTTTAATGATTTAAAGGTAGATAGATAGATAGATAGATAGATAGATAGATAGATAGATAGATAGATGGATGGATGGATGGATGGATGGATGGATGGATGGATGGATGGATGGATGGATGGATGGATGGATGGATGGATGGATGGATGGATGGGCAGGCAGGCAGGAAGGCAGACAGATTCTCTCTCTCTCTCTCTCTCTCTCTCTCTCTCTCTCTCTCTCTCTCTCTCTCTCTCTCTCTCTCTCTCTCTCTCTCTCTCTCTCTCTCTCTCTCTCTCTCTCTCTGTGTGTGTGTGTGTGTGTAAGACTTTGTGAGCCATGAAGAGACCTATTGGTTTGGGTTGTGTGTACTTTTATCTTCTTGGGGGCTTTAATTAAATGCAGAAATAAGGGAGACCAATTCCACTTCTATTGAGAATTTAAATTGTTCTAACTTTTAAGTTGCCCCCCTTCCCCCTTGGCAAAGAGAGAGACTGGAAATAATGTTACAACCTCTAGCTTTTTAAGGCGTTTTGTTCAATGACAAAATATCCTGTTGATTTTCCTGTACATGTCTTATGTAACTCATTGTCAATGCAGATTAGAATTTTTAAAAAGTAACTTCTTGGTTAATGTGTTTCTTTACATACATATTACAATAGAACACTCTAAGCAAATGTAAAAAATAATAATAGCAAAATGTGAGAATTATATGTGAAAATGTCCAGGTTCTTGAAGTAAAGTATTGTCAGAAAGAACACACAAAATAAGAGAAAGGTTATTATTTATTTTAGAAATAATTAGAATATATCTTCTCGGTTAGTCTTTTCTACTTTCTTTCTTTCTAAATAGCTGTATTATCAGGGACAGAATGTTTGATTTCATAATTGCCGCATTATAATGCACTATTTTTATAGAAATTTATTATTCAGTTTGGCCATTTCCTATAAATTATTTGGAAGAAAAAGGAGGGACATCTAGTGTCCCTTCCATGATAGAGAAGAGGAGTAGAAGAGGAAAGAGGAAAAAGATATGTGATTTGATATTTAGATATTTCTCTTTCAAATTAGAAACACCAGGTTTCTACTTCTTTGATGTTTGTTTCAACCCAACTAAATATCATTTAGATTGATTATGTTGTTGACTAGAGTGCATCACTGTATGAATTGGAATGAATTATGTACATTCTATTTCCTTTCATATTTTTGCCACTTTATTTCCGAATGAATTTTTGAACAATATATTTAGGCAAAAATTCCTAGAGCTTTCATCTGTTAAATGTCATCGCAATTTGCATTAGTTCTTTTAGCACTGAGAATATGTTGATGGTCTCATTACATTGCCTTTAGTTTGTGCTGTATTTTGGATTACCTTTTCTTTTGAATATTACCACAAGATGGGCCCATGGGGGAAATAAAAGCCACCACAGTTAATATTAGACTGTAGAATACAAGTTAAGTTTGAAAAACAAACAAACCCCAAAGTGTTAAAATATCTATTTTCAGTGTGATAAGATAAAAATATTCAGACATCTCAAAAAGTTTCTAGCTCATAGAACGAGCACTTGTTATCTGAAAACATTTGTGGTTGAGAAGCTAAATGATACTGAAGCAACCAATTCAATTTTAATCCTGTTTACACCCACAGTGTCATCTTCAATTTTAGGGAGTTTCTCTTGATGTTCCATGACCATTTGGAAGATTCATTAGCGAGGTTTCAAAGAAGCATTTACCTTGGTCTGTAGGAGTGAAAAAAATAAGAGTCTTATGGCTTTCATCTGTGAAAACCTATGCCTGATATCTTTATTCAACTTTAAGATATCATAAGACCCCACTGTATTATATTAGAATTAAGGAACCAACTCCTTTTCCCTTCCTCTGTCAAAAAATAAGATATTGTTTTACTATTATAAAATAAAATAATCTTATATTAAGTAGCTACTAAAATTCCCACTTGTCCTGATACTGTCTAAGCAATTTTGCACATACAATGACAATTAGAGTGGAGGTAGAGAAAGTTTAAAAAGACATCGTTAAAGGTCAGTGATTAATTAAATCACCTTAGGTCTTTTTTTTTATCTGTGCCTTATCCTTCTATATAGTTTATTCCTGTGTACTTTACTCCTGCAGTGGATAGTTTTTGTTCTCCAAATGATTATGAATCACATATCCCGACAGATAAAGCTATACATTTCTGCCCTGCCTTTATTATTTTTATACGTAACTCAAAGCAACAAATATATCAATTACTCCCCCTAATTTCTCCACAATAACAATGCTATGAGGTGAATTGGGCTGGAAAGAATAAATGGCCCAAAGTCACCCAGCTGGCTTTCATGGCTAAGGTGGAACTAGAACTCAGTCTCCTGGTTTCTAGCCTGGTGTCTTAACCAGTAGACTAAACTGGGGCTCTCTTTTTAGCTATATCTACAACTGAAAATTTATTTATTTATTACGCAAATTCATATAGAATACCTACTCTTCATTTGCTGCTTCTTAATTAAAGAATTCAGGTAAGAATATAAGAATATATATATTGACGAGAGCAAAAATAGCTCGAAATAGATCTATAATAGTCTCCCTTTATTTTCATTTATCAGCAAAAAATGTTACACACACACACACACACACACACACACACACACACACACATATGTGTGTGTATGTATATATAGCTATAGCTATAGCTATAGCTATAGATATAGATATAGATATAGATATAGATAGATAGATAGATAGATAGATACATACACACACACACACACACACACAGAGACAGACAGACAGACAGACAGACAGATAGATAGATAGATATTCAATTTTAGCAGTTCTTGAATGTTCTGCATTCAAGCTAGGAGGGTTTTAAAAGACCAAAACTGCTGTATTCAGCAGCTTTTTATTTTTAAATCATAATAAATGAATACACTATACTTCAAAAATTTTGTTCACATGTTCATGGCCTATTCCAGTAGCAAGTATGCAAACAAATATATTTATAAGGAATTGCAGTGGCTGTTAGCTATACTCTTTCAAGTGACTTGACTAAGTGCTTATTTGTCAACAGATCATCAATATACTTTATTTTAATGGATTTTCCATTTTGCACAAATTGGTTGCTTCATTGATCTTTAATGTCAATGGTGTGCCAGGATGCAGCTTCATCATCATAGTCAGCCTGTGACATTTTATTTTTGCTGCACATGGTATCAGAAAATACAGACAATCTCAGCAGTCAATATACTAAATAGTATGCTCAATGAAAACAAAGTCTTTTAGAACATTTGCATTTGTTTGCTTGTTTCTTCATGCTTTGAAATCAATGGTTATATGTGAACATGAGGTAGCTTTTCTCTCTCATTGCTTAACAAAAAAAGAGCAAGCAATACTAAGTAGATAGATCTTTTGTATTTCATAAACCCAAATGCAATGAGCCACTTAAGCTCTAAATATGCTTACAGAATTACAGATTACCCTGTTAATAATCCATTTACAAAGGGGGAAAAATAAGACAAAAAATGTTGTTGTGACATAGCAAACCTGGTTATAACAGACTTGCCTGGTATATCTATAGTACTTTGGGTTTCTATCTTTTCTTTTTCTTCTGTTATCTACTATTATTCAGTACTTTATTTACCTGTAAAGTTCAACAAATATACCATATTTTTCAGAATATAAGACGCACCTTATTTTTGGGGGAGGAAAACAAGGGAAAAAGGCCTCTGCCTCCCAGCAATTTGCCAAACAGCAAACAACAAACAGCACAGATGATATACACTGTTTGCTGTGTATTTCTGTGCATGTGTGCCTGACCCATAGAAATAGCAAAGAATTGGAGAAATGTACATTATGGGACACTGTTACATTTCAGATTATACTTTTACAGATCTTTAAATTTGATGTGGCTTTCTGGAAGTATAGTTATTCTCTGCCATTTAAAAGAAGATACAATAGCACTGGGCCTCCTCAGATCAAGCATTTATTTTAAAAGTTTCTTCATTTTGTTAAGTTGTCTAGAACAATAATAAAGCAGTTTTTTAAAAATAAGTCTAATAATTTGAACATTATATAGACATTTATAGTTATTGACTTACCTCCTTGCAGTTTTAGCAGTCCAACATTGCCAGCAGTCCACCTCCAAGCAATTTGTCTCCTTGCAGCTACCGTAGTTAGTTTCATTTTACGAAATAAAGAAAATGGGATTACTTTTTGTCTCACCCGCGTGGCTTGCAAGTCTCAGTCAGCTGTGGGTCGGGAGGCAGATAATCACTTCCTTGTGCTAATCAGGCTCTTCAGCTGCAAAGAGGTAAATTGCTGGGAAGCAGAGGCCAAAGGGTGGGGGTGGCTGGGTGGGGCTACATTCAGTGTATAAGACGCACCCTCTTTTTTGGGGTAAAAAGGTGCGTCTTATACTCCGAAAAATACGGTACATATATACATACATATATACATACATATATACATACATACATACATACATACATACACATACATACATACATACATACATGCGTAGAAGCCAAAAACAAGATGGCGCCACCATTAGAGCCAGTTTGGGGTGTGACCAACCGGTGATCACTCCCAGTTTGGGGAGCAGGGGGAAATTCCTGCTGCCGGTTCTATAGAACCAGTCTGAACTGGGAGCAACCCACTCCTGGACTCTTCCCCCTGTCACCCAAGGCTATAGTCTGTTCCCCCTACCTACTCACTCTATCCCAATGCTATGAGAAGAACCAATATTCATAAGTATTCTTTATAGCATGGGAAAAGCTTCACTGCAGAGTATGTGCTGGGAAGCTGAAACATTTATGAGGCAGCCATCTTGGACATGTTTCTGAGATGGCACCTACTATATTAGATCAATTTAATATAGATTAAATCGATTTGGGAGCAAAGTCTTCTTCTAGGCATAATGGAAATGATCCATGCTCCTAAACATTTGAAATCACTCTAATAGCTTTCCTGGAAGTAGCAAAATGGAACATTCAATGGTAATTTCAAATTTAAAAAGCCATGATATACCCTAAATTTAAGAAACATTCTTAAATTTGGTAAAGGATGCAAGTGAGACTGATTTTGGCAAGTTGTGATAATTATTCTGGGTCAAGTTTGAATTGTCATGGGATTCCGACCAACAACTCACATAATATTTAGCTATGGTGCCAATGGTCTACATTTATCTATATTCTCAGTCAGTTTGTACAAAAGTTAACTTTAAAAGTTGCAAAGACTCTATTAAGCAAGTTATACTAAATCGTAAGAGGGAGGGAAAAAATTAAGGCTTCATTCTGTGAATTGTGGGATGCTCATCCACTTACATGATATAGTGAAGCACAATTTATTTAGTGAATTGAAGATGATGTACAAATTGCTCTCATTACTCTGGAAGCATGCCTAAGTACAACCTTATCTTCTAATGTTAGAATCTTCTAAGATTCTAAGGAATCTTAGTTCTTCTGAGATTTAAAGCCAGACTTGCCTTAGGTTAAAAATGACATTTATGTGGGAGAAAAACACATTCGCTTTATTTATTTTATTTATTTATTTATTGGTTAATTTATAAGAATTGGGTTTGTCACATTTAAAGAAAAAAAGGAGGAGGGAAATGACAGCCAAGGGCTACTGTGTCTGGATTATGAGTGAGTAGGCCAGGAGTTCCCTTTGTGCAAGTAGGGGAAAGGGGTTTTTTGAGGCTTTTGTGAGAGAAATGACTTTGTTATCAATTGTTTCATCATGCACTCTAACCTCCCCCATCTATTATAACACATTTAATTGTTATGGGATTTGTTCCCACTTCTGAACAATACACATAATTTGGCTCAAACTTTGTACAACTTTGAAAGAATGAACTAAGAGGTCCAAAATGCTGATCCCTGAGTCCAGTTTTCTTCTTTAGTCAAACTGAAAGCATTCGACACAAGAAGGAATCAAGTGAACCTATGAGGTGGGGAAAAAAAGTGAGGACACAATCTCTTATATATTTTGATTGTAATAAGGTATAACATGTTATTAACAGAACCCAATAGGTATACATTTTTCAATCTGTTGTCCCTTGGAAACTTTTTCGTTTGTTTGTTACAAGACAAAAATGAATAAAAGATTGAATCGGGTGGACAGGATAGGATAATCCTTTCCCTTCTGGCCTGAACAGCATTGATAAAACTTGGAGGTCCTTTCTAAAGATTTGCCAGACTCTTTTTTTTTTTGTAAAGGACCCCTCGCATCCTGGACATAAATTGTTTCAACTCCTATCCCCAAAACGACACTATAGAGCACTGCACACCAAGACAACTAGACACAAGAACAGTTTTTTCCCGAATGCCATCACTCTGCTAAACAAATAATTCCCTCACTACTTTCAAACTATTCACTGAGGCTGCATTACTATTATTATTAGTCTTCTCATTGTTCCTATCACCTATCTTCTCCCACTTATGACTGTATGACTGAAACTTGTTGCTTGTATCCTTACGATTTATATTAATATTGATTGTTTCCTGATTGCTTATTTGTACCCTATGACAATCATTAAGTGTTATACCTCATGATTCTTGACGAATGTATCTTTTATTTTATGTACACTGAGAGCATATGCACCAAAGGCAAATTCCTTGTGTGTCCAATCACACTTGGCAATAAAGAATTCTATTCTATTCTATTCTATTCTATTCTATTCTATTCTATTCTATTCTATTCTATTCTATTCTATTCTATTCTATTCCTTCTTTTTTTTTTTTTTTGAAAGGGCCTCCCAATTTTAGCAATGCTGTTCAGGCCAGAAGGCAAAGATTGCCTATCTTGTACACCCGATTCAATCTTTTATTTGTTTTTGTCTTCCTTGGGACTCTCTTTTGTTGGGTTTACCTCTTATTTTATCATCCATTTGCCCAAGGAATGACTATCTATCTAAAATAGCAATGCTCCTATAAAAGAAGGAAAGCTCACTCTTTGGCATGCAGTAATACTTACCTTTTGAACTGGTCTGAGTATCCAGGCACAAAGGGAAATATGGTTCAGAAAGCAAAGCAACAGATCAGCCAAACAGCATTGACAAGCAGTTACTGATAGGAATGCCAATCTTCTTTCACTTCCAACTGCTGGATGATCCATCTAATATTGACCTTTGAGGATCAGAACTTTGTGCATGAGCTGCAAACTAAAGTGTTTTTCTCTTCCCCTTTCCACACTTTTGCTCTTCAATCCAGAATATTTTCTGTTGTATTCTTTCTTTCCAAATAAAGTGATACCTGTTTAAAAAAACACAAACGTTGCTCCTCTTTAGATGCATATATGCCACATTTTCTGATTTTTCTCTCCTTCTGACCTGTAGCAGGTTTCTATATTTCTCTTTCTGTATTTTATTAGCTTTGACTATAATATAAAGTAGGGGTGTCAAACCCAATCATTGAGGCCAAATCAGGGTTGTGTTTGACCTCAGGGGGCTGGAGTGGGCGTGGCCAGTGTGGGTGTGGCCAGCTCCATGTCACTCATGTCGGGGGCACCTGTGGTGGCCCGAGCGCTCTGCAAGAGAAAATGGGCTCTCGAGCTCCATTTTCGACTGCGACAGCCTCCTGCAATCCTCTGCCAGCAAAAATTCGGCACTCCCAAGCTCCATTTTTTCTGGCAGAGGCACCACAGGTCAGCCCTTTGCTGTTTCTAGGGTGGCCTCATGGGCCAGATCTAAGCACCCCGCAGGATGGATCCGGCCTCCAGGCCTTGAATTTGACATAAAGTGACTTAGTTTCTTTAAATTTTCCCCATTCAACCTGCCACTCTGGTCAATAATATTAGTCTACAGCACCATGCATCTCTCTGATGGAAACACACATGCTTCTGTATGCTTTGTCTTTGTCTTATGGATTAGCTTCTTATAGATTGTTCTGTCCGTAGATTCAAATCATGTCCATAAATTGTCAATTTCTCATTTGATTTATACCATTGATGTCAAATATGAGTTAAAATGTTTTCATGGGTTATTCATTATAGTTTCATTTTGGACTTCCAAGAACACATAAGCGTATTTAAGAACCTATAAGTCCCCATAGCACTGACTCTGTAGGAGGCCCTTATTCAGAATATTGGTTCCAAAGTTGTTGCCTACAGACTACATGAATTTGCATTTACTATTTGAAAATGAGACGTTGTACTTACCTGAGACATCGATTCTCGTAGGGTGGAGCTAGCCACCAAGAATTGGGTTGACATAGCCTTCTAGCCAATCAGGACTGAGTCTGGAAAAAGTATAAATAGTGGCTCTGTGGCCTTGTTCCCCCTCTTTTGATGAGGGACGAATGCCAGACTCGATATGCCAATCACAAACTAACAATTTTATTAAAAACAGACAACAGCACAATAGTGTAACACTGCTAAATACCTAGAAATGGCTAAATACCTACATACAGAGACAATCCTATGGAACTAATTCCTACATACCTAATCACACAGAGAAGAAAGCACCGCCCAGCCAGAGCAATGGAAGAGAAGGGAGGGACGTGGCGGCTAGCTCCACCCTACGAGAATGGACGTCTCAGGTAAGTACAACGTCTCATTCTCCATAGTGGGTGGAGCTAGCCACCAAGAATTGGGACATACCAAAGTAGTTAAGTCCCTAGGGTGGGTCTCCTGTTCCTGGGTGCGACCCCCACTGTCCAATGTTACCTGTTCTAACACTCTGCGCCCAAAGTCAGCCTCCTGAGAGGCGAAAGCGTCCAGTCTATAGTGCCGAACACACGGCGTTGGGGATGACAAAGCATGGCAAAGCTCCTCAATGGAAGCCCTGGTATTCCACGCCGCATTGGTGGCAGCACTGCATGTGGAATGGGCAGTGATCCTGGTGGGTTGTGGCAAGGACAGCTGTTCGTAAGCAAGAGTAATGACAGTACAAAGCCAACAACCCACAGTGGCAGAGGAAGCTTTCTGGCCCATGGAAGCTGTGTGAAAAGAGACAAACAATACCTCAGTCCTATGAAAGGCAGATGTCCGCATTAAGTAAATGTCCAGGGCGCGCCTCACATCCAGGTGGTGCCACTGTCTCTCAATGTCAGAGGAGGGAGAAGGGTAAAAGGAAGGTAGCACAACCTCCTGAGCCCGGTGAAAGTATGAGTTTACCTTTGGCAGAAAGGTAGGATCCAATCTCAATACTACTCTGTCCTGGTGGAAAACACAGAGGTCACTCCTCACCGAGAGGGCTGCCAGTTTGGAAATGCGGCAGGCGGATGTAACAACCACAAGGAAAACCACCTTGTAGGTGAGGTGGGCCAGGGAGACAGATTGCAATGGCTCAAAATGACCCCCCGTGAGTGCAAGAAGTACCTTGGACAAGTCCCAGGTAGGGTACCTGTGTACCATAGGTGGACAGTGATTGACCGCAACCTTGAGGAACCTGTGAATCAGTGGATGGGCTGACAAGGATCCCAGGAATGGGCAAGACAAGACAGTGGACAAGGCTGCCACCTAGCGTCATAGGGTACTGGGGAGAGACCTTTGGCTAACCCCTGGCAAAGGAATTAGAGTACATTTATGATGGACAGGTCCACAGGAAAATACCCCTCCTGGACACACCAATAACAAAAAGCCTGCCAGGAGGCTGCATAAATGCGCCATGTGGACGGCCTACGAGAGTCAAGCAGGACCTCCATGACGTCCTCTGGGACCTGACGGCTCCTCAGAGTGAGCTGCTCAAGTGCCAGGCAGTCAGTTGCAACCAATGAGGCTCTGGATGCTGGACTGACCCCTGGACAAGCGACCCCTCTGTCGGAGGGATCCTCCATGGGGGAGATACCGACAGGGAGACCAGATCAGCATACCAGGCTCTTCTGGGCCAATGGGGGGCCAGAAGGATCACCTCAGCCCTCTCCTCTAGCAGCTTCCTGACCACCTGGGGAATGATTGGTATGGGAGGGAACGCATATAATAACCCTTGGGGCCAAGTGCAGTGAAGAGCATCTGTTCCTTCTGCCCCTGGAGTTCGGTACCTGGAGATGAACCTGGGCAGTTGAGAGTTCCCCGGGGTGGTGAAGAGGTCCATGACTGGCCAACTGAAGTGACCCACCAGCCTCTGAAAGAGGTCTGGGTGGAGAGTTCACTCCGCCGGGTCGATCTGATGGCGGCTGAGCCAGTCTGCCCTGGTATTGCTCACCCCGGAGATGTGCTCTGCAGAGAATGACATCAGGTTCTGTTCCACCCACAGTCCCAGCTGCATGGCCTCTGTCATTAGTTGGCCGGACATGGTCCCCCTTGCCTGTTTATGTGGGCCTTGGTGGCCACATTGTCCGTAAGGACCAGGACATGGCTGTTCACCAGAAGAGGCCTGAAGTGCTGTAGGGCAAGAGAGACAGCTTGCAGTTCTAGGAGGTTTATGCTCAGAGTCACCTCTGTTGGGGACCAGGTGCCCTGGGCTATCTGAGACCCTGGATGGGGGCCCCCAACCCAGTGTGCTGGCATCTGTGGTGACGGTGACCTGACGTGGAAGCAGAAAGCAAGTGCCCTTGTGGATTGCTGTTGTTGTCCACCACCAAAGTGACTCTCTCATCGGAAGCGGGAGCTTCACCCTGGCCGGAGAGGTGTCACGTCTGAGACACTGAAAAGGGAGAAGAAACCATTGAAGGTCCCTGGAGTGTAAGTGAGCCATGGGGTGATGTGGATGGCAGAAATCATCTTGCCCAGGAGCGAAGACAACAGGTTCAAGGGAACCGATGTTTGGCGCAGAACAAGCTGCGCTAAGTCCAATAAGTTGTCCCTCCATTCCTGGGACAGGTACACCTTACACTTCAGGGAGTCAATAATGGCCCCCAGGTGGACAATCCTGGTGGAAGGAATAAGTTGGCTCTTGGTCTTATTGACCAAGAAACCATGATGGGATAGGTTAGTTAGCACGACCTGGACATCTTTCTCAGCCTGGGATAAAGAGGCGGATGAGATGAGTATGTCATCCAGGTAGCACTGGACCCTGATGGGGATAGACTGAAGGTGAGTGGTCAGGGCGGCCAGGACCTTGGTAAAGACCCTTGGTGCCAAGGATAGGCCAAATGGAAGGGCCCCATATTCATAATGCACCCCTGCATAGCAAAACCGTAAGTATTGGCGATGAGATGGCCAAGGCAATTAGTTCCAGCCAAGGTCTGTTAAGGCCTAGCCACTAACTGTCAGTTTCTGGGTCTCCTGGAGCAGACTGACTGATTTCTGAAGTTTCAAGCAAAAAGAGGGAACAAGCCCTCAGCAAGCAGCACCAGATTGCAAGCTTCCTCTGCGAGCAGCCACAAGACAGGGAACAAAAACAGCAAAAATATTGCTTTTGGCTCAGCTTGGCTCAGCCAGCAAAAGCGATGCAAGTGGTCAGGGACACTGAGATCGGTCACAGGAAGGGCGCTAAGATCGGCTTTTTTGATAAGCACTGTCTTTGCAAGCAATCAGGCTCCAATTAGCTCCGGCTCCTTTTTTAAGAAGAGAAACGTCCCGCTTAGCTTTCAAAGTTCCTGTCAAGGGCTGGCCCGATCAGATATGCCGGTCCCTCAGCTGTAGGGCACTAATGGCAGCCGCGAGTTGGAGCAGTTCTTTTGGCCACTCTGGGGGGCAACGTACAACTCGTTTTTGATCAGCAAATAGCTTGCCAGTCTCACCCAGGGCCTTATATTCTGACACGAGGCAGTGAGGGGAGCCTTCCTCACGCGGCCAAACAGCTGTATAAATGGCAAATTACTTGCCAGCCTCGTGCAGAGCCCAAAATATAAACGGTGAGCTGAGCACCATTTGTCCCTGAGATGTCAGATTAGGGACAGTTCCCACTCCCTCCACAGCCGGAATTTGATGATAGATCTGGATCAAATTTAGATGGATTATCTTGGGCCTTCGGCTGGAGGGGCGAGCGACAGCCGGCCTGAAGGCCTGGCTGCCTTCTCCCAAGTGCAGAAGAGCGATTACACTCGGGGGCTCATTCAGGGAAACTTACAGTTACAGATTCCAGATGTTAGTGGGTAGATTCTTAACAATGAGTCTTTTAAGGTGAAATGGCACTAGTCCTTGGCTCAGACTGAGTCAAAAGAGGGGGAACTAGGCCACAGAGCCACTATTTATACTTTTTCCAGACACAGCCCTGATTGGCTAGAAGGATATGTCAACCCAATTCTTGGCGGCTAGCTCCACCCACTATGGAGAATATCACTCCTTTTAAAAAAACATAAATAAATGTTGTTAAAACTGCTTGTTTTTACCACTACTCTTTAGCCTTTTTCAGTAGAAGTATTTAAAGAGTATCTGCCTTCTTCTTGTTCTTAATGGAGTCGAGATCTGTAACTGTGTCCATGGATTTTGCTAAACAGATGAAGATAGAGCTCAGTCTAGGTCAATCATTCTGCATGCTTATAAAAGTTAAAGTCAGAGATGTTAGGTGAAGTTGGAGTAAGCAACTCATATAGTCATTCATATTAATAGTCTACCAATTAGTAAAATATTGAATATTTGAACAGGAAAATCATTTAATTGTATAGGAATGATGAACTTGTGCTTCTCAGATGTTGTGGAAATGAAAATCAGAGCACCGCTCACTATTGGCATAATCGGTTGGGGCTACTGGAGCTCTTTGCTCCAGTAATTGACTTTAATTGACTTTGGTTAATTAAATGAGTATCCCTGTTACAACTAAACTAAATCTCGCAAACTGAACCAAAATAATATTGTACTTGATTTATTTTGGTTGTATTAAATTTAGGCATTGAACATCATTTAGGAAAAGGACAACATTTAGGAAGTCAACAAAAAAATGGGTAAAAACATTGTAAGAAAAAAAAAAGTCTTCAGTTATTTAAAATTTGAGACTCAATCAAAATTTTTCTACCTTATTTTACCTGTAATTGCATATTTTATTTTAGTTCAGTATTTTTAGTTTAGCATTTAACTGCTGAAATAGAACCACTATATGCATAGAAATGATTAAGTAAATAAGCTACAAGAAGTGCACATTCTGCAGAAACAGAATGGAGATGAGGCATATATTTTTTAAATTATTAGCATGTTATTAATGGTTCCTGCTCTGTGACTATTTGTATACATCTGTGAATATATAAATGTTAAAGGTTTGCATCTTTAAAATCATAAAATGCTCTTTGTTATTTTAAAATCATCATGTATTTGCATTTCCTTAGATGAGGTATCAATTAAATCTTATGCTACAACATTTTATTCTTCATTCCAGAGCTGAGTGTAATGATACAAAATTAACAATGCAGTAAAATCTGGATTCCTACTGGGAAAAACCATATATTCCATACTCACTTTAAACATTATTATGGTTTGTGAGGTGAACAGACCAATTTGTATTATGTGAAGACAACTGTACACAACATACTTGTTTGTTTGCTTTTATTTTATATAATCTCACCAATATCCTGAGAACTTCCTGACATAAACCGCTCCAAACTCAATTGCAGAAAATACGACTTCAGTAACAGAGTTGTCAATGCCTGGAATGCACTACCTGACTTTGTGGTTTCTCTCCCAAACCCACAAAACTTTAATCTTAGACTGTCTACTGTTGACCTCATCCCATTCCAAAGAGGTCTTTAAGGGGCATTCCCTTGTATTCGTATCTATTTCATGTATTCATAATTATGTTTTTATATCTGTTATTTAATACATGCCTGATGAAATAAATAAATAAAAATAAAATAAAACAAGTGTTAGGGTTAGGGTTAGTAACAAGTGTTTCCCTAAATTTACAGTCCTCCAAATTAGGACTACCTTATCCTGGTTGTCACAGCCTGGATGGCCATGATAAAGCAGCACAGCAGGTGTTTGGTATCCTCTAGCAGTTGTCTTAAATTTTTGCAGGACGCTGTATGATAGCAAGGAAAGGAATTCCATCATAAATTAAAATCAGTCCATTTACCAATTACAATTATGGCAGTTACAATTCTGCTATGCAATTATTTTTATTGCATCATGAATAGGTTCAGATGAGAAATATCATCTGGTTACTTCTTCAAAAGGAGAAGGCCTTCTCCTGGTCTTCTTTAAAAAGGATGTATAGTTATATCAGCAGTACAAATTTTAGGTTTCAGAGCACAAATGTAAGCATTTTCAACCAACTGCATCTAGTAGTCCCATTTCAGATCATCATATAAAGGACATAATTGGACAGATAAATAAATAAAGCAATCAAGCAGAACCTCAGGACTGATGTTTGTACTGTGTCTACCCTTGGAAAGATATTTGGGTCAGACACCAATTTTGAGTCCTGCTAAACCTGGAAACCAAACGACCTGCTGAGACAGGTCCATCTTTGAACACTATGAACACATCAGAGATTGTAAAACAAGAAGCAAGATATTCATTACCAGTAAGTTTGGGAGAGAAAGATTTAAGAATTACATCCAAGAGCTTTTATATATTGACTTTCCAGATTCTGCAATAAGTAATCATTACTAAGACTTCTTGTATTGGCAATAGAAACAGCTTACCTATTTGACTCATGTCCTCTACTCTTTGCTGTTAGCTTCAGACTGTGGATTGAGTTTCTATACAAAGATTTACTGCCAAGCTCTGCTTGATGTGCTGACATTTAATTTTTAAAGGAACAAACCCAAATCCTTGTGTTGCAGAGGAATAAATTCATAGGGTATATGTGAACAGCACATGATTCAGTCAACTTCTATAGAAAATAAAAAGGATTAATTTAAACTAAAATTTAAACTAGCCCAACGAAAGCATATAGAAAAGATGTATAACCAAATCTCTTGGGTGGCTTATATCACATGGTAGATGGAGACTTATTGAATTCTAATGACAGTTTAACATGTTTGATTTTTAACATTTTAAAAGCACAATAGTAAAAAAAATGGTGACAATTAACTTCTTAGGTGTCTCTTTTCTGTCTTTGAGGATCTTATATGCTCCATCTAACCACAGCATATTTTTTATCTAAACTTAGACATGTGCAGATGCATTTCAGTACAGTTTAGGATTACCAGACATCTGGCAAAAGGACTTTTCCTCTTTTTTCCCCATTATGTCCTCTGGACCCACAGTCATACCCTTCAAATATTGTCCTTTTTTATTTTTGTTTTTAATAACAAGCTTTCTCTTTCTCTTCCTGAGCAGTCCTTTTTTTTTTTGCACTTTTCACTGTAATTGTGGTTGTAGAAAGCTAAGATATCAGCAGTTGTGGGTGGGTCTATCCCACTTGACTCTTGAGGATAAAAGAAAAAGTGTTGATAGTCACTCAGTCCTCTGACAATATACCACATCATCATGCAGATATACTGAGCGAAGTATTTCATGATCTACTATCAAACTAATTATAAGATTTGTTTGGAGACAGTTAAGTTTCACGGAGATCTATGGTTAAATTTATTTGTAAGCCACCTTAATTTGCCGTCAGCGAATAGGCAGCAATATACTTTTTTCCAAAATAAATAAAATAAATTTTGTGCCAGGGTAAATGTTAGATGCTGTTAATCTTAAATCTTAATCTTAAAATTATGGCATGTTTGGGATTATTTATTTGGGTAAGCATTAAGAAAAATAATTGCACCGGCAACTGTCTCTATTGTTTGTATGTGTCTTTTCTGCAGGATAACAAATTATTTTATTTTCCACTGTTGTACTTGAAAAAAGAAAGTATAAGTAAGCCCTTGATACCATTACGAGTCATAAAGAATTCTTTATGAAGTTAGCCAAAATAAGTTTGCTGAGGTTATCCATACAAAATAATACAAAATAATCTATTTATGCTCTTAAACTATGTTTACAGTTAGAAAAAAAGAAATGTATTAGTGAGGCCTATTTTTGACTTGTTCCTTTTTACTTGTAGTTCATGTGTAACGTCTCACATTGATGTACTTTGGTTATTTTCCAGAAGGTGATGCAGAGTGAGTAGCCAATCCATTTTGTTATTACCTTTATAAGATCTATACAGTACCCTCAGAAGAGCATGTCTGACACAATTTAGTCTTTCATCTCTAACATCATACCTTACCGACTTCTTACAGGGTACTCAAGATCAGCTTATTAGAAGATCTTATCACTAGAGTCAATCTTTCCAAAATTTGGAATGACAAGTTCATCTGTTCATTTCTTGCTTGATAGCCTAGTCTTCTTGTTGAGAAGTCTGTCTCCACTGGTTGTTTCCATTGATCTGTTTGAAATGGATTTGTGTGTGTCTAATAAAACAGTTGAAGAAAAGAAAATAGAAACTTCTTATATCAAAGAAGGAAAGCTCACTCTCCCTGCCCTATCCACTTTTTAATTGTCCTTCCTTCAACAACAACAAAAACAACAAAGGAATTTAATATTACAGCTCATGAATTCCAGTGAATGCAAAATATCTCTAGTTTTCCACCTCATTACCTTACATGGGTTCCTTTTAAAACTATGGGAAGCCTAGGTTTCACAGATTTATTAAACCATCCACTTTTTTCTCACCTCACAATTACAGTTATTTTTTCTCAACAGAGGAAATATTTTATGTAATTATTTCAAGGGGAAAATACATGTTCACAGGAGGTAACAAATATAACTAGCCTTAGCTGTTCTCAGAAATACTGAAAATATAGCTGACCTTGGATTGTTATTGATGGTAAGCCATTAGAAAATATAAAGTTTGTAGAGTATGCCGGAAATTTAAAAAAGAGAGAAAAAACCCTGAATAAAGAAATGCTAAACCCTTTTGAATTATAGTCAGGAAAACTACTTTACTTGGCTAATTACTTCCACTTTTTGAGCTCAAGTTGAGAAAGATTTTGCTAAAGCTTATATTTATTTGTTTATACCATTTATGTACCCCCTTTTACGGGATCTTAAGACAGTATCTTTTTCAAGTACTATGTTGATGGTATGCTTTAAATATTAAAGCTATCTTAATCTTTGACTTTAAATGTTAAATGCAGATTAATTATTTAATATGTAATAAACTTTGTCCTTAAATCATAAACTAAGATTTAAATTAAGAGTTATAGGCTTGGAGTTATACATAAAGTACCTTTTATATATATATATATATATATATATATATATATATATATATATATATATATATATATATATATATATATATATATATATATATGTGTGTGTGTGTGTGTGTGTGTGTGTGTGTGTGTGTGTGTGTGTGTGTGTGTGTGTGTGTGTGTGTGTGTGTGTGTGTGTGTGTGTGTGTGTATATATGTATGTATGTATGTATGTATTTATGTTTGTATGTATGTATGTATGTATGTATGTATGTATATCATAAAGGACTAAGCAATAAATGACATATAAAAATACAATCTGCCTTAAGTTAAGATAGACTCTAGGTGCCACTTGCTATACTGTCAACTTCGAACCAAACCTGGCAGCAGCCATTTTCCTGTTCCTCAGATGCCACACAGAAATGGATGGGTGGAAGGAGGGGATGCTTACTAGACACAACAGAGAGCTTTCTTGTGAGAACCAAGGTCATCTCTACTGGCAACGGATAAGGTTGGGGAAGGAGTGCCTGGAGAGCCCGCCAATTAATCCAATTGGCCAGTGTGACCTGTGACACTTGAGGATGGGGTTATTTCCTAGTTCAATTATTCTGAAACCACGGGAAAGATTTAGAATTGGTTTTCCTTTGAAGCTGTACCAATATGATGTACTCAATACATCATCTGAGAAAGAGCCCAGTCTCAGAGTTCTGATTTGCCTGGGTTCATTAGTCGGAGCCTTGACACATAAATTGGATATATGTTGCTTACTAAACCAAGTGAAATAACAGTACAAACAAACCAACAATTCTATTACAGCCAAAGACTCAATAAGCTGTGTAAGTTTTATCTGAGTCCCAAGATATATTTTTCATGATTAATAGTTGTCTGGTCCTTGCAGGTTTTTTTGCATGATTTCAGAAGTGGTTTGCATTGCCTGCTTCCTATGGTTGAGAGTCATTGATCTAAGGTCACCCAGCTTGAAAAGGTACAACTCACTGCACCAAGTCACTAGGGCCAAATTGACATTGTCAACTCACCATGGCCAATTTGTCATGGACAACTCACTATGCACAACTTGTCATGGGACAACTAGCTGCGAAACAATTCAACAACTCAATTTAATTATTTAAAATAATAAAAAATATTATTTTATTTTTTGTCATTCACATTTCATTTTGTCCCTCTGTAGACATCCTTTCTTTAATGATTCTGTTCCTCTATTTCTTTGATATTAGTGTAACTCTTGTCCTATGGAAAGTTGGCTGTGGCAACTTGGCTGCGGTGAGTTGGCTGTGGCAAGTTGGCTGTGGCAAGTTGTCATAGACCTCACCCAGCTGGCTTTGTGCCTAAGGCAGGACTAGAACTCACAGTTTTCTAATCAACTAACCACTACACTAAACTATTTTTCCATGACCAGTCTTATAAAGAACTTTGATAATTTCAAATAAAGCACGCAAATATTTATGAAATTCCAGGTGATTGTCATAATATACTGTAGTTTCTATTTGTCCTGCATCTGATGTCAAACATTCCATTCAGATATATAGTTTGCAGTACATTACTGAACTTGCCTTGCTGCCACTATACTTTCTTACATATTCCCATCAGGAAGTCCTGTCACATTTCACATTACAAGCAAGGACTACTTTCTAAATCATGAAGATTCTAAATCGCACACATGGAGAAGCTCCCCGCTGGATTATCTTCTTCGTTCAAGATGCAGCAAAACTGAATGATGTGGATATAATGAACTGGGTGAGGTCAGTGAATACAGAATGTGAGCCCTTTTGCATGGCAGTAACAGTGTTGTTGTTATTGTTACCAGTGTGGGAGCAAGTATATCATTTTAAAAAAAGAAAAGAAACAGCATTTCCAATTCCAATTGTGCCTTGGCAACAAAGCAGAATAGAGTTCTCTCTGCATGAGAAGTGGGCGAACGAGGCAGAATGAGGAACATTTATTTTAGTGTCATCAGAAGATCTACAGGTCAGTTCTCTGATTTTGCAGAATTATTAATCTATGTACTGTATATTTCAGAGTATAAGACGCACCTTCCCCCCCCCTAAAAGTGGCTGAAAATTTGGGTGCGTCTTATACTCTGAATGTAGCTTTTTTGAAGCTTTTTTTCCAGCCCTAACGAGGTGCTAACGATCTTCCCAGCTCTTACCTTGCAGGTTTTTCATTGTTACTCTCTCCAAAGAAAGTTTTTCCAGCCCTAAGTATTTTTCTAGCCCTAACCAGGTGCTAACAATCTTCCCAGCTATTACTGGCTTGCAGGCTCTTTCATTGTTACTCTCTTCGAAGAAGATTTTTTAAAATCCTAACCAGGGGATAAAATAATGTGCTGAATCTGACCAGACTAAGGATGCTAGCCTACCTGGTAGGCAGATTCCCCCCCCCCTATTTTCCTCCTCAAAAACTAAGGCGCGTTTTATACTCCGGTGTGTCTTATACTCCGAAAAATACGGTAATTGGAGGACTGACACCAAGGAAGCCTTTTATGCAAGGTTATCTGAGTGTTCAGGTTTTGATAAAATGATTATCAACATTGATAATCATTGCAACAACAACTCTTTTTGGAATCCCTCTGACCCCCTCCCCCCCAAAAAATGTAGTAAGCAAAATCATAAAGGTGCTGTCAAATTCACCACTTTTCTTGATGTATTTTAGCAACGATTATTTACTGCTGTACATTTCTACTGAAAAGAAAATGCGACACTGCTTTTTTTGAGTGGGGAGTAGTTAGACCACAGCCTATTTTTGTTTTGATTGCATATTATAATGCATTGTTGTTCTAGAACTAACATGTTTTAACAAGTAGACACTGATCTTCTTCTCCCATTTAGCAATGTTACCTAGGATCTCAGAAACTTCCTTTCTCTGCCATGGTACCTACCCTCTGAAATAGCGTTCCTGCAGAAGTTTAGATTCTTCCCCATACTGCAAGCCTTTAGATGATTTTTTAAAAAATCCATATATTTCTTCTCAAACAAGCATTTGTATAGATTGGTGGTGTGCCCATGCATATTGTCTGTCTTGGCTCTGATATGCTGTCCCTCTTGTTACAGTTCTATTTTTATTTTTATTGTTTGTTTGTTTGTTTATTGTTAGGTGTTGGGTTTTAATTGTATGCTTTCCAAAATCCATGCTGAGTTTGGCAGCCTGTATACCTAATTTACAAATATAAATAAATGTGTGGTGTTCTGTTTCTGAAGATGCTAACTATGTCTATTTAGTCCTGATAAAAGACTATTGAAACAGATTGTATTCTCTTTCTCTTTCAAATTGCCCTTGGCTAACAAAATCGGTCTTGTCCATCTCAGTCTCCTGGCTCCCCAAAGCCCTTTACTTCAGGTGAAATCTATTCTAGGCCAGTCCCTAATTTTCAGCACTAGTTGCAAGAGTATTTTTTCAGTCTCTTCTTCAATTAACTTTCCTGATTCAGACAAAAAACTGCTTAGGCCATTTCAAAAACAGCCATTTTTGCTCTTCAATAAATTATACATCTACAAAACCATTTCTGTATATGCCATCTTCCACCATGGAAACTGTTGAATTTCCTTCATTCCAGTCCTCCAATTTTCCTTCAAGGGATTTTCTCTGATTCTATCTGAAAAACACCAGTCCTTTTTTTCTCATTTGAAAACATTTTTATATGGGAAACCAAATTATGCTCTACTCTCAGTTTTGTGCAATCTGCAAAGTAGGCTTGCTTAGGTTTCTGCCTGGATGTGTCAACTGCCGGCAGGCTATTACATAATCTTTACCTGCCATTTCCTTTCCTTTCATGCATGGCATGAAAAGAGGAAGGAGAAGTTGTGGGACTTCTACAGTTAATTCTTCATGGAATTGACGTATGTTATTAAATGAACTATACACAAACAAACACAGCCACACACAAGTCTCTTTCCAATGCACATATCTTAGACACCCACTATATGGGGGAAGGATAGGATCATTCATAAAATTATAATTCTGCTATAGAGAGAGAGAAAGAGAATGTTATACTTTGAAAAGGGAAATAGGCTAACAATCATTCAGAAACTTAGGTACGAAAATCATTAATTTGGCTTAAGTACTGGAAAATACTAGATGCCTTGCAACTCCACATATGGGAATACATTTTGTTTCAAAAGCAACTTCCTTGTTATTCTAACAAAACAAAAAAAAAATCCAGCCACAATACAAAAGTGGGCTACTGTTAAAAACAAATAATTGATTACCTTTAACTGACAGCACTGATATACTCAGGGAGAGCTTCCTTAGAGGAAGAAAAAAAACCCATTCAGACTGCTTGTTAATGAGAACTTCCCTTTTAATTCTATATTTTTTCCCTAGATTTATACAACTTAAAATTTATATAAAGAAGAGATTTCAAATTACTGTCAAAAGTATTCATTCTTTATTTATCGATTTATGCACATTATAGCACAATAGATATTTTATAGAATACAAGAAGCTCCCAAAAATATGAAATATATATCACCATATCATATTATATATACCCTACCATCTCATATCTCATATCTCATATCTCATACTGTATCTCATATCTCATATCTCATTTCTAATTTCTAATTAATTTCTCATTTCTCATTTCTCATATCATCTCATATCATCTCATATCATCTCATATCATCTCATATCTCATATCACATCACATCACATCACATCATTATATTATTATACTATACTATATTATACTATATTAATTATTATATATGTATACCATTGATAATGCAACTTTAATCAATTGCTACTTTCTACTTTGAATGTGCAGGGTCTAGGCTGCTCTCTTGCTCTGTAAGTTTGGCAGTATGGGTGACTGCAGGAAGCACTGGTAGGGAGGTGAAAATACAAAGTACAAAAAGGATGGTGTACTTGCATCATTTTGTCTCATGACATCTATAGCTGAGTGGTGGCATGTCTTGGATTAAAGATCAATGAGATGATGGTTCCCAGCAATGTTGTAAATGACACTTTCTGAATGCACCTGTATTCTTCCTAAAGTGAATTCATTTCTGTAGGGGAAGGACCAAGTAATTTGGCTTCAACATTCCTAAAATGATTAGCCTGGCAACAGTAGTTTACATTCTGGTAACCTGCCATCCTAATTCTGCCATGTACTTTGTAGAGGGCTGTCTTTGAAGATAACTTTGAAATGAATGAAGAGTAAAAGGTGGGGTTTGTGGACTAAATCAAATCAAATCACACAAACACACATTTCATTCTATTCTATCACAGTATGAGCAATTTTGTGGTGGTGCACTGCAGGCAGAGTGACGCTTATTCTCTGAGGCTGAAAGAAACCCGTGTCGCCTGCTATTCTTTTAATGTGTGATTTTATTATTATCCATTTTAGATATCATGTTGCTTTGAATACATAGCTGCTGGAATGGAAAATTGAATATTTTATAAATAAATTCAGCTGAAACAGACAGTGACTATTTCCATCTCAGTGGAGGTCACAAAATAAATTGTAATGTTGTTCCTCACATTGAATTAGCACCACACTACATGAAATCCACAAATGGTTAAGAAAAAGAAGAGGGGAAAAAGAAAAACATTTAAGGATGTAAAATATATATCTGAGAAACATTCCATTTTAAAATGTGGAGAAGTTGTGGTACTTTATTTTAATTCCAAGAAGCTCCTTTCCTGAGTTTTGAAGACTGCAAAGCCAAAAGTGTAGATATACTGTCATTATCTTATATCATGATTTTTTAAATCTGTTTTACTCCCTGTTTTGATTAACAGGAAATGCTCATAATGTTTCTACTTTAGTTTTTAACAGAATGATTTATCATGCTCTCCACCTTTCTATCATCTCATGCTAATTGTAATAAATGATGGTCAACAAGACCATTAATGTTATATATACTGTACATTGCAGCATAGTATTAAGCAATACAAGAAGTGCTTTCTTCAAGTACAAATAAAACTATAATAGTGATTCAGAAACTAATAATCTCCAAAGTATGTTTCATTTCTAGTCCCTAACTTTCTTTTCAAACATATTACACAATTAGTACAATCTTTTCTGAACATCATTTAAAGTAGAGACTCTACAAACTGGGAGTATGTTGTGAACAGATGAGGAAAGAATTAATTTTTCTACCTTTTTTTCCACTTAGAGTTTGACGCTCTCAAAGTACTCTTTTTTTTATAAATTAGTGATGGCTATTTCCACAACATTGTTTCCCCTACCTTAAAGGTAACTTGGAAATAACCACAAGTGTTTTAATGTTTAAATACTTTTTCAGCAGAAACATCCATTCCAGAGGTGGGTTGGTCCCAGTTCGGACCGGTTCTTTAGAACCGGTAGTGGAAATCCCCCCCCGCTCACCGAACTGGGAGCGATCACCGGTTGGCCACGCCCCCGAACCGTCTCTCTTCGCGGCGCCTAGTTTTTGGCTTCTGCGCATGCGCAGAAGCTTGGTTTTTGGCACTGCGCATGTGTGCATGTGTACGCCACGTGGTGCACAATGCATGCACACCCATGTGGTGTGGGAGGAAGCGAATTGGCAGTGAGGTAAGTTAGAACCCACCCCTGATCCTTTCCCATTTTGCAGAAAAGGAGAATAAATAATTATCACTATTCATCTATCTATCTATCTATCTATCTATCTATCTATCTATCTATCTATCTATCTATCTATCTATCTATCTATCATTTCATGATTTGTAGGCTCACCCAATTCAAACAATGTGACAAAAAGAAAATAATAGACCGGAATGTATGTAGCTCAGGGTTGAATTGTGGAGTCCTTGTTACTCTCTGAGCTTGGTGGTTAAACAACAATAACAACAAAATAATACAGTGTTTTTTTAAAAAAGCCAATCTCAACATAAAATATAAAAGGGTGATTAAACAGGATAATTAGACAGCCAAAAGAAAAATCATCTTGATCAGACTCAAAAACTAGGTGAAAAGGCTTTTCCAAAGGCAAGCTGATTCCATGGATTGTCTTCATCCTCATCCTTATTATCTCTTGTCAGAGAGAAGAAGGAAAATGATAGAATATGTCAACTTGACTCCTTGTTTGTTACTCCTGGGGTGCTGTAGAGGCAAAGTTGTCAAACTAACTCTTTGCAGAATGTGACAAGAATGCAGTTCAGGAACAGGATGGAGAAATTTGGCAAGGTACCCTTCAATAGACGGTATCCTTCAATAGAAAAATCACCTGTTCCATAAAACTGCAACAGTATGAAAAAACAGATTTAGAATGGTTTCTTCTTGCACATTATTTGTATCTGAAATTGTTGATAGTTTAACTAGCAAAGAAAAAGAATGGATCATCTTATAGAATCAGTCTAGGAGCTGCAGAAATATCCTCATGTCTAGGTTCAATTAAAATAAGAGTATTGTGATATATTTAAAAAAAAACTTTCATGGATCACTCTTATTTGTAATGTAGAATTTGTTAGTCCTAAAGCTACTTAGAAACATTTATTGATTGTTCTCAACCCATTCCTTAAATAGTTATCTTTGATGCTGAAGCCTCCATCAGGATAAAGGAATATCAGTGTAAGCACCATCTAATTTAAACACAAGAGAATAATATAATGTTACTTTAAGATTCTTCAGGGATGTAGATAAAGTACATGGGAGAAATCTTTTTTCCTCCCAATTATTTTAGTAGGAAAAAAATAGCAATGAGATCTACAAGAATTTTCCATGTTACGTCAGCAGTTCTAACTTGCACTTTCATCTTTTTCCATTTACATTTAGTTTCCCTTGTTCTAGGTAAGATGAAGGATGGCTTTAAACAAATCATTCTGGAAATATAAATGGCACCACAAGAGGATCAGTTTGGAAGGTAGGGAACCCCAGAGACAACCTAGCAGAAAGAATGAGACAGTTAGCAAAACATGATTTAAGCACAGGAAAGGAAGAGAATATTAGAAATACACTTAACTGTCTCTGTCTAAACTGTGTGGTATTAGAGGGAGAAAGGAAAATGCTGTCAAGCTTTCAAGGTTTTGTCATAATACAGATTTTTTTTTTATCAATATAGTAGAATTTTACTATTTCTTATGGAGCCAAATCAAATCTTCGTTACAGTCATAGACCAGCATAAGGAAGATGCAGTATAAACAATTAAATAGCATAAAATACATCAGAATTTAAAATAATAAAAAATTAAAAAGTATATATATATATATATATATATATATATATATATATATATGCATGTGTGTGTGTGTGTGTGTGTGTGTGTTACTATGGTATTAAAGTAATCCAACCTCCCACAAGAGAAGCTGTGTAAGAACTCTATTTAGGTGAGCACAAGCATACTGTAGCAACCCTGAACTGTAGGGTTGTACATCTGTACTTCTCTACCTCTTCCATCAAAATGGATATCCATAAAACTTCATCAAAAAGTGCAACTTTATTCAAAAGTGATTGTAACACTCAACCCAACCCCAGCCGTAAAAAGGATACATCAAAAACATCTCAGAAACCAACAGACTATTACAACCACATGCCATTGGTCTAGCACACAAACCAACCAAAGCTATCCTAAACACCCTAAGTAAATCAAAAGTGCTAGCAGCCCCAGAAGAAAAAAGAGGAGTCATCTACAACATAGTGTAAACACTGCAAAAGCCACTATTTGGGACAAACAGGCAGAAGACTAGCAGATTTCATCCATGAACCCAAACTACCAGTCAGAAGACATAATTAAAACCCTTTAATTTCACAACATATGGACACACTTAGCCATAGTTTCAACTGGGAAACTATGATTATCTTAGACCAAGCCAACTCCAAAAACACTAGAGATTTCCTGGAATTCTGACAAATCAGCCATCAATAGACATAAGCTGACATCTACAGTTTATGCAAAAGAGATAACCAACAAGCCAAAAAGGAACAAAAAGACCAAAGTACTTTCCCATATGCAATCAACACCCAGATAAGCATTAGATTAAGACCAAGATTAACATTTGACCCTCAATCAAGAAGCAAACAATACCCCAATCAAAGAACTTCCAAATAATCTAACATTAAATAAGCTAACCAAAGAAGCACTAAGATCACTCCCACCATCACTGAAAGGGCAAGCCATTAGAACAGGGGTTTCAAACTCGCAGATGTGTCACGTGCTGTCTCCGCCCCCACCCGGCTTAGCGATGGGGGGAAAAATCCCGATACGTCATGTGTCAAAGCCGTGACGATGCGAGTTTGACACCCCTGCACTAGAATATAAACTGAGACCAAACCTAACTCCCTTATTAGCATTGAGATGTTACCTAGTTTGTGGTAATGAAATATCTGCAAGAAAACAACCAAATTCAACAAGCACCAACAACCCCTCATTTCAAACATGAGCTATAAAGATTAGTATGTGGCAAACTATAGCTATCAAATTGCTGAGCACTTGCAGAGACAAATTAGATGCTCATTAGGACTAGTTTTTGAAACAGGTCATCTGGCAGATTTCAAACACTGTTGCACAGAAGCTGACAACATTATATCGTGAGTGGGGCTGGTATCTGGAAGCAGCAGGGAGGTGTAGAATTGTCTTGTGATCCCTTGGTATTTATGCAATTATGGTGAGATACGGCTAGTACATATGTCTCTATAATAGAGGCACTGAAGAATCCCATGACATATTGTTTCTGAGCCCAGAGTCATTGCCTCTTTAGTTAAGGAATCTTCTTCCTGTATCGACTGTCAAGGACATGACATTGTGCCAGGATGAAAGCTTTCCAGTGTTTAGGCACTTCAAGATTAGTTAAATATGTCATAGGGGAGACAGAGTACCTGTTGGATTCACAGGCAATAAAGGTTTGGGACCCGGCTATATCTAATTGGTGGTTCAGTCTGCTACATGCTGCTTAATTAGTGCTTTGCCCTGATTATATTGCATGCTGAATAGAAAACCTGGAGAGAAGTCCAAGGATGTGATTTTAGTTGTCATTGTCTGTTTCCATGTGGACAGAAAATCGTTACTCACAGTTAGTTGGGTAAAGCCAAGAAGGAAAAGGGATAGATTGAGCCAATAATTGAGTATGGTCATCCACACTCTCACCTCCAAACTTGTGAGGCCTGTCTCTAGTCTCAGATTGGCATAAGGTACATATTTTGGGACTTGAAGGGCTGATATTAAAATTTTGAATTTCACAAGTTCTAATGATGCAAAATTGGAGAAGGTGCCCATTTGGGCACAATAAAGTAGTTACGTTATTGACTTGGCTTTGGATAATTTGGATGCTACAGATATATTAGTAGCCACCTCTTGTCTGCAGAAATTTAAAGATGGCAGATGAACTGCTCTGGAAATTTTCAGTAATGGAATCCCCAAGGGCTTTCCTAGTGCTAGCAAAATGAAGGACTATTTGAAACATTGAGACCTGTTCAACCTTGTGGCCATCTATCATCCAGTAATGGTTCTTGGAGCTTTTGGCAAATGTCATAATTTTATTTTTCTGATAATGCAGTCTATTTCCTGATCTACCTTAAAGGGCTGTTTGAAGAGGACACATTCAATATATTCTTAAATTTGAAGCATATTATAGTAGCATTTTTATCAAGGAGTAGTTTGTAATACAGAACCTCAAAAACATATTACAGATTACAGATTACAGAAATGTACAGTTTCTAAGTAAATTAAAGTACTATCAGTACACCCTCAGATTTGCACATAAGTCCATCTTATAGCAAAGTGCTTTTAGTTTTCAATCAGACACTCCTTCCTAGCATTAATATAATAAATTTCATCTTAGCTAACCCTGATTATATGCAAGTATAAAGGGCATTTTAAATATTATTTCTTATGGATGTATACAACAAATTATTATGGATGTATACAACAAATTATTTCTTATGGATGTATACAACAAAGGTTGTAAGGTAGACTGTTGTTAAGTATGATGAAGAGGAAAGCTTTCATACCATGGAATTGTTTTGAAGAGAAATCGTTACTTCCCAGCTCACATCCAAAGAATCTCTAGTCGTTTTAAAAAGTTATACCTTTCCACATCCAAAATTTTTAGATCAGTGTAAGATTCTTTTGGTACATTCTTTATATCTTTCTATCCCTGTCTGACTATTAAACTGAGACACAGTGCACAGTTAAATCTTCAGCCTTAACACTACAAGAAATCCATTTCAAAAAGTACAGCGCCTCTAAGATTTGTTTAGTTCAACACACAGAAAAAAGCTTCTGTAGTTTCTACTGTGTTTTTAATAAGAAGCTTAAATTCTCCCAGAGCCTTCTTCTCAGGGTTTTCTCAGAACATAAATAACTACAGAGAACATTTCCCCAGAAAGATGAGTAAGAAAGGCTATTCTTAAGGCAGTGGTGGTATGATAACCTGCTAATGCCCTGCCCAAAATTATTAAATGTATCATACCAAAAAAAGGGTTGTGGTGGACAAAGGCAAATATAAATTGGCAATGTAAATCTTTGCAGCATCATTTAGATTGGATTATGTTTCAACAATGTAAGGTATGGAAGCAAATCAAATTGATTGCTACAACTGAGTCAGATTATCATATCAAATAGATCCAGTATATAATTTCAAGTTTCTAAAAAAATTTCTGAAGTTTTAATTCAGCAAAATGGATTGAACTCAATTCTCACTGCTTATATTGAATGTTCTAATTTATATCCATGAGCATATTAAATAATATGACTATAATTTCCACCTGTCACTTAAAAAGGCTACACTCCTTGGACCACACACAGACACAGACACAGACACACACACACACACACACACACACACACACACACACACACACACTATACCAATGTATTATGACATCCTAGATTCTTGGGAAGAATTCCAACTAAAGAATTGGCAGATGTGATTTCACATTGTTTTATATATGTTTTATATATATGGACATGTTGCTTTAACTAATCTTTTTCCAATTCTTGGAGGTACCCTGGATTATGCTGCTAAAATTTGGTGGAAGAAAAAAAAGAGAAGAGAAGAGAAGAGAAAGAGAAAAAAAGAAAGAAAAGAGAAAAGAGGTTTGTGTGTGTGTGTGTGTGTTTGTGTTTACAACTAAGAAAAATAAATAAATGCATTATTTTTCAATACATTTAATGCAATTATTTTGTTTTTTAATGCCATTCATCAAAATATTTTAAGAAAAAAAGCCATCAAAATATCATGCTCATCTCTTTCAATGACATTATTATGCTACCACTTTGTCCCCTATTGCCCTCACAGACCATTTTAGACAGTGTGACTTCCACAGCTATAAAATGGTGGCTTGCAGTACAAAGAGGATGCTTTCAAACAAAACATTCTTCTGTAGAGCAGGGCACAACCCAGTGGTGGGTTGCTATCGGTTCGCCCTGGATCGGGCGAACCGGTAGCAGCAGTGGCGGGAGGCTCCGCCCACCTACCCAGACGTCATCACGGACAATCTGCGCATGTGCAGAAGGTTCTGTGCATGCGCAGAAGTGCTGCACATGCGTTCCCAGTTCCGAACTGGTAGCAAAGATAAGTGAAACCCACTACTGGCATAACCACTTTAGTCCAGATAAAGACAATCTTGGCAAATAAAAAGTTTATTTGTACGTGAACCTACACAAACATTTTTTTTCATGTGCCCTTATAATCCCTTCATATACTGTACTTTATGTTCCCTTCATAACTATCTCCACAGCAACATATCAGATATGCAGTATGAAAGGAAGCCTATGCAATTTATGATCAACTCCTAAATTATAACTTAAATATATTGTTTCAGTCAAATAATCTTCAAGAATTAACTTGGCCTTGTATAAACGTGTTCCTCCCTTTTCTTTTCATAGGAATGATTAATTCCTGGGCTACTTATTTGCTGCTCAGATTAATTGGAAACTGCTTTCAGTTAAAGAAAAACCTTGGGCAAATCTAGCCACAATATCCTGCTTGGAGAATAATTCTGGCTATTTTTTCCTTCCCCTTAATTTTACACTTTGTGATGCAACAGAACATAAATTCTGCAAGCTAAATATTTAGGCAGGTATTCCTTGCTTTTTAGTCTGATCCTGTATAACTGAAGAGGGCATGCCGATGAGAGGCCCCCAAGTGGGAAATTGGGAAAGAACGAAAGAGGCAGCCTTAATACTGTGATGGATAGATAGATAGATAGATAGATGGATGGATGGATGGATGGATGGATGGATGGATGGATGGATGGATGGATGATAGATAGATAGATAGATAGATAGATAGATAGATAGATAGATAGATGATGGATGGATGGATGGATGGATAGATAGATAGATAGATAGATAGATAGATAGATAGATAGATAGATAGATAGATAGATAGATAGATAGATAGATGTGTTGTTATTAAATAAAAATATGAAATTAATTGGGAGGGGATTATACCCACTTGAAACATACTTAACATAATTTCTGGAAAAACAAATGCTGACGTTTTTAATGGAACTTCAATTCTACATTGTCAAATATTTCCATATGAAGGAAATCTATTGGGCTATGTTAGAAAGTTTTACCATTAAGCCATCAATCTTTGTGACTGTATTACTCGGGACTAAGTCTGTGTAACTTACTTCCAAGTTGACATCTAAAATCATGCAGTGCAAAACATATCTCTGGATTTTTTTTTACTGTTTCTGAATCATTTAGCTAGCTTTTAATTTGAATATTCTTTGTAAATGACGCATAACTTGAGACTATCATGGAAGAATGACTCACAGACAAAAGGAAAGGAAACATAACCTTTAAAACATTTTCTCCAAATCTGTTCGGCAATTTCTAGTTGAATGAAATACATGTATTAGTTGCAAATCAGTTCTTTTACCCAGCTCTTCACTGTTCTTTTCAGTTCCTGTGGATGACAATCATTCATGATATATCTCTGGAGATATTTATGAAATATCTATTTGTGCAATATTACTAGCTGATAGAATTTCCTTTCACCTTCACTGGAACCAATATATTTCAGCATCTTTATTACATTTTACACATGCCTTATCTTAATATAAAGAGTTCTCACAATGCATAGGAAACAGTTTGCATTTTGGCTCTTATCCAGAAGCTGCCTCTTTGTTGGATAAGTGACTCATTATAGAGAAGCCAGGCATCGATAAAGTAGCTCCTGAGTGGTGCTCTAAGCCATGTGGGAAGATTTCAGAGTCATTTTCTTCCGTCTGCATTTTTCATCTGGAGTTTTAGAAGACAGCTCAGATGGTAGGAACTCTCAAGTACATGTTGGGTTTCTCTGGGGATTTAATAGCGATCCCGACAATTGTAGATGTGTGGCACTGAATTAGTGAACTCATCAGACACAAAGAAGACAGGATTAATTGTTCACAACATGCCATCAACTACAAGATCTGTGACTGCTGCTTTCTCTCTCTTTCCCTCCTTTTCATTCTCTGAGACTCACAAATAGAAGTTGGCTTCTTTATGCAATTTACATTAATTTCAGCTGCTAATAGGCCTATAGCAGAAAAATCTTTATCTCTTTATTAGTTTTTATTAGTTTATGTCTTTATTAGTTGCATTGCTCCCGTAACGCTTTTTAAAATTAATCATGATGGCAGCAGCATAGTTTATTCACATTGGCTAGGATATCTGAGCTTTGGTGGCGCAATGGTTAGAGTGCAGTACAGCAGGCTACTTCTGCTGCTTTATTTATTTATTATTTATTTATTAGTGAGACTTATATACCGCCTCATAGTGCAAGCACTCTCAAAGCGGTTTACACCATTAAGCAATGTATATTTATATTTCCCCCAACAATCTGGGTCCTCATTTTACCTACCTCGGAAGGATGGAAGGCTGAGTCAACCTTGAGCCGGTAAGATTTGAACAGCTGAACTGATGATCACAGTCAGCTAAAGTGGCCTGCAGTACTGCACTCTAACTACTGCGCCACCTCAATTTGGCAGTTCAAATCTCACCAGGCTCAAGGTTGACTCAGCCTTCCATCCTTCCAAGGTGGGTAAAATGAGGACCCAAATTGTTGGGGACAATATGCTGACTCTGTAAACCACTTAGAGAGGGTGTAGTAAAGCACTGTAAAGTGGTATATAAGTCTAAGTGCTATTGCTATATGATAATTAGAACGGCAGAAAAAACAATTACTACCAACCTGCCTTCCATTGAGGACCTGTATACTACACGAGTCAAAATATTGACTGTAAAAAATATTTACAGACCCCTCGCATCATGGACATAAATTGTTTCAGCTCCCACCGTCAAAACAAAGCTATAGAGCACTGCACACCAAGACAACTAGATACAAGAACAGTTTTTTCCCAAACGCCATCACTCTGCTAAACAAATAATTCCCTCAACACTGTCAAACTATTCACATTAGGCTGCATTACTATTCCTATTGGTCTTCCCATCATTCCTGTCGCCCATCTCCTTCACTTATGACTGCATGACTGTAACTTTGTTGCTTGTATCCTTGTGATTTATATTGCTATTGTTCTCTAGTATGAATTGATTGCTTATTGTACCATATGACTGTCACTGGATGTTGTGCCTTGTGCTTCTTGATGAGTGTATCTTGTCTCTTTATGTGCACTGAGAGCATATGCACCAAAGACAAATTCCTTGTGTGACCAATCACACTTGGCCAATAAAGAATTCTATTCTATTCTATTCTATTCTATTCTATTCTATTCTATTCTATTCTATTCTAATCAGCTTGTTTCTGTTTTGATTGGGATAACACCTCACTTATAAACCTAGCATTGCAGCCAGTAAGAAAAATTAACTTCCATGTTGAATGCTTATCACCTAACTTCTTGCCATACAGAGTAGTACTTTGTGTGCACACAACAGCACTGGATTGAGATTTGTGTGCACACAACAGCACTGGATTGAGATTTTGGGGAAAGATGGACAGAATGGAATGCAGGTAGTTCTTGTCTTCTGGCCAGAACTGAGCCCAAAATTTCTGTTGCTAAATGAAACATTTGTTAAGTGAGTTTTGCTCCATTTTACGATCCTTATTGCCAAAGTTGTTAAGTGAATCACTACAATTGTTAAGTTAGGAACACGGTCATTAAGTGAATCTGGCTTCCCCGTTGACTTTCTTGTCAAAAGGTCACCAAAGATGATCACATGATTCTGGGATCCTGCCCCAATCATAAATATGAATCAGTTTCCAAGTGTCTGAATTTTGATCATGTGACTATGGGCATGCTGCAATGGTCATAAATGGGAAAACCAGTCATAAGTCCATTTTTTGTGCTGCTGTAACTTTGAACAGTTGCTAAATGAACTGTTGTAAGTCGAGGATGGCATATATTTGTCCAAAGTTTGTGATGATCCAGAATTAATGTGGGGGAATTTTGGTGGAGCTTATTTACATTACCATAACATATCTTTTGCCTTCCTTAGTCTCCAAACAGTTTCTAACATGTACTTGATCTAATTGAAGTCAAATTTAATCCACATTAATCCTCTTAGGTTGATACTGCTACCAATTTATCACTCAGTTGCCTCCCAGTTTTTCAAGATGTTCCATAGAGTTTCAATATTACTCCCACAGTCAAGACAAGAACATCCGCAAGTGCATGATGGGGGAGGGGTGGGGTGGAGGAGGAGGATCATCATATTTATCTGGCCTGTGGAAGAGTTCATTTTAGCTAATCTATCCCATTTTCAAACATTTGTATCATTTTGTCAGTAAGGAAACTGTCTAGATGTCTTTAGATGGAAACAAAGAAAATGGGAGAGTTTGGACTTATTGGTTTTTGGATCTTTAGTTTTTAAATGCCAAATTTTTTACATGGTAATCCAAGATCCATAGCTATGTGATTTTATTATTAGAAGCAGTGAAAAAGACACAAATGTGTATGCAATTGTTTAGTGTTTAAGCTTCAGCTTTTGCCATCCTCAATTGTATACTTGCAACAGCACTGACACTTTATTTTCTTTTTTAAAAAAATCTGTTCTTAAGTGACATATAGGAATTCCATCTTAAGGCCGCTATAGTAGACTATAAATAGTTGTGAAGTACATAATTAAGATTTCTTTTTTTTCTTCCTACCATTCACAGATTTAAAACTTTTTTATATATTTACCAATTCTGAGATGCTACCGTAAAATGAAGTAGCAAGGATTGACTGTTGGCCCTTTGTGGTTCTTTCTGGAATCTTCTTTTCAATGTCAGCGCTTTGAATTTTTTAAAAAAACTAGTTAGAAACAGGAGGATTTTCAAAGTTTGGAGTTTCTTTTCCAAGTTTGGTCCTCAAATCGATTTTCTAACTGCAAGAGAAAAACATGACAATCAAAAAATGCTTTTGCCTCTATCCACAAATTCTTATGAATTGTGGTTTCTTCTGATGGAGGCCATTGGACTGTATTTTACACTTGGTTTTCTAATCAGCTTTACGAATGGTGTGGTAAGATACGATTTATAATTATAGTATTTTCAAGATATATGCACAAGTATACTTTTTCAGCTTATAGGAGTGATATAGCTGAGGTGGCGCAGCAGTTAGTGTGCAGTACTGCAGGCCACTTTAGCTGACTGTGATCAGCAGTTCAGCTGTTCAAATCTCACCGGCTCAAGGTTGACCCAGCCTTCCATCCTTCCGAGGTAGGTAAAATGAGGACCCAGATTGTTGGGGGCAATATAAATATACATTGCTTACTGATGTAAGCAGAGAGTGCTTGCACTATGAGGCGGTATATAAGTCTCACTGATAAAAATAAAAATAAATAAATATAATTTTCAGCTGTTTAAAAATACAGAACACATGGCACAAGCCTGACAAATTTTATATTACACAGACCAATTTTAATAGCTCTGTGAATTAGTCAATAGAGCCATGAGATATAGATTTGAGCCCAGAACTAAACATGACACCTGAAGCTTTCAGTTCATTAATGGTCTGGATAATCCCACAGTCATCTCTTAGCATCTCTTGAAAGGCTTGGCCACTACATTTGCACATTCAGCACAGATGTCTGAGACAATTGAACATGTGTAATCATCATCAGGGTCCTAGCATTCATGAGGCCAACATGAATCGTGTTGATATTGTAAATCTCTGCAGCACTGATGTCATCTGAGTGATGTTGGGTGGACAGCTTATCAAAAGTGTTCATGTGTTAAATTCCTGAATGCCTGAAAAAGGCTTTTGGATGTAGATCAATCCCCAGAAAGGAGAGTGACAGTAATTACTGTTGTTCAAATATAACTGTGATGGAATGCAGATCTGGCCCTGGGAATAGGAAGGGGATGACTCAACAGTTAAGGGAGGCGTTTCAGGAAAGAATACTCAGCCCAGGGAAGGAAGGAAGGAAGCATACGAAAGAAATTCAAAATTACCCTGTCTTGAATTTTGACTTTCAAGATTCCAACAACAATAAAGAATATTCCTGAAATCCCTGCTGTTCCTGTTCCTTGATCTTGCCAACCTCGGAAGGACGGCAATAATCTGGAAAAGATTCTGTTGGGTATTCATGAGAATGTGTCTGCATTATTTTAATAACAGAAGATATGGGGTTTTTATACTTTTAACATCCTCAAGGGTCGAATAAAGATTTAGTTGGAAATTCTAACATTATATGGGTGCTTTAAACCACTCTAATTACTCTTCTTATGAAAGCACTGGTAGAAGTTTATGTTGCTTTTTAGATATAAATAAAAACTTTAGAAACAGAATCTTTTAACTGGAAGGGGAAAAGTCTGGTCTAGAGTGCTCCTTTGAAAGTGCATAGATTTGTCACCTTAGCTCCTTTTAATCCAATTTGTTAAATAATGCCATGGGCAACTGGAAAAACTTTTCCTGGCCCAGGAACGTTCTGTCAAGCAGCTAATTCCCTTTAGCATCAAACAAAGGCTCCTGATGCTGAAATATACATATTGCTTACTGAAAAGAAAAGAAATCTGGTAGCAACAACAACAATAACAACAAAGAGTAAAAAAAACAAAACTTCTGCAAGCAGAACTGGAGCTCAGAAATGCCAGACTGTCAAGAACAACAACATGTGGACTCTCTAATACCGGAGATTAGGTTTAAACTAAGTGCAGATGTCCAAAGGAAGATGAAAGCATTTGAAGAAAGGATTTAAAATAATAATAATTGAAAGACAAAGTTCTTATCATATAAATTGTTTTGGTGCTACCATATTCATTGGGGGGGGGGGTGAAGAACCACAACTATATGTTTATTTTGTTCCTCTATTTAACCCCAATTACCTCTTATTGGGGAAATCTTTTTTTTTAACATTTAATTCCCTCAACTCGTTTTTTAAAATCTGAATAACTTCAGTTCCCATTCTCCCTACGTAGATTGTAGCAGGTGCATTGAATTGAAGACATCACAATTAAATGTAATCAAATATTTTAAGCACTAATGAACAGCTCCAGGAAAACAAGTCAAAAGGAAAAAAGAAAACCCTTAAGTGAGTGGATTTTCAAACACCCAAGGCACCATAGGGCCAATTAAAGGAGTCAGATACCAGGACACACACTGGCATTAATTATCTTTGAGTTCAGGGAAATAAAAAATAAAAGCAACAATTATCATAATAAATCTCCACACACTGCTTGTAAGTTGTGCTAATCTACAACACACCTGGGTTTCAAAGATTTAAGACATGAAAGTGAATCTTCAGTCAGTTAGTAACAATCTCACATAGAGACTCCTGGGATGCGTTTCTTTCTTGTGATCTGCCAATCAGAGCAAGGTTCTAAAATGATGTCCAAAAGCTTTGCTAGTTTTATTTCACACAGCTCAGAAGTACTGGAAATTGTGGGTGGGAAAGAGAGAGCTGTGGAGGGAGGCACCATTACATATACAGCTGAAAGGTTGCAATTTTATCCTAGATAAAGGACTCCTTTAAGTTTGGAAAAAAGAAGAAGAAAAATAAAACTGAGGGATTGGGGACACATCATTTGAAGTATGTGAAAGTTTATTTTACTAAGGGACTTACAGTTAATGCTTGGAGTAATTTAACTGAAGACATGATTCCCCCCCTTTTTTTCCAGGGAATCTTTGAAAGTGTCAATGGGAAAAACAAACAGGATTTGCATTAATTAAAAATGTCAAAATTGTATTGTAAGCTGAAAGTAAATTTATAGATGGCCCCACCATATTGCTTTCATCTATTGATGCGTGAATGCTGTCACCACAGACAATCTTATAATCTTGAAAATTCTACAAGGCTCTCCGATTTCAGAGGGCAAAAACCATGCCGAACTAGCATTCACTCCTTGCATGTTTTATTTGCCTGACAAATGATTTCTGGAAAAAAAAACCTTACATGATTTCAGTAAGAGTGTGGCTAACAAAAGCCATTTGATCATTATTCTTCACTCAGTGCAACAGCATTACTCAAAAAAGGTGAAGGGAAAATACAAGTCCTTGGACATAGGATATAGGAGTTCGTATGAATGGAAGTGCATCTTGTTCCCATGCCTTGAAAAAAAAATTACTGCAGATTCAAAGTGAATTATTGCAATTTCGAATGTGCCCCAGCTAAGAAAAAAAATGGTAATTCCACTGCCCAACAGAAACAGTAACCATCATGAGATCACGGGATGCAATGATGACCACTGAACAGTACCAAAGTCGACCATTTGGAAAGGCTCAAATAAATTGTTTATTTGTTTTGTATTCTCAGAAGAAAGTTTAACTCATGGAAGTAATTTTATCTTTGGCTCTGCCACCGTTAGTAGCATAGATGTAATTCCAGGACTTCTGGTAACTTGGTTTTTCTGTTTCTGCAGTTTAATCAGATGAAACTGTCCTTTAGAGCAGGACTGTCAAACTCGCGGCCCGCGGGCTGGATGCATCACGCGCTGGCCATATCCACACATGGTTTAGCGAAGGGGGGGAAGTCCTGATACATCACGTGATGCCGTCATGATGACGCAAGTTTGACAAGCTCTGCTTTAGAGCTTGCATGGTTAATCTCACAATTTCCTTTCGATCCTGGGAGATTGCTGGTCAGAATCCATCTCCTAGTTAATGATCTCAGCTGTACTTTGGAAAGTGTTAATCTGCCATTATCTATCACTTGAAGCTGATTGGTTTCCTTATGAAATTTGCAAACTGGTGGTTGTTTAAGTTTATAATAGAGAAGAGGGTTTTTTTTAGTTTTTACTCCAGATTGAACATTTTTAAATTATTACATATAGGTTTGCTATTTACAATGACTTCCTTTTCCCTGTTTTGCTTACTTTCCCTAGTGTTGAATTTTACATTATAAGATTATCTCCTCTATTACCGGTAATGGTGGAAAGATTTAATAGAGGTTCCATATGGTTGTTATTCTTGTTGTAGAATTTGATATACATTTGGGATTCATGATGATTATTGATAAAATTTAGCATTAGTAACCTTCAGCCAAGACAAACTATATATACCCCATCTAAAAGCAAATGGATGAAAACTAATAATGGTGTTGCAAAATAATCACTGTATTTATTTGTTCATGCAAATAGAAACAAAAAGGATTTATTATAATGGAAACCAACTGCAATTGTCCAAGAAGAAACAACTACTAGAAAAATTTGAAGCTATAATTCTACCTTTCTTCAACCTCTAATGCCAGCTGACTCAGAAAGATAACTCTATGGCTTGAATCGTATCCAAATATATATAGTGGAGGGGGGAGGGAAATATTAGAAAGAGAAAGGAAAGAAAACACCAACTAGATAAAGAATATAATATGAGCTTAAAAGAAAAAAATGAAGAGTTATAGGTCCATCATCTTTGGCTCAACCATCATTAACTGCTTGCTGTAGATTTCAGACCATTCAATACTATCATACCAGACACTCTTCTAACTAAACTAAATCAGCTAGTGGGATCTGAACACACTTGTAAATGGATCACAAGCTTCCTAACAGACAGGAAGCAGCAGGGGAAGCTAGGCAAAATCACATCAGATACCTGTACAATTAGCACGGGCTGCATCTCAAACAATCCATCTGTTAAACTACTGAAGTTTGAAGATGATACAACAGTGATTGATCTCATTCAAGACAATGATGAAACCACATACAGATGGGAGGTTGAACAACTAGCCTTGTGGTGCGACCGGAACAATCTGGAACTGAACACACTCAAAACCATAGAAATGGTAGTAGACTTTAGGAGAAACCCTCCCATTCTACCACCTCTTACAATACTAGACAACACAGTATCAACAGTAGAGACCTTCAAATTTCTAGGTTATATCATATCTCAAGACCTAAAATGGTCACCTAACATCAAAAGTCATCAAAAAAGCACAACAAAGAATGTTCTTTCTGCGCCAACTCAGGAAGCTCAAACTGCCCAAGGAGCTGCTGATACAGTTCTACAGAGGAATTATTGAGTCTGTCATCTGCAACTCTATAACTGTCTGGTTTGGTTCTGCAAACCAACAAGACAGACACAGACTTCAAAGGATAATCAGAACTGCAGAAAAAACAAACACTGCCAACCTGCCTTCCATTGAGGACCTGTATACTGCATGAGTTAAAAAGAGGGCTGTGAAAATATTTACAGAAACCCCCCCCCCCCCACATCCTGGACATAAATTGTTTCAACTCCTACCCTCAAAACGACACTATAGAGCACTGCACACCAAGACAACTAGACACAAGAACAGTTTTTCTTGAATGCCATCGCTCTGCTAAACAAATAATTCTATCACAACTGTCAAACTATTCACTAAGTCTGCATTACTATTACTATTACTCTTCTCATCGTTCCTATCACCCATCTCCTCCCACTTATGACTGTATGACTGTAACTTATTGCTTGTATCCTTACGATTTATATTAATATTGTTTCCTGATTGCTTATTTGTACCCTATGACAATCATTAAGTGTTGTACCTCATGATTCTTGACAAATGTATCTTTTCTTTTATGTACCATGAGAGTATATGCACCAAAGACAAATTACTTGTGTCCAATCATACTTGGCCAATAAAGAATTCTATTCTATTCTATTCTATTCTATTCTATTCTATTCTATTCTATTCTATTCTATTCTATTCTATTCTATTCTATTCTATTCTATTCTATTCTATTCTATTTCAAGTGAAAGGACACCAACACAGAAGTCCTCTATTGTCTTTGACAACAAAAAGGTTGCATGGCCCTGCTCTAACTTCATAACTAGTTCACATCCTGGTTAAAACTATAGGTCTTCATTCTTCTTAACATGTTTCTTATTGTTGTTTAATAACCATGTTCAAGCTGGATATGTTTCTAGAAAGTCATATCACTCTGGGACCTAGGAGAAAAGAGCAATCCATTCTAGGGTTCTCCTGCACATTCTTCCTGCACAGTGAAGAAGAGAAGCACTTACAAATTAAAGTAAATGAAACAAGGGTCCCACCAAACTTTCCCAGTGAATATGTCTCTTTCCATTAGTGAATTTGGGGCTGCTTTCCATGGTCAATAAAAATGTATATGAAGGGCTTTTTGTGTAACTAAAGCAATAAAGTAGTTGACTTTGGATTTCTATCTTGTGTAGCATCAAGAATGTGATGCTTAATAAATGGTATTCATTAATATGGTTGTCAAAGCAACACAATGCTTTGTAAAGTTCCAAAGTATTCATCTCAATTTGGCAACTGGGCAACTAAATGGCAGATGGAATTTAAATTGGGTGAATGCAATGTAATGAAACACCAGGAGAACTAATTTGAATTTTACATGCATACTTCTGTGTTCAAATTAGCTGACATATCTTTGGAAATAAGATCTGGGGGTAATTGTAGACAGTTCAATTAAGATGTCTGCAGAATTTTCCATTGCAGTCAAAGGCTAATAGGTTTCTATGTTGCAGCTGACACCCTCTTTTACTTCTATGTACAGAAAGATGCTTTCAATGCCAATGTTCTCCTTTTTGTTTTATAATCATATTATGAAGGTTTCAAATCAATCAGCAGTAATTGCAGTATTTAGATACTACACCATTATACATTATAAAAAGCTGTAACATTCCCTGAAAGCAAACTGAGTGTTGACATTTGGTAGAAGAAGTAAATATTCAAATCTTCTAAAGTTGCCAGAGTTTCCTTAGCACAAATGGTGGGTTGCAGAATCTCTACTTACACTTACTTGAATCAACATGGTGATGTTCAAGTGTATTTGGATTACAATTGTCAGAATAGGTACTGACAATATTGGTAATCTGGACCAATCGCAAGGTACCATGTTAGAAAAAAGATGGATTATATAATGTTCTAGGCTGCTCAAATGAAGTAGAAAAAAAATGAAATACGAGGGTGAGTCAAAAGGTAATGCCATTTTCTTTAGGACAGGTATAATTACCAACACAGGAACATGTAGCATACATCAAAATGAAGCTGGTCCTCTGTGGATCACATCCCTACTTCTCAACATAGTCACCATTTCTCTCAATAGCAATGTTCCACCTTTGAATGAGAGCATGTATCCCTGCCTCGTAAAATTTTGTTGACTGTTCTTTGAGCCACTTCTTCACTGCAGTTTTCACTTCCTCGTCACTGGAATAATGTTTGCCTCTCAAACCCTCTTTCATGGGGCCAAAGAGACCTGCATACATTGCTATAATCTAAAGTATTGTCCTCAAACACATTTTGTAATCGTCTGTGAATGTTCACAGGGGTTTTCCCCTCAGCAACAAGGAATTCAATCACTGCTCTTTGTTTTTGACGCAACTCTAAGGGGGCAGCCATTTTGAATTTTCCTTGTGAGTCTAAAAACTTGAAAAGTAAGAAACAAAATATTTCAGAACGTAAATGATATAATCATTAATAACTGGGGAAAAATTTCAGATATTTTTATCAAAAACTTCACCTGAAATAAAGAAAATGGCATTACTTTTTGACTCACCCTGCAGAGACCAACTGCAGTTGTCATTTTCTTAATGACAGATCACTTCAGCTTTGGGACCATCAGCATGCTATTGATTGCCACCTCTGTAATTGTCTAATTACCTTTTTAGGACAAGCTGTTCCATTCCTTCCAAATAATCTGAGGACTGAAGGCTAGAATTAAATCAAATTGAGATTAAATCTATAAAAGGAGATACTGCTTTAAGGTGCTTAAGAAAATGTTTCAGGATATCTGCTTGAAACCTTTTTTTTCCATAACTCATATTACACAAACTCAAACATTATTATACCTCTCTTGGAAAAGCCAGGCAGGAATACTTGAACTGAAGAGCTGTGAGAATACATTTAGTATTCAGTACTAAATGAGGCATAAAGCGCTTACTGGAAACTCTAATAAGGAAGCTAAATATTTTGGACACATAATGCGGAAGGAAGATTCGCTGGAAAAATCCATACTATGTGAAAAAATGGAAGATAATAGTAGTTTTTTTTAAAAAAGCTGGCAACAGACCATATTAATAGACACAAATACTGATAGTACAAACATGAGTTAAGAAGAACTCAAAGAAGCAACCACGGATAAAGTGAATTGTTGTTTCCATATAGTCACAAAAAAGTCAGAAATGAATAACAGTACGTATATCTTTAAACAAAAATACTAAGATATTGAGTATTATGGGTTATGCCTTTCAGTGGAATTACTATGAATTTAAACTTTTAATTGGCACAGCACATTTTCACTTTTTTTCTTTCTAATGAAAGAAATGAAAATGTTATTTCCATTATTCAGACATATATCAACTTTTCTACAAATGTGGAACTAAATTTAATAAGGTTTAATTCATTATAGACATAATTATATGCATAATTTATTTATTTCTGTTTTTGTTTATTTAATTTCTAGAGCCACCCATCTCATCTAAGTGAATCTGGGTGACTTTACAATTTTAAAATTATAAAACAATTAAAATAACTTTAAAACAATAAAAACATCTACAAAATAAATAAGTTCAAATAGCAGCCGTGATGATTAATCAATTGATAGTAAAACCAGGTATCAGGGCTTTAACACATTCCAAGCCCCACGCCTGTTATTTAGTCAACATATGATTTATGTATTTATGTATTTATGTTTATGTATTTAGGAAAAGCCAACAGGGTTGGGGCCATTCTAATATCTAATGGGAGAATATTTCATAAAAAAGATGCTACAGCAGAAAAATGCTATCTTCTGGTTCCCACCAGTCAATACTCTGGTTGACAGGATCTGCAGTATGCCAAATCTGTTGGTTTGGATTGGATGGCTAGAAACTCTAGGGGGGGGGGAATCAGACCTTCAGGTAACCCAGACCTTCAGGTAACCCAGACATATCCAAACATACTCCAAACATATTCTGACTTCCTTAACTGGAAGAAATGTGATATCTCCCCCTTCTGATATTCATTTCTATCTATACCCAATAAGTGATTAAAATTATCATTTATATATAGGTATCAATATGCAACTTACTGTTCAGAAAATGAATGATAAAGAATGGTTATGACCAGGCAATCTTATCTGATAGATGCAATCAAAATAAAATAACTAAAATTTAACATATTTTTTTCTCTCAGTCATCTTAAAAGGATATCTTTGTTGATCTGTCATTTATTATTGACTGTTTTCTGAAGTTATGTTATCAGCTAATTTAGAATTTTCGGGATGGATACCAAAGCATTAGAAGAGATCCCAGGACCAAAACAAGCAGCATCATGTTTATTTAAATTGTCTCTATCAATTATTTAAAGCACTGGATCACCTCCCCCATCTGTCATGAGAGCTCAAGAGGTGAGGATGGTCTCTGGAATTTACCTCACAAAGTTGAGATGGCTTTTGTTGATCAAATCTTATAACCCTGCAACTTCCATTACCCACTTTAGCTCGACAATTGCTCAATTTAGGCATCAGGAAAGGAAGGTTAGATATTAATAGGGATTGTCTAACAGTTATGACACAGATTCATAAATACTTTTTTCTTCCATTAATATGTCAGGAAAAGCAGGAGTTACTTGCACTACATGGAAGCTATTTTCTAGAAAGAAAGAAAGAAAGAAAGAAAGAAAGAAAGAAAGAAAGAAAGAAAGAAAGAAAGAAAGAAAGAAAGAAAGAAAGAAAGAAAGAAAGAAAGAAAGAAAGAAAGAAAAACAACAATGAAGGGTGGAGCCAGAAGAGCCAGAACAGGCTACTAATTTATAGATTACCAAAGTCATATGAAAAAGCCCAAGATTTGAGCTTCTACTGTAGATGGCCCAAGCAAACTTCATTCAGGGATGACTGTAGCTGGATGACTGTCAGCATGAATTAGACCATAGATAAACTAAGGAATAATTTGCATATTTACTTATTCATGCCATGATGTATTTTATCTAAATAAAGATTGGATAGATGATAGATAGATGAGGGGGGGGGGAAGAGAGGGAGGAAGGAAAGGAGTGAGTGAGTGAGATTATATACAATAATATTGATTATATATATATAATCAATATATTGATTATATACAATATATATTGTATATATATATAGTGTGACTTTCTTGTTCTGTTGCACTTGTACAATTTGCAGACAGTGCTTAATAAATAACAGAAAAAACTTTTATGCTTGTTTATTTACTTTAAATCAATTTTGTAAATATTTCCTTTGCATGCATGCCTGTACCTTTTGCTATAGATTTGGGAGACTTTATTCCTACCCAACAGAAGAATATACTTGAAAATGTTATCAGTGAAAAGAGAGCAAAATATATTTATTTTATATTAGAGATATCTAGAATTGAGCATTAAATCCAATCCCTTGCTCCCCAATAAAGCAGTCCATTAAACCCATGAAACCTGCATTTCTAGGTATGTTAAATGTACATCATATGCTTTTTGATATAGTACATACTAATATCATAACATACATGTACATGTGCTCATAACCAAACAGGAGGGGGGAGGGAGGGAGGGGGGAGGGAGGGAGAGAGAGAGAGAAGAGAAGAGAAGAGAAGAGAAGGGGAGAGAGAGGGGGGGAATCTAAAATGTGTAAATTAAGATAGAAGAAAATTTACTGATGCAATTATAAAATTGTGATTATGCAGAGTATAAATATGTACCTAAATGAAAAAAATGTTTGTTATTGATGCTTTAAAGAGTGGTGCTTAAATTCAACCCTTTTCAACCAATAATTTGATTTCCATCAGATCCAAAGTGAAGGCTTATTCTAAAAACCCAAGGTATTTTGAGTCACCTTTTTGATATAGATGGGCAAATGAAGAAATTCCTAAAATCTTTTCCACTCTCTTTTTTTGGTTTGTGACAAATAGTTTAGGCATCTTTCTGCTTCTTCCCCCCCCCTTTTATTTCCTTTTGTATTATTATGTTATTGTAAAGCACAATAATACATTACATTATTTCAATACAATGGTGTTTGTATAGGATTTGCTAAAGATTATTAACACTGTAATGCTTATATATATTTACACCATTGAAATTGAAAAAAGAGAAAAACTATAACAGTATTAATTAAGTTTAAAAATGTCAGTGTTAATAAGGTTATTTCAGTTTTTTGTTCAGAACTGAATATAACGTTTAAAAAAAACACTGCAGATTTCATCAAAATATTAATTGTGCAGTAAGAGTTTATACCTTAGGCTGATTACTTGGTTTTGCTAAGAAAGAGTGTGAACTGTATTGTTACTTAGTTATTTCTTCATGTTGGGAAAAAGCAAGATGAAGCAAATTTGACATTGATCAAGAAAGGAAAGACAAAAGAAAAAAAAGAGTTTTGTACTTGTTGGTGTTGCTTGGTGCTTTAATAGAAAAACCAGCAAAATGTTAGATGTATTGGTTCTGTGTCATTAGTGTGTATTCATTCATTTCCCCTTCTCTTGCACTGAGGTTTTTTGAAAGCAGGAGAAGGAAGCTATTAACATATTTTAAAGGGGAAAAATTGTATAAGTACCTGGCCATGAATTGACAGCAACTACTAAGATCCTTTTCAATCTTCCCAGAAACTCTTATTTTGGGAGGTGTGGGGATACAGTGATACAATTACTGGATAAGAAGCTAGTTGCATAGCTAGTTTTCCTTGTTAGGAAGATAGCAATAGCACTTATATACCGCTTCATAGTGCTTTACAGCCCTCTCTAAGCAGGGTTTACAAAGTCAGCATATTGCCCCCAACAATCTGGGTCCTCATTTTACCGACCTCAGAAGGATGGAAGGCTGAGTCAACCTTGAGCCAGTGAGATTTGAACAGCTGAACTGCTGAACTAGCAGTTCAGATTGCAGTGCTGCTTTTAACCACTGCACCACCTTGCAGATGGCCATATTTATTTTCTTCTGCCCATATAGACAGATCACTTATTTATCTCCTCTGATCCTTTGAGTTCAAAGTATCAGAATCCTTCCATTTTATTTAGAGTTGCTTCCAGGATGTCAAGCAAAACTCAATAATCCAAAATGATCCATCATTCTTCTCAGTTCAGATTTAGGCCACCCCTAGTGCATATGATCAATGCTTGATTGCTATTATTTATAGTTGTTTGCTTTTATTATAGTGGGGAGTTGTTCATTTTGTTGGTGCCTTTGAGTCAACCTTGTCTCCAATTAACTGCCTGCAGGTTTTATTTATTTATTTATTTTTATTTTGGTAAGAAGTGGTTTGCCATTACCACCTTCTTAGGGCCGAGAGAGAAAGCAACTGCCCCAAACTCACCCAGATGTCTTTGTGCCTAAGGCAGGACTAGATTTCACAGTCTTCCAGTTTCTAGATAATGCCTTTACTACTACACATTTATTTATTTATTTATTTATTTATTTATTTATTTATTTATTTATTTATTTATTTATTTATTTATTTATTTATTTATTTATTTATTTGTGAGATTTTATATACCGCCTCACAGTGCAAGCACTCTCTAAGCCAGTAGTTCCCAACCTGTGGTATGTGTACCACTAGTGGTACGCGAGGGCCTTCCAGGTGGTACACGAACACTTTCGGGGTCATGAACAATTTTTAGTTAGTTATTTTTTACTTCACAAAAATGTTTACTGCCTAACACAAGATAATCTGGCAACGATTTGCAACTGTTGCCACATGCCACCCACCTGGTCCCAGCGGCCCGAGAATCCAGTTGCTGGATGCGTGGGGCCAAAAAAGGAATGGTACAATTATGGAAATAAAGTGATTTCTGATCGAATTTAGTTTCTCTGGAACCAGGTGGTACGCGGCGACTGTACGGGACCTCCAAGTGGTACTCGATCACAAAAAGGTTGGGAACCACTGCTCTAAGTGGTTTACACCAGTAAGCAATGTATATTTATATTGCCCCCAACAATCTGGGTCCTCATTTTACCTACCTCGGAAGGATGGAAGGCTGAGTCAACCTTGAGCCGGTGAGATTTGAACCGCTGACCTGCTGATCAGTGTCAGCTAAAGTGGCCTGCAGTACCTGCCTCTAACCGCTGCGCCACCTCGGCTCTTACTGTGTCTGTAGTCTGAAGAATGGCATACTAAGTCACACCCTCCAGAAATCTGAACAACATATCCCACAGTGACTTCTTATTGGTCCTGAGGACTATGCTGAGGAGGGTTTACATTTAAAAGATTTGAAGGACATCAAGTTGCTTTCTATTTATTGGCAATATCAAATGGGGGAAAACATTTTTCTTTTCCTATTGTTTGCTTTGCCAAAATATCTGGAACACGGGAATAAAGTTTCATATGGATGTAAACAAAATTCTCAGAGTAGGCATCTGAAGCCTTAGCTCAAGGGTGGAGTTTTTAATTTAATGAACTCCCTTTGTCATGTTTTTGACATATGCTCTCTTCTAATAAAATGTTATTGTGTCTTGTCTGGTGACTTTACTAAAGAACTTTGCTATAATGGGAGCTCTCCGTTGGAATGAAAGTCACCTCATTGCTATGAGAAACCTCTGTGATAAAGCCAGAATCTGACATTTGAGGTATGCTCTAATAATGAAATGAATTGAGATAGTTTGCCCGTAGGGCATTTCATTGCATGTATGTGCAAATTACAGACATAATGTTGGAAAGTAGTTTTTTCTCCATTTCTCAGCTTTAGATTTTCGTTTTCATAGGAAAATGAAGGCTACTCCAAATGGAATTGTCAGTGTCATTGTTTTCCTTTAAATTTTCAGTCCTTGGGGCAAGGGAGCTGAGATTCAATGCTAAACACAAAGTTTATCATAGAACTTTATGAGTCATGATTGCACTTTAAACATGAGCTGTATTGCACCTCAATATCTCTCTCTCTCTCTCTCTCTCTCTCTCTCTCTCTCTCTCTCTCTCTCTCTCTCTCTCTCTCTCTCTCTCTCTCTCTCTCTCTCTCTTTCTCCCTCCCTCCCTCCCTCCCTCCCTCCCTCCTTCCTTCCTTCCTTCCTTCCTTCCTTCCTTCCTTCCTTCCTTCCTTCCTTCCTTCCTTCCTTCTCTTAGGTCAGAACTAGTTACAGTAGGATTTTGTTAACAGAAAAATGGTGATTTGAATTTTTAGGTGCTTACATTAATGATATTTTCCACATATCCAGAAAAATCTCAGCAGATAATGGTACCAGAAGACTGGCCTATTCCATAAGGGTGAAAAGAAATAGAAGAATAATATGGAAATGTTCTTGTTAATTTTCAGACACTTTCCAAAGGTCAGGATTAATCCTGATTATTCCCAGGAAGGTAGTACGGTGTATCTTTAACTCTTTACCAATCCAGGTTTGGTCCAAATGGTGGCACTGGAATCATAAAATAATTCATAATCACATACTTGAAATCCTGTGGTTAAGATTACCATGGAAAGGAAGAGGAGGGCAGTTGTTTAGCACATCAAAGCCATGCACATAAATCATATTTCTGGCTGTGCAATCTCCCTAGAAATAATCCTTTCCATATTTTGTAAAAGCTCTGACAATAATTTTTATTTGTAGGAGTTTTGAAGGGGTTATGTATTTATGCATCCAAAATGGAAACCATGACTGTCTGATTGAAGCTCCTTACATATGTCAGAAAGGGGTAGATCTTTGATTGTGTAGTAGCAGTCACCCTTTGGTGATTTTGGATGCAGATGTTTTTCATCAGAACAGAAAACTTTGTAAAATTACAAGATAAGAATTGAATGATAAAATGAGCTAAGAATTTTGGGTATAATATATACCCATGGATCAATGGAGATAATGTGGATTGATTTCAAAGAATAATGTTGAAAAGAAACCTGAACTCTTTTTATTGGGTCTTATAGAGAGCCAAGTAGACAAGACTTTATGGAAGATTTATTTTACATATGGCAATTGCAGCAAAGTTATTTCGGTATATGCACAATGTTGGAAAAATACTAAAATACCCAAAATGGAAGAATGGATTGTAAATATGGTAGAACTAGCTGAGATGACAAAACTGATTTGTCTGTTCAGGTCAAAGCAGTGGTGGGTTGTAAATGATTTTGCTACCAGTTTGTGTGCACGCTCACGCACGCAATGCTTCTGCACATGCGCAGAAGCATCCTGGGTGGGTGGACGGAGTCTCCTGCCACCGGCACTACTGGTTCTAAGAACCAGTCGAAACCAGGAGCAACCCACCGCTGGGTCAAAGCAATAAGTACCTTCATAAAAGACTGGAAATGCTTTTTTCTAAACATGGAAAAAAGAAAAATGATTACTTCTGTAGTAGATGATTGGGGAAAAAATCAAAGAAAGGGTGAAGGGATTTTTGTAATATTTATAGAATCATAGATCTGGAAGGGACCTTGGAGGTTCTTCTAGTCCAACACATTGTTGTCCAATCTTTTTTTTTAAACCTCCGCTGATGGAGGACTCACAATCTCATGAGGCAAGCCATCTATTGGTTAATTGTTTTCACTGTCAGGAAGTTTCTCCTTAGTTCCAGCTTGGATCTCTCTTTAATGAACTTCCACCCATTGATTCTTGTCCTATCCTTAGGTGCTTTGGAAAATAAGTTGACCCCTAACTCTTTGTGGCAACCCTTCATGTACCAGAAGACATGTCACCCCTAATTCCTCTCTTTGTTAGGCTACATTTAGTGGCACAGTGGTTAGAGTATAGTACTGCAGGCTACTTCTGCTGGCTGGCTGGCTGCAATTTGGCAGTTCAAATCTCAACAGGCTCAAGGTTGACTCAGCCTTCCATCCTTCTGAGGTGGGTAAAATGAGGACCCAAAATTATTGGGGCCAATATGCTGAACTCTGTAAACTGCTTAGAGAGGGCTGTAAAGCACTGTGAAGCGGTATATAAGTCTAAGTGCTATTGCTATTGCTAGACATACAGTACCGAACGCCCTTAACCATTCCTCATATGATTTATCCTGAAGACCTCTTATCATCTTAGTTATTCTCTGCAGAATTTCTAGGATCTCAGTATGTGTTTTGTATCATGGTTAAAAGGGAGGAGAGTTGTATTTTTGTTTATAGCTGCTGAAAATAAAGTTGGAAGTCCTTTAGTTTTTTAATTCTGGTTTGTTTGATTGTTATTATTTCTCTTTCTTTTACTGTTTTGCTTTCTTTGCTTTCTCTTTTTCTCTCTTCATATTTCTCTTTTATCTATATGAAAACTCTTTATATTTATAGTATCTGTCTGTCTATATATCTATCATCTATCTAAAGATAACTTTGTGAAATTTTTGAGAATCCCAAAAATTATATACTCCTCTGTAAATGTTTATTAGGGAATAAATCTCATTGAACTTAGCACAATGTGCTTCTGGTTATGCACTGATTGAAATGTGTTTGGTAATTTTATCATCTTTGGTTAGTACATTAGTTACAAATGTTCCGGGATCTGATAATCACACACACTAAGTACTATAATGTGGTCTGTCTTGATCTGGAAGTTGCAACTAGTACAAAATACAAAAGTGAGTCTATACAGATGCCAGCAAATGTCACATTTGGCAAATATTCATTTAACATCTTGTATTTGGTTCAGAAATATATTGCATAACTATGGACCAAGCATTTTCTCCCTAGTGGGTGGAGCTAGCCTCCAAGATTGGGATGACACGATCCATCAGCCAATCAGGACTGAGTTGAAAGAGAAGGCTAGCTCCACCCTACGAGAAGGGGCATTCAGGTAAGATACAATGCCCTTTCTCTCTGCCCTAAGATGGCAATAGTATACCACTTTTGAAAATGTCTTCAAGAAAACTACACGAATTTCCAAATCAAAGCCAAGTAAAAGTAAAATTCTTGCAATCAAGTCACAACTGTGGTTGACTTAAAGGACAAAGAGAAATTTGTTTCAGGCTTACAATTAAAAAATCAATATGCAAGGACATTAGGTCCATACTAGGCTTTTTAAGAATTATATGAAAATACCAGATCTTTTAATCAAATCCACTCTTTTACAGATATGAAAACAGCGACACTTTTATTTCTACATTCTATCAGAACTAAAGATTATTTAACTGCATAGGACTAAACTTTCCAGATATTATTTTCCTGATATACTCATATTTACCTAATATATGCTTTTCTGTAACTAATTGTCACTTTTAGATTGATTTAATCTAAAGATCTATCTATCTATCTATCTATCTATCTATCTATCTATCTATCTATCTATCTATCTATCTATCTATCTATCTATCTATCTATCTATCTATCTATCTATCTATCTATATCTATATCTATCATCTATCATCTATCATCTATATCTATATCTATCTATCTATCTATCTATCTATCTATCTATCTATCTATCTATCTATCTATCTATCTATCTATCTATCTATCTATCTAGATAGATAGATAGATAGATAGATAGATAGATAGATAGATAGATAGATAGATAGATAGATAGATAGATAGATAGATAGATAGATAGATAGATAGAAAGTTGTATATGCATGCAAACTTTGTGGCTTACCAATGATTTGTTACTGGTCATTTGAAAAGAAGCTCAAACCTAGAGCCAAACTAATAGTATGTGACCTCTACTATAGAACTGTCAGATATACTTAGAGCCATTGTTTAAAATTTTATAACATTATGATAAAATCAATGGTCATGCTATCATAGCCATACATAATTTATCAGCAGTTGTATTTTTCAGCTCATGATTGTTCATAGAAATTGGGGTGGGAAGAATGGGGAATAACAATTACAGATTTTGCAACTTTGACAACTGCTCTTGCAGATACTTGTTTCCAAGATTTAATATTGGCTGAATGAATTGGATTGCTAGCCTCAGGCATTATGAAACCATCCCTAGAAATATGAAACATTGATTGAGAATGTAGGGTTGTATAATGCTCTGTAAAGCTTTTTGGGCCTGCGCTAACAGACTTACAATGTAATACTTGGTAAATTGTTTCCGAATGCATTTTTATCTTGTCCTCCCAAATTGCCTAGTTTTGAGAACATATGAAGATCTCTGTGTTTTTTGTTTTTTTCTAACTGCAAAACAAATATTTCTCCCCCACAGTTCGTTTTGCTTCAGGAGAAGCTCACAATTAATTTTAAACACACATAGTTATTCACAGGAAGCACAATCCCATAGATGAGCAGGCCACTATTGTTTTCTGACTGCATCCATATATGAGTTCCTTCTGCAATATTTTTGCTCGCTACTTCAGGATGGGGAATTTATGGCCTTCAGATGCTGCTGAACTCTGAACAGCAGGATCATAGTGAGAAATGTTGTAAGCTCTGGTGTAACATTCCCAGAAGGCAGCTTATTTTTCCATTCCTTTCCAGAGTCTCTCAATAAGCCAAACTCCCATTTTATCTCACACAGTATATTACAAAGAACTAAGCAAAAAGACTGGTCAAGAAAAGAAGAAGAAATGCATTTCTTGCATCTTTAAAATGTAACTCCATTAGAAAGTTTCTAAGATGAAGGTCTCCTTGAAAGTGGCTCCTATTGGTGTAGCTGAATCTTATGTAAGTTGTTCATCTAACCCTTTCTCATAGAAGTATCCCCTGGTACTTCACAATTTAGAAAATACAGTAACCATGATTCATTACTACAATATTAAATGTGACAAACTATAACCCAGAAAATAATGTCAACAGTAGCCATGAGTAAGGCAGAAGTTCAGTCGTGAGACAGCAAATGCCAATGTGAACAGAGAGAGTTTTCCCCCTGTGTCTGCCTTGTAAAAAAAATGGCACATGCTTTTTTCTCAGGAGATGAGGTTCTGGACAATGAGCCCTGCAAGAGATCACTCTGTTTTCCTGATTGATGTTAAATGAATATTTGCCAAATGTGGCATTTGCTGGCATCTGTATAGACTCACTCTTGTATTTTGTACTAGTTGCAACTTCCAGATCAAGACAGACTACATTATAGTACTTAGTGTGTGTGATTATCAGATCCCGGAACATTTGTAGCTAGTGTATTAACCAAAGATGATAAAATTGCAAAACACATTTCAATCAGTGCATAACCAGAAGCACATTGTGCTAAGTTCAATGAGATTTATTCCCTAATAAATATTTACAGAGGAGTATATAATTTTGGGGATTCTCAAAAATTTCACAAAGATATCTTTAGATAGATGATAGATAGATAGACAATCCCAAAGATCATAGATCTGAAAACTGAAAAATTAAGGGATAATTTGGCCATACTAGTTCCATGGTTAGTGAAATACTGGTGCCATACCAAAAAAAGGAAAAAAAATGGACAGCAATTAGAAAATCTGTGAATTGGTAAAATGTTCATCTATCAATTGCAAAAAGCCATAGTGCGTATACTATGCTGATACTTTATGACATCTTGGGCTCTTGGTTAGAACTTGTTGTGTAGGCATATTTCAAAACTTCCGGAGCATCACTTGAAAACCATCGGCATTGACAAAATCACCATCAGTCAATTGCAAAAGAGAACTTCACTTAGGAACAGATTATATCCTGTGACAATACCTTTAATACTATCAAACAATATCTTCCTATTCCAAGTCCTTGGGAAGCACTTGATAGGTGGATCAAAATGCTGGCTGTGTAGCCAATGATAATAATACTGAACTAAGGTAATTCTGGTTAAATAATATTGTCAAAAAGTAGAACTGAAATGAATGATATTATAACAAAAAAAAAAGTCCCTTCTCATCCCTATGGGTCACAGGTGGGTTCCTCCCGTTCAGACCGGTTCGCCCAAACCGGTAGCAACCCGCTGGTGACATCATGGAACCGGATCAGTCGGTGCCAGTCCGTGGAGACCACCATCTTTTTTTGAATTTTTATTTATTTTTATTTATTTAGGGGGGGGGATTTTTTTCAGGTTTTTTTTCTTCTGCACATGCGCAGAAGCCAAGTTTCCGACACTGCGCATGTGTCAACATCTTGTTTTTGGCCTTTTTTGGGGGGGATTTTTTTCTGATTTTTTGCTTTTGTCCATGCGTGCGCGCGCAAAGCGCATATGCGGCCACACAGCGCAGAAAGAAGTGAACCATCAGCGAGGTAAATTAGAACCCACCTATAGGTGAAATTCCTCAATCTCAGATCCTCTACCAGAGGTCTGGGAGTTTGAAGGTTCTGCACAGTATCAGCTGCTCATAGCACTGCATTCTTTTGAACAGAAATCTCCAATGTTGTTCCTGGAATCTGTTTGAGCCACCCTCCCAGCTTAGGAATCACAGCCCTGAGTACTCCTACCACCACTGGGACTACTTGGCCTTTACTTTCCACATCGTCTCCAATTCCTCTTTCAGGCTTTGGTACTTTTCCAGTTTCTCATACTGTTTCCTCCTGATGTTGCTCTCACTCGGCATTGCTACATCTATCACCATTGCTATTTACTGATCCTTGTGTATTACCACAAACTCTAGGTGATTGGCCTGTCTGTCTGGCTCTGGAAGTCCCATAGATTTTAGCGTTTTTATTCTCCATGACCTTTTATGAGATCTTCCAACTAGACTTAGAAGCGTCAAGTGCATATTCTATAGAGTTCCTGTGTAAAATGCCAGGTACTTAGTTGTGCCATTTAGTGTATGCTGATCCTGCCTGCATCTTACACTCAAGGAATGGGGATCTATAGATACAATAATTCAGTAAGTAAGTAAATACTTACAATAGAATGATTAATCTTGAATTATGGAATTTTTGTGTGAAAATAGTTGAGAGTGATTTGTGAATGCAATAACAATGTTGGAAGTAAAGCATACATTAAAGTAAATTAATGTTTCACAAATAGTTCAACTATGAGCACGGAATAAAAGAATGATGTGTGATGTTTGTTTATGGAGACATGTTTAAAGAATGCTCATGTAAACATTAGAGATAAGTTTGTTGAGGATATGAACTTGAGTTACTTTTGTATGCAGATAAGGCTGCATGGTTGACTAAAAATGCTACTCATATGCAGAAAATGTTATGTATGATATAAGAAGGAGCATGGATCTGAAAATTATTGTTCAAATTATATGATAATTTGAAAGAGAAAATGATTAAATATAAATGTTTACATAAATGCCCAAAACCAAGAGCAAACAGATGAATTTAATTACTTTGATCAAATGTTTACTAAAAGAGAGGATAATGGATGGAAAAATCTTAAGATATGCAAATGCTGACAGAAAGATAATGTGTAGTCTATAATATGTTGCACAGAATGGATGCTTGTTGTAAGAAGTAAAAATGGCTAGGTATATGAGTGTGCTTCTCCCTCTGTTGCTATATGAATGTGTATATGGGTGGTCAGAAGATACCTAAAATTAAGCTTAATACAGTGATAATGAGGTGTGAAGTAAATAATTAAAGATAGAATCAAAAGCATGATATGATGCTAAATTAAGGTGGATACAAAACTCAATGTCTGATACAAAGAAGAACATCGAAGTGTTTTGTCATTTCTAAATTGTTATAATGAAATAATATTCCATTTACTTTTCAATATCTTATAACAATTGAGAAATTAGGAATTAAGATGGAAAAGACTGCTTTTAAAGGGTTATAACTAGGAAGGAGAATAAGAATATTTTGGGGTAAGGGAAAATGTTTAAATGTTAGAAAAGAAATAGGAGGTAAATAGAATAGAGAAAAATAGAGAAAAAGAATATTATAGCAGAAATGGAAATATATAAAATTGTGTTTGGGGATGTTCTAAGCTGTAAAATCTTTGACTCAATCAATACTCTGTTCAGAGAAAATACATTATTTGTATGTCTGTATGTGTGTTAAAAATATTTTTTTAAAGTGTTTTGTCATTTAAGCATAATGAGAATCAAATTAGATGTATAAATGAAGACTAGGATGGGAAGAAGTTATTTGTATGTTTGATTATGAAAAGACAATATGTCAATTAGTATATGGATCTTCCTTCCTTCCTTCCTTCCTTCCTTCCTTCCTTCCTTCCTTCCTTCCTTCCTTCCTTCCTTCCTTCCTTCTTGACATTAGAAATTAAGTGAAAAGTAGCTAAATATTTTTTTAAAATCATACAAAATGTATGATTGTCTTGAATGGAATCACATACAGTACTAATCCATTGTTGTTTTTTTAAAAAAATAGGGCTTATTGAATAAAGCACAATGGCTGCCTTTAAACAATGGTTGAAGTCAACCCATGAATCATTGGGTCATTATTTTAAAGATAATTCCTTTCCTAAACAGACAATAAATCACCATGGGTGGGGTAAAAAAAATCAATTTTCGGTTTCCTGACTACTTCCCCTTTGGCTTTGTTTGTTGGAATTTGGCAGGCACATCAGAAATCACAACTGCAGTGGGCATAGGTTTGCCAATGTAACTGGTTTAGAAATCTCAATGCCAGAGGAGTAATGGGTCCTGATTTTGGACTCATTCTTTAAGTTAGCCAATTTGAAGTACCTTGGTTTAAAAAATGTTGTCCTGGGATGCACTATTTATCCCAATTGAAAATTACAGGAGATTCTTAGTAACATAAAGATATTGATCCAAAAAACCTACTTGATGGATTAATATAATATGTTTTGTTTATATTCATAGGAATCATAGTTTGGAAGAAACATGGCCTCAGTCCAAAGTGAGAAAATCTTATTGTTAACAGATTTGATGAAAAAGTCAAACTTTTATCCCTCTTTCATAGCACACCAGTTTAAGGGGTAGGAGAAGCCTTGGTCACAAAATGGAAATATTTACTTCATTTTGCAAGAGTGGGCAACATCCAAATGAATACATTTTACATAACCAGACTCATTTGGTTTCATAGTTAAATGAAACAGTTGTTAAATAGGCTGTTCTTTTTAAGACAGCAGGACACTCTCGGTACTATTTGTTTGCAAACAATTTCCATTTTATTGCAAAATACTTCCCCAGTACTTCTATTCTGAACTACCACTCCCCAGAAGTCCACATCTGTAAATTGTATTGATTTCAGTGAAAATGTGTACTTTTCCTCAACTACATATTTTTACCCTTTGTAACTAGGGTAATCTTAAAGTTAAGATTTAATTAAATCAAATTTGTGTAAACTTGGCTGCATTGATTTTTCTAGATCAGAAAATTTACATATTATATTCCATGATTCATAGGGTACAGGAAAGCCTTTTTTGTGTGGATTCAAAATGATTTTCCTGATTCACATATTATCCCCAAAGTATCCATACTGAAACAATGTGCTCCAGATGAGGGCGAATAAATATTTGAATGTACAATCAAAAGCAATTTGGGGATAAAAAAATATGAGATCTTTTGTTGGAGACTCAAATCCAATGCATTTCAATCAAGAGGAACAGCTTCCTTCCTTTTTCCCAGGGTCTGATTGCTTATAGTAATGGTTTTGTAGCTCTCTGACCCTCCCACTGACCAAAGAGTTTGCGATATTGCTGCCTGCGGAGAGCTCATTAGCTGCATGCCGTGTTCAAGCAGGAAAGCTGGATGACTTGAGGAGAGCTAAGCAGGCTATTTGTTTGGTAGCAAACAATGGGCTCTGTTTAATCAGCTACTACATAGGAGGAGTAAAAGACTGATTATAAATGCATTCAGGGCTCTAAATCGTTTAATTAATGGTTTCACCATTCAAATATTGCAGAAGCTTGGAGTACTGGGGCAAAGGGACAGATGAAAAAGTATGTTCATAGTGGAATGAGGAAGGCGTAAAAACATAGTGTTCCTTTAGGCTGAGAGGTCAGGCATGCCCTGGATAAGAAAGGAATATGTCAGAAAACATATGCCAATATCAGATCAAAGGTGGAAAAGTGCATCCATTTTAGATGCCAGAATTATCAGGTAGGCAAGTTGATACAGGGTTTTTTTCTTCTTCTTTCATACGCAAAGCAGAATCCTGCTACCTGGTTCTATTTGGACCTTGAAGGAATGTCATAAATCTAGGAGACTGTACAGTAGACTATTCAGAGCATTTTGAGTGGGATCAGCCCCGAGAAAGGAGACATAGAGAGAATAAGGGAAGCCATTTAAAAACCAAACAAAAGCACACAGAATGAGACCCAAATAAATAGATATAAGTAATCAAAGTAATGAGTGAATGAAGAAGGAAACATAATTTATCAGTGAATGCTTAAATAGGCATTGGGTTTCAATAACAAAATAAATAGAAATACAAATTGGAGAAAAACCTTGCACCCTTGTTTCTAAACGTTTTTCCGCTTTCCATGTAGACATTGGAATGCATTGTTTATGTACTTCTTTCAAAAAGAAAAAAAAAACCATTAAAACGATTCTGTACAGCTCGGGTTGACAATTAAACCATAAACAGGTGTTGAGCTGATGCACCTGCCTGTTGAGAATGAAAGCTTTTGCTTGGAAGAGTTTGGAGCTGAAAATAGTTTCCTGTGGACTGAACTCTTGTGATGCACTTCAGTCCTAGCTGGTAGCATTTTCTCCTAGTGCTTAATAACATAGTTCTAGGGACCTCTAAAGACAAGATTGACAAAGTCATTTTAGAGCAGCCAGCCTATGTTTAGCAATGTCACCTTGGTCCTTTTCGTGCTTGCTTCTCTTAAAGGGGAGAAGAAACAAATTGTGCCAATCAGAGCACAAAGACAGTGAGAAATGGCAAAAAAGAGAAGGAGAATTAGCAGAGCTTGACTGGACTTTTTAGAGGAGGAATGCAAAAAGTGCATCGGGGGCAACTTGTAGTGCACCAACTTCCCTTTTATATTATGTTGGAATTCTCCCTAGAGCTCTGCTTGATTCTTGATGTCTTTCTGGGCATGTGTATGCTGTTTTCTTGGCAACAGTAAAGAAATCGTTTGTCACAGTTTCCTACTGGGAGTTTTATAAAAGTCCTCAGAGATTCCCTGATGATCTCCTATCTCAGTACTAACAAGGATTGTTTCTGCATATTATTTTTTTAAAAATTAGCCAACTGCTCCCATCTACTGGTTTCACACTTAATAACAAATTTTGTCCAGCCTTCCATTTCAGTTTGGATTTTATACACTGAATTCTTCCTTTTATTAGTTGTCCAGTTCTAAGCTTGCTCCAAAACCATTTACAGTCTCCTCTCCCACTTTTTTATAGGAGAGAAGAGCAACAAAGATGATTAGGGGACTGGAGGCTAAAGCATATAAAGATTGGTTGCTGGAATTGGGTATGTCTAGTGAAAAGACATAGTGAAAGAATGATGCAGTAAAAGTGCTACACCCAATTTGCCAGCAAATTTGGAAAACTCAACAGTGGCCACAGGATTGGAAAAGGTCAATTTACAGTACATTCCAATTCCAAAGGAGGGCAATACCAAAGAATATTCAAACTACCGCACCATTGCACTCATTTCACATGCTAGCAAAATTATGCTCAAAATCTTACAAGCTAGGCTCCAGCAGTATGTGGATCGAGAACTACCAGAAGTACAGGCAGGATTTCGAAGAGGCAGAGAAACTAGAGATCAAATTGCTAACATACGCTGGATCATGGAGAAAGCAAGGGAGTTCTAGAAAAACATCTACTTCTGCTTCATTTACTATGCTACAGCTTTTGTTTGTGTGGATCACAACAAATTGTGGCAAGTTCTTAAAGAGATGGGAGTACCAGACCATCTTATTTGTCTCTTGAGAAACCTATATGCTGGTCAAGAAGCAACAGTGAGAACTGGACATGGAACCACTGATTGGTTCAAAATTGGGAAAGGAGTTTGGCAAGGCTGTATACTGTTGCCCTGCAGAGCACATCATGAGAAAGGCGGGGCTAGATGAATCACAAGTTGGAATTAGATTGCCGGGAGAAATATCAACAACCTCATATATTCAGATTTTATTTATTTATTTATTTATTTATTTATTTATTTATTTATTTATTTATTTATTTATTTATTTATTTATTTATTTATTTATTTATTTATTTATTTATTTATTAGCGCTCTTATAGGCCGCCCAATCCCGTAGGACTCAGGGCGGCGTACAACATGGTAAAGTGGTAAAGATACCACTTTAATGGCAGGAAGAGGAACTAAAGAGGAACTAAAGAGCCTCTTGATGTGGGTGAAGGAGGAGAGTGCAAAGGTTGGCTTGAAACTCAACATTAAGAAAACTAAGATCATCGCATCTGGCCCTCTCAATTCCTGGCAAATAGATAGGGAAGAAATGGAGGTAGTGACAGATTTTATTTTCCTGGGCTCCAAGATCACAGCAGATGGGGACTATAGCCAAGAAATTAAAAGATGCTTGCTCCTGGGGAGGAAAGCTATGGCAAATCTAGACAGCATACTAAAAAGCAGATACATCACCTTGCCAATAAAACTGGGTATAGTCAAGGCTATGGTTTTCCCAGTTGCAATGTATGGCTGTGAAAGTTGGACCATAAGGAAGGCTGAGCAGCAAAGAATTGAGGCCTTTGAACTATTGTGCTGGAGAAGACTCCTGCGAGTCCCTTGGACTGCAAGGTGATCAAACTGGTCAGTCCTAGAGGAGATCAAAACTGACTGCTCTTCAGAATGCCAGATCCTGAAGATGAAACTCAAATACTTTGGCCACCTAATATAGCACTTAATAGCACTTTACTTATATACCGCTTCATAGTGCTTTACAGCCGTCTCTAAGCGGTTTACAGAGTTCAGCATATTGCCCCCAACAATCTGGGTCCTCATTTTACCGACCTCGGAAGGATGGAAGGCTGAGTCAACCTTGAGCCTAGTGAGATTTGAACAGCTGAACTGCTGAACTAGCAGTCAGCCTGCAATCGCAGCATTTAACCACTGCACCACTTCAGCTCTATGAAGGAAGGACTAACTGGAGAAGAGCCTCATGCTGGGAACGATTGAGGGCAAAAGAAGAAGGGGATGACAGAGAATGAGGTGGCTGGATGGAGTCACTGAAGCAGTCGGTGTGAGCTTAAATGGACTCTGGGGGATGGCAGAGGACAGGAAGGTCTGGAGGAACGTTGTCCATGGGGACGCGATGGGTTGGACACAACTTCACGACTAACAACAAGTGAAAAGAAGGACTAGGGGTGACATGATAGCAGTGTTCCAATATCTCAGGGGTTGCCACAAAGAAGAGGGAGTGAAGCTATTCTCCAAAGCTCCTGAAGACAGGACAAGACGCAATGGATGGAAACTAATCAAGGAGAGAAGCAACTTAGAACTAAGCAGAAAATTCCTGACAATTAGAACAATTAATCAGTGGAACAACTGGCCTCCAGAAGTTGTGAATGCTCCAACATTGGAAGTTTTTAAGAAGATGTTGGATAACCATTTGTCTTAAATGGTATAGAGTTTCCTGCCTGAGGAGGGGGTTGGACTAGGAAACCTCCAAGGTCCCTTCGAACTCTGTCATTCTATTCTATTCTTTCATTAATTCCCTTGGAGGGTGGAATGGGATTGCATTTTGTAAACCAAATTTGTGCTTGGATTTGTCTACATTTTTTAAAAAAATTCTAATTCACCTAAGTCCTTCCTAAAATAAAACAGAGCTGTATACTATTAATCTTTTAGACAAACATAGACTAAAAAAAAATCCTAGTCATTATCTTGATGTGACTATTCTATGCAGGGGATGCTTACACTTAGAAATATTCAGGAATATTGTTTGAAGAATGACTAAGAGCAGAAGCCTACAACATTTTTTTTGCATAATGCCTTCTTTTGTAATCCTATAAGGGACAGGAAAATTTTTCTGAATTTTTGGTATGCCCATCCTTCCTCTAAAAATGATCCTTATATGGATTTCTACATATGGTACCTGATTTTATTTCAGTATAGGTAGTTATCCTCAATATGCAACATATTACCCATCTCTTCCCTATTACATTAAATATTGCCTTTATCCATTAAACATTGATAATGTTGTACTACATACTAATGTAGAACATACATTGAGCCTCTTCTGCTGTGGCCTAGAGGTGGAGCTCTCGCCTCACAATCAGGAGGTTGTGAGTTTGAGCCTAGGTAGAGGCAGATGTAGGGTCTCCTGCTTGGGTAGGAGGTTGGACTAGTTGACCTGCAAGGTCCCTTCCCCACTCTGTTAATCTGTTAATACATGCTTGGTGCACCCTGCTGCAGAAGATTCAGATGAGTGTATTAGAGAGAGAAAAAGAACAAACTCTTCAATGTTTATAGATTTCAGGACCTTTGTGTTTTGCTTTGATTACATAAATCAGTGTCTGGCTTTCCTTTTTCACTTTGATGAGACCAGCTGACAAGACTAGATAGATATTTAATTCAAAGGCCAAGCTTTTCCACAAAGTCATCCTTCCTAAAGGGGAAAACAATGCCACACTAGTACCATTTTATCATTTGCCTATTGGCTCTGTAGTTTATTTCAGCCAATTAAAATAACAATTACTGTTAGTGACACTAATAGAAACACTCTTCTGCTAGTTAGTTTCACATTCCTGATGCTGTGATTAAAGCCCTAGAACTTCAAATTACTGTATTGTACTGCCGTGTTTCCCTGAAAATAAGACTTATTTTCTTTGGACCCCTGAAATATGGCCTTGGCCTTATTGTTGGGGGGGGCTTATTATTTTGGGGGTATAGTAGGCAGCGAGCGTGGGACTGTATGTCCCATCGCCGCCGCCTCCCCTCCCTGTTCTTGGTGCCAACCGAGCGGCTAGCCCGCCACCACTGCCTCGTGGAGCAGGATTCTGCAAGGCTTGTTGTGCCGTTGCATGCATGTAGCTCCATCGCGTTCCTCGGCGTTCTGTCCAGATAAGCCCATTGTAAAAGAAAACTTCTCGTGAGTTTGAGAAGTTTGATTGAACTCGTGAGAAGTTTTCTTTTACAATGGGCTTCTCTGGACAGAATGCCAAGGAACACGATGGAGCTACAAGTGTCAGGTAGGACGCGTGTTTCACGGTGGGGCACAATTTGGGGATGTCAGGTGGCAGGTGAGGGTGGGGTGGGTTGCAAGACGTGCATCCTATCTGGGACTTGTAGCTCCATCGCATTTCTCAGAGAGAAAGAAAGAGAGAGAGAAAGAGAGAGGTGGGTGCACGCACACCCCGCAGGACTGGCTCGGCTCCTCTGGGCTCTGCCTCCGGTGGCATTTTGAAACATGTTCCTGCCGCCAGAGGCAGAGCCCAGAGGAGCTGAGCCAGTCCCATGGGGTGTGTGCGCACCCGTCCCCCTCTCTCTGTGTCTGTCTCTGTCTCTGTCTCTGTCTCTGTCTCTCTCTCTCTCTCTCTCTCTCTCTTTCTCTCTCTCCCTCCCTCCCTCCCTCCCAGCTGGGAGCCGCTCTTTTTGCAGTGGGCACTCTTTTGGCTGGGAGAGAGAAAGAGAGAGAGCAAGTGAGAGGCGGGAGCATGCACACTCCGTGGGACTGGCTCGGCTTCTCTGGGCTCTGCCTCCAGCACACTTTGAAACGCACTCCTGCCTCTGAAGAGGCGGTGAGGCAGGGATCAAGGCCCGCCTCCTCTTTTTATTTATTTATTTATTTATTTTGTCAAGTATGTGTTGGTAATATACATAGATGTAACATTGTTTATATACATAAGATTGGTACTGATAAGAGGGAACATTAGGACAGGGACGGTAGGCACGCTAATGCACTTATGCATGCCCCTTACTGACCTCTTAGGAATCGGGTGAGGTCAACAGTGGACAGTCTTAGGGTAAAGTTTTGGGGGTTTGGTTACGAAACCACAGAGTCAGGTAGTGAGTTCCAGGCATTTACCACTCTGTTGCTAAAGTCATATTTTCTACAGAAAAGTTTGGAGCGGTTCACTTTGAATTTGTATTTGTTATGTGCTCGTGTATTGTTGTGATTGAAGCTGAAGTAGTCATTGACAGGAAGGATGTTGTAGCAGATAATTTTATGAGTATGCTTAGGTCGTGCCGAAGGCCATGTAGTTCTAAGCTTTCTAAGCCTAGGATTTCAAGTCTAGTTGAAGTTAACTCTTCCTCGCAGGCAGGAGCACGTTTCAAAATGCTGCCAGAGGCAGAGCCCAGAGGAACCGAGCCAGTCCCATGGGGTGTGCGCGCACCTGTCTCTCGCTTGCTCTCTTTCTCTCTCTCTCTATCTCCCAGCCAAAAGAGTGCCCGCCGCAAAAAGAGCAGCTCCCGTCATGTCCCCCCTTTCCCTGGAAAGTAGTTGGGGGGCTTATTTTGGGGGGAGCTTATTTCAGCGCATGCGCTGAAAAGCCTGATTGGCCTTATTATGGGGCATGTATTATTTTCAGGAAAACATTTTGAAATTTCTGAATTTCAAAGCAATTCAGAAAAAATCTTGATAATAAATGAGTGCTTTTCACTTTGACATTAATTCAGTTTTTAAGTTTCTAAATGGTCTTATTGACAGGCAAAATAATGCTCATATAGAAGTTATTAAATAAGAAACAATGGTTTTACTGGTAATAGAATTATATTCTGACTTATTATCCAAAACTGTACTTATGCTTCTTTACTATTCTTTTACCTTTTATCTGCTAAGAATATTACTATGTACTATGCAATACTGATGTATCCTGTTTTATGCCATTAGTATTAACATCAATAAGATTCCTGCTGGATAAGTGTGGAAGTCCTTCTAGTCCATTGTCTATCACACAATTCTCAAACTGGTATTTTGGCCAGTGTTCATTTTCCCTAACCCAGGCTCTGTGAATAGTTTTTGTTGAAATCAATTGTGACTAGCATTGGACTTGAAAAGCTGTTGACCAGTTCTAGTTGGTTAATTAATAAGTCGGACTTGTATTTCTGGAGACTGTATGGACAGATTTAGTCTTCCACGCTTTGAAAATGAAAACTTGGAAGGTCTTGTGAAATCTTGTATGTATCATGCCATATTGTATTTTTGTTTTTTTATCTAAGACCAGTAAAATGGAGATCGTGTTAAAGGGGTGAATAAGCTCACCAAAAGTTGATGTCCAATAAAATAAACTTTAGTCCAGGTGTGAATGGTTTTCTACCTGGGTGCTACATCTTGGCAGAGCTTCACTAAATTGGAAGGAATATATGTGTGCTTTGGTGATGCTACTTGATTTCTTACTTTTTTTTTCTTCAAGCATCTTTTGTCTTTAAGAAAATGTCATTTTCATAGTATTTAATATCTTGCAACAAACTAGGCCAATTATATCTGGACAGACAGAAACCAAGATAGCTTGGTTTCAGTGATCCATGCAGGTTAGTATGAAGTTTTATTTGACTCTAATTTGGAATCTGCAAGAAATTCAGATTTTCACTATGAAGTCCAATGAGCTTGTCATCTGATAAGCTGACAGTCTGGGTTCAAGACTCGAGAACCACGCAATAGGGTGAACTCCTGTTAATTGCTCCAGCTTCTGCTCACCTGGCAGTTTGAAAGCATGCAAATGCGAGTATATAAATAGGTACTACTTCAGTGAGAAGGTAACAGCATTTTGTGTGTCTCGGCATATAGTCATGCTGGCCAGTAAGAGACTGCTGTGTGATGTTCACTAGCTTAGCAGGTTATAAATGAATAAAAACAATACCAATCCAAAAAGAAGAAGAATAAAATAATAATAAGAAATATTTTTCCCATCTTCTTTTTAAAATAATTTTGAATAGTCCTAAATCTCTCCTGGATTTTTGTTTTTAATTTTTTTTCTTACAAACATGTAGGTTCTACTATATGATAAAGTAGAACACATTCTAAGGAGGAACAATTTGGAGAGAATACATAGAAAAATAGTAGTTTCTTGCATAATTGGATTGGTTGCATAGAAGTGACAGGAGATTATTAGAGAGCATTCCTCTGGCAACACCCAGAGGCTGCCTGAGAGAAACAAGAAGTCAATGTCTTCCCTTTTCCTGCAAATCCTAACTGTTTGAGAATGGCACTAGGTTAAAATAAAGTAGCATGCATTCCAGTTAATATGCATTTCATGTAGGAAAAAAATAACAATGACAGAATGAATGGTTTAGGGATGGTTTAGCAACAGCATCCAGAGATTCAAGAAATAATAAATTAATATAGAAAAGAGGGTCTGAAAGTGAGGTGACCCATGAGCGGCGCACAAACTGTGATGGACTGGTTTTTGCTATTGAAATGTTCTGCTTTGTGAACTGCACTGCTTACCAGTCATCTTCCAAGCGCAATTCAAAAGCTTAATTATTTCATGTAATGCCTTACATGATTTTGCTGCCATTAACATGATCGCCAACGTCTGATGACGGATATGACACAAGAAGAAGAAGAATGCCTTACATGGAATTGCGCCTGTATATGTGAAGGACCATCTTCCTTCCACTGTTTCTGTCCATCCAGTAAGATCCATAAAATTGGGCCAGCTTTGAGTGCTGCCAACCAAAAACTGTATTTTTGGTGGGATCCAACAGGGGGACTTGTTTATCGCAGCACCTAACCCCTGGAATGTCATCATTCTGGAAACCCACAGCCCTAGTACACACTTTCAAGCGAGGCCTTGTTTCTGTGGTTGCTGCCATTTTAATTTGGTCCTACTGTACCAGCTCTTTTCACTTCATTACTAAGGTGACCAGATTTTAACATTGGTAAAGCGGGACACCATTGACTGGGGAGGGTGTTTCTTGATTAAAAATTTGGTCTATATGGAGCAACAAAATTTTTCATAGAACGCAAAAATAGTATTGTAATATATTTTTTTAAATTTCAACATAAGTACAATTTACAAATATAATTATGTATAGTATTATTTTATTCAAGCATGCTAAAATTGTGGGGGGGGAAATGTTTGGGAAAAGTTTTTTTTAAGATTTAAAAGATGTGGTTTTTGAATAATAGTATCGAGGCTGATAGCACAGGGGAAAGTTTCAATTCGCCTTTTTTTGAAGAAAACTTTTTTTCCTGAAAACTTGTCACAACGTGTTTTGTAGTTTACTATGTGAAAACTGAGCACGATCCTGTGTTTCACTTGGAAATAAATGATTTCGATTCCCCCCCGCCCCATCCCCAACCCTAACCCTGAATTTAGACAAGTCTATTTAGAACGTACCCTTGGCCTTTAAATAAAAAAAGGAACGACATGTATTGTTACAGCAGGAGGGCAGGAATAAGACCATGGGAGGCGTCTTATATTTTAATTAATTCTGAAAAGCTAGACTTTTGGTGGTGAGTTGCAATCTCTTCAGAACAGGAGAATATGTACACATTTTGCTTTTGGGTCGGGTGACTTCAGCGTTTCCCCTTAGAAACCTCTACATGTGTGTTGCATGTGTATAAACAAACATTTATCTCTTCAAAGAGAACTTCCGGTTTCTGCATTCAAGGCAGGGAGTCGCTTTTTTGCTGCCCACTCCCTGCTCTAAAGAAGCTTCCCTTCAGCGAGAGAAGCCCGGCTTTATGCATCGGCTCTGCTTTGGAGGGCGAGCGGCACCAGCTGCTTGTAGAGCGAGGAGGAGGGGCTTGAGCAGGCCCAATTTCTTTCCCTATCCTGTTCGGTGGCTGGAGTGAACTAAGATGAAAATTGGAACTTTTTAAAAATGCTGCAGGACGCAGGACAAATTGTTACAAATCGGGACTGTCCCGCCAAAAGCGGGACGTCTGGTCATCTTATTCATTACTAAATTACTTAATATCTAACATAAGCTTTCTTTGGCCAACATTTGAATGTTCCTTTAACAATAAATATAATTTCAGGGGTGAATTGTTTTCAACTGCAACCACCATCGATTGCATCTATTTTTATGTATGAGCCCATGAGAGATTAAGTCTGCTACATCAGAGGTGGGATCCTACCTCTGATTGCCGGTGCGGTTAATTGCTGACTTCGCGGCAGAGCCGAAGACTCTGCTCGAGCCTGCTCCCGTTCGCGGAGCGGGAGCCTTTCCCGGGCGCTTTCCCCGCCCGCATGGATGCCGCCAATGGTGTTCTTTTGCCCTCCGCGCATGGCCCCATGCGTAGAGGGCAAAAGAACGCCATTGGCGGCATCCATGCAGGCGCGGAAAGCGCCCGGGAAAGGCTCCCGCTCCGCGAACGGGAGCAGGCTCGAGCAGAGTCTTCGGCTCTGCCGCGAAGTCAGCAATTAACCGCACCGGCAATCAGAGGTAGGATCCCACCTCTGTGCTACATAAAAGCTGCAGTAAACATTATGGGAATAGAAAATTATAAATGGTCTTTCTTAAAATTTGATGATGTCACCCATGTTATTAGTTTTAAACTTTCCAAAGAATATGTACATAACGTACAAGAAGAAATAAATCACATTGCTGCCATTTTGTAAATGTGATCTGTGTAATTTTCTTTCATTCCTTTCTAAAGTCTAAAAGTCCTCAGTTTTCACAATTGCTAAGTTAGAAACCATAAAATATTTTCATCTGAAAAATATAGCTATCCTTTTACAATTACTGAAATATGTTTTGTTCAGAATACTGATTTTATTTTTTCTGTCCATTTTTCTTTTTTGTCCAAGCTATATTGTTCTTTGATTCACTAACTTCTGTTCTATGTTTCTATAACATCAAAGTATTTAGCCACATTTAAGCTAATTAAGAATTCATATGATAGTTGATTAAGCTTTTTTAACTTCTGTTTTATTAATTTATTTATTTATCTCATGTACGTTTCATTACTTTTCTGTTATAATGTAATGCATTTCTTTCTTGTTACATTTTTAGTGTATTTGGCCTCAGAATTTTGACAGAGCTTGAGGCTCAGCATATCTTAATAGACCTCTGGCATATCCCTTCCAGAATGCTGACAAATATACCTTAATTGTGCATTTCTCAAGATAGCATTTTCTCACCTCAGGATAGACTGAGCTACAACCAGATGTTTTGCTTTCATCAGTAGTATTAATGCACCTGTGCAAAGACCACATCAATTTATACAAATATGCACCTGTCAGTTCCTTCTAATTATATCCACAGATGGAAATTATCACTCCAATTTTAAATATCTGTTAATATCTGGTAAAATGTTTTAATGTTTTACATGCAGAGACATTCCTACTGCAAATTTTTGGAAAATGGAGCAAATAACTGAGAAGGAAAATAACTAAGTTTATGGAAACCATAATAGTTGGGTTCTGGCTTACAGAGAATGACAAATATAAAACAATTACAAACCAGCTTGATGTTTGACATTTTTACTTGGTCTGTGATTCATTTTTAGAAACATAAGTGAAATGGATCCGATTGGTTTGGCTAGGAATAATTATCAGTGAGGGTTGTACTTTTCTGAAAAACCAGCTACATTAGGGAAAATAAAAAACTTGTTAACATTGGTGGAATTTGAGAAGATGAGGTGGGTGTCTCCAATCTTCCATGAAATGTTGTGGCTCCTGTCTAGGTTATATTATTACCTTGATCTCTCCTGGTTAATTTATACCTAGACAATTGCATGGCACTGATACCCTACTGTTTGTTGTCAGTTTAATCTACCCTGCCTATTTTAAAGTAAGCAAGAAATGAAGTTTTCTTTTCAATTGTAGAAAAATTCAAGGGATAGAGAGAAATCATTTTACTTCTTAAAAACAGCTCCATGGATACAGAGTTTCAGTTTTCAGACACAAATTATACAACATTTTAAGTTACTCAAATTTATGAATTGGCTTATTCACCAAGTGAAATCCTAATGATTACTGTAACTTTTTGTGACAATGTTATAAATATATAACAACTGACTTTAGAATCATCAAGTTAATTTGGAAGATAGAAAAAAACATTCTCTCAAAAAAAAAAACCTTGAGAGTATAAAAGTTCCTTACATAGTGAACTCTGACAGTGTTTTGGCTATACGCTCATTCTTGTCCAGTTAGGATTCTAATTTAGCTAATCCATGTCTGGCAGTCTTCTATCAAATCGAGCTGAGGAATTAACTGAAGTTATGAAGGATCAGATCTGTGATTTACTACCAAATTCATATCAAAAGCTTAGGAGAAAAATAAATTTCTGTTGGAAGATTTCCATAATCATCTACTCTTCCTTTATATACAGTACATAGTGGATTAATTGTTTAAAGAAAACATCTAAAGTTGAGGATACTAATAATAGTAATAAAAAAATAAAAACTACAGTATAAATACTATATATAATATTAATGCTATAAAAGTTCTGAAGTGATTCTGACTGTAACTTATTTTTTAAGACAACTAAAAGTTAAAGGAAAATCAGTACAAAAGTACTAAAACAATATTGATCTAGAAAACTGATTACAATCTGAATGCTACTATGTATTTATCTTACAAAACAATTGTTACAATTTTAAATAGTCCCTCTTCTGAAATAGTAATAATGTGTCTTGTAATTGCCCCTGATTTTTGGCACAGAGGGCAACCAAAGAAATTTAGAGAATATAAATTCTGTCTACTGAAAATTCATTACAACTTTGAATATAGGAGCTGCAATCTTGTATTTTATGCTACAAAATTGTAATAATGGACAATCATTACAGATTTCCATGATATAAAATTTTCTGATTTTTCAATGTTTTTCTTTAACTTATATTGTGCGTGTGTGTATCACATCTACCCAACCCACAAGAGTGGGAAGGCAAGGAATGTTGTGGGTCCCATCCCCTAGGGAGATACACATGATGGGACCCAGAAGAAAGGCCTTCTCCGTGGTGGCTCCCTCTCTCTGGAACATCATTCCCCCAGATATTAGAATGGTCCCCACTCTTCCAGAAGGTGCTGAAGTCCGGGTTCTGCCAGCAGGCCTGGGGAACCCAGAGCAGGATGGGTACCATTAAATGGCTTGTATGAATATGTGTTGTTGCCTGGATGGGTACGGGTGGGGGGCTACTATTATATTAATTTATTGTTGTTTATTAATTTATTATTTTCTTTTATTATTTTTATTTTTATATGATGTTTTGATATTCATGTAAGCCACCTTGAGTCAGCATGAGCGAGTAGGTGGCAACATTTTCTAAACTAAATAAATAAATATTCTATAACCTGCACTATCTCTCATTATTGGACAGAAAAATACGGGAGGAGGAGGAGGAGGAGACATATTTGGGACAGCTGTATACAAATCAGTTTGTGTTTGGTTAAATGGCATTTTCAAAAACATAAAGCTAAGTTGTTTTGACACAAAGATAAAATATATTGATTATATGTAATAATATTTATTGCAATGGTTAAGAAGTAGGTCTTGGAGCAGGGAGACACAGTTTATGTTTCACGACCTTAGAACTTATTGAATATTATTTTTCACTTCAATGTTCTTCACTGAGAAATCCTAGTGAATTCCTCCTTGAGTTATAAAGCCAAAAAGTGATATGTCATCTCTCTCCATCTCCATCTCCATCTTATTATCTCTCTATTTCTGTATCTCTCTATCTCTCTATCTTGCTAGCTAGCTAGATATCTGTATAGAAAAAAAACAATGAATATATACCCTTGAAGAGTGTCCGGCGACTGCAATTGGTGCAAAATGCAGCTGCACGAGCTGTGGTGGGTGTAACTAGATGCACCCACGTAACACCGATCCTCCGCCAGCTGCATTGGCTGCCCATTAGTCTCCGGATCCAATTTAAGGTGTTGGTCGTTACCTTTAAAGCCCTACATGGCTCAGAGCCAGGTTACCTTCGGAACCGCATCCTGCCGCATACCTGCCCACAGAGTTGGCCTCCTCCAGGTCCCATCAACCAAACAATGTCGGTTGGCGGGCCCAAGGGGGAGGGCCTTCTCTGTGGGAGCTCCCTCCCTGTGGAACCAGCTTCCCCTGGAGATCAGGACCATCCCCACCCTACTGGCATTCCGTAAAGCAATAAAAACTTGGCTCTTCCGGCAGGCGGGGTATGAGTGAGAGTTCTTTTTAAAATATTGATAGTATTTTAACATGTTTTTTTTAAAATTGCTTTTATTGATTATATGTTTCTATACCTGTTGTTAGCCGCCCAGAGTCCCCCGGGAGTTGGGCAGCATAGAAATTTTAATAAATAAATAAATAAATAAATAAATAAATTAGCTATAGATGCATGTTAAACATTATATCTTGAGATAACCATCTAAATTATATTGTGAAATCAATAACAATATTATGGCTTCTTCTTTAGAATGTGCAGGCACATACCAAGTATTGGAAGGAACTAATTTAAGCCAGTTCCAGGATAGGCCTTGATTACCAGCTGGTTAGAAGATGCGGCAAAGATAGGAAGATTTTGCATCCTTATATCAATGCTCTCTAATACATTGCTTTTTGGATTTTCCCCACACTGCTTTCTAATATGTGAGGTAGGAGTATGGCATGATTTAATATGCGGGGGGAAAGAGGAGGTTTCTGAAGTTTTATTTTCATTGTCATTTTTTAAAATTATTTGGCTTGCACCATTCCTTTACATCCAACTGAATAAATCAGGCTACAGAATGTGAACCTGTCTACTCTGAACCTACGCAGCTAATTAGATTAGCAGGACTAACTGATAGGTGGTCCTTCTCTTCCATGTGGAATGCATCCATAAGCAATGTTGTTGGCTCTTAATCTCCCAGTATTTAGGAAGTTGGCTAAGCAAAATCTCCTCTTTTCTATCAAACTCCAAATTGTTATTTTATTTTTATTCAAATGTTAATGTATTAATTTTGCTTTATTTATATTCTGGCTTTTTTAAAGCTCTTTTAAACTTCTTGGAAAGGCAGATATTAATACAACCATGAATGCATTAATTAATCTGACAGTACCTGAGATGAATACCCAAGATTTTAGTGTAAGAAATGCTTTCTTGCATAGGAAAGGAATTACATAAACACTGTAAATGTAGCATTTCTGCTTGTCAAAATTATGAGACCCTTATGTTGGAAATGGAAGGGGAATTGGCAAGGATGCTTTAAAAAAAACCCTTGATTCTGACTTATTTTGTTATGGTTTTGCTCTGTATACTTCTGGAAAAGATCATTGCTATGGTGGTAGATATTTCCTAACCACAAAGAGACTGATCTCTTACAGAGGAGAACTGATCAGGGAATTAATGTTGAAGAGGAAAGGGGAAGTCAAGATGGGCTAATTAGACTTGTCCTGCTTCTAGCAAGCTGTCCTTATGTCTGAACCATCTGTTAGATAAATTAAAACACTTCCTTGCTATTGGCCTAGGTGCTGAAAACAAGTTGTGTTCCCAGAGATTGTAAATCTAACCAGTAGATAATTTCCATTTTGAACAATGTTTTTAGCCTGGTGATGTTATATTGGAACAGAGGCTTTGCTTTTTCACATGAACAGGTTTGAAAATATATTTTAAAAAAATTGATTTGTAAATGATTCATAGTGCAGCTCAGATTCATCTTGTACAACAATTGCATTCTTTCCCAGAAAGCAACTCTTTTCACAAACTCTCCTGCCTTAATCATATTGCATGTAACTGCACATACTGTCCTTAAAGATGACTTGGTAACTGTCCAGAATACAGCAGAGTGGACAGTTCTGGACACGACACAACATGCTTATGTGACATCTATGTTACATAGGTTGCACCGTTACGAGTAAACCTTCAAGTGTAATTCAAGTTACTGGTTGTCACTCTTCATGGCATAGGCCTGGTTTCTTGAAGGACTACCTTTCTGACATTTTTTCTGCCCATCTAATAAGAGCCAACAGACTTTGCATGGTATGAAACTCATCTTTAATATTTTTAGAGGAAGAGTATTTTTAGTAGAAGACTTTGTAGTAGAATAGAAAATGTAATGTAATGTAGCCCTTTAATAGAATATTATCCCTAACATGGATTGGCTCGTTGCGCCTGTGCTGGCACAGGAGGCATGCTGCAGGCCCTACAATCCAGAGTATTCTGGCTGGCGGGGTCCAGGAGAAGAGCCTTCTCTGCCATTGCACATGCCCTTTTGAATGTCTTAGCCCTTCACCCCTCCCACCCCGTGCCTGGAGTGAGGTCAGTTCCAACTCTCCTTACCATAAGAGCTTAAAGACCTGATTCTGCTAGTTGGCTTGGGGCTCCAATGGACCATTATTACATTGGGGTGGTTGATAGATTAACAACAGATCCCACCACCCTTTCTCATCATACTCCCTCCTAAAGATAGTAAGGGCAACCAATATATTCCCTTGAGGAGTTTATTTCATAAACAGAAAGTCCATTATGTTAGTATTTATTTATTTATTATGGTGTTCTTATATACCGCCCAACTCCCGAAGGACTCAGGGCGGCGTACAACAGTAGTTAGTTATGTTATGTTCGTCAAGGCAAAAAATAATAATAATCCCTGTATCTATGTTCAAAAAGGAGAATCAAACCATATGTCTTAAAGGATATCGCTGTCGAAAACTGAAGTGAGCTGGGCCAACCTTTGTAGGCATCATTAGTTTGGTAACTGGAACTGAAACTGTGCTAAATGGGATACTGCTCAAAAATGTTGCCTTGGGATTTATCATATCAGTCAACTATGCACACAGCTTTTATTCTTGGTAAGTCTTGACATATTGTGAGTATATGAAATAATCTGGTTTGTGGAGTTAGGATTTTCTACTACAATCATATTCTGTTTCATTTGTTCATGAAAATAATATTTCTCTGCTTCTACAAATGTCTCTTTGGATATATATTTGTTTACATGCACAGTTGTGATGTACAAATCCCCCTCAATCATCCATAATAGGAAAAAAAAACATCTGACTTCATTGGTATTCAGTTATTTGTGACAACTTTCTTATAGCATGTTATGTTCTCTTGTTTCAATAATTGTAAGATTCTGATTTTTTTTTAAAAAAATGATGCTGTCAGTATGGAAAAGAGAATATGCTTAGATAAGTTGTGGTACTTTTTATAAATTTCATTTTTGAAGTTGATATATGGAATTGAGATGAAGAGCTGACACCAGCTGAATCACTTGGAAAGAATATTCCTCCAGAAATAGATTTAATAGTGTCAGTGGGATAAAGGAAGCTGCTCTACATAATGCTTCAATTGCCACTTTTTAAAGGTACCAGGGACTAAAGAAGCATTTCTTTGACTGATATGATTGTAGAGTTGAATTCATTGGGCAGGACTATTGGGAATGTCATTGTCATTTTTAATTAGATAACATATGATATAAACAATATATGTGCTTCTGTGTGTTTGTGAGCAAAGTAAAATAATACACAAAAGCTTTTCCATATATTTTTATATAAAACAAACCTAATAAAATACTTAAATAAGTAAATAATTTAATATTAACAGTTCAGGTTTTGAGATGGTGGCATCTTCATTGAATGGTCATCCAAAGTTCAGCATTTTTTCATTTTTTCATCACTATGAAAATGATATTTTATGTGGAATCCTTGATGCTCATTGAGCTTGGCTGTTTTTCTCTTATAGTTTCTTCTATTGGTAGCACACATGAAGCATCAAACATTTCAGAAAGTACACCGATGGGAGATATTTGCATGTAGGGAAATGTCCACCAAAGCACAACTATTCTTTCTGCAACAATTCTTACAACAGCATGTCCTACCAACCAGTGTTGGATACAAACCTCCATAAACTTCACAGCTAGATAGCAATAGCACTTAGACTTATATCCGCTTCACAGTGCTTTACAGCCTCTCTAAGCAGTTTACAGAGTCAGCATATTCCCCCCAACAATCTGGGTCCTCATTTTACCCACCTCGGAAGGATGGAAGGCTGAGTCAACCTTGAGCCTGGTGAGATTCGATCTGCCAAACTGCTGGCAGCCGGTAATCAGCAGAAGTAGTCTGCAGTACTGCACTCTAACCACTGCGCCACCGCGGCTCATAGATAGAAAATAGCCCAACGATGTGAGTTTAAAAAAAAAAAGATCATGGAGGTACACTGCAGATTAAACAAATATTAGCACACCATTGATAATCTCAAAGAGCAACTCGGGGAAAAGGCAACCACATTCAAGCACCAAGAACTCCACAATTCAACTCTCCAACTATTATAATATTTTATGTTATAATATTAGGCTTGAATCATAGTGACTTCATCCATGAAATTTTCTTGGCAATAGCGTATTAGTGAGTTTCTGTTGTCTTCCTCCAAGATATTTTTTTTTCATTATGTAAGCTTAACCTACAGCTTTGGGATTCCCTCAAGTTTTCTCATGCACATATTAACCAACCCCAACTCTGCTTAGCTTCAGAGCCCATACACGGTTGCCCATGTTCTGCTGCTTGCTGGTACTTATTTTATAGATAATACTGAAAAAAAATATTATTGTGCTCATGATGATGATATGTAGACAATTAGTTACAATGAACTAATGATAGGCTGAACACAATCTTTAAGGTGTAAGAATTAAATTTAAGAACAGAATAATCAAAACAGGAATTATTAGTTTGATTTAAACTGAACTCAGCTGTTGCCATGTTATTCTTCTGATTCAAACCCAGAATATAAGTTGTGCTTGCAAAAGTTTTATCAAGATAGATCCTTTTATTCGGATGTTGGGTGAGTGACTTTTACCAGTGGCATCTACAGGAGAGTTCAAAGCAGGCAAGATGGCAGTTGCAAGAGTATGATTGAAACCTGCTCTTTAATGTGTGCATGTATGACTTTGACACACAGGTACAAAAGGGACAATGCTTGTTATGCTGAAGGATAGCAGTGTATGGATAGTATCTGCTTGAAAGAAGATGAAACAAAAATGGAAGGGATATACTGAAATCCTGTGCAAGAAAAATGACAGTATCTAAGGGTACCTTAGAAAAATATTCTCTACTTGCAAGAATCACTAGTGACACAAGATAAAATTAGATAAGCAATCTAATCTAGGCATTACTGGGCCACAGGGCTACAGGAATTGATGGATTTCTACAGAACTATGGCAAGTGATGAAAGAATCAATAAAGTTCCAACCAAACTATGCCAGCAAATCTGAAGAATGACCACTGCCAACAGATTGAAAGAAATCAGTCTAGACACCAATACCAAAGAGTGTCGGACTATTTCCTTAATTGAGCCAAGGTGGCGCAGTGGTTAGAGTGCAGCACTGCAAGCTACTTCAGCTGACTGCTAGCTGCAGTTCAGCGGTTGAAATTTCACCAGCTCAAGGTTGACTCAGCCTTCCATCCTTCCGAGGTGGGTAAAATGAGCACCCAGATTGTTGGGGGCAATATGCTGAACTCTGTAAACTGCTTAGAGAGGGCTGTAAAGCACTATGAAGCGGTATATTTATTTATTTATTTATTTATTTATTTATTTATTTATTTATTTATTTATTTATTTATTTATTTATTTATTTATTTATTTATTTATTTATTTATTTATTTATTTATTTATTTATTTGGTAGTTTTTCTAAGCCACCCTACTCCCTCAGGACTCAGGGCGGCGTACAACATTTTATAAAAACTCCAAACAAATCGTTAAAAAAGACAGTTTAAAAACAATTTTAAAAACCTATAAACAACATACATACATGGGGGAGAAATCAGATATAAAGTCATCTCAAAATCCCGCCTGCCGGAAGAGCCATGTTTTAATGGCTTTTCGGAAGGCCAGCAAGGTGGAGATGGTTTGGATCTCTGGGGGAAGTTGGTTCCAGAGAGCAGGGGCCCCTACAGAGAAGGCCCTCCCCCTCGGCCCCGCCAGTCGGCACTGTTTGGCTGACGGGACCTGGAGGAGACCCACTCTGTGGGACCTAACCGGTCGAAGGGAAGAATGAGGCAGAATGCGGTCCCGGAGATAGCCTGGTCCTAAGCCATGTAGGGCTTTAAAGATGATGATCAGCACCTTGAATTGTATCCGGAGACCAATGGGCAACCAATGCAGCTGGCAGAATATAGGTGTCACGTGGATGTACCTTGAAACATCCACCACAGCACGCGCAGCTGCATTTTGCACCAGTTGAAGTCTCTGAATACTCTTCAAGGGCAGCCCCATGTAGAGCAGTAGTCCATTCGAGAGGTGACAAGGGCATGAGTGACCGTGAGTAGAGCCTCCTTCTCCAAGTATGGTCGCAATTGGTGCACCAGGTGAACCTGTGCAAAGGCCCCCCCTAGCCACAGCTGCAAGGTGTTAGTTTAATTTTAGCTGTGGATCTAGGAGGACTCCCAAATTGCGAACCCATTCTGAGGGAGTTAATTTTTCTCCCTCAAGAACCAAGGAGGGATAGTCGATATAGTCCTTCGGAGGCAATATCCAGAGCCACTCAGTCTTGTCCGGGTTGAGTCTGAGTCTGTTCCTCCCCATCCAGGTCCTAACGTCGTCCAGGCACTGGCACATCACATCAACCGCTTCCATAAGTCTAAGTGCTATTGCTATTTCTTAATTTCATTTCCATAACAATGCTTAAGTTCATCTAATACAGAATAGAACCCTACAGACTATACAAAAGAAAACAAAGATAGTGCCAACAGTAATATGTGCCTTGGGTGCAAGCCCAAACATCTGGAGCCTCACTTGAACACTATTGCCACCAATGAAGAGTACCACAATACTTTTAATGACCATTGAACAACAGTATGTCCCAATCCCACGTTCTTGGGAAGGACTTGATAGGTGGATAAAAATGCCTAATCCAGTCTAAACATGTACGTACAACCATAATAACAAAACAGCAGTCAAGAAATATGTCACAGAGTAGCGTTTAGTATATATTGATTCTGTTTTTTATTTAATATTATTGATTTGACATTTTATATGTTGTATTTTTTAAGTTCTTTTAAGTAATCTTAAAGGTTTTCATTCATATAAAGGTGGGGTATCAGTAGATTATTCTCCATAGTGGGTGGAGCTAGCCGCCAAGATTGGTATTGGCACAGCCTTCTAGCCAATTATGACTGAGTCTGGAAAAGTATAAAAGGTGGCTCTAGGCCTAGATTCCCCCTCTTTTGACTCAGTCACAGCCATTGACTAAGTGCCTTTTTCATCATCTATCTTCCATTAATAATTGTAAGTTTTTGGTTCTATTCAGAATTATTATTATTATTTTTTAATCCTTTCCCTTTCGAGCTCCTCAGGCCCCCCTTTTCTATATGGCTATACCTGGGTGAAGCAGTTGGCCGCAAGTCTGACTGCTGCTCGCCCCTCCAGCCGAAGGCCCAGCAAGATTTTTGTTTTTTCTTTTTCTCTATACATTAATTTCCGGCTGTGGAGGGAGTGGGAAAGGGCCCCCTTATCACCACAGGGGCAGCAGTGACCTCACCGCACATCTGGGCGTGGAGCGAGGCTTGTATTTTTCTTTTTCTGTCTCCTTGCCAGACACCAAGGGCCACCTGACAGGTGAAGGCCTCTAACGTTGGTTTTCACAGCTGCTAGCCTGCCTGGGAGAGCCGAGGGGCCGAGGGGCAGAGCATGCTGCCAGATTAAATTTTTGGGTGCCTTGGCATCTGGCCGGTCCAGCGCAAGCGGTCCGAGCCACTAACGAGCCTTCCGATCCCCAGCTGACTCTCAAAGATAAAGGGATCAGAAGCGCCGAAGACCTCGCTCGCAGCCAGGCCGGATTCACGCAAGCCATCCGGACCGTTTTTGATGCTGCCTATAAACAGCTGTTTCGGCCTTGGCTGGGTTCGCGCAAGCCACCCACGCCACATTTAACTCGCTTGCAGATCGGCCGGATTCGCGCAAGCCATCCGGACCGTTTTTGATGCTGCCAATAAACAGCTGATTGTAACCTTGGCCAGACTTGCGCAAGCGGTCAGTGCCTCAAATAGCCTCTGAACACCAGCTGCTGTGCCCGAGAAGCTGACAGACAATTTGGCCAGACTTGCGCAAGCGGTCAGCGCCCAGCCAAGCCTCCAAACGTCAGCTGGAGACCTTCAAAGAGCTGAAAGCAATATTTTTGCTGGTTCCTTTTTTGCTCCCTGTCTTGTGCCTGCTTGCAGAGGAAGCTGGCAATCTGGGAGCTGCTTGCTGAGGGCTTGTCCCCTCTTTTTTTGCTTGAAACTTCAGAAATCAGTCAGTTTGCTCCAGGGGACTCAGAAACTGACAGTTAGTGGCTAGGCCTTAGCAGACTCCTTTCTCCTCGGCTGGAACTAATTGCCTCAGGAGACAGTCAGCCATTTTAGGAGTGCCTCGTGGGTGGCCGCCATTTTGAATTACACAGGACCGCCCACTTCAAAAATTTTTCTCTTTTCTTTTGAGGCCTCCTTTATTTAACTTGCCTTCTGTGCAATGGCTGACAAGAGCCAGCAATCTGGCAAGGCTCCTTTGATCCAAGGCCCTGTCGGTACCTGTCTCTAGTGCCTGGGCCGTCTGCTTCCATTTGAGCTCCTCTGCATTGCTCGGCTTGTCTTCAGCCTGGTAAGTGTGCAGACAGTCTTTGAGAGTGCCGGTGGCCATCTTGAAGTCTCCCACAGGGTGGCAGCCATTTTGATTGCCCTCAGAATTGAAGGCACTAAGGGCGTGGCCTTTTTGTTTCAAATACCAAAAGTGGGCAGAGACCATATTGAAGCCACATCAAGGGCGGTGGCCATTTTGGATGCCCTTTCTTGCCGGTGGCCATTTTTAAGGCCTAGTATGGGCATTGGCCATTTTGAAAGACCAACTAAGGGCAACTGCCATCTTGTTGACCTCATTTAAGGGCGGTGGCCATTTTAAGTGACTGTTTGGACCTACTAATTTACCCAGGCCTTTCTGAGGCCTACCTTGTTGACAGAGGCCTTAGATAAATATGGATACTGTTATTCTAATTGAGCTGACAAAAATTCAGACTAGCTGCCTGTAGGTCTGCCTCAGGAGTACCTGTTAAAGCATCAACTTAGAATGAAGATTCTATCTATATTTTAAAAATGGCTTGAACAAGGGCTTTCAGCAGAATTTAGAAGTAGTAAGCTACAGATCTCACATAAAAGGAACAAATGAGCCTAGTGAGTAACTCCAGTAACAGTTTAAAACCAAGCTTTTTTTTTTCCTGGAGTCTGTGAGCCCAGCATAACTGGAACTATATACAATGTATATAACTATATACAAACTATCAATTTTTTCCAGTATTTGAAAGTATCAGTTTTTCATGAACTGAACTTTAAGACAATGAGACCATGATTTGTAAATTGGAGTTGATTTTAAAATGATGCCTTTTACAAAGGATATTGCCCCATCCAGAGTACTCTGCCCTACTCATTCCTACCTAGCATCCCCCAGGAAGGATGCCAGGGAATTCTCATTAGCTCCCTCTGGCATTTGGAACCAGACAGCCCCACACTCCAGACAGCTCCACCCACAAGCCAAAATCAACCTACTGCTCAATCAGCAGCAGCTCAAGCGGATGTCCAAGCTAGGTCAATGGAGTCCACGGTGGTGACGCGCCGGATGGCCTGGCTTTGCAGCTGGCCAATTGACATGCGGTACAAGTGGAAATTAGCCTCTGCCCCGATCACCGGGCAGTCCTTGTTTGGTGAGGCCCTGAATCCCATCCTGCTTGAGACTAAGGACAAGTGCAAGGTCCTTCCCTCAGCCACCCGGAAAGCCCCTTTCCGTGCCACCCCCTTACCAAGGAGGGCTTCCAGGGGGGCCTTCCAGTCTTCCAATAGACATCAGGGTAACTACTAGGGACAGTATCAGGGGCATAGCCAAGGGCAATACAGTTCCCATCAGAGATTCTCTTCGGGCCAACCCTTCAGGGGTAACCAATTCATACGGCCCTTTAGAGGGGCCTGCGGTCGCCCTTTCCACCAGAACAAGTAACCTCCGGCCGATCCTCCCACAGGGTGTCGCCTGGCTCCCTATGCCAGTGGATGGGAGGAAATCACCAATGATGCATGGGTTTGTGAGACCCTGGCTTCAGCGCTCTCACTTGAATTCATTTCCACCCCCACCCCCCGAGGTTCTTCTCCGCTGCCCCTTGTCATCAAATTCTGCAAAACGGGTCCTCATGAATCAGGCCATCCAGCACATCCTGGACATTCGAGTCATCCACCAGGTGCCTGAGGACCAACAGGGCAGGGCTTCTACTCCATGTTGTTTGTAGTGCCCAAATCCTCGGGAGGATGGAGAGCCATTTTGGACCTCAAGTGTCTCAACAGGTATGTCATCCATTAAAAAAAAAAATTCAAAATGCACACCCTGAAATCAACTCTGGCAAGTGCTCGGAAGGGAATCTACTCACATCCATAGATCTCTTGGAGGATTACCTCCACATCCCAATTCGGCCATCTCACCGCCAATACTTACGGTTTTGCTATGCAGGGGTGCATTATGAATATGGGGCGCTCCACTTTGGCCTGTCCTCAGTGCCAAGGGTCTTCACCAAGGTCCTGGCAGCCTTGACCGCTCACTCAGATCCATTTCCATCAGGATCCAGTGCTATCTGGACGATATTCTCATCTCCTCAGCCTCCCCTTCTCAGGCTGAGAGAGATGTCCAGGTAGTGCTTAACACGCTGGAACTCCATGGCTTCTTGGTCAACCGATCCAAGAGTCAGCTTGTCCCCGCCCCCAGAATTGTCCATCTGGGTGCAATCATTGATTCCCTGGGGTGTAAGGTGTACCTGTCCCAGGATCGGAGAGACAGTCTATTGGCTTTAACCCAGCAAGTTCTGAGGCAAAACTCAGCTCCACTGAATTTGCTGTCCTCCCTCCTGGGCAAGATGATTTCAGCCATTCACATTGTTCCATGGGCTCACTTACACTCCAGAGACCTCCAATGGCTCCTTCCCTATCAGCATCAGGGAAGGGCCCATTCCCCAGTCAAAGTGAGACTCCAGCCCTCAGTCAGGAAGTCTCTGATTTGGTGGACCACCTCTGCTGTCCACAGGGGCACCTGCTTCCTTCCCCCAAGACAAATCTTAGTCACCACCGATGACAGCCTATCGGGTTGGGGGGCACATGCGGAAGCACAGGTGGCACAGGGCACATGGTCATTAACTGAGACAACTCTAAGCATAAACGTTTTGGAGCTACGGGCTGTGTTCCTTGCTCTGCAGCAGTTCAGACCTCTTGTGGAGAACTCTCATGTCATAATACTTACTGACAATGTGGCCACCAAGGTCCACATAAACAGACAGGGTGGGACCATGTCAGGACAGCTCATGTCAGAGGCCATGTGGTTGGGGCTATGGGCAGAACAATACCTATTGTCTCTTTCTGCTGAACACATCTCTGGGGTAAGCAACATCAGGGCAGACTGGCTCAGCCGGAACCAGATAGACCACTCAGAGTGGAGCTTACACCCAGACCTTTTCCACCAACTTGTGGGTCAATTCGGTCAACCTGTGATGGACCTTTTTGCCACCCCGGGGAATGCCCAGCTGCCCAGGTTTCTGTCCCAGTATCAAACTCAGGGGGCGGAAGGGGTGGACGCCCTCCGCTGCACCTGGCCTCAGGGGTTGCTTTACGCTTTTCCCCCCATCCCCATCATTCCGCAGGTCATCCGGAAACTCCTGGAAGAAAGAGCTGAGGTGGTACTTCTGGCACCCGACTGGCCAAGGAGAACCTGGTATGCCGACCTGGTCTCCTTGTCGGTCTCACCCCCTTGGAGGATCCCTCTGACAAAGTGGTCGCTGCTCCAGGGGTCAGTGCAGCATCCAGAGCCGCACTGGTTGCAACTGACTGCCTGGCACTTGAGCGGCTCACTCTGAGGAGCCGCCAAATCCCTGAGGACGTTATGGAGGTCTTGCTTGACTCTCGCAGACCGTCCACACATCGTATTTATGCAGCCTCTTGGAAGGTTTTCTGCTCATGGTGTGCTAGGGAGGGTTATTCCCCACTGGATCTTTCGGTCATAAATGTCCTTTAATTCCTACGCCAGGGGCTAGCTAAGGGTCTTTCCCCGAGTACCCTCAACCGCCAGATTGCTGCCCTGTCCATGGTGCTGTCTTGTCCCTCTCTGGGGAAACTCTCTGCTCACCCCTTAGTCTCCAGGTTCCTAAAGGGCGCAATGAATAGATGCCCTCCTGTAGTGCATAGGTATCCCACCTGGGACTTGTCCAAAGTGTTATTAGCACTCATGGGGGGCGCCTTTGAGCCTTTGCACTCCGTCTCTCTGGCCCACCTAACATACAAGGTGGTTTTCCTGGTGGCTGTCACCTCTGCCCGTCGCATTTCCAAACTGGCAGCCCTTTCCATCAGGAGTGACCTCTGTTTGTTCCACCAGGACAGGGTGGTTTTGCGGTTGGATCCCACCTTTCTGCCAAAGGTAAACTCTTACTTTCATTGGGCTCAGGAGGTGGTATTACCTTCCTTTTACCCTTCTCCATCCTCAGACATTGAAAGACAGTGGCACCTCCTGGACGTGAGGCACGCACTGGACACTTACATACAAAGGACCTCTGCCTTTTGCAAGACTGAGGCCTTGTTTGTCTCTTTCCACCACACTTCCTTGGGGAGGAAAGCATCCTCTGTCATGGTGGGTCAGTGGATTCGTAATGTCATTAACACTGCATATGAACAAATATCCTTGCCACGACCCACCAGGATTACGGCCCATTCCACATGCAGTGCAGCCAACACTGCGGCTTGGAACACGAGGGCTTCCATCGAGGAGATCTGCCAGACTGCCACTTGGGCATCTCCAATGCCATTTGTCCGGCACTACAGACTGGACACTTTCGCCTCTCAGGAGGCTGACCTTGGGCGCAGAGTGCTGGAACAGGTAACATTGGAGGGCGGTGGTCCCAGCCAGAATCAGGAGGCCCTCCCTGGGGACTAAATTACTTTGGTATGTCCCAATCTTGGCGGCTAGCTCCACCCACTATGGAGAATGAGACGTTGTACTTACCTGAGACGTCCATTCTCGTAGGGTGGAGCTAGCCGCCAAGTCCCTCCCTTCTAACGTGTTCTGGCTGGACGAGGAGCCTATTACTCGTATAGTCATTAGGTATCTAGGTGTATTAGTGTACATAGTTATCTTCTCTCTGTAGGTAGTTAGGTTAGGTAGTTAGGTCTCTCACATATCAACTCATGTGTAATTTTCTGTGATTGGACAGTTAATAAACTTGTTAGATTGATGGCACTTGAGTCTGGCATTTATCCCTCGTCAAAAGAGGGGGAATCTAGGCCTAGAGCCACCTTTTATACTTTTCCAGACTCAGTCATAATTGGCTAGAAGGCTGTGCCAATACCAATCTTGGCGGCTAGCTCCACCCTACGAGAATGGACGTCTCAGGTAAGTACAACGTCTCATTTTAGAATGCTATATCCTAATATTTGCTTTTTTTCCCATATCCAAAAAAGTTTATTAACAGTTAATTAAAAGTTAATAATTCCACAATTTTCCCTTTTGTTTTCTTGTATCCATGTGCTCCTCTAAAATCTTCACATTCAATTTGCTCCATTTAAATTCAAGCATACAAAGCTTTAGACTGGTTTATCCTGAACATGAATTTTGATTTGAACAGTTATTTCTTTTCACTCTAGGTCTTTTTACTGAAAGAAAAATTGATTAATTTCTGAAAAACTTCACTTATTCTAAATTAAGTAGCAAAACCCTGAATTATTTGTGGCACATCTAATGTTTTGGCATTTTAAGTAAAAGCAGTGTAGGTTATATATGAGTTCAATCCATTTATCCATCTAATTCCCTCTGGTGGCTCTTAGATCTATTCAAGTACTTTATATAATGTAAAAAGTAAAGAGAGGCCTGTAAACATTTACCTGGACATATTCAAGGAGCTTTTTCACCCAGCAACTGTAATAAAAAAAGCTGTCCTGATTATAGGACCACTGTAATCATATTGAGACAGTATCTTTCTGGATTATTCGGTCTAACATGCCATTATGTAGAAGGGTAAAAACCATGCAGTGAAGTGGACAAGTGACATTTTGGGAGGGATTGGAGGGGTAGAAGAGAGAGAGGAGGGAGGGAGGGAGAGAGAGGGGGAGGGAGGGAGAGATGGGGGAGGAAGAGAGAGACAGAGAGTGAGGGAGAGAGAGTGAGGGAGGGAGAGCGAGAGGGGAGGAAGAGAGAGACAGAGAGAGAGATTTACGTGATTGCAAAGGTAGTGCTATAACTGTTGTGTGAAATTGTTTGTTTTTATGAATATATTATCACATATTTTAACAACAATTAATATTCTTACTGCTGCTTACGTGCTTAACATTTTAGTATGGCTTGTTACCCTAGCTATCATCTGGGTGTATATTTCTAGGAAAGTCTCATAGGAAGTTGTTCTATTTTTTATAATATGCAGTCTTATTGTAAATGATTTGGTATCTTCCAGTTATGTGCTGATACGGAAAAACTTTACAATCATAATTTCAGATTTAAAACCGTTGATGAAATGAATTTCTGAAAACTTTTAAATGAATAATCTCTCTCATATCTTTGTTATATGAGCTTTGTTTCATATATATTTGAAGTTATCTTTGAAATATTGGCCAGCAAATCTATGATCACAACATAAATAAAGGAGCTGTGGTGGAGCAGTGGTGAGAATGCAATATTGCAGGCTAATTCAGCTCACTGCCAGGAGTTCGATCCTCATCGGCTCAAGGTTGTCTCAGCTTTCCATCCTTCTGAGGTTGGTAAAATGAGGACCCAGATTTTTGGGGCAATATGCTGACGTTTGTAAACAATTCAAAGAGTACTGTAAAGCACTATGAAGTGTTATATAAGTCTAAGTGCTATTGCTAAATAAATTAAACTATTTGATCAAACTTGGATTAAATTAGCTTCAGTGCAAACATTCATATTTAAAAGAATTATGGATTAAAGGTATCACAATTTTAAATTTGATTTTATGTTGAGAGTTATGATATGGCTATTGTATGAACTGTGCCTAAACCATAGCAGTTTTGTCAGTGTTAAATCATTCACTGATTTAAAAGGCTTGTTTGATTATTATTGGCAAAGTTATTTTTATAACATGTTTCCCTATATGTTGATTTTCAGCAATATATGTCATTATTTATTTTTTTCCTCATATTTCACTTTATTCATCTGACAAAAGCCAGAACATCAAGTCTTAATTTGGTGACAGAACAGTTACAGAATATATTTAGAATATTGAAGTCTACAATCTTATTATATTTCACTTAAAGATGATCTCATAGTTGCTTATATACAGAGTGTATACAATAAATTAAAAATAAAAATAAATAAATATTAATAAATGCTTAGATTCCCTTTGTTTCTATTTTTGAATAATGAGGTTTCCTCAAATCAGGGTAAATAAGACATTTGGTTCAGAGGTGGGATCCTACCTCTGATTGCCGGTGCGGTTAATTGCTGACTTCGCGGCAGAGCCGAAAACTCTGCTCAAGCCTGCTCCCGTTCGCGGAGCGGGAGCCTTTCCCGGGCGCTTTCCCCGCCCGCATGGATGCCGCCAATGGTGTTCTTTTGCCCTCCGCGCATGGCCCCATGCACAGAGGGCAAAAGAACGCAATTGGCGGCATCCATGCAGGCGCGGAAAGCGCCCGGGAAAGGCTCCCGCTCCGCGAACGGGAGCAGGCTCAAGCAGAGTCTTCGGCTCTGCCGCGAAGTCAGCAATTAACCGCACCGGCAATCAGAGGTAGGATCCCACCTCTGATTTGGTTGTCAAAAAGCAAATTTTTTTCAGTGCACAAAGGTCACAAAATAGTTAGAGCCAACCTCACAAATGTCAAAAAGCCTGAATTGGTTTTAATTTTAGGAAACTTTCATTTTTAGGGGACCCAAGTTGATTATACTAAACTGATGGCCTAGAAAAGGACTTGACATTTCAGAAAAGCCTTTTGAATGCATTTGGTTGATTTCTATGGATAACAGAATTCTGGGCCAGATCAGCGATTGGTCTGACCTAGCAGGACTCTTCCTATATCAGTGCTTTAAACCTGTTAAGATATGCCAAATCACAATAGCAAGTAACATCTCTGGCAAGTCTGAATACCAGCTCTATCTTCAGCTGAAACTGAAATTTATAATTCAGCTGATATTCAAATGAAGCACTTGTTTCACAAAAAGATATAGTTTCAATGTACATGCAAAGTTCTATGATCCTACCATTTTACATCAGCCTTGTTAATTCCAGAGATTACAAATATTGCATATCCTATTAATTATAATTCTGGGGACTCATGTACCTTATAAGACTAGGCTCCATTCACATTTCCTAAAGTGAAAGATCCCATCCTAATCTCTGTTACATGAGAAATAGAATGGAAGAGTAAGGATTATTTATTTTTATTATGGTGACTTTTCTGAAAACATACTGAAGTTTTACCTCTTCTCTAAAATCCAGTTTGGAAACTTTATAAAATTTCAGTTCAGAACCAGACTAATGATCAGGGTATATCTATCTATCTATATTTTCTTCACAATGTCCCATGGAGACTTTCCTTAATTTTATGGATGTTGAGTATTTTTTGAAGTGAATGCTAGTTCACTTAACCTGAAGTTAAGAATGTTTCAGTCTTTTCTTAGTAGAAGTGCTCTAATTAGCTATACACATCACACAAATCATCATATTTCTTCCAAATTAGAAATAATTTAATTATATAGAGCTTTGCAAGGTAAGGCAACTTGCTTACCATGTATTACTTGCTTAACAGTAGCCTCATGGATCATTTTGCTCTTCTTAGTATACCTTAGAATGACAGGTCATTACTTCCAAGATGATTTGCCAAATGTTCTTGCTCAATAGTTACATTCAACAGCGGGACATCAGCATTATTGCTTTAGACAGCTTAACAATTCATCTGTTAACTTTAAGCATTTTCAAACAACTTCTGGCTTCTGTAATAATTATCAGGGGTAAAAGGAATATTCTTTCATAGTTAAAATCCATACCACATATTTTAAGCGCTTTGTGATATATGTATATGTGCTGTTATGATTATTATTTCACTAAATAAAAAGTTCTCAGCCAACATTGTGGAAGTTGTGGCAAAAGTACTTACAAGTTGGTTGAGCAGCACTTTTAATTAAATCTACCCTATTCTCATTTTTTCATTTCTTTGCAAAAAATCCATAGCCCTAACTTGAACTACAATTTAGATTATAATGGCTGTCGTGGATACCATAAATGCACTGTCAACCTTTCTTCTTATGTTTTATGTTTTTGTTTGTTTGTTTTATTTTGTTTGCTTTAAATAGAGAGGGATGGGACATCATGCAATAACAGCTCATTTTGCCAAGAAGAAAATTTTATTTTGTTGTGCATTGATTTGATTTTTAGATACAGATAGGTGCCATTTGAAAGTTAATCATGCTAGATTTTAGATTGTTCTTTGTCTTGGTTTGCATGGAAAAAGAGCAGAGTTTCTTTATCTAGAAGAGGAAAGCATGGATATTCTTCACAAAGAGAGGAAATACTGAGGATAGGATTTAGTCAAGTTCCTAAGTGGCCATTCACACTGAAAAAGAATCTCATATTAACTAGATTCCTTAAAAGGGAAAAAAGGTTAAGGAATTTACAACTGGATAGGTTTATTTTAGCATTCCATTCATCTGTAAATTCATTGAGATGTGAGATTCTTTTGCTAACCATCTGTTGCTGCAGTGGGGAAAATGTTACCTATTTTCCTGATAAGAATAGAATAGAATAGAATCTGGAAGGGGCCTTGGAGGTCTCCTAGTCCAGCCCTGTGCTCAAGTGATGGAGTGCCTATGATTTCTGAAGACAAGCGGTTCCACTGGTTAATTGTCTTCACTAGGAAGTTTCTCCTTAATTCCAGGTTTGAATTTTATTAGTTTCCAACAGTTGTTTCTTGTCCTGCCCTCTGCTGCTTTGGAAAATCATTTAACCCCCTTTTCTTTGTGGCAGCCCCTCAAATACTGCAATACTGCTATCATGTCACCCCTAATTCTTCTTTTCTTTAGACTAGTCCAAGGGTAGGCAAAGTTGGCTCTTCTATGACTCGTGGACTTCAACTCCCAGACTTTCTGAGCCAATCATGCTAGCTCAGGAATTCTGGGAATTGAAGTCCATGAGTCATAGAAGAGCCAACTTTGCCTACCCCTGGCACTAGTCAAACACAAATCCTGCAGCCGTTCTTCATATGTTTTAATGTCCAGGTCTTTGATCATCTTAGTTGCTCTTCTCTGAATTTTTTCCAAAATCTAACATCTTTTTTGTAGTATGGTGACCAAAATTGGCTGCAGTATTCCAGGTGTGGTCTTACTTAGAGTTTTATAAAGCAGTACTAATAATTCACGTGATCTTGATTCTATGTCTTTGTTTATACAAACCAGGATTGTATTAGCTTTTTTTTTACTGCAGCTGCACACTGCTGGCTCATATTCAAGTGATCACCCACTAGGACTCCAAGGACTCTCTCACAGTTACTGTTTTTGATTAGGTACTGTCTCACCTAATCTGTACTTATACCTTTGATTTTCCCTGCCTAAATGTAAAACTTTGCTTTTCTCCACATTAAATTTTATGTTATTGGATAAGGCCTATCATTCAAGTTCATCAAGATCTTTTTGGATCCTGAGCTTGTCCTCTGGAGTGTTGGCTATTCCTGCCAGTTTAGTGTCATCTGCAAATTTGATGAGTTCCCCTTCTATTCCCTCATCATCTACAGGTTCCAAATCTGTAATATTTTTCAAAGCGCTACCTTTCCCAGCTTTGAGAAGTCCATTACAATTTAATTCAGATGGTGGCATTTCAGGGAGGGACATCCACAAACTGAACTCATCATTATCATCTGGCCTACTATGGCAATAAGGGGAAACCAAACAAAGAACCGAAATAGATTCCTTATTCTCTTTTTCAAGATTATACCTAACTTTTTGACAAAGATACAATAACCTAGTAATCTGCCTGAGTAAGTTATTTTTCTCATCTTATCCTTATTAGGCATAGTTAACCTCTTTTGAAAACTCAAATATAACTCTCAAAATATATCTTAGAAACCTTATAATTGTTATTAGTGTTAATCCATAACACAGTCCATTGCCAACAATTGGTGGTATTATTAAGGAAAGGCAAGATGCTGAACCAAGATGTTCTTGATCAAGCTACTGGAATTTGAAATGACTGATACAGTGTTATGTTCTGTAATTAACAGAAAATGAATATGTTGTGTTGAGGGACAATGTTATGTTTGGATTTTATATTTAAAGCTGTATCATAGGAAGAGGAGAATGAAAAGAATTGGGTAGTTCAGCTAATAGCAATAGATGGGTATATAATATGAGGTCAAAAAGTCATGCTTTGAATTTGAGTTCGGAAATGAAGCATTTTCTTTCACCTAAATTTAGGACATTGCTTAGAGGAAGCCGATCCCAAGCTGGGTTAAGTGATCTGAACTGCCATATCTTCAAGGATGGGTCAGGGCTAATCAAAACCAGGAGATTTTGAAAGCAAGTAGGACTTTCATGACCCAAAAATTGTCGTGTTTCAACCTTCAGACAGAGGAAATATATTGCATGGGATATGTCGCAAAGCTATTTTTTCAAGAGGCAACTGGACTTTCTTGTTTTTCTGTCCCAGCCTTCACAAGTAGTGATAAGACTTTTACTCGCGAGTAAAACAAACCCCTTTTTATAACAGGGCAGTAACAGTTTTCTATTCACATGGATAAACAAAAAAATCAAATGTAATTAGTTCCAAAAAACCTGGGTTTAGTCAAAAAATTCAAATTGCTTGCTATATACAAGAAACGAATGGTTGTCTGTGACAACCGGCCAGTCCTAAACCCTTCCTATTTATTTCCCAGCCAGGGAGGGGCTGGCTATCATCTGCATCTACCTCTCCCTGAGAGCCAGCTTATTGTTTTCTTTTGCTCTCCTCTCTTTTCCTCTCTGCACATATGGGCATCTGGGATGGGTCCCATCTGTTCCTCCCTCTCACTCAGCTCAGGCCCTGAAGACAACTGTGTCTCCACCTGGGGAGGATGGAAGGCCCCAGCTCTACCTCTGTCTCTGATGCTGTTTTCTTATCAGAGCTTTCCAAAGGCTCCAAATCTGGCCCAGGCTCTCCCTGTCTGACTCTGCAGCTAGCTCTGCTGGCAGCCGACGGGCCACAACAATGTTTTTTCTTTGAAGATGTTTAACTTCTCATCCAAAAAGCTTCTTCAGCTCTGACTGTATGGTGGGGAATGGAAGGATTTATACTCCTTACAGACCACTGGTTATTTGAATTCTTTTAGAAAGTCATTGAGGTCACCTGGAAGTTTATCTGTGTCATCAGGGTCACCTGAGTGGTGCAAATGGGTGTGGAACCTTCTTGGAACTGTTGAAAGGACTGTGTTGTAGACTGGAGATAGATGATGTCATATCCCTCCTCCTCTGTTGAGAGAGGGCTGTTCAATTTGGAGATAGATGATCTCTTTGACCCCTCTTTCAAACTAGCGATCCTCTCTGTCCAAAATGTGGACTTTGCTGTCTTTAAAAGAGTGGCATTTGTCTTTTACATGCAGATGGACTTCTGAATCTTGTCCTGATCGATTTGTTCTCCTATGTTGTACCATGCATTTATGAAGTGGTTGCTTTGTTTTTCCAATGTACAGATCTGCACATGTTTTGTAATGCATATACCACATTGCTTAGTTTGTGTCTGGGTGTTTTATCCTTGGGGTGGACAAGCTTCTGCCTTAGTGTATTCTTGGGTTTGAAGTGTGCATGTATGTTGTGTTGGCTGAAGATCCTCTTGAGCTTTTCCGATATTTCTGCAACATATGGAATGACAATGTTGCTTCATTTATTGTTTTCTCTCTCTTTTTTTTCAAATGTATGCTACCTCATCTAATGACATACAGTACAATGGTCTGCTTCGGAAATGGGCACTCTATACTTACTGAAAGTTAAAGCATGCAAATGTAGTTTAGACTTCCTCTTACTTCTCTTAAACAAATTTTTAAAGATGATTAGTGACCTCAATTCTTAGACTAGGCTCCTCAGTCCTGAAAAAGTTTTCAGAAATCTTATTAAGGTTCTGCTCAAGAATAACAATGATAGCAACAACAATGTAACAACATTTTAATTTAATGAAAATCAAAATAAATCTGCACTCTAATACAGATTACTTACAGAGGTGTTTTTTTAAAAAAAAAATCTAAAGTCCCATTTGTCCTTAAGGAAACAAAGCTCAGCAAACAATATAGTGTTCCCATTATTTAAATGCACAAAGTTACACTCATTTAAGCCACGTGTAAGCATTCTGTATCCTACCGTTTCAACTACTTAATGTGTAAAGGTTATCAGGCAAAACAATAGTTAGTGTCTTTCATCTATGGATTTATTGTCCAGCTGTGTTCTGCACTATACTAAACCCTGAATAGTTTTTTGAAACCATGGAAACTACTGGTGTTATTTATGTTGCATTAGATTATGTTGATTATTTTCAAGAAAACCTTTGCAGGAGTATCTTCACCTATACATGTAAAATTATCTTGTTCAGAATCCAGTTTATGGCAGGGGTGGGCAAACTATGGTTCTTTGAGGACCTGTGGACTTCAACTCCCAGAATTCCTGAGCCAACCATGCATGCATGGCTGGCTCAGGAATTCTGGGAGTTGAAGTACACAGGTCCTCAAAGAGCCAAAGTTTGCCCACCCCTGGTATGGCATCAAACTAATTCATAATTCAATGAACTCTATCCCATTCCTATATAGTAATCAAATTATTACTTGGCACGTAACAGCTCTTGGAGTTGAGGTCATTATTCCAAGCATATAAATTTGTCCATACATACCCCAGGAATCTATCATTTGAAATAGCCATATTCAGAAATGGCTGGTTTTATTTCAGAGATTAATTTTGGGAAAATAAAGTAACACCAATGAAATACCACATTGTTCAGGAAAATGACAGGGTCCATTTGCAGAACAATAGAATTTAAACTTAACGTAAGACCTCAAAGGCAAGAAATTATTCAACAAGAACATTGTAGGGAAAAAATAGTTTCTTTTATATGCACAACCTGAATGCCGTTAGGCTGTCCTTTTTCAAGGCTGATGTGTCAGTTGCTTGTATAAGAAAAATAGCTTCTGGTAGTAGAAATATATTTTGTATGCAGACAAATACTATATGAAACTCCCCTCCCTCCCCTCTCCAATATTCACTCAGGTTTACACAATTTGGCCACTATGGAAATGTAGTCTGGCTCAAGAGTAGAAAATATACTTTGCATACTGATAGTCCCGAACGGTTATGTTATGACTTCATGTTAAGTCATAACTGGAAAGGCTGCTGTCTGAATATCTAGAAAGCTGTTGCCAGTTTATATAAATTCTACTCAGCTACTGCATATGCACAAATATAGCCATGAAGGTACAAAAGTAAGTTGAGGGCACGTCTTCATTTACTGTTTCAGCTTTATTTGTTTATTTATTTATTTATTTATTTATTTATTTATTTATTTATTTATTTATTTATTTATTTATTTATTTATTTATTTATTTATTTATTTATTTATTTATTTATTTATTTATTTATTTATTTATTTATTTAGCGGTTCTTATATGCCGCCCTACTCCCTGGGGACTCAGGGCGGCGTACAACAGAGTATAAGAACAATAAAAAAAACAGTAGCAAAAATAATAAATGATTTAAAACATTTGATTCATTAAAAGATTAAAAAGCCAAACAACACATTCCTACCTGGGGAGACCAAAGATGTTCATCGGTCATATCACCCGCCTACAGGAAGAGCCATGTCTTAATAGCTTTCCGGAAGGCCAGCAATGTGGGACTAGATCGGATCTCCGGGGGTAGTTGGTTCCAGAGAGCTGGAGCCCCCACAAAGAAGGCTCTCCCCCTTGGTCCCGTCAACCGACATTGTTTGGCTGAAGGGACCTGGAGGAGACCGACTCTGTGGGACCTAATTGGTCGTAGGGATGTATGAGGTAGGATGCGGTCCCGGAGATAACCTGGTCCTAAGCCATATAGGGCTTTAAAGATGATAATCAACACCTTGAATTGCACCCGGAGACCAATGGGCAACCAATGCAGCTGGTGGAGAATGGGTGTTATGTGGGTGTATCTGGGGACACCCACCACAGCTCGCGCAGCCGCATTTTGCACCAGTTGCAGTCTCCGAATACTTTTCAAGGGTAGCCCCATGTAGAGCACATTACAGTAGTCCAAACGAGAGGTGACAAAGGCATGAGTGACCGTGAGTAAAGCCTCCTTCTCCAAATATGGTTGCAATTGGTGCACCAGGCGAACCTGTGCAAAGGTGCCCCTAGCCGCAGCCGTAAGATTTTGGTCTAATTTTAGCTGTGGATCTAGGAGCACCCCCAAATTGCGAACCCAGTCCGAGGAAGATAATTTGTCTCCCCCGAAGACATTGCAGTCATGTTGACTTAACTCTAATCCAGTTTAAAAAAATCCTGAAGCACTTTGGCAAGGATTGCAAAGCATTCAGCAGAATTAGTCTATTTATCTGCTAGTTATAACACTTCTTAAGAATATCTGCTAGTTATAACGCTTCTTAAGAATAGAGTGTAGCTGGGTCAAACCCCATCATCATCATCATCATCATCATCATCATCATCATCATCATCATCATCATTAACAGTATCAGATAGTTCTGACTGGATTTGCTATTCTTGATTATTAGATCCTTGCCAACAATGTAGGAGAATTAAAGACACTGTTGAAATACATGCACTGTTCCAAGTTTTTTTAAAAAATTCTATTTCCTGTTGCTTTTGTTTTAAAAGTCCAATTCTACTATGTAGGAGCTGGGGATTAAACCCTCCTAATTCAGATGACTGGAAAAATGATGAAACTGTGTATTATTGGAAGGTTCTCAACAATTCTGGGTACTATTGGAAAGGACTTGATAGGTAGACAAAAATGCCAACATCTGGCTGACTATGTGACAAACCATAATAGTCTAAAAATCTAGATGACTCTGTGATGGACCATAATCCTAATCATGTTTATTACAGTCACTGACCAGAATTGCAAATAAAAAGACTTAAAATAGGAATAAAGTAAAAACAAAACAAAATATAATATTACAATTGGTGGTGGCTTCATCAGTGTGTAATCAAAGTTGGCCTAATTTTACAGGCAGTATAACAAAATTTAGTTATGTTCAAGAAGAGTGAATCATACTGTTATCAACATATTTGATAACAAGTGTACATAAAACATATCAGAATTTTCCAGGTGTTTTATAAGCTATGGAGTTATAAGGTGGGTCCTTGAATCCTTATCAGTGGTGGGTTGCTGCCGGTTTGGACCGTTTTGCCTGAACCGGTGGTGGGAATTTGCCCCTGCTCGCCGAACCTGCAGCAATGGCCAGCTGGCCACACCCCCAAACCGGTCCTCCGGTCGCCGCTCCTCAAAAGCGGCTGGCAAAGAACCCTCTGCGCATGTGCAAAGGCTTCTGCACATGCTCAGAGGATCATTTCCCCGATGTGATGTAGGCGCATGCGTGAGTGAATCGAACGTGCACGTGCAAAATGCATACTTCCGATGCAATGCGAATGTCAAGCCGATGCCACAGGTTGGAGAAAGCTTCGGCTTGCCACACATATTCTTAGAATGCCTGCAGACTATAGGAACCTGGGAGGGGAGATTGCATGAGGGATGTAGATGTAGTCATAACACATTCCTTCTAGATTCTCCAGGTCATCCTTTGTCCAACACCTGCCCGGAAGCTGCGGGGAGGAATGGCCACATTGGCAGAAGATGAGTGGACAACGTGAGGGACTTCGGGGTGTGGGACAAGGATGTGAACTTTAAACTGGGTGGGAAACTTCGGTAGCTTCAGATTCGGGTTTCCCACAGACGTGCCAACATGGCTTCATTAATAAAATGGGACTTTGAGGAATACTTTGCCTCGGACTCTGATTTAAGTTTGGATGCTATTTGGAACCCTGACAGCGAACCAGTAGGGAAGATAAGTGGAACCCACCCCTGGTCCTTATATAACATGAGCTAAAGTTTCAACATGTCCACAGTGCTTCAGTCTCAGCTCACAGGGAACATTTTTGTACTGGGCCCTCCAAAACTACTACAGGAAGAGTGCTAGCATTAGTGTTCTTCAGAAATTGGAAACAGTTATGTGGTGCTTTCTGGCTGTAAAAACGGTTTTGATATTAGAAGATTGGTTTTACTCCTCATCTTGCTCTCAACAAGCTTCAGTTTACAAGGCAAATGTTACAGTCAATGCACTATTATACAGTGTTAAATATATGGTAAATATATTCTTGGTAAATATATTCAAGACCATGGGGAAATTGACTAAGCTGATAGGGGTTTGTTGCCTCTGAAAAGTAGGCAATGAACTGCCGGGTTAGCCTGCAGCAAACTGAAGCTCACTATCTGAAATTGGCAAGACTGCTCCAGGTAATATAACTTCAGTTATGTGCCTTCTCTGTTGTGGTGCCTGCCCTCTGGAACAGTATCCCATCAAAAATATTTATGGCTCCTATCCTGAAGATATTAAACAAATCATTGAAAACTTGATGTTCCTCCAGGCCTTGGGGAAGGGTAATGTTAGAGTCATTTGGAAATTTATCTAGAATGTTATCAAATTAATAATTATTTTTCTTTCATGATCATTGTTGTCTTTGTTGTACTATTGTCCTTCCTTCCAATGTTTTAATCTATGCAAAGTACTGTGAAGTTGGGTGGACTCTATCTTGAATGAATGAACAAAAGTATACAGTGCATCCAGAAAGTATTCAGACCTCTTTCACTTTTGTCAATTTTGTTATGCTGCAGCCTGATTCTACAGTTGTTGAAATTCATAATGACAAAGTGAAAACAGAATTTTAGAAATTTAAATTTATTAAAAACAACAACAACTGAAATATCACATTGGCATAAGTATTCGGACCCTTTGCAATGACATTTGAAATTTAGGTCGGGTGTCTCCCATTTCTCTTGATTATTGCTGACATGTTTCTGCATCTTGATTAGAGTCCACCTGTGGTAAATTAAATTGATTGGACATGATTTGGAAAGGCACACACCTCTCTTTAGAAAGCCTCACAGCTGACAATGCACACTGTACCAGATCCAAAAACCACGGGATCAAAGGAACTGCCTGCAAAGCTCAGAGACAGGATTATTGTAAGGCACAGAAATTAAGGCCACAATAAAATTCCTGATGCACGGAAGCTTCCTAAGAGCATAGTGGCCTCCCTAATTTTCAAATGGAAGAAATTTGGCACAACTAGGACTCTTTCAAGAGTTGGTCCCCTGGTCAAACTGAACAATCTGGGGAGAAGGGCTTTAGTGAGAGAGGTGACCAAGAACCTGATGGTCACTCTGACTGAGCTCCAGACATACTGTGTGGAGATGGGACAGAGTTCCAGAAGGACAACCATCACTGCAGCCCTCCATCAATTTAGGCTTTATGCCAGAGTGGCTAGATGGAAGCTTGTCCTCAGTGCAAAACACATGAAAGCCCGCTTGGAGTTCGCTTGAAGGACTGTGAGGAACAAGATTCTCTGGTCTGATGAAACCAAGATCGAACTGTTTGGCCTCAATTCTAAATGTTATGTCTGGAGGAAACCAGGCACTACTCATCATCTGCCCAATATCATCCCAACAGTGAAACGTGGTGGCAACATCATGCTGTGGGGGTGTTTTTCAGCAGCAGGGACTGGGAGACTAGTCAGGGTTGAGGGAAAGCTAAATAGAGCAAAATGCAGGAATATCCTCAATGAAAACCTGTTCCACAGTGCTCAGGACCTTAAACTGGGCTGAAGGTTTACTTTCCAACATGACAACAATCCTAAGCACATAGACAGGACAACACATGAGTGGCTTATGGATAATTCTGTGAATGTCCCAGAGTGGCCCAGCCAGAGCCTGACTTGAACCCTATTGAACATTTCTGGGGAGACCTGAAAATGGCTGTCTGCCGATGGTCATGATCCAACCTGATTGAACTTAAGAGGATTTGTAAGGAAGAATGGCAGAAAATCCCTCAATTCAAGTGTGCAAAGCTTATCCCGTCATACCTCAAAAGACTTGAGGCTATAATTGCTGCCAAAGGTCCTTCAACAAAGTACAGAGTGAAGGGTCTGAATATTTATGCCAATATGATATTTCAGTGGGTTTTTTAAATAAATTTACAGACATTTCTAAAATTCTGTTTTCACTTTGTTATTATGGGGTATGGAGAAAATGAGATGAGAAAATGAGAAAAAAATGAATTTCAACAACTCTAGAATCAGCATAACAAAATTGACAAAAATGAAGGGGGTCTGAATATTTTCTGAATGCACTGTACTTCAAAAATGGAGCAGAAAATGTGTTCAGTAGTTGCTTTGACATTGACTGTGTGATGAACAGAGGGCCACATCTGTATTTACCCATTATAAATGGTTTCTGGCACATTCCAAGCAGTATGGCAATATTGATAAAACTGAGATTGAGGCTCAAATCATTAAATACATAGTTTGTAAAGTTATTTCTTATACAAACGATGGTGTGACATGAAGACTGTGAACGTACATACTATGGCTTGCAAAACTTGATTATTGTTCCCTCTAAAAAAAATCTAAGAATATTACACAGTCTTTTATATTATAACATATATTCAGTAGACTATTGCATGCAATGGTATGGGGCATGCTTGTTTAATAGAATAGATTTACACTAATTCTTCAGTGATAAATTGGGAAAGAATAATTGCTTTAAAAGCAGAAGTCAATTATATGTTGACCTGTTGATAATAGTTTCCTTCCAACTTCGCATCTTTTAATTTCTTTTAATTTTCCCACTTCATTATTTTTAAATGGAAATAATTTACCCTACACCATCTGAAGGTTACACAAGTAATGCACATGATTTAGGATCTGTTGGAGAATAAAGAAGTTTTAAATAGAAGAGATCTAAGATGACCTTTGGCTATCCATATAATATGCTGGTTTAAATACTCCATATAGAAAGTTGCTTGGACTTACTATACACATACAAGGAAATGCCAGGATGATCATGTCCCTTTACCAATTGAAGGACATAACATTCCATTCTAATCCATTCAAGACAGTGAATCTTTGGATTAAAATTGATTCCTGTGTTTTATATTAATTCAAGAATTCTCACTAGACGTTCCTTAGCTTTCCTGTACTCTGTGATTTTGCCCTGAAACAAACTCTGGTTGATTTACGCTAATAGCATCTACAAAATGTAAAAATAAAAGTTGTTCATTTATTGTCTCTTGTAGTTTTTAAGGGTGACATTTTCTGGTATAATTATGGGGGAAAGTGTTCAGAAGTTGAGGGGTTTAGTGGTTTTTAAGAAAGAACGGCTAATCCTCAGAGAACTTCTTTACTGCACGCTGAGATTGTTTGCAGAGTCTTTCAACCATTACTGGAGAGTTTGACTTGCGAATGCAGAGAGGGCAAGATGTCCATATATTACTAAAGGCCTTTCATTAAATCTTTCTTTTAAAAATAATTGGTTCTTTTTAATCTATAATGGAACATGGGCTTACAGCCTGGCTGTGCTTAAAATTAAGCCTTATTTGTCATTTAATATGGTGCTATGTTTCTTCCGTAATTGAGCAGGGATCGATGCCAATACTGTGATGGACAGTAAGCTTATCCAACATGACTGAGATGGATTTCAGGGAAGACAAGCTTTGCTGTTCTATGTACAAGTGGGATGAGCTCACTATATCAGAAACATTTAATTATTTTGTAGGTAATTATTCATTTGAGGGATATAAGTTTCAGGCTAACATTAGAGCAGCTGACAGACCAATGCATTTATTGTTTGTTTAAATACATTTTTAGGTGGGAAACAATAATTAGTTTTTTCACCTAATTTGCATAAAATAATGTTTTATGAAATGAGGACAGTCCAGCCAGTCCTAGATCAAATACATGAGGTTTTTTTTTCCTTTAATGTGAAGGGAGAATTATGACACAATATATCAGGAACTGCACAAGAAGAGACCATTTATTCAGAATGATAAGGCTTTGTTTTGTTGTACTTTCAGAGAATTAAAAATAAAATGTCATAGAAACTCAGCATTGTTTGTACAGGTGATAAAGGCATGAGAGGAAAAACGAAATATAATACAGATTTGCATAATAAGTATATTCCACACCAGTTTAAACAGACATTTGATATTCTTGGTCAAGAAAACTAGATTTCTTTTGCTCCATTGTCTCTAGTTCTTGCACCATAAATAATTGTTATCTCTATGCTGGTTTCTAAGCTATAAATATTAATGTTTCACAACTAATATTAGCAGAAGAAAAAAACCTTCATCGTTGGCAGCATCTGTGAACTGGAGGGGCCATGTCTCAAGCAGGTTTTATCTATCTTTGGGATTTCTATCTTTTAATTTTATAGAGGAGACAATGTTGAATTTCTATCTACCTTTTTCATACTGTACTGGATGGATGCATCAGGATGCATAAATTGTTAAATGAATGCATCTCTGTCTTGTTATTGCAAAGGGGTTTTTTCCCCATTTATTTTTATTTTCAGAGAATTTATAGATCTATGATTTCAATACTCTGCCTGTCCAAATTCCAATATCCACTAAGATAATACTGTATATATGATTTCCATGGCTACTGCATTGTGATATGCTTTTGCATACCTTGTCATAAAAAGCACTGAAAATTTAGGAAACCAAAATCAGAACTTCCTATTCTCACATTAACAAAAGTTCATCTACAAGCATTATATTTTGGTAATCTAATATATGAAAACCAGACTCCAACATTAATGGATTTGGTGTCAATGATGCGTTTGTAGATAAGTTGATGATTACATATACTGATTTGGAATTTTTGCATAATTTGGATTTTAACCAACTTCAGAGTCACATAAGTTTGTAGACTCACAGATTTGTAAAATCATTATAAATAAATAAAATAGGTGATGTGAGAATGATCTGGATGCAACATTTGTCATCCCATTTATTACTAGGGTTGATTTGGCTGATCTGGCTGATTAGATGGGTATTCCCTTCTTCCCTTACAGCTCCACGTGTGTCCTTCCTGAAGCTGCAAACCTGGTAGAAGAGGACAACCATCTCAGATAGAAGGATTGTATTGATCTTTGATCAAGAACATAGCTGTACTCATCTGTTAGATCTTCCAAGCAACAATAATAAAATTATTATTGCTGTTGCTTGGAAGGTCATAAGAAATATAGTAATTTAAGCAGCCTTCCTACAGAAGAGCAGTATAAGATCAGTTCAAGTACCGCCTTAGTCAGGAAAGCCAGCTGGGTGATCTTGGGCCAGTCACTCTCTCTCTCATTCCAATTCACAGGATTATTATTGTGGAAAAACTTACAGGATTATTATTGTGGAAAAAAATAGGAGGAGCCATGTGTATTAGATATGTTTGCTGCCTTGAGTTATTTGTAAAAATCATAAAGGCAGGATACAAAAAAAAACAACAACCCCAACCAACCCAAACAAATAAATAAATGCCTCTGAGAGGGGGGTGTTTCATAGGGTGACTTCAGAAATACTTCATGGAGGATGGAAGGTCAAGCATCTTCTCCCAGACTAAATACATGTCATCTGGGCTTCCTTTTCTAATCATGTTTTATTTATTTATTTTTTGGTAATTGGTAAGTGGATATATATCTGGTTTTGACAGAGATTACTTTATAATACTCTCCCCAGCACTTCATTCTCCAGAAATGAATAGTTGATGAAGGAGGAGAAAAAAGCCCATAGTTTATTTAGGGTTGCCAAATTCATTCTCTTTCTAGCTGGTCTTTAATATGATTAAGGAGAGGTAATGTCTTAGTCATACTATGTGACAATCAGTGTGATGTAGGAGTTAAGTCAATGACTGGGGAGAGTCAAGTTCAACTCACTCTTATTATGGAAATTCACTAGTGACTTTGTAACCATTATTTCCTCTGAGAGTTTTTAAAAACATTTGTATAGTTCTAAAACATTTGTTATTAAACTCAAAAGCAGTTAAAATTAAGTACTGTGGTAATCATCTTCTTATCTATAATCTGTATTTTTCTGTGTTTTTTCTTTCTTCCTTTTAATTACAAATGTATAGAGTTCTTTTCGACTCCATTCTATCCAACTATCTTTATCTCTGTGGAAGCATTGCTGTACACAATATAGTATCTTATTCTCATTCTGTGCTGTAATCATTCTTAAACCCATTTTGTCTTCCATGCTTCTTCTACTTCATGGTTCACCAAGCATCTTTTTTTTCATATTGCCATTACTGTAATTCTGGATACTTCTGTGGTACCTTCTACTTTGTCTTCCTTTATGTATTTAGGTCTACTTTCCTTTCATTTTGCAGGAGAGGTAATGCATTCTAATACTTTTTCATACAGGACTTATCCTACTTCCTAGAATTATTCTACTTTCAGACTTGTTTCTTTCTTATTTTTTTTTTCCTTTTCATTTATGTTTAGCTTTCTCCCACCCCAAGGACTACTTTGACACTACAAAAAAAGAAAAAAAACTTTTCCATGTTCAAAACCTCTTATCACTTTTAAGCTCAGTTCAGTGGCTATATTATTAATGGAAAATAATGAATGCAAGTTGAGTAAGGAGTATTAAGTTCTATATTAAGACATTTCAAATCCCAAACACTTCCAAAATGATGACAGCCCACTTCAAGTACAAAAGAGGTGTTTTCTACTCAAAGGCATCTTGAGCTCAAAACAGCACTGTATAATTTTTAAACATTCTTACTACCTGTAGTCACTATTATCATTTTGGTGTTAGATCCCCTGGAATTGTATGTTTTCCCAGAAAAAAAAATTACTAGTGCCAATGTTCTTTAGGTTTTTATGAAATTTTAACTGTTATTTATGATCTCAAATTAATTTTGATCTGCTTATTTTAACTCTATTTTATTAATCCATATTGCCATACTTAGAATTCCACTTCACCTCACCATATCTCATTTCTTTTTTCCTTAATATTTGTCATTTGTTTATTAGATTCCTGGTTTTGGCAGGTGCCAAACCTTATTATATTACTATGCCCATCTTGAACTATAAGTAAAAAAAATACTCTTTGCTTCTAAATATTCTTCCTGAGTTTACATATCTCTGGACTATGGCAGACATTCAGCTTGCCAGTCAAAAAAATCAGAAAAAGAGGTAGCTACTGTCTGTCATTCCCATGTAGCAGCAGGGACAATACATATTTCATTTCTGAGGGGTGATAATGTAAGAGGAACTGGGCAACAATTTTGATGTCAACATGTTTTCTTCCAAACTTGAGGGTGGAAGGAAAGCACATCCTTGGAGGTTATTTGATGAGCCCAGAGGTCAAGTTTCAAGCTATTTCATCAATATAATAAATTATTTTCTCGTGGTAATAATTAAGCTGCCAGCCACATTCTGGCATTCATTTCAGTAACAATCTACTAGAATTAGTTTACTATTTTATGTAATCCTCTCTTGGTATGGAAATTAGCAAGAACTGTAGATTTCATTTATGTGTAACTGGGTAGTATTGTAATAATTTCAGTATTACTGTCATGTTATATTGGCACTAATGTCACATCATGGATAAAGCAACAACACAGCCAGACTAGTTACATTCATTTTAGTAATTAAAAAGGTTTGATAAATTGATTAGCTAGTTTGGTAAGCAAATCTTTGGTGTTTAGAGAAATGCAGATAGACTTATTAATGCATATTCTATTAAAATATTAGTGCATATTCCATGAAAAAGATGTATGCCAATACAAGTTTGTAAAAAGAGAGAGAGAGAGAGAGAGAGAGAGAGAGAGAGAGAGAGAGAGAGAGAGAGAGAGAGAGAGAATTAACTTATTTGATATGTGTACTTCCAAGTAAAATGAAATAGGTAATAATGATATGAAAAAGAGTAGTTATGAATCTGGGAAGGGAATAATATTACCATATATCAGGGGCAACATCTAGTATATGTTAGTTGTTAGTTGTTTCTAAGATTGTGAAACCCAAGGAAGTCTATTTATTTAAAGTTTAAAGCTATTAAAAATTGATAGGGTTCTTTCTAATATGATATGATATATATAAATATACTTCCAGACTCCTTTGAGTGGCCAGTTTGAGCATGTGAAGCTAATTTGAAAAGTAGTTAATGCATCTTTGATGGAGTGATATTAATTTCCACTCTTGAAATCTGCCAAATACATATGGTTTTTATTAGATAATTTGTTACATTTTGATTCAGATTCACCTCAGGAATTGATGTTGTGGAATTACTTAAACTTGAAAATAGCAGTGAAGATATTTTATTGGAATTCTTTGGGTGATCAGAACTTTAAATTGGATAATTTCTAAAGATTGCTTCAAAGAGATTTCATTTCAAATATGTTGTCAACTAGTAGAGATTTGACAACATATTTGATATCAAAAAAGATGAACACTTATGGGAAAATCAGTTATTTCTCCTGCCACACACTGAGAAAGGCACAAAATGTTTACAATTAATTCAGATTTATTAAAATCGACCTTATTCTTACAATATTGGAGATTCCTTGCCTAAGAACATCAGGATGAGTCCCTTTAACAAGGATGATATTCAACATATTCATATTCATGGATAGAAGAATCCATTGATTTAATATACAAGCATTTTTACCAGCGACCAACCACATGCCCTCATTTTTTAGTTACAGAGAAATAAAGCTTTAGACATTTGGGCAATCTAACCTTCAGGAGAAGGGGTGAAAGAGTTTTAGTAGAGCAAAACTAGGAAGATTCTACATAGCTATGCCTCTTCTATTTATGTTTTCTTAGCCAAAGAAAAGAGAGAAAGCTGGGATATATAAAATGAAACAGATCATCTGTGAAGAGACCAAAGAAAAATAACTATTTGGTGAAGAGTGACAAAGCAAGAAAATGTAAGCAGCCATGTAATATTTGTGAGCTAGTTTCTGGGAGAAACAAAGAGCTAAGTATTGTTCAGGTAAGACAAACTGTGGTGTGAGCAAAATTGACAGTCTCAGAAAGTTAGAAGTCAGAGAAAGTACAACTTGGAGCCAAGGAAATCTTCAAAGCATAACAAAGCCTGGTAGTGGTGATGATGGAGGAGGAGGAGGAGGAAAAGGAGGAGGATGACGAGGAGGAGGAATAGCAATAGCACTTTACTTATATACCGCTTCATAGTGCTTTACAGCCCTCTCTAAGCGGTTTACAGAGTTCAGCATATTGCTCCCAACAATCTGGGTCCTCATTTTACCGACCTCGGAAGGATGGAAGGCTGAGTCAACCTTGAGCCTAGTGAGATTTGAACAGTTGAACTGCTGAACTAGCAGTCAGCCTGCAGTCGCAGCATTTAACCACTGCACCACTTCAGCTCAGGAAGAGGAGGAAGCAAGAACTCTAGGAGAAAAGAGTGTACTATGTGGAGTTTGTGATAACAGCTAAGTATCTCTGGGGTGGAGCTAATGGAAGAAATTTAACTGTGACCTTTAGGGAGCATAGAAGAAATATTCCTAAAATTAGGGTTGAAAATGGCAATCTATGAAAGTGAAACATTAGCTAGGAGAAATGACCTGGAGGAAATCTCTCCTATGGTGGCCAGCATTTGTATTCAGATTCATTTTTTTTCAAGGAGTGTGCTTTAAGAGCTAGTCTGCTTTATGGATTGTGATATTTAGGAAGTGTCCCCTAAATGTTTCAGCATATATGCCTCTGAATCAGCAGTGGGTTGCTACTGGTATGGCCCGGATCTACAAACCGGTAGCAGCAGCGGTGGGAGCTCTACTCACGCGCATGTGAACCGGTAGCAAAAGGATTTGCAACCCATTACTGCTCTGAATGCTTATCAGAAGTTTATTATTTTTTCACAAACTCCATTCTTGCAGACTTTATTCTATCTAAGTTACTTGAGCCTCTAGTGCTACGTCCTCACAGACACTCACCATCCATGGGAGCGTCTCTGATTGGCTAGAACCATGGCTGTTTTCAGGCGGGAGATTTAGAGCCCTGCCATTGGTTGCCGCGTCTGACAGCCAGCTATAAAAGAGCTGTCAGACGCGAGGAAAGTTGTTGCTGGCACAGAGTTGCCTTGAGCCGAGTTATTGTTACAGTTACTTTTTAGAGTCAATAAAGGCTTCTTCTGGTTAAGACCCTGTTTCGCCTCAGTTTGTGGAACCCCCTAGTTCTCCCAACAGAGCATCAGGTCTTGTCCATTTGTACTTGTATCCAATCTCTGCAGGAAGTATTCTATGGGAGAATGATGTCTGCATTAATACACTGTGTTCAATGATAAATACTTTATTTCACCCAATTGATATTATTTGGGAAGCTGATTCCCTAAACCTAAAATAAACACCTAAAATAAAGTTCCACTCTCCCCCCACCCCACACACACACTTTCTGGTTTTAATAAAACTGTTTTTAAAAGTCATAATATTGATAATTTTGTTTTCATGTTTTCAGAAGGAGAACCAGCTGTTATTCTATGACTACATTCTCAAAACTACTAGGGATCAAAGGTAATAATACAGAGTTTGTTTTCTTCTTCTTCTTCTTCTTCTTCTTCTTCTTCTTCTTCTTCTTCTTCTTCTTCTTCTTCTTCTTCTTCTTCTTCTTCATCTTCTTCTTCTTCTTCTTCTTCTTCGTCTTCTTCTTCTTCTTCTTCTTCTTCTTCTTATTATTATTATATTATTATTATTATTATTATTATTATTATTATTATTATTATTATTATTATTATTATTATTATTATTATTATTATTATTACAAGTTTACAAAAGCATAACTGTCTCAGGCGATAACAGCACCATCTCTCACAAATCAATGCTAAGGGGACAGACCCAGGACAGCATGTTTCCTTTCTTAAGGATGATGACCAGTAATGGGTTCCAAATCCCATCGCTACAGGTTCGCGCTTGCGGGGTGGGTGGGCGGAGTCTCCTGCCACCACCACTACTGGTTCATAGAACCAGGCCATACCGGTAGCAACCCACCGCTGATGATAACAGTGGTGTGAAAAACCAGAACCCATATCCAGATATTCTGCATGCCCCAAAGACTGACAGTGAAGGGTGTGACTAGGAGGTTGAAACTCTACTCACCACCGTGTGGTTCCCAATAATCATCCTTTATTTGGAAACTGATTTACTTTCTAAATTAGTGCTTTCTACTCCTCCTATACCAGGGGTCGGCAATCTTAAAAACTCAAAGAGCCATTTGGTCCCATTTCCCAGAAAAAACAAAATATCCAGAGCCCCAAAACATGGGTGGGCATGGCCAACTCAACATCACTCCCACCTAGTCACATGACCCCCCCAGCTACACCTACCCAGGTTTTGTGGCTGTTTTTTTTCTATGAGAAAAAGGTATCTCTATCTTTTCCCTCTCTTTTTCTCCCTCTCCTATCTCTCTTTCTCCCTCTCCTATCTATCTCTCTCCCTCTCATCTTTCTGTCTCTCTTTCCCTCTCCCCATCTCTCTCTATCTCTCCCTTCCTCCCCACCCATCTCTCTCACTCTCCTTCCCTCATCTCTCTCTTTCACCCATCTCTCTCTTTCTCCCTCTCTCTCCCCTTCTCTCTGTGTGTGCTGAGGAACGATCGCCACCCCAGCTTCTCTTTGGGAGACCCTCCTCCCCTTCTTGCGACTCCCTGGCTGGCTGTGGCACACGTGGCGGGCGGCTGCTCAGTTAAGGAGGATCATTGGATGCTCAGACCATGCATTTTCCTTCTCAGGCCCTGGTGGATTGTCCCAACTTGTACTAAAGAAGAAGGGAAAACAAACCCATATCTCATTCTTGGAAGTGGTCAAGACTGCAAGCCTGGATTTTAAAACTCAGCTGTGCGTCATCGTCATACAGCCTTTCCCATTTTCACCCTTCCTACTTATATATAAAAAAGCTCCCTGTATTCCTTTTTTTTTGTTCATACTAAATAGCTAAAAAACGCTGACAACAGGAGGCCAGAAAGCAAGCTGTGAGCGGGATTATAAATTTAATCTTTCTTTTGGTGTGTGTGTGTGTGTGTGTGTGTGTGTGTGTGTGTGTGTGTGTGTGTGTTTTATTCTTGTCCAAATGCATCCACCGAGTGGCTTCTGAAAGTTTTAGTTTTGCAGAATGTTCCTTCTTGCCTTCCTTCCCTCTTTAACATTCTTTCTCTCCTTGCCGTGTCCCATCCCATCTCCCCTCCTCACAGCTCTTCGGCCGAGCGGGGAGGGCATGAGCTCCAGCCCAAAGCTGCAGGAAGCGAAGGCAGCTACAAGCCCGCTTCTCTTCTGTTCTAAGGATCTGGCCATTGCCTTCCATGCCCCCCCACCCCGCATGAGATGAGAAGGAGGGGGAGGAGGGTCGCCGGAGCGAAAGCAGCTTTCGCTTCCTGCTGCTTTGGGCTGTAGCTCACATCCACCCCGCTCGGCTTGGTATATGAATTCCTGTTAATGCGCTGGAGTATCAGCCCCAGGCACTTCCCCATCCCCCGTCATCACCCTTACCTTCTCAGGCCAGGCGAGGGAAGGGAGGGCGAGGGGCAGGGCAGCCAGTGATGGGACAAGGAGCCGTGGCAGAGGGCCCAAAGAGCTGCTTGTGGCTCACGAGCCGCAATTTCTGACCCTTGTCCTATACTGTTCTGAGTGGTTCAAGACAGAATTTGTGGAGAAAATGTTCTTGGTTATTCTAATGTGGAATATCCCTCTCAATCCTTAACTGTTGTTGAAGAATTTCTAATACTTTTAAATAACAATTAAAGTAGGGAGAGTCTCAATAGAAATTAGAATGCTTCTCTCTGCTTCCACGCTCTGTTTGCACACATTTCTTGATTGGCTTTCTTGCTAAAGCCAATCAAGGAGCTAAAGATCCATGGGGAGATGTCTTGTATTAAAACATTACCACCATTGTTCAAACTGGAATAACTATTTTTATTTTTTTTATTTGAATGGAAACTTGGGATTCTCAAGTATTTCTGTTATTAAACATTAGTGAGGTAAAGAAATCTGTGTTAACAACACAAAACTCTGAATTGACAGGATAAGGAACTATATCTCATTCCTCATGACTATTCAAATAACTAATTACTGCAAATTTGATTGCTTATGGAAATGTAATAATACCTCAGAACATAAGACTTATAAGATATGATTATCAGCATGAGAATAAATGAGTTAGCAAAAAATAATATATCCTGAAAAATATGTGATAAGTGTTTTTATGCATCATTCATGGAAATGATGCTTCACAATGTAGAAAAATATATATTTTAGCTATTGAATATATACAGCTGAAAATTCATGAAGTTGCTTCATCTTTTTAATATTTAAATACACAATAAGCATTTGAAGGCTAGGTATTTAGCGTGGGTTCAGAAAAAAAATCAGAAAAAATATGTATTGGAAATTGATTTATTCATTAAAACCAAAATGTTTGACAAAGTTAATCAACACAGTTGTGCCAAATTGATAATATTAAGTATTTTAAAAAGAAGAAGGAATATGAGAAACATGTAAATGAAATTCCATGTTTGTAATGCAAATATTGTGATAGGTTTTCAAAGTGAAACAGAATCAAATCTTAGTAAGATTACATAGTGGTCAGTTTATTCAAACAAAAGATTTAAAATCAGTTTATCAATGCATTTATGAAATAACACTCAAATTTGTAAAACCGTTCTGTTGGATTAAATAGTAAAAAGCCTTCAATTTAAAAAGATGTACAAATGTTTATGCAAATGTAAATAATAAAGAAATTCAAGTAGATTGCAATCTACTCAGATATTCTGTGTATAGAAAAGCTAAAGTTAAATGGTTGCATCAATTATTCATTGATTCTTTTCTCTACTCTAATGATGGGCTTATTATACAATTAAATCCTTGAAATTGAATGAGGAAACTATTTTTCATTCATAACTTTTTTTCACCCAAACTATTTTCAATTAATTGGATTTTATGCATTTAGATATAAAATATTCTTTTTTGAATATTTGAGTGGATCATTTAATTATTCAACATAATAAACTTGGAGATATGTACTATATACAGTTGTTAATTGCTGTCCCCAAATCATCATCATCATCATCTCCTCCTCCTCCTCCCCCCCCAAAACCAAGATGCATAGAAACCCTAACCCTAACCCATCCATGTGATTCTCTCAGTAACATGCAGTATATACTTGTTCCAGCAGTGGGTTACTCCAGGTTCAGCCCAGTTCTGCGAACTGGTAGCGGTGGTGGTGGTAGGCTCCGCCCATTCCCCCAGGACGCTTCTGCGCATGTGCAGAAGTGTTGCGCACGAGCGTGAGCGCAAACTGGTAGCAACGGGATTTAGAACCCACTACTTGTTCTATTAGTGATCTTCTTTTTGAGGATATTTTGGGTATCATCTCTTTTTATTGTTCTTTTACCTACCACTTCCTTTTATATATGGCTATTATTACTGTATCTAATATTATCTAAAAGAGAAAAGAAAATCAGTTTAAAATTCCTGAAACAGTCAATGAATGAAACGATTCTAATAAAATCTGTTATCAAATTTCAGATTTTTTTATAAGAGGATGTATTAAAGGAAATAAAGTCATAATCTAAAACACAGACCTTAATGGTTTTGTATATACAAATGGAATACATTAAAAAGTAACAACTGTTCCATCTAGCTAGTTTGAACTACATAAATACACCCAAGTTTTAATGCTGCTAAATATTTTTAAGCAAACATACAGCATTTATTTCTCTTGTTGAGAAGCAGTCTTTTGCTGACGCTTCCTTATTTCTTCTTGTATGTGGTTATTGAGCCTGGCTTGGTTGTGATCATTTCATGGGTTACACTTATTAGTCCTCTTTTATTTGGAGTTCACAGTTATTTTGGTATGTTTTATAATATATTTTCCAGTAATGGATAAAAGTCCTTTTCAAATGGATGCTTAGAAATAAGATGGTTTTTTTTCCGGAAAGCAGTGGCACTTTCTCTAATACACAATTCTTTAGAAGAACCTGTTCCTCAAATAGTTCACACCCAACCTTTTTCATTTAATTTAGACATAACATGAGGATTTACAATATCATTAGAAATCCATAGCAAAATGATCTGACTGCACTGCATGCTTAAACTGCTCCTGTTTTGTGCTGATGCTAGTTAATTCTAAACCAGTTTAAGGGGGGGGGAACAATTTGGACTTATAATATTTCTTTAACATCAAGAACATTTGAAACATTTGAATCTCTGAATTGCAGAGACATTTGTACTAGCCTTCTAATAAGTTTCCAATTAAAGCAATTTTTGACCTAAGAATTGATTTGATCCTACATTGCATATACTTCTTCTATCAATGTCTTTGAGGCCTCCAACCAGCCTGAAAATAATTACAATAAGCAAATTGCATTGTTCTTAAAGAGATACATATCAGCAATGTAAGCTTTTAAGATATAATTCCTACACTGAAGTGAGAGTTAAGGCCAACATTGCAAATTAAACTTAATGAACATAAGCTCTGATGTATCACATTATTTAAGTTTAGCATGCTCAGGACACAGATCTATTAAATGTTTCTTTTCCTTTTTAGTATAGACAATTTTTTTCATAGTCAAAGCATTCTGATTTCTCTTCTTGCACCTTTATGTTCTTGCTGCCTTAAGAATTGGCTTTTGTTCCATAATTAGTTACGAATTGTGTATACACTATTCCGCTGCAGATGTTAGTTCTTATTGATCACTATGTCTTTCTGTAAGGTACATATACTTTTCAGAAATAAAAGGAAAAATATTTCCAAAATTGATACAAAGATCTTTTTATGCAATGTCCATGAGTGAATTAGTAAAACAACTCTCTACATTTAGTTTATGTATATATGTATATATATGTATATATACAGTATGTCAGCGGCGGGTTGCTGCCTTACCGGTGCCAGTGCGCTGCGCGCGCATCTCCACGCTTCTGTTTGTATATAGGACATTAGTAAAGATTGCTGTGTAATTGAAAGCTCATCTAACAAAGAGTTTCAAGGATAACACTTGAGCACAAAAAAGTAAATGTGCTTCTAGATTCAAAACTGCTTTGTTTGCTTAAAGATTTTTCCAAGGTTTCCTGATACTTGTAATGCACTGTGATCTTTAAAAGTTGCTATAGGGTTTGTGTTCATGATACAGCATCACTCAGTAATCAATGGATGAGGTTCTTAATTCTAGGTCACATAAATAACTAGTAAAGAAGCAACTAAATGAGAACCTAAAGTGCTATAATGGTTTTATAAAGATTATCATAAATACTTGAATTATTTTCATTCTGTTTTACCTAGTTTCTGAAAAGAAAGTTAAATTCTTGGCATTCTCTATAGGTACAAGATTCAGATCCACTTTGACATTAAAAAGTGTTTTGTTGAGTGTTTTTTTTCATTTTATCCAATTAAACTTCATGTAATTTCTTAATTTTATAACATATCATATCGTCAGAGGTACCTCTTAAAAACACTGGTATGTTGAATAATAATAATAATAATAATAATAATAATAATAATAATAATAATAATAATAATAATAATAATAATAATAATAATAATAATAATAATAATAATAATAATAATAATAATAATAGTAATTATAATTATTTTGAACAATGTCTAATGCAACATCAAACCCATAAATTCTTTGGGCTCTTGCGTTGCCCTAAAATGTACTGCTGTTTGGTTTTATCATATCATATCAAGCCAACTTATGTATTGTGGTTTCTAAATTAGAGTTTATGGTTCACATAAATTTAGTCAACTGTAATCTATTCAATAAATTATGGATAAGCAAACCATAGATAAGTGACATATATGGACGCAGTCCCTAACACAATTGGTCACTGCATTATGCATGTCATTTTTACATATGTAGTGTTTTCATAGTAGTTTAGCAAATTTACCAAATTCTATGTCCTAAATCAACATAATAATTTTCTATTATTTTTAATTAATTGTAATGGACTTCCTTAGTAAGTGTTCAAAAGTTATGATTTCTGTAACATAATTAAATGCTTTTGTTTTGTTCTTGATTATTTAAAAGCCAGTGATGAAAGTGTATGAATTTAATCTTTTCTTTATTTTCCCCTTCATTGGCTTTAATTTTTATAATGTTATGTTCTGTTTAGAAATTATTTGCATGAAAAACTAATTCAGCACAATACTTTAGCACAATTCCTCCTCCTCATATGTTAATGGAGAATTTTGTTGTAGGAGACTTCTTTGTCTTTGTCTTCTTTTCTTTCTCCCTCTGGAAGGGATCATTACTGATAGAAAAGGGTACCTGCCATAAATATATTTCCTAATACACGATGGTGGAAAAAACAAGAAGTCTCTTGTACTCATGTTGCTCTTTCATGCATGTAATGCCTGAGTTGGGGTTTAAGTGCCTTGGTGTTATTGTATAGGAATGTACTTCTCAACACTAAATTAAATTTATTGATGGCAAGCAAGTACATATGGTAAATTGGGAAAAATAATAATAATAATAATAAAACACATGCTGTATTAATAGTTTTACACAAGAGAGGTTTTAGATTTATTTTGCAAGATAAGTGGGCTAAAATTAAATGTCAAATATAATTTGGTTTTTAAGAAGTTTGAAAAACGTGATTGTCCTTAGAGAAATTTGACAGCTTAAGGTCTCTTTGCCAAATGGCTATTTGCATAATAGTGAGGTGTGAGGTTATAGATTATGCTTGGCAGCAAGCCAAACCATAAACAGCCTGGTAAAGCTACAAAATGTGAAATATGGTAATCATATCAAGAAGTCTGCATTTTACTGAAATAAGAGATGTCCTGACATTCATTTTTCAAACAAATAAGGAGTTAGAAATCATATTTTTTATTTCTTTATGTTTAGCCAAACAAAAAAAAAATTGTAGTTTTATTTATTAGCATTCTTGTACAGTTTAACATTCAAGACAATGTTTAAGATCAGATTTCTAGAAATATGAATAAAGCAATTTTATGTATACATGTAAAATTTTATCTGTAAATGTAAAAATATCTCATTTAAATCAATCTAGAACAACAGAAAAAATCATCACAACTTTGTACTACTACTATTACTATATACTACTATTATATATTCACTGTTGTTCGTAGAGAATAAACCTTGACTACAGTATATAATAACTAAGAAAATACTATGTGTGTTCCACTGGTACACTGGCTTTTATGTGAAAATCATCTGGGCCTAATTTAAAGAGCAGAGTGGCTGGCTTTCTTTAATATCATGTGGATTTTCTGCATAGCTAGATAAATACACTGGTGTCATTCTTTGCATTCCAAAGCAATCACCAATTGCTGGTCTTAAGGCTTTACCTATACTTAGCTGGATTTTGTCAATGGTAACTTCAAGGGCAGGTGTCAAACTTGGGTAAAAGGTTTTCCCTATTATTGATCCTCTTCAGCTTTAGAAACTTTGCAAGCTGAAAGAGATTTGTGGTCAAATAGAGAATCTGCCACATCATTCATACTCTAGGATGATTCAACTATGTATAAGAAAGTGTGTGCAAATTATCTGCAACAATATCTCAATCCAAATTTATTCATATACTGTTAGTCCAATTTAGAAGATTAGGAAATAGACACATTAGTGGAGTGATGTTATAAACTACTTATGATATTATTTCTAACTTGAAAAGCTTTTTATAGGATTCTATGATGGAGCTTCGAAACGGTAGTTAGCATTTTTGGATCAAAGCTGAGAAAGATTTACTAAACAATGATGTATTTACACTTCCTTCCTTCCTTCCTTCCTTCCTTCCTTCCTTCCTTCCTTCCTTCCTTCCTTCCTTCCTTCCTTCCTTCCTTCCTTCCTTCCTTCCTTCCTTCCTTCCTTCCTTCCTTCCTTCCAGAGGTGGGTTCCTGCCTGTTTTTGCCGGTGCGGTTAATAGCTGTTGTTCGGCGCAGAACCGAAGACGCTGCTGCCGTTCGCAGCGCGGGAGCTTTCCCCGGGTGCTTTCCCCGCCCGCATGGATGCCGCCAATTGCGTTCTTTTGCCCTCTGCGCATGCGGAACGCTTTGCGCATGCGCAGAGGGCAAAAGAACGCAATTGGCGGTATCCATGCGGGCGGGGAAAGCGCCCGGGGAAAGCTCCCGCGCCGCGAACGGCAGAAGCATCTTCGGCTCTGCGCCGAACAACAGCTATTAACCGCACCGGCAGGATCCCACCTCTGCTTCCTTCCTTCCTTCCTTCCTTCCTTCCTTCCTTCCTTCCTTCCTTCCTTCCTTCCTTCCTTCCTTCCTTCCTTCCTTCCTTCCTTCCTTCCTTCCTTCCTTCCTTCCTTCCTTCCTTCCTTCCCTGTTCTACACCATGTGTATCACTACTCCAATATACTGTGTAGCCTGAAATTTCGAAGCCATAGTCTGTCAACTCAGCTCAGAAAGCAGATCAAAATGCTTAAAAGCTGATTTGTTGCCTGGAAATAGTAGATTTTGTGTTATCACTCTTCATTAGCCATTTTGATAACTTTGCATCTCTTATTCATTCACCTAATCAAATAAAATAGCTGAATCATTCTGTCAGTTTCCTCTTTGGCAGAAAAAAGGAAAAAGAAAAGAAACTTTCAATATACACCAACATGTGGCATACTATTTAAAAACTGCTCCAAAAATTCTATGTTTTAATAATTGTTTACAGTTTAAACTGCATCGTTTTATGTAGCATTGGAGAGAGACCAATTAGACAATCCATTGGAGCACTTCTTTCAAATGTTATGAGGACTACTGTGATTTCTATTACTTCCATAACCTGATTAACATATGTATTTTCTAGCCATATGAATTCCAACAATACTTCATTGCATTAGGTATTAAATTTCCAGAGAGACAGCTGTGTCAGTCTGTTGCAGGAAATTAACAAAAAGTGCTTATACCACAGTAAATACAATTATGTTATAGTATGCAGTTTGTTAGACTATATCCATTTTATCAGTGCATTAGTTTTTATTCTGAAATAAGAGTATATAATATTTACCTTGTTTTTCAGGGAACAGATGGTGGATAATAAAGATACAGGCAATAATGATTATTTTATTGACTCTGGCCATTTACACTTTTTATTATTATTATTATTTTATGTCCCAGACACTTTTGAACTACTAAATGTATTAAGTCCTGCAGCATAGCAAACATTTTGCCTTTGTTCAAGCTTTAAATTGAATCTATTAAACTGAATATACTTTGCTTTTGTCATGTGGTAGTGAGAGGGGTCCCTGGTGATCTCTGAGCTTGCTTGCTTTCTTGCAGACATTTCATTATCCAAACTAGGTAACATCATCAGTGATATTTGGGTAATGAAATGTCTCCAAGAAAACAAGCAAACTCAGAGAGCACTAGGGACCTGTCTTGTCAACCTTGAGCTACAAATATTTTCCTTTATTACCCTGTTTCCCCCAAAATAAGACATCCCCTGATAATAAGCCCAATCAGGCTTTTGAGTGCATGACAATAAGGCCAAGCGCTTATTTCAGGGTTCAAAAAAATATAAGGCAGGGTCTTATTTTCGGGGAAACACGGTAGTATTTTGTAGTGTCTTTGACATTCTTTTATTTAACAAATAAATCACTTAAAGAACAGTCACACAAAGTTTTGAGAGGTTGATACTTTTTTCCTATGTAGACTAATAGATAGGCATTTGTGATCTAAAATGTCTAACTTACAGGAATGTATTTGGTCTATATCTACTGGTTAAAAAGTGATGACAGATATAGGATAGCTTGACATGGTGAATGGCATTATTATTTTATTTATTAATTCAATTTGCATAGGTGCCCATCTCAAACCAGAGATTCTAGGTGGCAAAGACTGATAAAAATAATGAAATTGGTTAAAATAATGTACAAAAATAAAATTAAATACAAATAGCAGCCAAGAGATATTATAATCCATTGCTGTCAACATAACCAGGAATCGGAGCTCTTCACATACTTGGGACTCCAGATCTGGGCACATATCCAAGTCTTGAAGGCCTTCAGAAAGTCCACCGGGGTCAGGGACATCCTAACTCATAAGGGAAGGTGTCATAGAGGCAGACACTATGTCAGAAAAGGCACACATCCTGGCCCCTGACAGCCAACATTCTTTGGCTGACAGAACCAGAGCATGTCCTCCTGCCAGATTGGATTGGGTGGGTAGAAACAACTAGAAGAATAATTCTGTAACAGTGGTGCCAGAATAGAAGTGTAAACAGAATCAATATAATCTACTGAAGTGATTGATTCATATAAAGGTTATCATATGTGTATGATATAAAGGTTTCCCCTGTCCAGTCATGTCCGTGCTCATTTTTGTTTCTTAGCTGAGGAAGCCAGCATTGTCCAAAGACATTGCCGTGTTCATTTGGCCAGCATAATTATTCACCAAAGAACACAGAACACTGTTATCGTCCAACCGAAGTGATAACTATTTAATCTACTCACATTTTCATGCTTTTGAACTGCTAGGTGGGCAGGAACTGGGGCAGGTAATGGTGGCTCACCTCAACACATACATGTTTGGATCTCGAACCTGGGCTGTCACCTTTCCAGCTGACAAGCTCAGCATCTTTAACCACTGAGTCATTACACCCCCATGTATTTGTGGTAAAAATGAAGCACCATGATATTAGAATCGATAAGAATTACTTAGAAACAAGAAACCTTGATATTGTCAGTACATTGTAAATAAAATAAGAAAAGTCTCAATATATATTATATATTAAGGGCATGTAAAAGTCCAAGGTAACATATGAATATTAACCAAATAGATAAACCTAAACCAATAATTAATATAAAAAGTGAATATGTATTTTTTTAAAAAAATCATAGAAAACTTATGGAACAAACTGATGCTTGAAAATGCTCCTTGGAAGCATATCTTTTTAGTTAGAATTGGGCATTCTCTGTTTCCAGTGTGATTTCACATCCCCCTCAGATAGAAAATCATAGTAACCCCTCCCCCAACAGAAATAAAGAAGATGTAAAATGTCACTTGAGCAACCCTAGGAAATGTTCACATCTGATTTAATTTAGTTTCCAGAGTTTCACTCTGGAATCTTACCATAAATCTGCCCTTGTTAAGAAGAAGAAGGCTGGTAAATGCTGCCCCAGGTTGGAGTCTTAGTCCACTTGCTCAATTTTAGGGAATTATTTCAAATGGAAATTGTAAGTGTTATTTAAGAATTTTAGGTTATGGAATGCCTCTGGGCTGCCAACCTCTCTCTCCTTTTTTAGAAATGCCTGCAGCACCTATCCTGTCACTACTTCACCTAATATTCTTTGAATTATATTTTAAAAAGCATGGCCAATTTAGTGTGACTTGCAGTGTTAAGCAGGCAGCATTGTTACAAGAAATCATTCCAGACTTTTGAAAACATTCCTGGGCATTAATTTTGCTACGATCAAAGACCCTGTTACATACGTGTCTTTTTAGGTCCAAATTAAATTTATCACCATGAGTTTTGGGGGAAGGTTTTATAGCAGAAATAAGAGTATCCTATTACATTTCAACTCTGGCAATACCGTAGTAATAATCTAAGAAATGTCTTGATTTGTATCTTTTTGTTTTTTTGTTATGTTGTAAGGAATATCCTTCTGGTTTCAGTTCCAAGTGGGGAAAAAGACACTGGATTCATAGAAGTTGCTTGGAAAGAAGGTTTTAATGGTGGGCAGGAGCACATGGCATGAGCTCCTGAACAGAAAATGTGGATCACATGCTTCCAGATGTGGGTGAAGAGAAAAGGAAGGAAAAGATGCTGAGTCTCCTGGTTTTATGACCTCTGTTGGGCCCCACCTCCTAGTTTCCTGTTCCTGTGTATGCAATGCACTCCGATTGGTGGTCAGGCTCCCAGGGGGCCATGCAGTGGCAACTCTATAGGCTTTTGTCTGTCCCAGGCTTGGCTGTAATGAAAGGGCTTTGGGCAATTCCTAATATGGCTCTGTCTGAAGGAGATAAATATTTGTTATGTAGAAGACTGCTCCAGGCTATTAACAAAGGGTGGGGGGATGAGTGATCTGGGCTATTCCTTGCTGGCACATTGACAAAGGTGGGGGCTACTAAGAGTGAGTCTTTTTTCCTTTCTAACAGCATGTTTCTCAATTTCTCTAGGGATATTCTATATAATATTCTGCCTTTTTAATATTTCCTAGGATATTTCATTTTTTCTAGGAAAGGGGTGGGTGCTAACTTCCTACAGTTAAATGGCATAGTTCTTGCAGCAACATGTCCACAATTGTTTTTAAATAAGAGATCCCCCCCCCAAATGTCAGCATCTCTCATGTATGCTCTTCAAGTAAGAGTTTTATGCTAAATCCTTCATTTTAAGAAGCTTTTAACAGGCAGCAGCATGATTTCATGTTGCCCATTTTATCCTCGTCCTCAGGGCAGACTAAGATGGGGGGGGGATATTTCATTTTTAAAAATCAACAATTCCTTGAGACATACAGTAAGTATTCAAATGTTACTTTTCTATTTTGTATCTTCCTCATACCTGCCTACTATTCTGGATATATTTTATTATTTCTGAAAAAGAAACAATAAATTATATCCAGAATAGTGATTCTGTTGCTGTCTTGGATGCTGTGATTCAGTTGCTGTCTTGGAACATTTCCATATAGAACGGTACTTCAATGGGACACTTTTAAATGGTGGTAATTTAGCCCTTGCGGAGTCTAGAAATTGGATTTTTCCTTCAGTAAACCATGTAACAGGAGGAATACTATTTATCTGGCTGGCTATTGAAGGCCTTAGAAAATACAGTTCAGTTTCCTATGATCTGTTGAGCCAATCTCTACACATATCATATGTGAGAACAAATAGAAATCGGTTACTTCAGTGAAATGTACAAGTTCATTGAACTACTGTCAAAGCTTGTACTGAAAAGTGTCAAAGTTTATGGGTTTTGAGAGAAGGCCAAAGATGGTAATTTTATTCTTAACATAGATATTAACTTGTGTTATATAAAAACAGTATTTAAATAAAAAGCAGCTAGTTCAGATTAATTTTGGTGGTTCAGAATTGCCCTCTAAAAGAAGTGTACTGTTTACATTGCTCCTCTCATCCCCTCACCTTGGTCAATGTTTTTTTCCCAAGAATAGTACTGTATTTTTTGGAGTATAAGACACACTTTTCCCCCCTAAAAATTTGGGTGCATCTTATATGCACCACGGAGGAGGCGATGGTCTGTGGCAATCCCTGCAGCCTGGAACAGCTGATTGGAGGCCGATCCACTCGCCGATCCACCCGCCTATCAGCTGCTCATGCTGAATCAGGCTGCAATAATGTGCTGAAGCTGATCTGGCTGTTCGCTATTTGCTGCAAGGACTCAGAGTTTGCAGCAGCAATCACATCCAGAAAGCACACATAAGTAATGGATTCAGCAGGATTCAATAACTTCTCTTTATATATAATCTAACACATGAAGTAAATATACAATACCAAAAGCAGATTTTCCAACGTGCAAAACATAAGCAGAGGACAGGAGTTTCAGTTTCAGTTTTGAGCAGCAGACTAGTTTACAGCTCAGCACAGACTCAGAGCTGCATAGCTAAGCCACACCCAGGCTCCTTGCTGTCTCCTTCCTTGTTGCTCACACAGCAAATACTGTTTCAGTTTCCAAACAGCCCTCAACTCTCTCACACACTGACAGGACTCTAGCCAGATGAATACCGATGGATGCTGGTAGGCAGATACATTTTTTTCTTATTTTCCTCCCCAAAAACTAAGGTGCATCTTATACTCTGAAAAATACGGCATTTATATCTGAGCAAGATGATGAAATCTGCATTAATATTATAATTACAGAATGATGCTGTCCAAGATTTGCTCATTTATTGGAAGACATACTGATGATAATTTAATTCAAATCTAAATTACCTCAAGATGCCTCAAGGTAAGATGGGCAGCCTATAAATTTTATAAATAAATAAAACTCCACATGCCTTGTCCCATTCCTTCACACATACCTGAAGACAGGACAAGAAGCAATGGATGAAATTAATCAAGGAGAGAAGCAATCTAGAACTAAGGAGAAATTTCCAGATAGTGAGAACAATTAATCAGCGAAACAAGTTGCCTCCAGAAGTTGTAAGTGCTCCAACATTGGAGGCCTTTAAGACGAGATTGGGCAACCATTTGTCTGAAATGATACAGGGTTTCCTGCCTGATCAGGGGGTTAGAAGACCTCCAAGCAGGGGTGAAATCCTCCCAGTTCGCTCTTACCTGTCGGTCACCGCAGAGCCGAAGAAGCTGGTGGCGTTTGCGGTGCGGGGCTGCCCCCGGCCACTTCCCCCACCCGCCTGGATGCCACCATTGGCATTCTTTTGCCCTCTGCACATGCAGAACACTTTGCGCATGTGCAGAGGGCAAAAGAACGCCAATGGCAGCGTCCAGGCGGGAGGGGGAAGCGGCCGGGGGCAGCTCCGCACCGCGAACGCCACCAGCTTCTTCGGCTCTGCGGTGACCGACAGGTAAGAGCGAACCGGGAGGATTTCACCCCTGCCTCCAAGGTCCCTTCCAAATCTGTTATTCTGTTAACTCTGTTAACATATTATAGATATTAAGTCACATAAAACTATTGGGTCTGAGAGACACTCCATTGCAAAACTGCAAGTTGTTGATAAGTCCAAGAATTCTTCAGCACTATTGTTTAAATCAGTGAGTTAATGCAAAATTGTCCATTCCCAGCACACATAGCTGAAGTAGGCTACCATATTTGAGGGCAGTAAAGGGCATTGTGAGCATACATTCTCAAATATGCAATAGGTAGTTCACCAGATTGTCTAAGATTTGTTTATGTCCCTGAGCAAATGAAAAACATTCAAATAAATACAAATAATTAACATAATTCAAAACCATCTGAAATTGTGGTTTGTATTATGTCCCTATTGGACTTGGAGAAGAGGATTTAAAGCCAGGGGTATCTAGAGGTAATAGTCCTAAAGGGAGTAATTCAGCAATATTGAAGCCAGTGACTCTACTCTGGAAGCCAACAGTGCCAACATAGAAAATATTGGCTTGTTCAGAATCTAATTCAAAAATGGTATATTATAAGGGAATAAATAGTATAATGGTATATTAAATGTTACATTACAACAAGTGTAGCCTTGCTTATCATTGGTTCCTGCTGCTGTAAGAACTCCTCAGAGAGCCAGGAACTACATCTGAAATGCAGAACATAAATCCAGACCTGGCAGATGTTTTTAATCTATGAACACCATGTACCTAATGAACTCTTATCCCACATTGTTAAGTAATATGCCCATACCGTTTGATTGCAGAAGTTGAGTAAGCATCCTGATTGGATAGGTTCCTGACTATATTCATCTCACACTCTTTGCAGATAAGTGCACATTCCTATCTATATAATTTGGATTGAAAATGAAAGGAAGTTATGGTTAAGAAAATTTGGTAAATTTATATAACTGTTCATTTCATATACATGGCTCTGAGCAGCATACAAAGCAAAAAAAATAGGACAAACTAATAAATTAAACATAACAACAAAATAGTTAAAACATTCAAAATAAGAAAACCCATTAAAAACAATCTGCAGGAGAGTGCATTAAGTTTCCTAAGTAATAGGTACCACTTTATAAGTGCTATCCTGGATCCCCAGGCCAGACAACAAGGTCATGTGTTCAGGCCCTTCTAGAAAGTCAGCAAGGTTGAGGCAAATCTGACTTCAGGACCTTTGCCATAGTAGAAAAGATTGTCTCCTAGGTACCAGCAGATCGCTTCATGGATAGGATATGCTGGATCTCCTTTCCTGCTGGACCCGACCAGGGAAAAGTGCTCTCTCAAATAACCTGGTTTTGTGCCCTGTAATGCTTACTATTTTGTGTCCTTAAAATAATGCTATCTTTCTAACAGAGCACTTCCAAATGTTATGGTTATATATAAAATTCAACTTCCGTTACTCTTCTTAAAATTGCAAGATTAACTACCTGTGTTTCCCAGAAAATAAGACCAGGTCTTATTTTTTTTGGGGGGGGGCAAAATAAGCACTAGGGCTTATTTTGGGGGAATGTCTTGTTTTTTTCCTCATGTACGGGAGGCCCACTTCTTCTGCTTGCTTGCGGTGGGGCAGGAGGCTGCTTGGTATGCCAGTGCCTCCACTGTGAGGCGGGGGTGGAGCTTACCCATGCGCCCCACACCAGCTTGCCTCAGGGCCCCTGCAGACAAGCCATCCATGCCCTGACATCTGCGAGCAAGCAGAAGAATTGGCCAGCAACCACATGGGCTCCTTCTGCATGGGGCTGCCAGTGTTGCCACCACAAGGCAGGTGTCAGGGCATGGATGGTCTGGCTGCGGGGGATTTGAGGTAAGCTAGTGGGGCAGCTCCACCACTCCCTTCCTCGCCTAATGGCTGTGGCACCACAAGCAACCAGATGGAATGGAGAGGTGGCCGGCTACACCGGCTCTTAAGTAGGGCTTATTTTGGGAGTAGGGCTTATATTAGGTGCACGTGTAAAAACACGCTAGGGCTTATTTTCAAGATAGGTCTTATTTTTGGGAAAACATGGTATCTATCATTTAGGTAAATAGCAGGTTACCCAAATTCCAAGATAATTTTTTCAGATATCAACACTTACAAAATATTGGGATGCTATTGCCCATAGCCTTTTATATGCAATAGTTATGAAATATGAAAAGAACAGACCAAGTTGGGAAAACAAATTGATTCTTGAATTTTACTGAATTTTAACAATATGGTGATAAAATATATTGACCACAATGAAATTAGGTTTTTAATATCAAGCATAAAAATGTCCTTGAATATTTTTTTTCAACCAGTTCTCATTCATCTTTAAAAAAAATAACTATAACAAATGAGAATACACTCTCACTTTAAAAATTCAAAGCAAATTTGACAGTGTAGAATGGCAAAATTTCGGGGGGGGTTTGCCACCAAATATCCTTTCTAGTCAAAATGCAATCACTGTAGCAGGCTAGGGAATAAATAAGAATCTATGATCATCTTTAAACTGCATTTTAAATATAGGATAAAGGCTCTATTAGTAGAAGCTAGGTGCTTTGAAATTTAATTGAATTTTATTCAATTAAAATGAAGATGGCAAGGACAATCAACAGTAAAGGGTTATGTGACACATTGAAAACTAACAAATCTGGTGCAACTTGCATAGACTTTCATAGAGTAGAAACTACTTCAATGTAGCTGGGAGGAAAGTGATTAATATGACATTTTCCTGCTGCTACTGGATAATTGAGTTAGTGCATTAAAAAGACAAACAGACTAATCTTATGTGTAACTTACTCAAGAGTGAATTTTATAGAGGTCAATTAAAATTATTTACAGGTAAATATATGTAAGATTGTTGTCTAAATGTAATTGCAAATTATGCTTTATGTTCATTATAACTACAGGCTATGATGCAAAACGAGATAAAAATGCCCCCCCAAAAAAGTTCACAAACTTTATTAGGAACAGTACAAGTTCTAGCATAAAATTCCACCAATATTCATTTTCCTTTCCCCAAAAATAAATCTACTAAAACCCAAAAATCTGAAAAAAATTGAATGGTACTGAACATTATTTCCAAATTTTCAATATTCAATGTAAGAAAGAATTTAAGAAATTGTCATCTTGGAAATTTAAAATCCTGGATTGTCATCTTGGAAATTTAAAATCCTGGATTAGGAAAATTTATCATCAAGGTATAATGCATTGTTATGTGTGCATTAAAAATTAAACGGTTATTAAACAATATATATTAGTTGTAAAAATAAGAAGAAAATACATATTATAAATTATAGCCACTTTAAATTATTTATTTAAATCAGAAATCTCACTGGCTTAAAATATTTTGAATTAGGCAGGAATTTATGTGGAGACGCTAAAGAAATAATAACTACAATTAAGTAGTCTTATTTACTTAAAAAGAACTTAAAATAAATAAAAATCCTACACAGCAGTCATTGTATTTTAGTGTATGTCTCTAAACATTTAGTTCATGTTAATTCAAAAATCGTTCACAGGTTAAGGTAGAACATGTCCAATAATTTGTGGTGCTATTGGTTGTAAATAGTATGTGATTCCTAGATGATGTTTTCCCATTATCTCTAATTTAAAGGAAGTGAAAGCCTTTGCTTCATAACAAATTAATGTTTGTGAAAGTTTGGCATGCTTGCTTGTCAATTAAGATTCACAAAGTGGATGACACTAAATTGTAGCCTACCCCGTGGGGGGCGCAGTATCTCCTTCCCCGCTGCTAGGAATCTCTGAGAATAGAAGCAATAACATATGAATTGCTCTATATGAAAGACTGATCTATATTCAGCTATGGGCACATACCTGAAATGTTCCATTTAGTATCAAAGTGTTAGTCATGGTATCCAACAGTGAGAACATGAAAAATAGGTTATTTAAAACAGTGTATTTGCTCAAATAATGTGTTGTATTAGACAATGAACAAACAAATGACGCTCTGAGTATATGTTTCAAAGCAAAAGCATTTGAAGCTATACACAAGAATCTAAACAAACATTGTGCTGAGTTGAATGACGGGTATTTTTTTCAAATATTTTTTTCCCCTAAGAATGTTTTTTGATTTTTCAGAATGAATATTTTGTCTCTATTTCATTTCTGCAGTTTGGTTCCTCCTCTTCATGAATCCCAAGCACTGGTTATCTACTTAGATTTGAGTTTTCCAGAAACTTTTTGAATAGACAAAAGTAAACTTTTTTTAATGTTGATGTTTGCTCTTAACAACAAATCAGATTGCCTATGAGGTATCAGCATCTTTATATCCCCAGTATGATGCCCAATTTTATTTATTTTTATTTATTATAAAATGTATTTGCCACCCATCTCCTATCCAACAACTCTGGGTGGCCTACAACGTAAAAAAACATTTTAAAACACTAAGATCATCAATCGTAAATTTGTTGGGCTTCTGCAGGCCAGAAGAAGAAGCTTGAAAAGTTGACACCAATGGCAAAGATATATAGCAACTATAAATACATATAAGTGATATTTTAAGCAATATGCATTTATTTATTTATTAAATGTATATACCGCTCATCTCGCTATTAAGTGACTGGTCATTGTCTTTCTTTGTTAACGAAACATCACATTTTAAGGCTTCTTCTCCCTTATAAAGCTTGTTGTTGTTAGTTTCAAAGTCATGTCCAACCCATCGTGACCCAATGGACAACGTTCGTCCAGGCCTTCCTGTTCTCTACCATCCTCTGGAGTCCATTTAAGCTCACGCCGACTGCTTCAGTGACTCCATCCAGCCACCTCATTCTCTGTCATCCCCTTCTTCTTTTGCCCTCAATCGTTCCCAGCATTAGGCTCTTTTCCAGTGAGTCTTTCCTTCTCATTAGGTGGCCAAAGTATTTGAGTTTCATCTTCAGGATCTGGCCTTCTAAAGAGCAGTCAGGGTTGATCTCCTCTTATAAAGCTACATACAAACAAATATAACATTAAACACTGGGCAATTCCACAATGCAGTCTAAGCTGCCCATCTGCCATACTACTCCCAGCTATTTCTTAAAGCCAATTTCAGACCTTTGACTCAGATTGCAGTCAGTTGGCACTGGAGCTGACCTGATGTTCAGTATAAGCTTGGCCATAGCAAGACCTGATTGGTCGTTCTCCTTCTTGCCTCTTCCATTTAGGAAGGGAAGGCAAACTTCACTGGCTGGTGCCTATCTGGATCAGTCTCTCTGCCTGCCATGGTTTTCATACAAAGATGTACTCATTCTCCCTTCTCTCATTATCTCTTTTAGTACTATCAAAGAGCATTTTCCCCTTCTCTTTTTTCTTTATGATTTCATCATGCTACAATATTCAAAGCAACAGATTTTTCTTTTGCTCCTACCTTCCTACATAGGTCAATGGAATCTCTGTATAAAGAAAGAACTGATTGTTTAGTTTCACAGAAACAAAGCAGCAATGTTCCTACATTGCAATTTAAAGATGTCCTTCAGAAAGAAAAGGGAAGGGAAGCTTTGCAGTATTGCAAAGATAGGAAAACAAGGGAAGCATGTTTTTACCCAGCCTGGAAAGAAACCAAAAAGAGTGTACATTGGGAGATAAAATAATAATAATAAAATTGTATGGAGGAAGAGTTTCTAGAGGGGTGAGGGTAGTTTACTGACTTAATGGGCCATTGTTGGATTTGTGTTTTTTTTTAAAAAAATAGAAACTGCCAACTAGCAGAAAACATAATAGCCTGTCAGCATAGGACAAAATGCTGCCGGGGGCAGCAACCAGCTGCTGAAGAGAACAGAACATACCAGGAGTTATAGCCAACTGGAGCTGGTGCAGTTACTAGAATGGAATGAAGTGCTGGAAACCATCTGCTTTGAAGAGCTTAAGATAGGTCTGGTTGGAAAAGATAGCAGCTTTGAATCAAAGCTGTAAAGCATGGGTGTAAGGTGCATTTGTGATGGGATGGAATTGGGAGGAGGGTAACATCAACCATTCTCTACTCGGGAAGTGAGAAGTGGTCAATTTTGGTGATGCATCATGCAGATCCTTCAGATCTGCCCTCAGTATTACTGCTAGCATTCACTAGCTCTTCTACAAGCTTCTTGTTAGTATATTAGCAAAGAACAATCTTTTGAGCAAAACAGCATATACAATGGTCCACCCGAAGTTTGAAGGCTGTACACACCATACAGACAAGACTATATTCATACATACACCACTCATTTGCACAAGGGGACATGGCTTGCACAAAGACATATGCAAAGACATTATTTTACTTACTATCTTTGACACTCACTTGGATGCACACAAATCATATCCCCTTTCCTTCTTCAAGCCTCTTCTAATGGTTCTGAGCCAATTGCAGAGAAAAAAGACCCAAAGTTCCCATAGATGAATGTTGTTTGCAGCAAACAGATGGCATTTTCTATGATAAACCATTCGCATATGTACAGTACTCATTCCTCCTTTGATAATAGTTCATTCTTCACAAATTGTGTTTTTTTTCTTAATCAATGGTATAGACTATAGACCAAGCACTTTTTTTTTCTGAAACGTTTAAGTTTGAAGACATTTCTCTTTTCATTCAAGAAGCAGCTTCAGCTCTGACTGGATGGCGGAGATCATTCTGGATCCCCACCATCCAGTCAGAGCTGAAGAAGCTTCTTGGATGAGAAGAGAAACATCTTCAAAGAAAAACCAGAAAGTCCAGTTGCTTCTTGAAAAAGAAGAATAAGAGCTGAAGTGGTGCAGTGGTTAAATGCTGCGACTGCAGGCTGACTGCTAGTTCAGTAGTTCAGCTGTTCAAATCTCACTAGGCTCAAGGTTGACTCAGCCTTCCATCCTTCCGAGGTGGGTAAAATGAGGACCCAGATTGTTGGGAGCAATATGCTGAACTCTGTAAACCGCTTAGAGAGGGCTGTAAAGCACTATGAAGCGGTATATAAGTAAAGTGCTATTGCTAAAAAAGCACCTTTAGGACAGCCATGACAATCAACCATGGATGATTGAGAATCTCCATAGTTATTTAAGTTTGAACTTTGAAGTTTGGAGAACTTATATAAGTTATTTACAATCATGTCATACACATGGTGATATTGATTTTTTTTTTGGTAAAGGGAAATATACGATGTTTCCTCATTTATGTTTCTCCTCCATTGCTGGATGGGGTTTTTTTAATACTAGTGTTATTACTTTCCCTCAAAGAGCAGGAACTCTAATTTAAGGTGAGAATGCATATGGATTCTTATTTATACTAAAAAAAATGAAGAACTGGGAAACATATGCAACCTGAGATTTCAGAAACAATGGTGCAATTACTATATCATCCTGCATTTACCAACCATTTTAACCCCAAATTAACATGTACAGCAACTCTTCCAGAGAAACATTGATGATGTAAAAATGAATTTTTAAACAAGCTTGGACAAATGCAGTTTCAATAATCAAACATCACTGCTAACCCTGATCTAGTAATTTTCACATTCAGGGAAAAGAAAAGAAAAGAAAAACCCTTCCCATAGTTTCAGTATCACAAGTGACAATCTTCATCATTTCAGTGACTTTTTGAATAGCACTCCATGTTTTTTCTTCAGTTATTAGTTTGAATGTGGAGTAATGCTATTAAAAGACTTTTCCCCCACTTGAAGAAAATTGTATCCTGTAGCTGAAACCTGACACAGTACAGATACTTCGGGAAATAAGCTCCACAGACTTTAATGGCAGATTACAACTTGTAAGTACTGCTAAATACATTAGTGAGCATCAACAGCTTCCGAATCAAACTTTGAACATTTGAAGGTAATAAATTGTAGGCAGAGCAATTACGTTAGAGAAGATACTTCCAAAATAATTTTTAATACCTAGTTTTTAAAAAATCAGAGCTTACTACAGAAAAGCAAGAAATTATAAGACACCTTTCAAATACTTTGAGATTTGATCAATTTTAATAGGAGTAACTTAATTTACAGTATAGTAATACTCAGACTTGTATCAGAAGGACCCTGTGATGATTCTTTACTAGCCAAGGATTGGACACATCATAATGCAACATCTTTTATTGCAGCACACACTTTCCCAAAAGTAGGCTATTGCTCTGGATCAAGTCCACCCTTCTAGGAGCTGCTGATACAGTTCTACAGAGGAATTATTGAGTCTGTCATCTGCACCTCTATAACTGTCTGGTTTGGTTCTGCAACCCAACAATACAGTCACAGACTTCAGAGGATAATTAGAACTGCAGAAAAAACGATTACTGCCAAGCTGCCTTCCATTGAGGACTTGTATACTGCACAAGTCAAAAAGAGGGCCGTGAAAATATTTACAGACCCCTCGCATCCTGGACATAAATTGTTTCAACTCCTACCCTCAAAACAACACTATAGAGCACTGCACACCAAGACAACTAGACACAAGAACAGTTTTTCCCCGAACGCCATCACTCTGCTAAACAAATAATTCCCTCACCACTGTCAAACTATTCACTAAGGCTGCATTACTATTACTATTAGTCTTCTCATTGTTCCTATCACCCATCTCCTCCCACTTATGACTGTATGACTGTAACTTGTTGTTTGCATCCTTACAATTTATATTAATATTGATTGTTTCCTGATTGCTTATTTGTACCCTATGACAATCATTAAGTGTTGTACCTCATAATTCTTGACAAATGTATCTTTTCTTTTATGTACACTGAGAGCATATGCACCAAAGACAAATTCCTTGTGTGTCCAATCACACTTGGCCAATAAATAATTCTATTCTATTCTAGGCTTTGCAAGGTGCTACATAAAAATGTTTTTAATAGTCAATCCTTTATACTCAGTCTTTTAATAGTTCAAATCAGTCTCAAAGTCTATAAAATGGTATACAGTCTTTGCCTTTTTCCAAAAGTTCTTGCAATTGGGATGAGGTGCTGTTTCAGTTTGGTTGTTCCTCTTATATTTGCTACCAAGATCCAGGAAAAGCTCCAAGCTCCAGCAAGGAATCCCACCAACAGGATATGCAGATCACTGTAACAAGTAGTCCTGGTAGTTGCCTAATAGTACTCTTGCTTGTTTGTAATAGCTGCCAAGTCTTCAGATGTCACCTCCACTTCCTCTGTTCCTTTGTTTATTACTTACATTTTACTTACTTATTGTTACTTACATTTTATATCCCTCCACACTCTGTCATAACATTGGTTTTGTAAACTAACTGGCTGAGGTGAGACTGCCTCTGGATGTCAGCATGTCCTTGAAAATGCCAGAATATGGATTAATTATCACGGGCAGCTTCACCATCAACTTGGATGCTTGTGAATAAAGTGATTACATGAAGTCATGAGGGATGTAGAGGTGGGAAGGATTTCTGCCTGGCTGCTGCTACTTTTCCAAACTACAGAAAACAACCTCAGTTTCACTTCCCCAAAGACCTATATTTGATCCATGATATCTATTTTTATATCTACCTAAATTTATATGCCACCCATCTCACTGTTGCAACAATTGTTTTATCTATAGATAAAACTGTGAAAAAGCTTATGTCTGGGATTATGAAAAGCTCTTCACAGTCAATATAGAGAATACTGAACTAAGCTGGCCTACAGGCATAAGAAACTTTCTATTATTTTATTTTATTTTATTGAAATAAATGACTGTGTACTGATGGATCATTACACAGGCAAAACTAATCTAAGGTTAAAGGGTTTTTTTCAAGCAGAGATTTCTAGATTTGAATCATTGTTTTGGATTGAGAAAATTGCATTTAAAAGAAATCCTAGCTTTATCAGTTGTGCTGATCAGTATAAATCCAGTCAGGTTTTTCTTTTCACACTGAGCAGTATCCTTGTCCATTTGGCTTACTTAATTCAAAACATTGTTTAGAAAATGAATATATGCTTACATTCACGTCTCTCTCTAAATCATTGTGCTTTTGTATGAAACTTTAGTAATGTATGTAAATATAACTTTTAAAGAAGTATGGTCCAAACAGCTACTGAGCTTCATCAGGTCCTAAAGAAAGAATCTTTTGTAAACATTACCTTTCACTGGTCAGTCTTAGTGGTCCTAAAGTAAAGAATTTTCCTATCGATCCTGGCTTTATCTGACACAAAAGAGAGAAGCTATTGAAGGCTATCATGTTCATCTGGGTTTATCTGCCTAAGCAGGCTAGTAGATCATTGGTGGGTTGAATTAATATAGATGCAATCCTTTCGTATCAGTAGTCACTTTAAGTGAAGATTATTGCCTATAACCTTTCTGACAGTTAAAACAATTAATCAATGGAACCACTTTCCCCAGAAGTTGTGAATGCTCCAACACTGGAAATTTTTAAGAAGAGATTGGACAACCATTTGTCTGAAATGGTATAGGGTTTCCTGCCTGAGCAGGAGGTTGGACTAGAAGACCTCCAAGGTCCCTTCCAACTCTGTTGTTTTGTTTTGTTCTGTTCTGGTGGACATCTTGCCCCTATTGGCACTTTCCTACAATGTTTGTAAAACCCTAATTCTTTTTTATACAGAGATTATGGAATTATCAGGCAAAATGTGATTTGGAGAGTCTATGGGTGTATACATTGCCTTGTCATGAACATGTGAAACTAAATGCATTTTTCCTCCAAGAAAAATTGTACTTAACACATTTTAACATAAATTCATAACATAAATATGCTTAACATAAATACTCAAGAAATCAAAATAATTAAATAAAAAATGTCCTTATATTCTTCATATAATTTCCCTTGATAGTCTTTCCAATCCAAATATAAATGTTTATATGGAGTTGATATAAAAAAGGAAGTGTCACAGTTTGTTGCTGTCTACCAATACCATGACCATTTTTATTCCTCATATTTTACAAATCTAGCCATACATACACACACACACACACACACACCGTGTTTTCCCCAAAATAAGACCCTATCTTATATTTTTTTGACCCCCGAAATATGTTCTTGGCCTTATTATCGGGGGGTCTTATTATTTTCAGGGTTCAGGAGGCAGGCCGGGCTGTGAGACGCGCATCTTACCTGAGTCTGGCAGCTCCATGGCATCTCTCAGCCATTCTGTGCAGAGAAAGAAACACCTTGCAAAGTACAGAAAAACTTCTCACTGCGACAAGTTGTTAATTGCTCGTCCTTGCGAGAAGTTGAGTGAGATTGGAATTCACCAATGATATTGTTGTGTGCATCAGAGAAGATGTGTTGGGACATCAGTTTGTTTGGGTTTGTTCCATTTTTGGCTTTTATTACTGTGGTAAGTCACCCAGAGTTGCTTTTCTTAAGATGGGTATCTATAAACACCATTTTAACCCTAAACCTTCATTTGACTGTTATGATTCCAGAATTAATTTGGAGCTGGGCAGCACTAAAATCAGATCAAATCAATAAAATAAATAGTCAGTGATAGAGCTATCCTTAAAGAGTCTGTCTAAGGATATAAGAGCTCTAATGTTTTAAGAACACATTTGTCCTTGTGGATCAGGACAAATATCCATCTGCTCCAACAGTTAGAAACATAGGGCCAACCAAGTGTGTCTTTTTCCTAGAAGCTGTCCTTTAAGGTCTGCTAGCAGTGATTCAGTAAGATTAATTGCTGTTAATAACTCAGTCTTCCATAACTTTGTCAAGTCCCCAATCTTTTCTCTATGCATGGAAGAGAGTTCTCCTTGTTGCATTTTCCATCATCTGCACTTCTATCATTTTTACTTCTTTTGTTCTGAACTAGAAAGTCCCAATCACCGTAATTTTTCCTTGTAGCCAGCGGTTCCCAACCTGGGGGTAATTACCCCCAGGGGGGTAAAAACGCTATTCTTTAGGGGTAAAAAAGGCATCCACTAAATTTTAGTGGATGCCTTTTTTTTGTTGGTAATAGTAAAAAAATACAGTACAGTAACGCATTTGGTTCATGTGGCATATGCTCTTTCTTGCTAGTGAAACAGCAGAGTGCTTTGAGTGTGGGAACGGGGTGAAAAGGAGGCACGAGGCGGGACTGCCGCCCGCGCCAAAGGCTGAGTCCTGAGTCACGGCGTTTCACGCATGCGGAATCCGCCGCGCTCAAAAATAGTACTCGGCATGTATAAACCTGTTTGAACTGAGAGCGGTCGGGCACTTGTTCCGACGCATTATGACATTTGCGCTCCACAATCTGCATACGCCAGCGGTTCCCAACCTGGGGGTCGGGACCCCTTTGGGGGTCGAATGACCAGTTCCAAGGGGTCACCCCGGCATCCTCAGTTCCCTCCCCCACTGCCACAAGCCTGGCCATATCGCGCCCCACAACTCGCGCCCCCACCGCGCTCCACCCCACTGCCGCCATTTGGGTTATTTTACTGTCTGCGCATGCGCAGCACGCCTTGCGCATGCTCAGAGGGTAAAAGAACCCAAATGGCAGCGGCAGGGTGGGTCACGGTGGGGGCGCAGGGGCGGAGCGTGGGTCACGGTATTAGGAAGGTTGGGAACCACTGCTTGTAGCGGACATGTAGTAGCCTTCTAATCATTTTGTTGTGTCTTCTTAAACTCTCAGGCTTGGTAAGTCAGTGTTTTGTAATAGTAAATTCCAGAACTTCTTTGGAGAAGTACTTTTTAAAAACAAATTATCTACTAAAATAAGTTTGGGAGCAATCATTGCTCTTTCTTGTTCTGTATTTAGCATTTAGTCATGCAAATGCCATTCATGAACAACCATTAACATGTCTATATGCTCTGTACATTCCCATTTGCTCTTTGATCAAAGTTCTTTTAATTGTCTCATGTGGTTCCTGAAGATTCCATTCAAGAATTTATGTTGTTCCTTTGATTTCTTTATGCGCTGTTCTATGTCCTTGTCAGCAATGCAAGGAGAAAAGCTGTCTTGGAAGATTTTCTAATATGCAGAACCAATTTCACAGCAATCTAAAAAATCTGAAGTCTGCATGAATAGAATCATCTCTCTTAAGCAAATATTTCTTTTAGCTGTAAACTTTGGCAAAGCTATTCATTTATCAAAAACATTGATAAAATCTCTTTTACCATTTAAAAGATACATTAAGTAAGCATCTTATACTGCTACCAATATACATTGACTTTAATAAGGGAAATCTCTCATATGTTAATCAAACTATTGCAAATTTAACATTAATAATAAAGGAGTCCAGCAATTAATTATGATTGGCTGTGATTTGTACCTTTTCTCTCATTATCCATTAATGGATTATATGTAATGAGGCTCATTTAGCTTCCCATATATTTCCAAAATATGAAGGTTTAAAGACTAAAGGAATTTACAGACTAAATAATTCATGACCGGTATAATTATTTACATTTAAGGATATAAAACCTGATGGTTGAATCTTTGACTGTTGTATAGGACGTTTAGAAGGTAGATACTGATTTTGTCTTCCACTTGTAAGAATCCATGTTTAAAGAATTACTCACTGGAAGAAAGAGCAATGTCTACAATGCTAAGAGCAATGTCTACAATGCTAATAGCACTTTTAATATGTGGATTTCCAAGACAGAAATGGCAAAATGAAGATGTCTCTGATAAAAGTGGAACTGATGTCTGTGTTGTAATAAGGAGTCAGACAAAGAAAGCACTTGAGATCATTCATCAGTCCTCCAGACAGTTGTGCCTTGTGAAGAGACCACAAAACAAAAGTATATGATGTATTTAAAGTTCTGACAGATCAGGAATAACCATATTTTTGTTGAAAATGTGATTGGTGTCTTCAAAAGGAGTTCACATATTTCTTTTTCTGACTAGTTTTGAAAATTTAAAACACAGTTATAACCATTAAGAACCTTTGGATTGACAAGTTTTATAGCACCAGGTGAGTTTACTTAAATACAAGTTTAAAGACTTAAAATATTTTTTCTACAACAAAAGGGTGATTAGAACAGTGATGGCGAATCTTTTTTGGCTCGCGTGCCAAAAGGATGTGTGTGCGCACTAGGGCGTGTGTGTGTGCCCACACCCATGCCCTTTCCCCACGCATGCGCATAACCCCTGCACTGCCCCATGTATGTGCACAAAACCCCCGTGCTGCCCCCGACATGCATGAAGCCTCCTGAAGCCTGGGGCTGGCGAAAAATGACCCAACGGGCCAACCGGAAGTTTATTTCCAAATTTCAGGTTGGCCCGTTGGGCCGTTTTTCACCGGCCCCAGGGTTCAGGAGGCTTTCCTGAAGCCTGGGGAGAGTGAAAACGGCCGAAAAGAAGGCCGATAATCAGCTGGCCAGCGCATGCATGCACGCTGGAGCTGACATAGGGCAATGCCTCACGTGCCCTCAGATATGGCTTTGCATGCCACCTGTGGCACGCGTGCCATAGGTTCGCCATTACTGGATTAGAACTTTGATTATGGAAAGTTATCAATAGACTAAGTGTCCAAATGGATTTGAAATAAAATTTTGGAATAGAAAGTGTGGAAGAAAAATAGAAAGAAAAATAAAAACAAGAAAAGGATATATAGTAAGGGAAAAGAATGGAAATATATACTGTAACTTATTTTCTCCCTTCATCAGAACTTTATAGACAATTTTAGTAACTTCTTAAAATCCAATCAGTTGACTGATGGTGACTTTGCCAACACTGATGGCATTCAAGTGGTGTTCCAGTTGTTTTTGGGATTGCACGGTGCCTATTACTATTGGTACTATCATTGCCTGCTTTTACCACAGGTGTTCTACTTCTATTTTCAGATCTTTGTATTTTGTGGTTTTTTCCAGTTCTTTTTTTTCTTCTATTCTGCTATCTCCAGGTACACTACCCCAACTTTTTTTTTACTTTCTTATCAACATTGTTAAGTCTGGAATATTGTGTAGCAGATTCTTATCTGTTTGCATTGTAAAGACGCAAAGCAGTATAACTTCTTTATTTTCTATTACTTTGTTTTGTGGTTCTACCAATTCTTGCTTGGAGGCAAGTGGTATTGCTTGTAGATATTCCAATGCACAATCATTGCTATTTCATCTTGCCATTGTTTGTAATTAGTCTGTGCAATCTTCTTGCGGAAGCTGACTAAGTGATCCACAGTTTCTTCAGATTCTTTGCAGAGATGGTATTTGTTGTCTGTTTCTGTCTTCTCAATTCTGGCTTTGTTTGCATTTGTTATTAAGGCTTGGTCTTCTGTAACCAGAATTAGTGTCTCTTCAACTTTTCTGCTCTTAGTCATTGCCAGATCGTCTTGTTAACTACGTAGCCTGCCTCATTTTTTTAAATATAGTGGCCACATGATGCCTTGTAGCATCGATTTTCTATTCTTTATTTGGTCTTTCTTATACTGTAGATATAATTACAACTGTCCAGAATATAATTGGGCTCCAGCTACCAGCCCTGAACGATATCTCTGCATTTCGCTGTTCTAGGAAGTTGCACAATATTCTCAGAGACTCTTCTCATCCTGCTTACAATCTTTTTGAACTGTTGCCTTCTGGCAGAAGATACAGAACAATTAAAACTCAGACCACACACTTTCTGAATAGTTGTTATCCTAGAGCTATAATTGCACTTAATAATAAATTGAAGGGTCACCATCAGTGAGCTGTTGGATAGTATTCTTGGTCTGTTGTATGAATGTTTGAGTGGTTCAGGGTGGGGAATTGGTGGCGGGTGGGGATTGCTATGTGTGTTGGGACTGGTCTTGAAGCGTTATGTGAATTTCGTTGTATGGGTGTACTGTGTATATACGTACAATGACAATGACAATGACAATGACAATGACAATGACAATGACAATGACAATGACAATGACAATGACAATGACAATAACAATAACAATAACAACAACAACAACTATTATTATTATTATTATTATTATTATTATTATTATTATTATTATTATTATTATTATTATTATTATTATTATTATTATTATTATTATTATTATTATTATTATTATTATTATTATTATTATTATTATTATTATTATTATTATTATTATTATTATTATTATTATTATTGAGTATGCCCACCTATGCTGCTTGGCAAGTAGGATCTGATAAACATTGTTGCACAGATGAAAGGCGTGATTCATTGTAATAAATTGTGATTCATTCTGATTCATTATCTGTGATAATGAAAGAAATTAAACACAAAAATAAAATAACTGTCTAATCAAACTGGACTCCTTCTTGATGTTTTGTAATTTTATTGGTGATAAAATAGGCATGATTTTCATTGCTTTTTCTGGAATATTTTTTAAGCTTCCTAGTATAGCTAATACCTGTCTGAGTTCCTGCTGAGTTCTACTAACAAAAGTTGATCTAGCTAGTTTCATCAATATTGATTTCAAGCTGCCACCTAAGCAAGAGTATGAACATTTTAAACATCCATATTCAATGTTTTTATCAGAAATATTGTCTAGTGTGTTTTCCCCCCAATTTTTCACATTTTTTGGTACCAGTAACCCACACAAAGTTGGAGTTTGATTTTGCATATGTTTTGCAATACCCCCCCCCAAACACACACAACCTACTAAAATAAGAACTAAATTAATTTCTTATGCTGTAGCAATTTATATGCAGTAAGAAACAGAGACAGTAAATCAACTAAAGGTTTTCACTAGGAAAGATTGCTGGGTCATTTCCCCATTTTTCTTTTTTAAATCAAAAATGCAATATTGAGATTGCAGATTCTCAATCCTGGCTAAAGATTAAAATATTGAATGGAGATAGCATAGCTCAGGCAGTTTCACAAAACTGAGAAAGCTCCTATTACTACTAAGTGGGAATGGAGAAGTGCCAGCCGTCACTACAGATACATCTTTAATATAGATGACAACAAACAATTGCTTTTATATCTGTCTGGAAAGGTGATGAATGAATCTCTTTCATCCTTGGGATGAACATTCATATATTCTCCCTCTCTCTCTCTCTCTCTCTCTCTCTCTCTCTCTCTCTCTCTCTCTCTCTCTCTCTCTCTCTCTCTCTCTCTCTCTCTCTCTCTCTCTCTCTCTCTCTCTCCCTCTCCCTCTCCCTCTCCCTCTCCCTCTCCCTCTCCCTCCCTCCCTCCCTCCCTCCCTCCCTCTCTCTCTCTCTCTCTCTCTCTCTCTCTCTCTCTCTCTCTCTCTCTTATATAATTTCCTTTGTGGAAGACAGAGAATAATTTAAGATGTGGATAATATAGTTTGGTAACTCAAATCTTTGGTTGAAATGATTTGGTTAAAACAAAAGAAATCTAAATACTGTATTTCATTACGACCTGGAAATAGGTAGGTTCACGTATTATCCTAAGCCATATTGTTTTGATGTTGTTTTAGTATTGAGTTAATATGAGATTTGGACCCTGCATTATGGTTTGTACAGTGTGACTTAAACCAAAGCTTACTTTTTCAGTTATTATTCATATACATTTCCAACCTGTATTCCTTGTAGTATTTCTTTTGTTGTTCCATTTTTAAAGTTATTACCTGACTGCAAGAATTCTGATAAGTATTAGGGGTTCTGGAAAAAAAGATTGTTCTAGGTAAGTGAAATATACAAATCTTAACTATATGGTCAACAGTTATTATTAACATTAGAATTAAACAACAGAATTTAAAATTGTTATTAATGAAAATTTTGAATACATTAGATTAGCAATAGCACTTAGACATATATACTGCTTCATAGTGCTTTACAGCCCTCTCTAAGCGGTTTACAGAGTTCAGCATATTGCCCCCAACAATCTGGGTCCTCATTTTACCGACCTCAGAAGGATGGAAGGCTGAGTCAACCTTGAGCCGGTGAGATTTGAATAGCTGAACTGCTGAACTGCAGTGCTGCTTTTTAAACCACTGCTCTACTGCGCCACTGCGTCACTGTGCCACCTCGGCCCATTACTACATAGATTATTACTATGTCCATGGTTTAAAAAAGTCATGTTAAGAGATTGCAGATGAAAAATACTGATATAATATATGAGTCAATAAGCAGCACCCATATAAGAAATTAAAAATATTATACAACATGACTTGACACACATGTATGGCAACATAAAGGAATATGAATTTCATAAGTCCTTGTGCAAAGTTAAAATTTTAATTTTGCTCCTTTCAAAAGATCATAGACTAGGTCCGTGATGGCGAACCTATGGCACGGGTGCCACAAGTGGCACGCGGAGCCATATCGGTGGGCACGCGAGCTCAGTTCCGGCGTGCATGTGTGCACCAGCCGGCTGATTTTCGGGCCTTCTGGGCCCACTGGGAGTTGGGAAACAGACTGTTTCCAGCCTCCAGAGGGGGTGGGGAAGGCCGTTTTCGCCCTCCCCAGGCTCCTAGAAAGCATGCTGGGAGCAGGGGGGTCATGCGTGCATGTACGGGGGTGCATGGAATTATGAGTGTGGGCACGCACACACGTGATCCCCCGCATTCCCCCCCCTTTTGGCATGCAAACCAAAAAAGGTTCGCCATCACTGGACTAGGTAATGAAATTACCTCTGTTGAAGGCCATAGAGAACAAAAAACTTCAAAATAGACAGTACTTTTCTAAAATATAAAAAAATCTGCCTTCCTATTCAGCATAGTCTTTGGAACTCTTTATGGAGTGTGATATGTTTGCATATATGTCATACCAAAAAGAATTTCAACACAGGCAAGCTTGTCTCACTCAACCATCAATTTGTGTAGAACATTTTATTGACTGAAACAGTTCTGCGTAGTCCATCCTGTCAGAATGCAAAAGCAATGCCGAAATCAGTCTGCTTCTGTTTGTTCTTAATTTTTATCTTCAAAGATGTTCTGGAGAGCTCATTCCAGGTTTGCAATCAAAGTAATTATCAAATGTGCAAACAAAATATTGCACTGGCAAATCATGAGCTATATAAATTTTCTAGTGTTCTCCGACACATACAGCAAAATCCCTGCCCACAGAGAGATTTCCTCAGTTAAAGATGACAAAAAAAGAGGGGGGGGGACTTCTCCCACCAGATGACAATCTGTGCAAAGAACTGTGAATTCTTCACCGAAGAATAACAAATGGTTGCGAAAATGCCATCTGACTTTTCTTCCTGCTACTTTTGGGTGGTAGCAAAATTGATGCAGAAGGATTAGGCTGCAAACCAAGAAAGCGAATAAACAAGCCCCTTAACAATTAGAAATCAGATTGAGGAAAATGTTATCAAGGGAGTGTGCCTTGGGAAAAGGGAATAAACATATTTGGAAGTAAAATATCTCCATAGGGCAATGAATGGCAAAAAGGGCAAGGGGAAAAAAAAGAATAAGTTAGAACAAGGAGATTTTGTTAATCATTACTGAGCAGATAGCATAACAGCCCATTGAAATGTTTTGTTTTTAGCTTTAGTGAAAAAAGTAATAATGATGACTAGCAATAAATAGCCAATGTTGAGAGAAGGCTAATATAACTTTAAGAGCCCATAGAATGTCAGTGTTTGTTTGTTTGTTTGTTTGCCAAGCATATATAATTAAAGCAAAGTATAAACAGTAAAATTATGATTGTATATACATGTAATAGTACAAGCATGAATAAGAGTATAAGAGGTATGAATATATAGGTACATTAGGACAGGAACGGTAGGCATGAATGTGCGCTTATGCACGCCCCTTACCGACCTCTTAGGAATGGGGTGAGGTCGATGGTAGATAATCTAAGGTTAAAGTTTTTGGGGTTTGGGGAAGAAACCACAGAGTCAGGTAGTGCATTCCAGGCATTGACCACTCTGTTGTTGAAGTCGAATTTTTTTGCAATCAAATTTGGAGCGGTTTACATTAAGTTTGTATCTGTTGTGAGCTCGTGTGTTATTGTGGTTGAAGCTGAAGTAGTCGTTAACAGGTAGGGCATTGTGGTGGATAATTTTGTGAGCTACATTTAGGTCGGATCGAAGGCGGTGTAGTTCTAATTTTTCTAGTCCTAAAATTTCAAGTCTGGTTTCATACGGTATTCTGTTGTGAACAGAGGAATGTAATACGTTTCTTGTGAAATATCTCTGGACATTCTCAATTGTGTTAATGTCTGATATGTAGTGTGTGTATTCATGGACGAGGAGAATAATCTCAGTTCTCCATTGTTTTCATGCTCCTAACATGGAAATAAAAATTCCTATTAACTTTTAAAGTAGTAGTAGTCTTTGACTACAGTAGTTTTGAAAACAAGTATAGGTAAGCAAACAGTTTTCAAGAACAAATGCTGGACTAACAGACCTATGGAGAAAGAGATACTGTATATGATGTATTCCTAAATGGCTGGCCAGACATTTGGGGGGGGAGGTAGATAACAGAATTTCAATTTGTTCCTGTATTTTTTCTTCTTCTTGCCATCTGTGGCAGCAGGAATATCAAATCCTATAAAGTAGCATCGCCCAATCTTTCCCAGCTGGTGACCCAGTGTAGGGTGGGTGGGAAGCAGGGATGGTTTTGTGCAGGGGTGAAAAGCTGCCGGTTCGCTTTTGCCTGTAGGTTGTCGGAGAGCCAATTGCGCAGGCAGCACGACACTCCGCCCACCCGCCGGGACACCGCCATTTGAGTTCTTGTACCCTCTGCGCATGTACAGAATGCTTTGTGCATGCACAGAGGGTAAAAGAACTCAAATGGCGGTGTCCCAGCGGGTGGGCAGAGCGTTGCGCTGCCTTTGTGATCAGCTCTCCAACGACCGACAGGCAAAAGTGAACCAGGAGCATTTCACCGCTGGTTTTGTGTGCGGAGCATGGGTACACATGTGCGTGTGTCCACGCACAATTTCAATTGTGTGAGTGGAGATGTGAGCACTGGTGTCTGCTGCTCATGCGAGTGGGATTGCAAGCTCCGGCACTGGGAATGGGACAGCTTGCCACAGCCAACTTGCTGCAGCCAACTCACCATGGCCAACTTGCCACAGCCAACTCATCGCAGCCGACTCAAAATGGCCAACTTGCTGTGGGACAACTTGCCACGGCCAACTCACCAACTCACCATGGGACAACTCACTGCGGGACAATATAACAATTCTATTTAATTATTTAAAATTTAAAAAATGTTTTAATTTTTGCCATTCACATTTCATTCTGTCCCCTCCTTTTGCATCCTTTCTTTAATGATTAAATTCTACCATTTCTTTGATATTAGTGTAACTCTTGTCCCGAAGCAAGTTGTCCTGTGGTGAGATGGCCATGGTGAGTTGTCCTGCAGCCTGTTGGCTGTGGTGAGTTAGCCGTGGTGAGTTGGCATGGCAAATTGGTCATGGCAAGTTAGCTATGGCGAATTGTCATAGATCCTCCAGCACCTGCCACTCATGCAAGTGGGGCTGCATGCATGTGTGTGCACCAGCCCACTGCTCACATGACCCAGTAGTGGGTCTTGGCCCACAGGTTGGGGATCCCTGCTATAAAGCTGCTATTTTCTTTCCCCTAGAATTCCTTAAGGTAGTTCTATGGTAATAGTGGCAGTTCAGAAGAATTCAAGACTCTCAGAACATTGATTTTTCCCCCATCTGATGCTTTTCCCACCTCCATTTAAATTATGTTTCATCTAGATTGCTACCTGTGTAGGGAAATGACAGAGAAATGCAAATACAAAAGAGAATTCAAAAGTTCTCTTTTTGTCACTATCCAGGTCCAGTGGAATAAAGTTAATATTTCCATAATAGTGGCAAATATTTGTGTGCACACAGTCTAAAATGCAAAGCAATTTCAATCTTCCTAAGCCCTTGATATGGTGAGAAGCATCATTTTCTCATTTCTCATTGAAGTAACTTTTGGAAACTAGTTAATCTGTATTAAAACTATACACAAGGAAATAATGAAGCACAAGTACAATGAACAAACAAATTATTTACTGTCACAATGGATAATTCTCTCCCTCTCTCTCTCTCTCTCCCTCTCTCTCTCTCTCTCTCTCTCTCTCTCTCTCTCTCTCTCTCTCTCTCTCTCTCTCTGTCTCTCTCTCTCTCTCTGTCTCTCTCTCTCTCTCTCTCTCTCTCTCTCTCTCTCTCTCCCTCCCTCTCCCTCCCTCCCTCCCTCCCTCCCTCTCCAGGTCCAGTGGAATAAAGTTCCCTCTCCCTCTCCCTCTCCCTCTCCCTCTCCCTCTCTCTCTTTCTGTCTTTCTCTCAAAAGAGCTGTAAATTTACAATGTCAATATTTTTTCCTTTTGCTCTCAGGAAGGGAAAAAAAGCATTTCGTTGAATTAAAGTAGCTAATGTGGGAAAGATAAGTAAAGCTATGCAAGCATTTCATGTAATACCAAAAAAGTTTTATTTCATTGTAACAGCTTTCTAGTGTTATAGAAACTGATAGTCTTATGGAAGAAGAACTTCATGGGTGGGGAAATAATCCCATAGAAGATCATCTTCTGTCTGTACTGAAATAATGAATATACCACTCAAGAGATTGAAGAGCAGATTGTGTAGTGGGAGATCAAATCATCTTAAGTATAGAGGGCTGAGTTTGTGATGGACATGTTTTGAAGGGCACTGAATAATGATTCGTTTGCTTGACATGGTCTGTCTAGGTTGTCTGGAAACAAAATGTATATTTCAAGTATAAAAAGTTACTCCAAAACTTACCAGGTAATATTTTCAGAATATAAGCGACTAGGTACACATGTTTAGATTTCGATGTGTAGTAGAGAAAATGGTTCCAGGAGAAAACATTTGACTTTGAAGAGTTTTTTTTTTACTGTTTTGCATCTGTCTTTTTTCAAGAGGAAGATATTTTTTCAGTGTTATTCTGTTTTTCCTTTATCAAATGTTTGGAAATTATGAATGGGAATTTCCATGTTATTAATATATTCTGTCATTCTGCATTGTTTAACCTAACACTCTTCCTTTATAGAATACTTATTTATTATAGAATACTTTATAGAATATTTATAGAATGCTTACTTATTCTAAATTTTACTCTTTAAGAAGAACATGGACAAAGAAGAAATATCAATTAAATTCGGGAACTGTAATTGGGAGTATATATCATATCAGAGCTTTAAAAATTCCAGACAACTACTTCAATTTTCTGTATAACTTTGCTTTCATTTTGCAGATCCAATTTGGTAGTCCTAATAGAGTTTATTAGAATTTTTCTAGTGAAAATTTCTTATAAAATTAGCACAGTGTTTTAAATCCCCCTTTTATCAATTCTTCTCTGGAGTTCCTTCAATATTTAGTAACAGATTGCTCTTTCAAAGTAAATTTAATTATATGTCTCTCACTTTTTCATTATATCCTGATATGTCCTCTTCTCTGATATTTGCTCCTATATGTCGCGCCCTGACTTCTCCACCTCTTTGTCTCTATCTTGGATTGATTTCACTATACAATTTTCACTGGATTCCTGTTCTGGCTCTTTATTTTTCTATTTCCTTTGTCTATTAAAAACAAGGACTAGGGATGATATGGTAGTAGTGTTCCAATATTTAAGGGGCTTCCACAAGAAAGAGGGGTCAATCTAGTCTCCAAAGCATATGAAAGCAGGACAAGAAGCAAAAGATGACAATTAAACAAGGAGAGAACCAACCTAGAACTAAGGAGAAATTTCCTGGCAGAACAATTAATCAGTGGAACAAGTTGCCTCAAAATTGGTGTGTGCTCCAACACTGGAGATTTTTAAGACGAGATTGAACAACCATTTTTCTGAAATGGTATAAGGTTTCCTGCTTGAGCAGGGGGTTAGACTAGAAGACCTCCAAGGTCCCGTCCAATTCTGTTCTTCTGTTATTCTTATACTTCTTTATTCAAACTGCTTTTCACAAAAACATATAGAAGCCAATAAAAAAACCAGGGTCAGAAGAAATCAATTGTTTTGTTCATCATAAATTGGAATATTATGAAGTGTGGTGTATGAATCATGGTTTTTCATTTATTTAAAAAAAGAAATCTAGAAATCTTGTAGACATAAAGGAATATGTAAATAGATAGCTACAGCTATAGGCAAAGACTTTTTGGATAAACATCACATAGACAAATAGTGACTCTGATGAAGCCTGAAAAGAATAAAGCAGTTTTGATTTTGACATGGCTTGACTTGAAATGGTCCCAGATTGAAAGTTGTAGTCCTTGTATACTATTGTATACTAGTTGTATTACTATTGTGTGCTTATATTTTATTTGCTGGCATAGAGATAACTAAGCTGTTATTATACTACCTTTATCTCCCATTGACTATGAAGTAACATCTGCTTCTGTCAGGGACCAAAATTACCCTTAAAATTGTAATATCTATCAATAGACCAGCTAGTATCGTTATTCTAGATTTGTATTGCTCTGCTAGTTTAAAAGCTCATCATAATAGTTATATAAGTTGTTTCCCCAGTTTTCTGGCTTTTTAATGGCAACTCTGAGGTAATTATAAGCTATAAAAATTCTAATTAAGCAGGGGCTACTTAGTTAAAAGAGACATTGCTAGCAGCTTTCTTACAATGAACATTAAAAAATATGTGGACTTCATTAATGTTGCACCAAAAGAAAATGAATCTTAATTGTACTTAATGCAGTTGTAAATTTCATCTTATTTGGTGTGCAACATCCCTTTGGTATGCTTTTCAAAGTTCTTCATAGCATACTCTGCTATCCACTGAAGTTGAAAACTATAAACTCTAGAAGGATATTTTTAACTTATTTTTTTAAAGTGTATAACTTAAACATGCTGTTTAAATTGGTATACAATTAATTGTCTTTTTTTCTAGCCTTATTTTAATACTTAGTTCCACAGTCATGCTTGTTTTAAAGACTGGAATGTTTATTTTTAAAACAACTTCTTGTTATTGATATTTAAAACATTCAAAAAATGAAATGGAGAAAAGGCTGTTTTAAATAACATACAGCAATTGATAAGTTCAAGGACATGTTTCTTAGCTGTTTATTCAACTCCAGCTTTGTTATTAGGACTCTTTAATCTATATGTTCTTACTGCTTCTGAAGTACCATAATGATTTGAGGCCATTAACTGTGGTTGTCTATGGAGATTCTCAGTCATCCAGGTCATGGTTGTCCCAAAGGTGCTTTTTTCAAGAGGCAACTGGACTTTCTGGTTTTTCTTTGAAGATGTTTCGCTTGGAGAAGCTGAATAAGCTTCTTGGATGAGAAGCGAAACATCTTCAAAGAAAAACCAGAAAGTCCAGTGCCTCTTGAAAAAAACACCTTTGAGACATTAACTGTGGTTCTTAAATCAATTACTCTGTTCTAAAGGAAGTTGAACAAACTTAGTATAATTCTTTATACAGCATCTGGAATAAGGACCCTTGCAATCTAGTAAACAATGGACAGTTGTTTTATGCAATGTGAATTTTTTCTTTATGATCTTGAGATTTATACCACAGAAGGAGTTTTGTGTATATTAGACATCTTCAAAAATATTTAATAAATGTTTGTTGTAAAAATCTTGCTGTTTGAGAAGCAACATAAGAATTGGATCCATCATATTATACTATCATTGCCACATTTTGGACTGACATCAGACGGATTGTTAATCTGATTCTGCATCAAATATTGAATCTTAAAGCTGTAAATGGTGTTCTTGGTTATATGGCAGTATTTGGAATCTATTTATACAGCAAAATTTGGAGACATTGGGGCTTGGCTAAAAACAATTACGGAATATCTAAAGGAAAAATGTACACATGATTTTTAACAGACAATTGTGCAGTATGTTGTTTTCAACATTTGGATTGTTTTTGTTGGATTTTTCCCCCAATAAAAGAGCAAGGGATACTATTCCAGCAACATGGCCAAAAGGTTTGGAGTTGTTCTGTTTATTATAAAGTTTATTATATAGTTAAGTAGGACTGTACTCCTGTTGTTGCTGCTGAAGGTACAATGTTAATGCTAATATTTGCATTATGGTATCAACTAGTTTAAAATAATAGTAGATTATTCCATCTATTCTGCTCACAGAATTCAAAATGGAATTTGAAGCCAGTGGTGTATTCCTAGATTGCTTCTGACCCACCTATTCTCAAACAATATTTTGTTAATTAAAAACAAGCAAACTAACCAAGACAAATTTGCCATGACATTTGTTTTTTTTAGTGCCTTTGAACTTTGTAACATTTATTTGCAAATGTTTTATGGATGGACAAGTCTCCCATGGCAGTTCTATTGTGAGTTCTCCTACCAGTTTCTCAAAATTCCAGATGTGCACTCTGTCTAAAAGCCTGTCAACTTCTATTTTAATAATGATATAATCTTACATCTTCATCTGGTAATCCTTTCAATCTGTTCATTGCTTTATCCTTGACTATATCAGGCTACACTAAGCAAATAAACAAATATTGAACTGATTTAGTATATAAATTGCCTGATCGATTTGTAAAGCCATTCTGGGGGAGGGGGGATTCATCACATTTTTATTTCTTAGCTACTTATCATTGATATGATTGAAAGTAAATAATAATAATAATAATGATGATGATGATGATGATGATGATGATGATGATGATGATGATGATAATAATAATAATAATAATAATAATAATAATAATAATAATAATAATAATAATAATAATCTGTGCTAGAAGAAAGGGATGAGATTTAAAGGCAGCTCACATTAATGTGTCTCCTCCCCTTCCCGAAGTAGTGAAAAATCAAAATTCCAGACCATGTTTGTGAATTTAATTTTGGTGCATTTTTAAGCTGGGCAAAATGGCAGTCAGCAAAGACTGAAAAAACAGTTTCTCATCACATCCCAATGGCTGGCATTAGAGTGCCGATTTACAGCCAAAGGCAGTGCCTGTCTGACTGTGAATTTGATTGCCCACTCTTTGATCAATCCTCCACCCTACCACCATTCCAAACAAAAAGAAACTGAACAATTTCATTGTGCTTCAAAGGTGAAGCTGAAAAGGGGGAACAATAGAGCACTGGCACCGCTCAAGTGAAACCTCGTGAAGTACCACTTACTGTGGCAATGTGATTTGAGCAAGCACTGCAAGAGGATGTGTTTTCATCTTTTCAGGAGATTGGATATTTTAGGGAAAAGTGGAGTGCAGTAAGCAATGAAAAGAATAGCAAAAACACCAGGCTGGAGATTATTGTCCCATGAAAATAACGGCCCTGTCCCTTTAGTAACAAACAGTCTTAAAATTGTCAGAATAATGGTTACCCATTAAAGAATTAGCCAGTGCAGGCAAACTGAGTATTTGTTTGAGGCAAAGACTGCTATTCTGATCCTTTGGGATTTCAGCCATCCTTTCCCCTCTTTTTTTCTTTCTTTCTTTGACAAAGAAGACTAAATCAAGATAAGAGCATCAGTCCATTTCAGGAGGAGCATCATTCATTTGACCAGTAGGAACCCCAGCCATATAATTTGTTCTTTCACTTAATCACCCTCTGCTCTTTGAAAAGGCTTTATGTGTGTGATTGGAAAGAATAATGCACAACGAATTTTTTTCCCCTGTGGCAGAAAAATATAACCAGGAACCTGAGGTTTGGGTAAAATTATTTAACATATAAAGGGAAGGAGTCAACAAAATTTGGCATGAAAGCAGTGTAATATTTTCCCCCTGTTACTGCTCAGTAGTTTAGGTATAAAGTCTCTTAGACAGACATTCTTTTTTGAAATACATCAATTTTTAAAATCTTTGTGGCACTAGGAATATGAGTAGATTGCAATAAACCAGATCCTATTTATTTTCTTCCAGGTAAATAGGATACCTTTATGAAATGTGGTATATGACATTATATGGGAAAGTGCCCTAGTAAGGTAAGTTTTATGTCTCTGTGCCTAGCACATTTTAACTGAAGATTCTTGAATATTCTTTTACAAAATGCATGTTGGATGAGTAATAACAATAACCCCATGGAGAAATACAAATGCAACTGAATAAGACATTTAAGCATCAGTTATTTCACATAAATTTTTTTATCACCAATGCTGTGTTTTCACTGCAAGCAAACTTAGTCGCATTTACAATATTACCAGTTCATAAGAAAGATATTATAATGGATAATGTTGTATGCCGCCCTGAGTCTGAATTAAAAACTGCCCCTTGAAAAATTTAACATACCTTAACATATACTTCAATGTATGTCATTCTAAACAATACTCTCTTGAAGTTAACCCCAATCTCTTCTAGATAATCTGTCCCTCTTCAAAATAGTCTTTCATATGGAAATGGTAGTCTCCCTATGCAAGTTTGTTCCTGAAAAATATATCACTTCTTAACCTGGGTATTCCAATAGTTTTTAAGAAAACTAAAAACTCTTCGTTTTTAAGAAAGAATTGAAGTAAATGGTCCTTTGTGCAGAATATCTTTAAATATGTGTGACATCTTTAGAAGTGTTGTATCACATATATACTGCCTTTCTGCAAATGAAACTCCACGGCACCTCTTTTATCATGGAATCAAGTCATTCAAAACCTGCTGTAAAAGAAGCTGTTCTAAGATATTGAGGCATGCATATCCTATTATTCTTTTCTTTACTGTTTGAATATGTTCAGCTGATTAACTCATAAAATTTATTTTTATTGTTGTTGCTGTAGGAATACATTTAGCTTTATTGCTATTCCAGTTACAATTGACTTGAGTATATGTTGTTAATTTATCATGAATTCATTTTTGTTATTTCTAGCATGTACATAATTGAAAGAAATAATAACTAAGAATAGTGAACAATACAAAGTTCTATGAATATTCATTGATAGCCAGCAAAAGTACAGAAACTGAAGTGGGATAATTTTTACAAAAATATGGATATCTTCAGTTGATTTTGAATCATAACTAAGAATCCACTGCAGCCATTGCACATAAATATCAAGACCTAGAATTTCAAACTGAAGTAAATTGGTGTGACTTTAGAGTTCATGTACTGAATCCAAGTCTAAGAGATGAAAGGAATGCAACCAGAAAGAGAAAATTATTTATTATAATGAATTATGATAAATCTAAGAATTGGGATTCATAAAGTTAAGCTAAAACGTGAAATTAGGGAAGAAGTGAGGTGGGCAGTCTTCACATGAATATTTGGCCTTAGAGGATATTGATTAGATTATTCATCAGACCTCTTCTGTTTAATTTAAAATAATTCTTTATATTTTATTTTGACAATGTAAAAGTGGGTAATTGATATCATATGGAATAACTATGCCTTATCTTACTGCTCATGTACAGTGCATCTAGCCATATAAAATGAAAGGGAGCACAATGAATGGCAAAGAAATATGTTGTGAAAGAAATACCTCATTCTTCTATTCAAATATTGCTTTATATAAACAATTATTTCCCTTCTTTAATTGCTTTTCTGACAATATTATAAAAAGGGGAATGAAAGTTGCTTGCCAGTAAAACATGAACATCTAATTAGATTCTTACTGTATACAACACTACTATAGCATACCACACCACATATACATTAAGTATTTTCCTGAAGTATGGCACAAGCAGGGGTAAAACAAAGGAGGAAAAGAACTAGTAAATCCCATTGTGTAAGTAGAAATTGATCCTGGATGGAGTCTTTATTTGGTGGAATCTATATCCTGACATTGTTAATCCAGAATTTAGAATAGATACTTGTAGACTCTGGATTTAGTGGCTGCAAGAAGAAAAATTTCCTCTTTGGACAATGTGAATTGCTAGAAAGTAAGAAACATTTTGTTATGGAATGTTATACTATATACTTTATTTACTATACAGTATATACTGCATCTATTGTTCCAATTATTTGTTGCTCCTTGACTTATCACTTAGGGGTGCCCTTAACTTCTTCCAATTTATTCACAGTTCAATTATTTCAGAATGCCAAACTTGCCTTTCCAGGCATTCTTAGCACTGCGAGTTTTTGTGAGCACTAATGATTACGTTTAACAACAGCATAACAGCCCACATGTGAGCAAAAACCTATAGAAAACATAGTCAGGTAACCAAGAAGAATAATTATCTATGATGGTAATTGGCAAATTCCTTTTAACATTTAATTAATTGAATTTTCAATAGGCCTAAATGTTCAATGCTTCACTGATAAGTTGTATTAAGAAAAAAATGTGTCTATTTTCCATAATTATGCACACAATATAAAGAAAACAATAGAGCCTGTAAAATTATAAGGCCATAAAGTAATCATTATTTATATTTTGGATGTTAGAAGGTAGGGAGAACCAGTTTGCCTAGGAAAAAATAACATTTATTGCACATTCACAGATTTGGACACAGTTTTGATACAATTAAAAACTGCCCCTTGAAAAATTTAACATACCTTAACATATACTTCAATGTATGTCATTCTAAACAATACTCTCTTGTAGTATTGTTTAGCAAAAGGTGTGATACCCAGAAAGAGAAAAAAGTTACTATCTTTTGCAGAAATATATTCATCCTAGTGGAGATTACTGCTTTTAAGATGCTTCCTTCTGCTAAATGAGTGATCAGAAAACTGCAGGAATTAACACAGTTAAAGCAGATACACCTGTTACAGGAGCAAAGGGGAAGCTTAATATGTCAAATTATCATTTACATGCTTGATTTCTTGATTGAAATTATATGCATATTTTGCTCATGTGGACTGGATACTCTATACAAAATAGATACCCAAGTTTATTGTACCTTTCTTTTTAAGCCAAGTTAGAGAAGTGCTCTATTGTTATAATGATTTAGGACTGAGGTCAGAAAGACTCCATCCTCACACACAGTGTACACTCACACTAGGATATGAAATCAATAACATATTGCTGCTTTGCTTCATTAGTTGAAAAAGGCAGTCGATAGCTTATTACAAAATATTTGTATACAATGGATATGTAAAGCTAAGATTTATATGAAAAGAGAAATATTTTTCTTATATTTTCTAAAATGGTTTCATTATATGCAAAATGCCCCATAAAGTACCTTCACTCATACATATAACATGTATCAAGTGCATTGGCTAAATGGCCACAGATAGAAGGGACGTTGGTACTCACCTGTGAGACGTCCTTTCTCATAGGGTGGAGCCAGCCTCCAAGAATGGGTTAAATCTGCCCTCTAGCCAATCAGGACCGAGTCTAAAAAGTATAAATATGACCTCCTCTGGTTTGGCACCCCCTCTTTTATCGAGGGACGAAGGTCAGACTCATCGTGCATTCTCAAAAAACCTGCCAATTCGTTAACACATGATCAGAAGAAAAAATCAGCTGACTAACAACGGAAATACAGTAATGAAAATCGACACGCCAGCCAGGCCCAATATAAGGGCGGGACTTGGAGGCTGGCTCCACCCTATGAGAAAGGACGTCTCACAGGTGAGTACCAACATCCCTTCTCCATAGTGGGTGGAGCCAGCCTCCAAGAATGGGACATACCAAAGCAACTGTGTCCCTTGGGCGGGTCACCTAAAACTGGCTGGAACTCACACTGCCCCGCACCACCTGGTTGGACGGCCGTCGTCCAATGGCCGTCTCCATAAAGGTGAAAAAGTCGAGGTGATACTGACGGACGAATGTGGTCAAGGGGGAGCAGATGGCCGCATGGCCAACCCCCGTTATAGACAGACGGACAGTCCACGTAGTAGCTGTGACCGTAGTGGGTGTGTAATGTGCCGGTAGGCCGGGAAGGCGGGGCAATGACCATTCGACATAGGTCAAAGAATAAATGCCCGAGGTGAACGACCCATCATAGAGGACGATGCCTTGTGGCCAATGGAAAAGGGATGAAAGGACACAATGAGCACCATAGGACGCCGGAGGCGGAAGGTGCGATGCAAGTAAATGCCCGAAGCGTGCCTGACGGCGGCAAGTGTCACGAACTGTTAGTGTCCTCAAGTGGACCTTGGGAGAAACGAGGGAAAACAATTTCCAATATTCAATTTTTTTTTAATTGTTAATTTAGGCCTGTAAGGAACAGAGGAAACAGCCCAGAACAAAGGGTAGGCATTGCAACCGCCTAACCCTCTCAACAGGGAGGACCGTTCCCTGGTACTGCCCCGATGGAGAAACCGCAAGTACCGATAGCCCTCGGATAGAGGAAATGCTACCAGTGATTGCCAACTACAAGCTAAGTTCACCAAGGTTCAAAAGGCGCCCCTGGAACCGCAGTGAGGAGTCTGGACCGATCCTGGTGGAATGCTGGGAAACTACGGGGAGGGGCAGATGAAGCGGCTGCTTCAGGAAGCCGGGTACCCTATGATGAACTGGTAGAGCCTGCAAGGGGAGAGAAGAGAGTACTGTGCGAAGAGCCGCCAAAAAGGTCGCAGAGCGTGCGTGAGGATAAGCGCCCGGCCAACTCGTGATGCCAGAATTGAGGCACCGGACAGACGGCCAATGCGACAGGGGACTAGTCGCTGGCATGCGCCGGTCTGGCGAATTGAGAGTAGCCCCGCACGGAGGATGATCTTGGACAGAGTCCAGTGATCTGTCTCTCTAGTATCGGAGGGGCCGAGAAACTTAAGCCGTCAAAGAGCAGGCAGCGGACCCTCAAGGTCCTTAAGAATAGGACCATGGTGAACCATAGACCAACAGAGGCCCTGGATCTGAATGGGGAGACCCATCAGGATACCCAGAAGGGTAACCTGCACGAAATGAAGACCCTGAGAGCAGTGAGTGAGCTACGAGCGTGGCCCGGGATTGAAAGAAAGGTCTCAAGAAATGAACTCAATCAGTACCTATAATGCGTAATGACAGGGAAAACGAAGCCAGTGAGGTTACCAAACCTGAGGAGTTCATTGCCTGAAAAGACCAGATCATTGTGTGTTGTAGAGAGGAGAGAGAGACACAACGGGCTAGACATTGGAATGTCATGCCCATCTTGATCCTCCGGAGTCACGCAATGGCGCCAATAGTAGCACTGGCGAGTGACTGTCTCCATGAGGATCCCCGTATCCGCGCTGGAGATCCTGGATGCACTACAGAAGCCACGGGGTGTAGGGAGGAACATCCGAAGGAGACTATCAGAATGGACTCTTGAGCCCAAATCTCTGCATCGGACCCCTTCAATTGACCGTGTATGATTATATATATAGAGATGTGTATAAATATAAATATTGACCAGCAAGCCACTGACGGATTGGATGGGAAAAGCTCCTCCAGGGGACCGTGGACCGAATTGCAGTACCCATCCTCAAGAAATCATTTGGCCAGTAAGGACAGGTCCTTTCTGCCCTGCGGTGACGTGACCTATGTTGCCATTCCAACCGCCCCTGTGGTTTGTGGGAGGCAAATCACCTCGGGTGTGTGGAATGAGGGACGTCGGAAAACCGAGGACAGAGTGGTCTAAGGGTAGGTAGCATTATGCATGATGTTGAATGGATATAGATGTTTGTAATATTACGGTTTTAAATTTTTATATCTGTTTTGAATGCATATTTACAAATTGGTTTCTTGTATTTTTTCCGTTGTACGCCGTCCGGAGTCCTCCGGGAGTTGAGCGGCATGTAAGAATGCCAAATAAATAAATAAATAAATAAATAAATAAATTATGTGAAATCCCTTGGTTACCGCCCAGTGAGGACGGATCATCTGGCGTTAGTGAAGCTGCGGCCTTCAGATGCTGACCGCGTCTGTTAGGCAGTAGTTCAAGAACAGTGTCGCATCCTGCAGCCGGCGTGCCCAGAGTAAGGATGCAGTGGCAACTGGTCTCACAGCCTCAGCTGCTGCTGGAGCCGCTCATGGTAGCAGCTTTGGTCTTTCCGACCCCTTTTGTATCAGTAGCCGGGATCTAACTTGCCGCAACCAACAAGGGGCGGCATTATAGAGTCGCCTTACCATCAAAGATGTGCTGGACCCTAGGCCAGGAGCCGCCTAGTGGCGTGCGATGATCCCCGATGACTTGGACAGTGGTAAGATCTCCACCTGATGAATCAGCACCAGGCATCACGGGATGGTGAATGGCCTGGTCTGAGCGGCCAGGAGCCAAGGCCACAGGGATCCGGATGCTAATGAAGTCAACCTTGTGGAACAGAGGCTGGCCCAGGCCCCCTGACAGGGGGGGTGAGAGGGACAGGTGTTCTACCTCACGCAGTTAGAGGGATGCTAGTATAGAGCTAATTCAAGTTAGTCCGCTATCCTTACCCACAAGGGGTGCGAAGTGGGCCGACGTGTCACGTTAGGCCATGCTCACCCCCACCAATTCACCAGGACTCGTATGTTGAGTTGGTGGCCTGTAGTGGTGGCTGTGTTCATTGTCAGCATGGAACATGCAAACAGCTAAGGCCGCGGGGCCCCTGAGCAATGTCGGTTAACCTCCCTTGCCTGATCGCCACCCAGTGGACGGGTGGTACCAGAGTGGTTACCGGAGGCCTCGGCCCAGCGGCTGTGGAATTGAGGGACAGGGTAGAGCCGTTTCCGATGTTGGCGAGGTGCTGCCATCCTCCCAGGGAGATACGTGTGGGATGGAACGCCCCCTCCCACAACTACATGTTGGGACCGATGGGCCCCGGGTGAGAAAATGAGACCTTTATATGGCCAGCATAACGTCGCTAGGCTAGTGGCGAAAGGAAGGCTGTCCGCCCGATCCCACGGCTGTGCCGTGGCAACCCAAGACTTATTCTGACTCCTGTCATGGGGTCACTGCCATGACGGGATCCGTTGAGCCCATCACGATCCCGACGAACAATTTAAAAGGGGGCGTGATAGATATATGGTCGAGCCCTTGGGGCGGGATCCCTGACAGCTGTGCGTCAGCAGCGGCAAAAATCTTTATCTCGGTGCAGGATCCGCCGTTGTAATATGTAGGGACCACCAACTGCCGTGCCTTGGGGGGTGACTTAATCGCCCCTGACTGGCATGGCCTTCTGTCCTGCTGTTCCGTGGGGGGCGGAGCAACTTGACCTAGCAAGATTGCAATCTTCAGATGCAGGAGACCAGAAGGGTTCCTAGGGTGCCGTTGATATAAGGGAGACCTGTCTCCGAGGAACGGAGGAAACCTTTGCGCTGTGATTGGGATTTGAACTAGCGCATGGGAATCCCTGTTGGATTTGAGGTCCAACGCATGAGCCACTCGGCCATCACTGATGCCGGTAAGGATGGCTGTCAGCCCCCCCCCTGAGATCGGCAATCGTCGTAGCTGGGAAGGGGCGGCGAAGTGTGAAATTCCCCAGCGTTGAAAAACCCCAAGCAACTAAGTAAGAGGACTTCGATAGGAGGCCGAGGGAACCGTTGTGGGGCTCTGCGTTGCTCACAAAAACTTCTGCTCGGGCGCAGAGCGCTGCCTGACCAGGCAATCTGTTAATTTTGGCTGCTTGGGACGCGCCGGAGATCCGAGCCGTTTAGGTGCGGGGGGGCGGAGTTGATTACAACAGAACCTGCGCCTGCCTTTCGACCCATAATAAGTCTGCGGCTGCGGGCAGGTAACATGAGGCCCGTTAAGAGCATATAGCTGTGTCGTGGCAGGGTGAAGAACCGCCTATGACAGCCGAACCCCCCCCCCCGGCCTTTCAGTGCCCTGCACAGAATGCTGCCGATAACAGCCGAGCTCCCTGTCCGGCTTTCGATGCACTGTAAGCATCCGCTATGATCCCATATTCACGGCAGGCAGAGCAAGCATTTGAATGCGGCTGCGCGTGATGCACCAGGGATGTAATAAGAGCCTTCAGTTGTGGCATGGTTTGGAGAGGCGGCAATGATGGCTGCGGATCTGCCGTGGAACCCCCGATGTAGGGAGAAAACCCAGGGTCTGACTTAGGGAGTGTGACTGCGTTACTCCGCGTTCTCCATGGCCGGAAGATCCTGGGCCTGCTAGGGCCTTATAGGGCTCTCCGTCACACTTTGGCTGCACAAGCGACGATCGCCGCTTCTCCTGGCCATTTGGTTGTTGGTGCGGAGAGGGGGACGCACTGCGAGTGCGCACGCTCACCGTCAGAGGAGCAGGCAGCTGTCAGCAAGTATCGACAATGGGGTGGCTCTGTGTGATGCCAGCCAATCGGGTAACAGGGCCGCCGATGACGTCGCTGGAGGTCGAGGTGCGTAACGGCTCTTCCCGCCACTTTAGCGATGCTTGATCGGGCCTGCTTGAGAGGTAGGCCTGACAGAGATCGCTCTGACGGAGCGGCCGTGGAGAGGAAGGCCTGGCAGATACTGGGTCTGCTGGGGACGGCCAAAAACGCGCCGCAGCGTGTTTTACCGGCTGTGGGAGGATGCACTCCAGCCGGAGGGGGAAAGCCGATGGCCGCCCAAGCGCAGGGCTTCTGCGGCTTGCCGATTTGCGTTTTCTGGCTTTCCCCCTAAGTCGATGAAAACAGAGCCTTGATGACGCGGTGGTCAGCGAGAAGTGTCCCAGGGAAACAGCCAGCCCGGCTGGGACCATTAATTAACTCGGCGGGTGGCAACAGCCTTCACGCCAAGCGCGGTGGGGCAGCTGAGCCGATCGGTAGATAAGGCTACATTCGGATATCCACGCAGAAACCGCTCAATCCTTTTTTTATTCCTCTTTAGTCTTTATGTTGCCGCAGGAGTGTAATTGCCGGCCTGGCTATGCCAGAGGGAGACCCAAACAGAATCATCTCTCCCTTTGAGCTGTTAGTAGTCCTTAATGTATAGCAGGCCCGCTAGTGCCAATTTAAGGTGAAGGGCCGTAATAATAATCTGTGGCAGCCGGAATGGGAGAGCTAAGCTCTTGACTGTTAGTTTGCTTGGCTGGAGGGCCGGCAGACAGCTGGGCCTAAGCCCGTCGCCGTCCTCTCCCCAGGTGTAGATGACAGCTGTCACTGGGGAGGAACTCACTGCGGATCAGTTTAGCGATGCGAAAAATTTACCTTTGAGAGTTTGATGACTGGTGAGAATGCACATGTCCTTTTGGCTAAGGACCGAGATTAAAAGAGGGGGTGCCAAACCAGAGGAGGTCATATTTATACTTTTTAGACTCGGTCCTGATTGGCTAGAGGGCAGATTTAACCCATTCTTGGAGGCTGGCTCCACCCACTATGGAGAACATTTACATGAATTTATTCATAATAATAATCAGTGGAAGTTATTAAAACCATTCAGCAGTAAAATGCATGTACATGTATTACTGCATATATCAATCAACTCTAAGATTTTATTTCAGGCTTTGGATCAGATTGTGTCTATGTAACCTCTCCTCTCTCATAGATCCCATCACTTTCCTCGGTTTACAGAAGAATTAAGGGAAATGAAATGAAACAGGAAATGAGACTGTCTGTGGTGCTTTTCAGGTGACATGTACTCTCTTAGGTATTGGGCATTGGTGATTCCTCTGCAAGGTAAAATGGAGAATTTGCTTAGCACCTAGCAGATAAAGTTCCATGGGTTTGTTCTCTTTGATTCCAGCCTTCCTGAAGATCCTGAGGCAATCCCTGAGGGCTCCAGGGAAGGAGACTTGTTATCTGGAAATGTTTTGAAGCTGTTTGGCCTGAAGAAGTGGACAGGAACCTCATGACTATGACCTTCTGGTCCTTGGATACATGCCTCTCTTGTCTAACTAAACTGCCTGGGAGGCATCACCCAGGTGGGTTCTAGCAATGATAATTTTTTCTTTGTCTGAGTTGGTTGTTCCTTTGCCTCTTAAACATTACTTGGTATGTTATCATACTGGCTAATCTTTATCCAGTATCTAACCTTCCAGTTTTAATAAAGTCTATACGGAAGATAGTCATGCAAAAGCTTCAGAGGATCTTGGATAAAACAAATTATATGGACCCCTTTCAGTCAGAAATTAGTCCTGGATATGGAACAGCAACAGCATTACTCATTGTCAGGGTTCCGACAATGCCCTAATTAAATCATGAGCCTTGAGCCAAGCTTCAAAAGAAATCCAGTTATTTATTAGGAGTTTCATTTCGGCACGTTCCCAAGTGAAGCCAGCTCTGACCCTACATAATTTATGCCCCAATTATGACCCTATTTCCCCCCTTCACCCAGAGTGTGTCATCAATCACATTCGCCAACAAAGCAACTTCTCGGGTTGTAGAGGTCACTCCCCTCTGGCTGCTGTGGGTTACCTTTGGATACAGCCTTGAGAGACATAAGCATGGAATGTGCTTCTGTCTTTGGTTGCCATGATGTTTCACCTGTTTCCCATCCCCTCTGACCTATAGCAACTTGAGAGCAGGCCAGGGACTTGACACTTTTTTGATACTTTTTTCATGATCTTTGACAATAGAGCTGATTTTCCAGTTTTCCCATTCAGTTCAATCTGGAACAACACATATTTCTGCCCCAGAAATAAAGGTACCTATTAAAGAATTTAACTTTCAAAGATAGTCATTATTCCTTTTTTATGGTCATTATCTCTCATTGAAAACATATCAACTAATCATCCTTCTCATCAGCAAATAATCATCTTAATAAATAATGTATTTATAGCATTGTTATTCCTGCTCAGTGGTTTGGTTTAGATACACTAAGATATAATTCCAGAATGCTATAATATCATGGTCCCAGCAGCAACAACGTTAGTGCTTGCTTCTGATTTTTTAAAAATATGTTTATTTAAAAATAAAATGTATAGATTTTAACATATAATTTTATTAATATATGTCTAAATTTTATTAATTCTACATCTATATATGTATATCTATCTCTATATCCACATCTATATCTATATTGAAAGATACTAAAATAGAATCCCATAAATTATCCATATCATTTGCCTGTGTAAATATCTAGCATTCCTATTTGTGACTATTCACTATATGCAAGATTTGTGCTGAGGACTATAGTTAATTTTTATCTATAAACTTGCATGTTTGCAAGCCTTTGTAAATCATATTATATATAGGTCTTTCAAGGAATGTATCTAGAAAAGAAAGTAACATACAATATTACTTGGATGAGGAACTCCCTGAAGCTATCAACAAATTTACACTATTTGTAATACTGAAAATAAAATATGCTATAAATTGCATGACATAACACCATAAGGTTCTTCAACTAACAACTTTGCTGTCTGCCTAAAGATGAAGAAATTCTGAGACTTTGGGACAGTAGTTTCAAAGTCTTCATGATGGTCAGAATAACAAAGCACCAGAGGGCCATACAAGAAACAATGGATGGAAACTAATCAAGGAGAGATGCACCCTGGAATTAAGGAGAAAATTCCTAACAGTGAGAACAATTAACCAGTGGAAGAGAAGTTGTGGGTGCTTCATCATGGGAGGTTTTTAAGAAGAGACTGGACAGCCACTTGTATGAAACGGTATTGGGTCTCCTGCTTGAGCAGGGGGCTGGACTAGAAGACCTCCAAGGTCCTTTCCAGCTCTCTTCTATTCTATTCCATATGTAAGACTTTTAGGAGTATATTTTTGACAAATTGTTCAAAAAAAATTGTCATACATTTGACAAAATGTATGGAAAGTCAGCAAAAGACATATTCAGACTGGACTCAAGCTATCAAACTGTCAGCTGACATTCTACAGTCCTAACCAATCTTCTATCCAGCTTCAGTTTCATACACCAAAGAGAAAAAAGCAAAAGAAAAGAAACCCATACACAGTATATGTTTGGCATTAACAGATAGGGGGAAAAATCTCAGTATGGTTTTGTGGTGTAATTAACGTTACAGCTGGTATTATGTAAATAATTTTACAGTTGTTGAATTGTCTCCTATCTGTGTATATTCTAAGGAGGTAGTAGGAGGTATTACTGTTGCTATCAAAGCTGACTCCATATAGCTGAGTAATCTTCCAAAATCAGTTGGAAGCAGAATTATACTTTGATTTCACCTCTGCACAGAATGTAATGTTTATTTCAAATACAATCAAAGATATTCGTCCTCATAGCAAATAAAAAAAATTAAACACATAACCTTTTTTCATTTCTTCTGTATTTATTAACATCTTCACTTTCTAATCAAGGGTCCAAATCTGCTACTCAAAATTTATGCTCTTCAATGCCTGTGTTTTTAATCTCCATTTCTAAATAAAACTCTTGTTAAAAAGAGAATATAACTGGAGAAATCTTATGGATAAAAAGACAAAAAAATTAATAAATGAAGATCAATGATTTCCATCTCTGGGTTAAAAATACTAGTGTTTCTCAAACTTGGCAACTTTGAAATGTGTGGACTTCAGCTCCCTCAATCCATGAACTCCCATCAATATCCATGAATTCTAGAAGTTAAAGTTCTCATCTTAAAGTTGCCAAGTTTGAAAAAAAAACTGAAATAAAGAAAAGACTGGTAGGTTTCAGGATAACACTTTTTTAAAAAAAGAACGAAAAAAAGAGCCTTCTCTGTGGCTGGCCCCGTGCTCTGGAACCAACTTCCCCCAGAGACCCGAACCATCCCCACTCTGCTGGCCTTCCGAAAAGCCGTTAAAACATGGCTTTTCCTGCAGGTGGGGGGGATAGCTTAATCCACCTGAGATCACCCCCCAAGTATGTATGATATCGAATGAATGTTGTTGTTTTAATATTGTTTTTAATAATTTGTATTTGTTTTTTTAATCACTTGCATTTTGATTATTCTTGTATTTTTTTCCTGTTGTACGCCGCCCTGAGTCCTTCGGGAGTTGGGCGGCATATAAGAATAACAAAATAAATAAATAAATAAATAAAACGATAGGAGAAATACACCAGGAGTTTCAATCTTCCCATTATATTCAGATACTTACCATAATGTCATGCTATCAATCAATTAGACTAGAGCTGGAAGGGACCTTGGAGGTCTTTTAGTCCAACCGTCTGCTCATGCAGGAGACCCTATACAATTTGAGACAAGTGGCTGTCTTTCTTTATATTTTATATGTTCTTAGTACAAATATCAATTTTAACACCTTGGCATGATTGCGCTTAAAAAAATGTGTGTGGATATTGTGAAGCATTGCTTAAGTACTCACAAGAGTTTTTGCTGTCATAGCTTGTCTTCCTGTTAACATCCAAGCTGATCTCTGAACTGAAGAGCTGTCCCATGAATTTAACATTCTTACTAGAGGAATGGCACTATCAGTGAAGCAGCATGGATGATAGCCATGACATTATATGTAGGATAAACATGACAAAACTTAGTAAAGAATCTAAAATGTAGCTCATGATAATGATTGTGATGGTAGCAAAAATGAAAATGAAACAAAAACCAATATTCTTTGCTGCAAAATAGGAATAAATACCTTGTGGGGTTTTGTCATAGTGGCATTGGCCCTAATACACTGGACAACAAAGATTTTGCTTCCTGAATGCTTTTGTGTATATGTTGTAAATTTGGGGCTGCTAATCACACAATCACCTGTAATTTAACCAATCACATACCGTTTTATAGAAATCTTTTGTTTTTACTCAATGGCAATAGTACAGAAACAGTACAGAACCATAATTACTTTTTTAAAAAAAATTATAATATGAAGCTCTGTGGAAATTATTGTCTTTAATTAAGAGCACTCACTTTTTCCAATACCACAATTTCATGCATGGTAATGTATTATAATCTTCCCATATGCGTAGTTCCTCAGAACTGTACTTCAAATTCTTTCTCAGATGACATTTCTATTCATTATTTAATGTAGCTCAATCTTCTGCTTTAATATAATAATTATGATCATTTATTTTGAGAGGAACATTTTATGAATGTTTATGCATTTTTATTTTTAGCAGGACATTTAGACATTTAGATGTTTATGAGCACTTATTCTGAAGAGGGAAAATAATGATAGTATTCCTTCTTCAGTTCTCTTACTTTGCTAACTGAAAAACTCTTTACAGATAGCACTGTAAGAGGAGCGCCATTTTAGTTTATCCTAGCCAAAAACAAATACCAAAACATATGTTTTTTTACGAAATTGTTTTAAAACACTGTGAGCAGTGACAATCAATGACTATCTATAGCAATGTCTATGGAGAGTGTCAGTCATCCAGGTCATGGTTGTCCAAAGGTGCTTTTTCAAATGATAACTGGAGTTTATCAGTATTTTTTCTTGAAAACAAGGAAAACAAAGTCCAGTTGCCTTTTGAAAAAGCACCTTTGGGATATCTGTAGCAATGGCCATCTGTAGGAGTACTGTAGTTTTAAGGACTTCAACAATTTTCATCCATTCAGATTGGTCCAAAACACTGAACCATTTTCATCCCAACGTTTCTATGGCCAGATCTATTGTCCTTTATCACAAGCTAGTTGTTCTAGGCTTTGTGAATTACAAGCTGTTTTTTTATATTATTCCTAGGAAGGGACTTTTTAAAAGCATAATCATCTCCATTGCAACTTTTTCTCCTATACTTCCATTTTTTTTTCACTTTCCCTTCTTCTTTTTGTGGCTTACATAAAGCTTGCTTTCCAAGTATAAGACCTCTGGGAAAGAAAGCTGAAGTAATTGAATTGGATTAGACAAGCCAGCAGAACAAAGTCACATTACATGAGATTCTTCACTCCTCCTCCACCCCCTTAGTGTTGAGATGCTGAATTGTAATTATGCAAGGATTAGTACATGCTTAAGATGTGGTCTACTCTGAATACTTGTATTCATTATGTATAAACAAAAGCAAGCAGTAATATATGCTGTTTAAACTTATTTTTTAATCTATAATAGATTTCTTTTAAAGCTGCAAGGACTTGGAAAAAAAAATCCTGCATGGGGACTAATCAGTCTTATTGGTTTGTTTGTTTTTTTGTAAAGAATCAAATCCTTGAAGCTCACAATGCTAAGAAGAGCTTAATTAGGAATACTTACACTTGATCTAAATTATTTTGCTGATTTTTTTTCCTGTGAAGTGTTATTGGACAAATAAGGACTATTGTTAGTCAAATCTGTCCACATACACTTTTTCATTAGTTCCTCTTGTACATAGTTTCTTTTCTAAAAGGTTATATGCCACCAAAATGCTTCCTGGTTTAGTTTTGTAGGGATGAGTGAAGTCTGGGATCTTTCTAATATCATTTTATGAATATAACAGTGGAATAAATTTTATCAATTTTGGGGTCTAAAAGTTTTCAAAACAAGAGACAAAGTTCAAATGGAATTGCATTTGTATTTACTGTGTGACTGCACATTATTAAAAGTTGTGGCTAGTATGAAAAGAGTAAAGTCAATTTGTGGGTAAAAGTAATAAGAACATGGAGTGATTATACTTAATCATTCTGATTCTGCTCAATAGAAGACTCCTTTAATTATTAGTATAGATCTACTGTTACATTATAGAAATAAGAAGATAGTTTTGGCAAAAGATTACAGATGCCACATCTCCTTGTATTTGCTCTTGTCATTTTCTTAAAGATCTCTACAGTGAATGGATTGGGGATTTTTAGACAGGTTGGTCATGAAGTTAAACAAAATCTAAAACTTGTTATTTAGTCAACTTTTACTTACAAAAGCAATATGAAAACTTATATTTTTCATGATATGTGAATATGTTTAATAAAGAGGGATGGAGGGGGATGGAAAGGACAAAAATAATGAACAAGCCAAGCATTCAGTGAGGCTTATGTTTTACCATGTGTATATAGTATGTACAGTAGTCGAAACGTCTTTGTGTAAAATCCAGCTGAATTCATTTTCATTCTGAAGTAAAATATGCATAGTTTGTTAACAAATATATCCAGAGTTTCTCAATCCAGTGTTTCTTAACTTCAGGTTGTGTGGACTTCAACGCCCACAGTTCTCCAGGTAGAATGTTATTTTACAGTACATGGAGTTATGCAGAGCTTTAATGATATTTTAAAACTTCCCATTTTGTTTTTTTGAAATATCCTATATGTTTCAACAAGGAATAAATCAGTTCCAAGAAACTTTTGATTTTGAATTTTCAAAAAATGACAGGGTGTTTGTTTCTTCATATTAGCAACCTTTGCTGGGTGTGAAATCACTTGGGCAGGGCAGGCCTATGCATAACCTACTCCCACATTTCATTTTAATTAAATATACATTTCATGGCTTGACTAGCAGCATGTCCTATTGAGCAGGCTCCCTGCAGCCTCATTGATATCTGGGAATAATATAGTGTCTGTTTCTATATTGATCTTAAACAGTAGGAAGCAGAGGACAAGGAAATAGTATATATTGTCCCAAGATGTTTAGATTTGTGAACTGTTAACAAGAACCAAGTGTATAAAATGTATAAACAAGTAATATGTGCTCTTGTCTCTTTCTCTGCTCCATTTCTGTTGTTGCCCCCCTGACCCCTAATTTTACTATTTGAAATAAACAAATTTCAAAAGTATTTTATTGTAACATTGCACTGTTTCTATTATATCCATCAATACAGTTAATTCATTAAAAATGATAGAAAAGAATGCAAAGGCATTCAGTTCATATTTTTCTCCCAGTGTTTTTTTCCTTCTCCTTTCATACTGACAATGCATGTTTTATATGTAGCATAACTCCAATGTTGTTTAATTGGATGGCATGACAGTCATGAAGAGGTTCAGTATTGAAGAAATCACAGAATGATGAGTATGTCAGGTAAGTGAAAGGAATAGGTAGAATGCACTATTAATGTGTGTTCTGCAGATTAATTCCACCTATTTCTATTCAACCTATAACATAAGAATATGCATGCATCTATAAACCAAAAATGAAAGTGACCATTCCAAAGCATGTCTTATGGTCATTTTTTATATTTTTCTGGGAAGAAGAAGGGTTGTGTAAGTTTGAATATGTAACTTTTGCATATGGTTTCAATATGATTCTTCATATTCTTCTTAGTCTTCCTTCATAAGGTAGAAAAGGAGTCAACTGGTTATGCTTTAGGACTAATTTTGAATATAAACAGCTTAGGAAACAGAAAGAGAAAGAGAAAGAAAGAGAAAAGAGAAAGAGAAAGAGAAACGTACTAAAATAAGAGTTTTCTTTGGCTGTCATTTTATCCATATGTTTCCTCTTAATGTGTCACTTAAATTTGGGAAATAATTTGCTCATATATGTGCTTATATATCCCACTACAGTTTGGGATATAATTTGCTCATTTGCTTCATACTCAAACAGTGGCATACTGTACATTCAATATTAGTAGATTTTTATAAAAATGTTCATGGATTAATAAATATGCACTTTCTTAATAATATGAATGAAATGCACTTTTGAGATATCCTTACAGATTGATGCTCTGCTTTTAACTAGCATGATGTCTGTTCTGCTTTACTCTGCTCTGTAGGAAGTCAATCAAGACAAATCAACTATCCTCAGCTTTTCATAGAGGGGATGTGCAGTGTGTACTTGAAATGAATCTTATTTCAGTGGATCACTCATAGTCTAAACAGTCCAATAGTTAGATCTATCTTAAGAGCATCTGGGACATTCGTTGTTTCCCCTGGTGCTTATGATGTCTGAGTGCATTTCTGAGCATCTTTGTTAAAATGTTTTGTACATTTTTATCCAGCTCTCAAATCCCAGCCGCTATTTTAACAGGTCGATTTGCAAGATGGGTCATCACTGCACAATACTTTGGAGTGCTATTATCCACTCAGAGTAGCCGAATCATTTGCCTTCAGCAGTCTGACGGGTTTGTTTATTGTAAGAAGTGTTATAAAAGTTTTTTTGGCAAAGTCTTACGAAAGCAGAAGGCAGGGTATCACCACATTTGTGGAAGACAAAGCATTTCTTAATTTTATTGTATTGCAGTATTATTTTTAAGTAAATCAAAACATGCTTGTCCTTAAAGTAACTCAGGAGCAGTTTTGTTAGCTTTGCTACACACATATTGGAATGAAACACAGATTCTGAATAACAAATCTTGCCTTTTCTATTACTGTAACTGCAAACAGTCTCCTGTGTATGTACAGTATATGTACAAGATTAGAGGATACATGTGAATGTGAGTATGTGTCTAATATTCACTCTAAACTATGTAGCACAATTATTCTAATATGGTCTTTATATTAAGTTATGTAAGTTTATAAAGTACAGGGTTATTCAAAAAGAATGAACCGATTTCATGACACATTGCTTCAGTTCTCAAGCATCATCATATAATGAGTCAGTGACCATTTGAAAGAGGAGTTATCTAAGTTTTGAATGGCTGCCACAGGGGCGATGTAGTCGCGTCATTCTTCCGGCAACGTTCAGTTGTTTGTTTACCCTCGGAATGGTGAGTCCTCAGGAAAAGGTGTTCTGCATTGGGGGGCCCAAGACCTTGCTCTTTGTGCTTGGCCTGCAAGATCCCCAGACCTAACTGTGTGTGATTTTTTTCTTGTGGGGATAAGTAAAAGATCGCGTTTATGTTCCACCGCTACCCACTAACCTTGATGACCTTAAACATCAAATAACAACAGCAATCAACTCAGTGGATTGTGATATGCTGATACACGCCTGGGAGGAATTCTCTTATCGCATTGATGTTGGCCGTGCTGCAGGTGGTGGCCACATTGAACACTTGTAAACACAGGAAATAAAAGTTGATTGTGAGTAGAATACTTGTGACTTGGCTGGAGTTTTGTATTACTTTTCCTTAATAAAATATCGCATCATGAAATTGGTTCATTCTTTTTGAATAACCCTGTATTTTGTCTATCATTTGGAATGCAGTCTGCTTGCAGAAAAAAATGAGTTTATTGTAGTAATAAGTTGGGGGCTTGATGGCTCAGCAATTAAAGATGCTGAGCTTGTCAACTGGAAAGCTGACAGCCCAGATTCGAGATTGAGCATAACGCAAAATGTGAGCTCCCAGCTCCTGTCCACCGAACAATTTGAAAGCATGCAAATGTGAGTAGATTAATAGGTACCACTTCAGCAGGAAAGTAACAGCATTCCATTTAACTTTGGCATACAGCCATGCTGGCCACATGACCATAGAAAATGTCTTCAGACAACATTGGTTACCTTGGACAAGAAACAGAGAGGGGCATCATGCCCTAAAGTCAGACATGACTGAACAGTGAAACCTTTATTTTACTAATAAATTTGGGAGTTTTCTGTTCAGGGACTTAGTATTATAAAGGGTCTACTAATAAGAGGAATGGAAAGTTTTTAAGACGATGAGATATCTTAAAATGTGATGGAAAGATTGTATTACAGATAGTAGTCAGGGTATGCTTTGCTTTGTGTCTCAAATAATGAATCATCTTTGTAGGAACAAAATTTTTATGCTCCTATCTAAATTAGTACTCCATCCTATTTGTTCTCTTCACTCTCCAGACATCCACATATGTATTTTTATCCCATTTTTCTAACCAGAAAAAGTTATAAATCAATAAAAAATAAGACAGTTCCTATATCCAGGTTTACAAGTCAAAAAGACATTAATACAGAGGTGGGTTCCTACCGGTGTGGTCCAGTGCGCCGTTCCAGTAGGGACCCACCAATTGTCCAAATTGTGCGTGACGGCTCCGGTGCTGTCTTCACCAGTCCGTCGCACGCCACCATCTTTTTTCCTGAATTTTTAAGCTTTTTTTGCTTCCTGTGCATGCACGGAAGCAAAATCTCGCAAGGGGATGCGCGTGACAGATTTTGGCAATATTCCGCTTCCGCGGATGCGCGAAAGCAAAAAATCACCGAACTTGTGCATGCATGCACGTCCCCTCGTGAGATTTCTGCAAGATTTTGCTTTCGCGCATGCACGGAAGCAAAATCGTGCGAGGGGGCGTGCACACACACACATGAGTGCACATAGCAAGTGCACACACACACACATAGCGAGTGCACACACACACGCGAAACATGGTGATGTGCGCACAGCGCACCGGTAGCGAGGTAAGAGCAACCCGCCCCTGATTACATAGAAGGGAAAGAATGGGGAGGGGAAGGCAAAATACAGAAATTGGTTCTGAATGTTTTCTTCTTATGAGAACTATGTGTAATGCTAATACAAAGATGTAATAAGGGTGCTAGTGGACAGGGAAAGGGGCCAAGTCCAAAGGAAGATGAAACTAAAATCATTATTTTTGCAAAAGAATGTGGAGCAGCACTGCTTTCTAGACTCTTCAGGCTGATGTAATAACAGTTACATGACTTTCAGAGAAGCAAAGCTGGATGGAGATGGCTTCTCAGCTGGACTAATAGTGGTGACATTATTTGCTCTCTGTATCCTGCTGGAACTAAACCTGTCAACACACACACACACACACACACACACACACACACACACACACACACACACACACACACACACACACACACACACACACCTGGCTTTGGTAGTTTACCTGATAAATAATAATCCCCAATTCATTTCAATTGCTTCAGGCCACTGAATTGGACAATAGAGCGGTGCACACTTCAAAAATGTTTTGGAAGAACTACTTCAGATTTTGGACAAGCTTGAGCACAAGTATTATAAAAAGATGCTTAAAAAGATTAAAGACAAGCAGGGGTACCTTTTTTGGTTTTGCTTTTAATTTTGTTTTTAAGCTTGTGTAAAGGGTATACATTCATGAGTGCAATGTACCAAATTTATTTTTGAAGTAGATAAATCCCAATCTAATACTAAAGTGAAAGTCTTGCATTTTGTGATTATTTATATGTGGATACTTTTTGATTGATTAATTGATCGGGCAGGGATTTTAAAAAAGGATAAGAGAAAGGAATTGGTGACTATGAAACTAACAGGGGTAAATTAACATGTTGTTATATGGTTGTACATCTAAATGTTTGCTTATTCGAAAACAATTTCTATAATTGGAAATATAGGCATATTTTCATATAATCTACTATAAAACTAGTATAATTTTGGAACTGAAAGGTAATCCTGGTTTGCTTTAAAAGTGCCTTTGTTGTTAAGAATTTGAAATGACTGAGTGTTTTACATAGGGAAGGTTAACTTTTTTCTTTTTTGCATTTATCTCAGTGGTAGCATAAAAGAATTTTAATCACCAGATGGATTTTGTTGACGTTTTGATCATGATGGTGAATAGATGACTATCAGGAATCCCTTTAGCTTCATGATGAAAGGACTGGATAATTGTCACTTGTTGCACTTGGAACTGGGAAGCAACCTTTCATCTGAGCTCAATATTGCAACTTGACTTGTTAAACCAGTATTGGTGCTGATGAGTGAAGGACTTGGGCACTAAAAAATTCTGTAGCAACTATACTTTGATCAAAAGATATTTCTCTTCTGTCTACCTGACATTTGCTATAATTGGCTTTACCCATTTTTTTCACACTTCAACTGTGCAGAATATGTAGCACATCAGTAGCTGGCTGTCTTCTTTTGATAACAGGCCCTTCTTAATAAATCACTCATCTTTTCTATAATAACAAGTATTTCTGCTGCATTTTCTTCCTTACATTTTCTTTATTTATTTCGTGTCCTGTTATATAATCTTTAAAAAAATCCTTTAGGATCAAAGCAAAGTCCTTGTCTTTGTCCTACTAGATACTTATGTTCTCCCCAACTTACAAGTCTTGGAGAGCTCAATATCATGTGTGAAGCTATCCATGTTTCACAGCTTAGCTACTAGAAACCAAGACAGAGCAAGGTAACAAGTTAATGACTAAAATGGGGAATGAACGTCAGAAGTGAGCAAGAAGATACTGGGGCCAAAGAGGCATGTTTTGTCTCGGAGAAGAAAGACTTTTTTGGGGAGACATAATTCAACTTGTATGCTAGGGCAGATACATATGGATTAATTTGTTCTTTGTTTTACTCTGGATTTCATTATGCTCACTTTCCTATTCACCCTGATTTCAGATTTTAAAAATAAAGGAAATAAATCCCTTCATGAACAATGGACAAATACGATTCCTTGAAAATGAACCCACTCATGATAGTATGCTGTTGCAGTTCATACAGAAGTGATCTCTATTGGCTCTGGTGATAGTTTACAAGAAGTGGTTATTGGGTTAGGGGTCCTCACAGACTCACAGACTCACAGCTACTCCTTGAGAGGCAGGTACGCCCTGTTTTAGTTGGTGTGTTAATTGGTGTGGCACACTACCTGGAGCAGGGAGTCTATTGCCGCAGTAAGTTCCACATAGTAAGTTCCACATTTGTCCTAAAATGACTCTGACCAAGTCTCTCTATGTGATGAAATATAATGTATAGTTTCTAGTAACAACCATAAACAGGCATTAATTATCTGATGTATACTGAAATGAAGAATTACATACTAGCCTTTTATTTAAAAATTTAAAAACAATTGCTGCCAACCTGCCTTCCATTAAGGACCTGTGTACTGCACGAGTCAAAAAGAGGGCTGTGAAAATATTTACAGACCCCTCACATCCTAGACACAAACTGTTTCAACTCCTACCCTCAAAACGACGCTATAGAGCACTGCACACCAGAACAACTAGACACAAGAACAGTATTTTCCCGAACACCATCACTCTGCTAAACAAATAATTTCCTCACCACTATCAAACTACTTACTAAGTCTGCACTACTATTAATCTTCTCATTGTTCCCATCACCATCTCCTCCCACTAATGACTGTATGACTGTAATTTTGTTGCTTGTATCCTTACAATTTATATTGACTGGTTCCTAATATGATTTGATTGCTTATTTGTACCCAGAGTATCATTAAGTGTTGTACCTTACGATTCTTGATGAACGTATCTTTTCTTTTATGTACACTGAGGGCATATGCACCAAGACAAATTCCTTGTGTGTCCAATCACACTTGGCCAATAAAAAATTCTATTCTATTCTATTCTTATCCCTTGATTGTCAATGTATTATTAAATAATTGATCATAAATTAAAGTTTAAGAAATTCCAACCCCATAAACGAGAAAGATGATTGAGAAAAAATATATTGGTAATCTGAATCTAACATAGAAATTGCATTGTTATTATTATATGTAAGAGTCGATAATGAAACATTTCATGATACTTTTTGTGATCCATTTCACATCACTTTGCTGGACATCTAATGACCAGAGTAGTGTCTTATGTCTAAGGATATTTACCCATGTAGTATGGTTGTATTATTTTTATCCTCATCTTTTCTCCTACCTGCTCCTATTGGTATCTTATGATTATATTACCGTATTTTTCAGAGTATAAGACATACCTTTTTACCCCCAAAAAAGAGGGTAAAAACTTGGGTGCATCTTATACACCAAATGCAGCCCCACCCAGCCAGCCACCCCCATCCTTTGGCCTCTTTCTTCCAGCAATTTACCTGTTTGCAGCAAACAGGGAAGAGCCTGTAAAGCCAAGCAAGTCACTAGCAGCTTCCCGACCTACAGCTGACTAAGTTTGCCACATGGGAAAATGAAAGTGAAACTAACTGCAAAAATAGCTGGGAGAGACAGGCAGATTTTTATTTTTTGCTCGATGCAAGGGGGTAAGTGAATAACTATAAATGTCTGTAGAATGTTCAAATTATTAGACTTATTTTTTAAAGACTGCTTTATTATTGTTCTAGAGCCAGGGATCTCCAACTTTGGCAACTTTAAGACTTGTGGACTTCAACTCCCAGAATTCAACAGCCAGCTTTGTTAGCTTTGCTGGCTGGAATTCTGGGAATTGAAGTCCACAAGTCTTAAAGTTACCAAGGTTGGAGATCCCTGTAAATCTAGACAACTTAACAAAATAAAGAAGCTTTTTAAAATAAATGCTTGCTCTGAAGAGGTCCAGTGCTATTGTATCTTCTTTTAAATAATAGAGAATAATGTATACTTCCAGAAATTTTAATTAATTTTAACAGCTCTGTACAAGTATAGTATGAAATGTAACAGTGTCCTGTTTAGTATTAGAGTTTAGTTACCTTGGAGTAGATCTATTTAAATAATTGGGAGGAGTTAGTGTGACTACATTTAAGAAAACTTTCTGGCATAATGTACATTTCTCCAATTCTTTGCTATTTCTATGGGTCAGGCACACATGCACAGAAATACACAGCAAACAGTGCATATCATCTGTGCTGTTTGCTGTTTGGCAAATTGCTTGGAACAGAGGCCTTTTTCCCTTGTTTTCCTCCCCCAAAACTAAGGTGCGTCTTATACTTCGGTGCGTCTTATACTCCGAAAAATACGGTGATTTGTTGTTTGTATGTACACTGCGAGGTTATGTACAAATTCCTTGTGTGTCCAATCACACTTGGCCAATAAATCTATTCTATTCTATTCTATTCTATTCTATTCTATTCTATTCTATTCTATTCTATTCTATTCTATTCTATTCTATTCTATTCTATTCTCATGCCTAGTTTAGTTTAATTTGGAAGAAAAAAAGTCAGATTCTATTAACATACTCTGATTTTGAAAAAGAATTTGTTTGCCTGAACTTCACTCAGAGCAAATATCATGGGACAAAACTGAATGGTAACAAGTAGTAATAAGTCAATTTCCTTGTAAATACATATATAGAAAGAAAATGTTTCATACATCAAATGAGTTGCTTTCAGCAAATCCTTTAGCCATTTGCTGTCACCATCCTTAAGTGCTCTACTGGTCATGTAAGTGCCTTGGGTAATCTTGTGACTAATGGAAAGCAAATGAGCTGTAATGTCCACAATATGCCACAAGACCTTGACAGAAAATGGTAGCCAATTATAGTAGATTCAAAGAATTGTATATGTATATGACTTCATATATAAATCTATCTTTTCCTCAAAGAAAGCATTTAGGAAGTTGCCCCCACCAGGATTAAACAATCTTTAAAAAATACATTTGGAGCTTTTTGGCAAACGTACAGAAGATTGGGGGAAATGGGGACAAATGAGAAAAGTACAACCAAGAGCACTTTCATGTCATTGCCACACCTCATTCTAAATGCTTTTAAGATTTAAAGTTCAATCTACAAAAAAAGCAGATTGAGGAAACAAATTAAATATATGAGGGCCAGGTGGATAAAGATGAAAGATCACCAAGAAAGAACAAACCAATAGGCAAAACACACACACACACACACACACACACACACACACACACACACACACACACGCACGCACACACGATTCTGAAAGTGTGGATGTCTGAAATGGTCTATTAGAGGAAAATGACTGCTGTATCCTTTGGTACAAGCATTTTCAACAATATTCCACCAGTCTATTTCTTAAGAAAACAATTTGCTATTGGAGCCATATTCAAAACAGTACTAATCCTGTATTTTTCAGTTAGGAACGTTATTACCTCATTAATTGGAGAAGCAAATAAAGTCCCTGCTTAGGTGTTTTCTTAGATCATATACGAGCATTTTATCTAAATTTCCAAGAGTAACACTCTGTTCCCCAACTCCAGAATTCATGCTCTGAATTCACATAAGAATGTTGTAAACACAAAAGGGTTTCATCAGCATAATCTCTCTTTTATTCTACTCGCAACAGAATTCCTTATTCCACCAGACTTGAAATTTTGGGCTTAGACAATTTAGAGCTACGTCGCCTTCGATCTGATCTAAATGTAGTTCATAAAATCATCTGCCACAATGTCCTACCTGTCAATGAATTCTTCAGCTTCAACCGCAACAATACAAGAGCACACAATAGATTCAAACTCAATGTAAACCGCTTGGACCTTGACTGCAGAAAATACGACTTCAGCAACAGAGTAATCAGTGCCTGGAATGCACTACCTGACTCTGTGGTTTCTTCCCCAAACCCCCAAAACTTTAACCTTAGACTGTCTATAGTTGACCTCACCCCATTCCTAAGAGGTCTGTAAGGGGCGTGCATAAGCGCACCATCGTGCCTACCGTCCCTGTCCTTCTGTCCTATATTGTCTAATTTTTACCTATACATACTTTGCTTTTGTTTATGTTTATATCATACCTGTTATCTTGTACACGTGTTGACAAATAAATAAAATAAATAAATAAACATGTATGTGGAGTCTTTGGTGTTCTTTGAGCTTGTTTGCTTGCAGACAGTTCATTACTCTACAGGTAGTCCTTGTCTTACAACCACAATTCAGCCCAAAATTTATATTGCTTAGTGAGACAGTTGTTAAGCGAATTTTGCTCCATTTTAAGAACCTTTCTTTCTTGTTGTTAAATGAATTACTGCAGTTGTTAAGTTAGTAATAAGGTTATTAAGTAAATCTACCTTCCTCATTGACTTTGCTTGTCAGAAGTCATAAATAGTAATCACTTGACCCCAGAACACTGTAACCATCATAAATACGAGTCAGTTGCCAAGCATTTGAATTTTGATCATGTTACCACAGAGATGCTTCAACAGTCGTAAGTGTGAAAAACGGTCATAAGTCATTTTTAGTGCCGTTGTAACTTCAAACGGTCACTAACCGAATGGTTGTAAATTAAGGACTACCTGTATTAGGTAATAGCATCAAAGTGAGTGAGTGTTGGATTTGCTCCCAATTTATATACACTAACTTGTTCTACATTCACTTTGTGTGAGGGTGTAGTTTTCTCCATGGTAAATCCTTCATTAGGATATTATTCTTGATTGTTTGTCTTGTGTTTATTCCTGCTTATGTGGTTCTTGGCTACTGGAGAGGATATGTTCTGGTCTGTTTTTTTCCTTCTTAGCATTTTTTGTCTCTTTTGAATGATGTAAATATGGTTTATTTCTATGTGTTTATTGATGATTAATTTGTCTAAATATCAAACTTCCAGGAATTCTGTAGCATTTTGGATTTGGCTTGATTTAGGATGCTCACAGTTTTCCCGATGACTCTGTGGTTGAATCTGTCCATGTGTTGTGAAATTCATTGTGTCTTCTGACAGCTAGTTAGTTTTCATGGATACACTCTGCTAGTTTCTGCCTGTCTGTCTGACAGTGACCGCTACAATCCCTAACTGAATATTGTAGATAACTCCTGTTGTTTTTCTTCTGGGTCTTTTGAGGTAAGCGGTGCAGAAGACTAAAGATGAAGACACTTGCCTTCCACTTGGAAGGTTAAGAGTTCAATTCTAGGCAGCGACAGATGTTTCTCTATCATGATGTAAAGAGAAAATATCTGCTTTGAACGCAACATAGGTGTCAGGAAAGACATCCAGCCAGTAAATTCTCAGCTCCTTTCAGTTGCCCCAACTTCACACCGAATAAAGGGATTAAAGGGTCATAAAAAGTAAAAAAAAAACCTGGGTCTTTTGGATTAATTAAAATGTTTTAGAGGGACTTTAGTTGGTTTGTTCACTACAGTGATGCCATTGATTGCAATAGTCTTGGATTGTTTTTGAGAACTTTTTGTTGGATGGTAGTGCTATCCTTTTCTTAGTTTGTGTTGTTTATGCTATAGTACAGTGGTCCCCAACCCCCGGTCTGCGGCCCGGTACCGGGCCGCAGAACAAATGGTACCGGGCCGCCCTGCTACTGCGTCTTCTGTGCAGCGGCGGCGGCGGGTCCTGCGACTTTTGCGAGTCCTGCGAGTCCCGATAATAAGCACAGGGACGGGACTCCTGCGTCTGCCGACGTGCCCCGGCCCAGCTGATCAGCGTGGGGGCGAGGCTTCTGTGCGCGGCTCATCAGTATTGAAAGTAACGTGTACAGGAGGGCCTGTCTGCGGTGCAGCAGGTAAAGGGGACTCCAACACATAGCCACACAGTCCCGCAGAAGACATGTACAATATACCCGAGGGTCCAGCACCAATATGGCACATAGGATGTAGATCCGATTGTGTCCTAAAAATACTATGTGCAGCAGTGTTTCCCAACCATGGTGCCTCCAGCTGTTGTAAAACAGCCTTTGGCTGTCTGGCTGTCTGGGCATGCTGGGAGTTGTAGTTTCCCCTTCCCCTTATCCCCAGATGGAACCGTCTCATTGCAGAGAAACAAGCTCAGGGTTCTCATTGATTTAGCGTTCTAGTCACTAGAATCCAGAGAGTTAAAATGTTAAATTAAGTTATATTAATTTTGTTGTAACTGTATTTTATTTTGATGCCATGTTTAAATACAATTACATTAAAATTGTTTATATTTGAGATTGTTTTGATTTAATAATCAACGCGACGCCGCAAACCCCCCCCCCCAGTGGGCCACGGAAAAATTATCAAACATTGATTGGTCCACGGCAATAAAAAGGTTGGGGACCACTGCTATAGTAGATTGAGTGATTAGGCACTTTTTGATAAAGTTGCCTGCATATTATTTTTGTTGACAAGCATTGCTTAGGCAATCTGTTTCTTTTCTTCTCTTTTCTTCTTTCTTTCTTTCTTTCTTTCTTTCTTTCTTTCTTTCTTTCTTTCTTTCTTTCTTTCTTTCTCTCTCTCTCTCTCTCTCTCTCTCCCTCCCCCTCTCTCTCTCTTTCTCTCCCTCCCTCCCTCCCTCCCTCCCTCCCTCCCTCCCTCCTTTCTTTCTTTCTTTCTTTCTTTCTTTCTTTCTTTCTTTCTTTCTTTCTTTCTTTCTTTCTTTCTTTCTTTCTTTCTTTCTTTCTTTCTTTCTTTTCCAGGTTGTTGCAATGCATTTGTGCTCATCTTAGACAGCAATTCTTCTGTGAGATTGGGTTGTTACTTTGGGAGTGGAGCACTTATTTCATGTAAATTGTTTTTCAATTGAATACTATACATAAATAGGGGGCAGGGGATTTTTCAATAGACTACTGTATATAAACAGGGAGCAAACCCCATGCTCACTACCACTGATGATGTTATATAATTTGATAATCAAACATCTGCAAGTAAGCAGCCAAACTCAGAGAGCACTAAAGACTCTGCAGTTCAACTCTGAGCTACATATATTCATTTCTATTATGCCATGTCTTCTGTAGAAGCTTGATTAAATCTCACTGGTCAAATAAATGTAATGAGTGATCTAACCCCGCTCTATATGATTGTGTACTTTCAAATATCCCCTCTCTTAACACTTGGTTTTTTTCCACCCACTGTTCCTTTTTTTTAATGTGGACAGAATCACATAAGTGATTTTCTTCTTTTAACTGTTCTAAATCTCCTTGATCTTCCAACTCAGACTTAAAGAAAACCACAAACGTTCAATAACGTTTAAAAGATCTTTTCTGCTTTTTGAGTGAGCGAGCACAATCATGGGAATACTTAAACATCCAGCCTATAATTCAAGCTGATTGACACATTAAATTATAGCCTCCAACTGCACCATTGCTCTTTAAGATGTATGGTAGTCTCGGATGTACCATAATTAATGAATGATAGATAAAAGGATTGTAATATTTAGTTTTGTTGCAACAGCAGAAGTAAAATTGGGATATATTTATTGGACTTCAACAAAGAAGGATAGAAATCAATACTGCCACTTGCCTTTTCAGTTTTTTCATACTCTAACCATCTACAAGGCATACTTTTGGTATTAGGATTAGAAATTCTGATGTAATATTAATCAGATGAATAAAAAATGATGCAATTGATGGGCACCATTTTTTTTAAAAAAGTGTAAAAATCACTTGAGATTCCCCATGCATTATTATAAATGAGGTGTCCATAATCTACCAAATTATGTTATACATTTTTTTCAAATAGAGTAATTGTTTTGCCAACAGTTTCTTTCTTTCGAGGTAGAAGTTTCAAAAACCACAAAGATATCTTTATTTTATTGAAATTTACTCCATTTTACATTTCTTTTCTGTGATGCCTGAGATTCTTGGAATGCAATATATGACTTGAAACCATTTATTTCTCAAAAATGAATATAAAGAATAGGATGCAAAGACAAATAACACAATCTGATTTTACCTCTGCCAAACTGATATGATATTGTTCTTATAATTCATTTAATCATCAACTGTTACTGACAATTTAACACTTGTTATAAAAATAAAAACCAAGTAGTGTAACTGGCAGATATTCTACAGCATTGCTGATATTACCACCTTCTCTA